>CM042333.1:11550102-12150102 GCA_023566125.1 Zingel zingel | reverse complement strand
ATGAAAAAGAGTTACAATATGGCTTTAATTAGCAGCCTGAAAAAAAGAGTTGAAATATAGCTTTAAGTGGACATTTAAGCCTTTAATTTTAAAATCCTATATCAGAATAGTCTGATATTACCCATTGACAGTCTGGGATGTGTATACGATCACCCTGAGGTGAAATGAGTCTGGCTAAACAGGAGGTTTCGTCTTTCGAGCAACATGAACAAGAGTTACAATATGGCTTTAATTAGGAGCCTGAAAAAAGAGTTGAAATATAGCTTTAAGTGGACATTTAAGCCTTTAATTTTAAAATCCTACATCAGAATAGTCTGATATTACCCAGTGACAGTCTGGGATGTGTATACTATCACCGTGAGGTGAAATGAGTCTGGCTAAACAGGATGTTTCATTTTTAGAGCAGCATGAAAAAGAGTTACAATAATGCTTTAATTAGCAGCCAAAAAAAAGAGTTGAAATTTAGCTTTAAGTGGACATTAAGTGGCCTTTGATTTTAAAATCCTATATCAGAATAGTCTGATATTACCCAGTGACAGTCTGGGATGTGTATACGATCACCCTGAGTTGAAATGAGTCTGGCTAAACAGGATGTTTCGTTTTTAGAGCAGCATGAAAAAGAGTTACAGTATGGCTTTAATTAGCAGCCTGAAACAGAGTTGTAATATAGCTTCAAGTGGACATTTAAGCCTTTAATTTTAAAATCCTGTATCAGAATAGTCTGATATTACCCAGTGGCAGTCTGGGATGGGTATACGATCACCCTGAGGTGAAATGAGTCTGGCTAAACAGGATGTTTCATTTTTAGAGCAGCATGAAAAAGAGTTACAATAATGCTTTAATTAGCAACCTGAAAGAGAGTTGTAATATAGCTTCAAGTGGACATTTAAGCCTTTGATTTTAAAATCCTATATCAGAATAGTCTGATATTACCCAGTGACAGTCTGGGATGTGTATACTATTACCCTGAGGTGAAATGAGTCTAGCTAAACAGGATGTTTCGTTTTTAGAGCAGAATGAAAAAGAGTTACAGTATGGCTTTAATTAGCAGCCTGAAACAGAGTTGTAATATAGCTTCAAGTGGACATTTAAGCCTTTAATTTTAAAATCCTGTATCAGAATAGTCTGATGTTACCCAGTGGCAGTCTGGGATGTGTATACCATCACCCTGAGGTGAAATGAGTCTGGCTAAACAGGATGTTTCGTTTTTCGAGCAGCATGAAAAAGAGTTACAATATGGCTTTAATTAGCAGCCTGAAAAAAAGAGTTGAAATATAGCTTTAAGTGGACATTTAAGCCTTTAATTTTAAAATCCTGTATCAGAATAGTCTGATATTACCCAGTGGCAGTCTGGGATGTGTATACGATCACCCTGAGGTGAAATGAGTCTGGCTAAACAGGAGGTTTCGTCTTTCGAGCAACATGAACAAGAGTTACAATAATGCTTTAATTAGCAGCCAAAAAAAAGAGTTGAAATTTAGCTTTAAGTGGACATTAAGTGGCCTTTGATTTTAAAATCCTATATCAGAATAGTCTGATATTACCCAGTGACAGTCTGGGATGTGTATACGATCACCCTGAGGTGAAATGAGTCTGGCTAAACAGGATGTTTCGTTTTTAGAGCAGCATGAAAAAGAGTTACAGTATGGCTTTAATTAGCAGCCTGAAACAGAGTTGTAATATAGCTTCAAGTGGACATGTAAACCTTTAATTTTAAAATCCTGTATCAGAATAGTCCGATATTACCCAGTGACAGTCTGGGATGTGTATACTATCACCCTGAGGTGAATTGAGTCTGGCTAAACAGGAGATTTCGGTTTTAGAGCAGCCTGAAAAAGAGATACAATATGGCTTTAATTAGCAACCTGAAAAAGAGTTGAAATATTCCTTTAATTGGACATTTAAGCCTTTAATTTTAAAATCCTACATCATAATAGTCCGATATTACCAAGTGACAGTCTGGGATGTGTATACTATCAACCTGACGTGAAAGGAGTCTGGCTAAACAGGAGGTTTCGATGTTAGAGCAGCCTTAAAAAGAAATACAATATGGCTTTGATTAGTAGCCAAAATATTGCCGAAATGTAGATTTAATTGGATATTTAAAACTTTATTTTTAAAATCCTGTATCAGAATGGTCCGACATTACCCAGTGACAGTCTGGGATGTGTATACTATCACCCTGAGATGAAAGTACATTGGCTAAACAGGAGGTTTCGTTTATAGAGCAGCCTGAAAAAGAGTTACAAAATGGCTTTAATTAGCAGTCTGAAAAAGGGTTGAAATACAGCTTTAAGTGGACATGTAAACCTTTAATTTTTAAATCCTATATCAGAATAGTCCGATATTAGCCATTGACAGTCTGGGATGTGTATACTATCACCCTGAGGTGAAACGAGTCTGGCTAAACAGGAGGTTTTGATGTTAGAGCAGCCTGAAAAAGAGATACAATATGGATTTAATTAGTAGCCAAAATATAGCCGATATATAGATTTAATTGGACATTTAAGACTTTATTTTTAAAATCCTGTATCAGAATGGTCCGATATTACCCAGTGACAGTCTGGTATGTGTATACTATCACCCTGAGGTGAAATGACTCTGGCTAAACAGGAGGTTTCGTTTATAGAGCAGCCTGAAAAAGAGTAACAAAATGGCTTTAATTAGTAGCCTCAAAAAGACTTGAAATATAGCTTTAAGTGGACATATAAACCTTTAATTTTTAAATCCTATATCAGAGTAGTCCGATATTACCCAGTGACAGTCTGGGATGTGTATATTATCACCCAGAGGTTAAATTAGTCTGGCTAAACAGGAGGTTTCGATGTTAGATCAGCCTGAAAAAGAGATACAATATGGCTTTGATTAGTAGCCAAAATATAGCCAAAATATAGATTTATTTGGACATTTAAGACTTTATTTTTAAAATCCTATATCAGAATGGTCCGATATTACCCAGTGACAGTCTGTGATGTGTATACTATCACCCTGAGGTGAAATGAGTCTGTTTAAACAGGAGGTTAAGATGTTAGAGCAGCCTGAAAAAGAGATACAATATGGCTTTGATTAGTAGCCAAAATATAGCTGATATAGATTTAATTGGACATTTAAGACTTTATTTTTAAAATCCTGTATCAGAATGGTCCGATATTACCCAGTGACAGTCTGGGATGTGTATACTATCACCCTGAGGTGAAAATACACTGGCTAAAGGAGGTTTCGTTTATAGAGCAGCCTGAAAAAGAGTTACAATATGGCTTTAATTAGCAGCCTGAAAAAGAGTTGAAATATAGCTTTAAGTGGACATTTAAATTTTTTATTTTTAAATCCTATATCAGAATGGTCCAATATTACCCAGTGACAGTCTGGGATGCGTATTATATCACCCTGATGTGAAATGAGTCTGGCTAAACAGGAGGTTTCGATGTTAGAGCAGCCTGAAAAAGAGATAAAATATGGCTTTAATTAGCAGCCTGAAAAAGAGTTGAAAAATTCCTTTAATTGGACATTCAAGCCTTTAATTTTAAAATCCTATATCAGAATAGTCCAATATTACACAGTGACGGTCTGGGATGTGTAAACTATCACCCTAAGGGTTAATGAGTCTGGCTAAACAGGATGTTTTGTTTATATAGCAGCCTGAAAAGAGTTTCAATATGGCTTTAATTAGCAGCCTGAAAAAGAGTTGAAATATAGCTTTAAGTGGACATGTAAACCTTTAATTTTAAAATTCTATATCAGAATGGTCTGATATTACACGATAGAGTCTCGGAAGTGAAAACTATCGCCCTGAGGTGAAATGAGTCTGGCTAAACAGGATGTTTTGTTTATAGAGCAGCCTGAAAAGAGTTTCAATATGGCTTTAATTAGCAGCCTGAAAAAGAGTTGAAATATAGCTTTAAGTGGACATGTAAACCTTTAAATTTAAAATCCTGTATCAGAATGGCGCTATATTACACGTGAGAGTCTGGGAAGTGAATACTATCACCCTGACGTGAAATGAGTCTGGCTAAACAGGAGGTTTCGATGTTAGATCAGCCTGAAAAAGAGATACAATATGGCTTTGATTAGTAGCCAAAATATAGCCGAAATATAGATTTAATTGGACATTTAACAATTTAATTTTAAAATTCTATATCGGAATGGTCCCATATTAGACGAGAGAGTCTGGGAAGTGAAAACTATCACCTTGAGGTGAAATGACTCTGGCTAAACAGGAGGTTTCGTTTATAGAGCAGCCTGAAAAAGAGTTACAATATGGCTTTAATTAGCAGCCTGAAAAAGACTTGAAATATAGCTTTAAGTGGACATGTAAAACTTTAATTTTTAAATCCTATATCAGAGTAGTCCTATATTACCCAGTGACTGTCTGGGATGTGTATACTATCACCCTGAGGTGAAATGAGTCTGACTAAACAGGAGGTTTCGTTTATAGAGCAGCCTGAAAAAGAGTTACAATATGGCTTCAATTAGTAGCCAAAATATAGCCGAAATATAGATTTAATTGGACATTTAAGATTTTATTTTTAAAATCCGATATCAGAATGGTCCGATATTACCCAGTGACAGTCTGGGATGTGAATACTATCACCCTGAGGTGAAATGAGTCTGGCTAAATAGGAGGTTTCGATGTTAGCGCAGCCTGAAAAAGAGATACAATATGGCTTCAATTAGTAGCCAAAATATAGCCGAAATATAGATTTAATTGGACATTTAAGATTTTATTTTTAAAATCCTATATCAGAATGGTCCGATATTACCCAGTGACAGTCTGTGATGTGTATACTATCACCCTGATGTGAAATGAGTCTGGCTAAACAGGAGGTTTCGTTTATAGAGCAGCCTGAAAAAGAGTTACAATATGGCTTCAATTAGTAGCCAAAATATAGCCGAAATATAGATTTAATTGGACATTTAAGATTTTATTTTTAAAATCCTATATCAGAATGGTCCGATATTACCCAGTGACAGTCTGGGATGTGAATACTATCACCCTGAGGTGAAATGAGTCTGTCTAAATAGGAGGTTTCGATGTTAGCGCAGCCTGAAAAAGAGATACAATATGGCTTCAATTAGTAGCCAAAATATAGCCGAAATATAGATTTAATTGGACATTTAAGATTTTATTTTTAAAATCCTATATCAGAATGGTCCGATATTACCCAGTGACAGTCTGTGATGTGTATACTATCACCCTGATGTGAAATGAGTCTGGCTAAACAGGAGGTTTCGTTTATAGAGCAGCCTGAAAAGAGTTTCAATATGGCTTTAATTAGCAGCCTGAAAAAGAGTTGAAATATAGCTTTAAGTGGACATGTAAACCTTTAATTTTAAAATTCTATATCAGAATGGTCCGATATTACACGATAGAGTCTGGGAAGTGAAAACTATCGCCCTGAGGTGAAATGAGTCTGGCTAAACAGGATGTTTTGTTTATAGAGCAGCCTGAAAAGAGTTTCAATATGGCTTTAATTAGCAGCCTGAAAAAGAGTTGAAATATAGCTTTAAGTGGACATGTAAACCTTTAAATTTAAAATCCTGTATCAGAATGGTGCTATATTACACGTGAGAGTCTGGGAAGTGAATACTATCACCCTGACGTGAAATGAGTCTGGCTAAACAGGAGGTTTCGATGTTAGATCAGCCTGAAAAAGAGATACAATATGGCTTTGATTAGTAGCCAAAATATAGCCGAAATATAGATTTAATTGGACATTTAACAATTTAATTTTAAAATTCTATATCGGAATGGTCCCATATTAGACGAGAGAGTCTGGGAAGTGAAAACTATCACCTTGAGGTGAAATGACTCTGGCTAAACAGGAGGTTTCGTTTATAGAGCAGCCTGAAAAAGAGTTACAATATGGCTTTAATTAGCAGCCTGAAAAAGACTTGAAATATAGCTTTAAGTGGACATGTAAAACTTTAATTTTTAAATCCTATATCAGAGTAGTCCTATATTACCCAGTGACTGTCTGGGATATGTATACTATCACCCTGAGGTGAAATGAGTCTGGCTAAACAGGAGGTTTCGTTTATAGAGCAGCCTGAAAAAGAGTTACAATATGGCTTCAATTAGTAGCCAAAATATAGCCGAAATATAGATTTAATTGGACATTTAAGATTTTATTTTTAAAATCCTATATCAGAATGGTCCGATATTACCCATTGACAGTCTGTGATGTGTATACTATCACCTTGATGTGAAATGAGTCTGGCTAAACAGGAGGTTTCGTTTATAGAGCAGCCTGAAAAAGAGTTACAATATGTCTTCAATTAGTAGCCAAAATATAGACGAAATATAGATTTAATTGGACATTTAAGATTTTATTTTTAAAATCCTATATCAGAATGGTCCGATATTACCCAGTGACAGTCTGGGATGTGAATACTATCACCCTGAGGTGAAATGAGTCTGGCTAAATAGGAGGTTTCGATGTTAGCGCAGCCTGAAAAAGAGATACAATATGGCTTCAATTAGTAGCCAAAATATAGCCGAAATATAGATTTAATTGGACATTTAAGATTTTATTTTTAAAATCCTATATCAGAATGGTCCGATATTACCCAGTGACAGTCTGTGATGTGTATACTATCACCCTGATGTGAAATGAGTCTGGCTAAACAGGAGGTTTCGTTTATAGAGCAGCCTGAAAAAGAGTTACAATATAGCTTTAATTAGCAGCCTGAAAAAGAGTTGAAATATAGCTTTAAGTGGACATGTAAACCTTTAATTTTAAAATCCTGTATCAGAATAGTCCGATATTACCCAGTGACAGTCTGGGATGTGTATACTATCACCCTTACGTGAATTGAGTCTGGCTAAACAGGAGATTTCGGTTTTAGAGCAGCCTGAAAAAGAGATACAATATGGCTTTAATTAGCAACCTGAAAAAGAGTTGAAATATTCCTTTAATTGGACATTTAAGCCTTTAATTTTAAAATCCTACATCATAATAGTCCGATATTACCAAGTGACAGTCTGGGATGTGTATACTATCAACCTGACGTGAAAGGAGTCTGGCTAAACAGGAGGTTTCGATGTTAGAGCAGCCTTAAAAAGAAATACAATATGGCTTTGATTAGTAGCCAAAATATAGCCGAAATATAGATTTATTTGGACATTTAAGACTTTATTTTTAAAATCCTATATCAGAATGGTCCGATATTACCCAGTGACAGTCTGGGATGTGTATACTATCACCCTGAAGTGAAATGACTCTGGCTAAACAGGAGGTTTCGTTTATAGAGCAGCCTGAAAAAGAGTTACAATATGGCTTTAAATAGCAGCCTGAAAAAGAGTTGAAATATAGCTTTAAGTGGACATGTAAACCTTTAATTTTTAAATCATGTATCAGAATAGTCCGATATTACCCAGTGACAGTCTGGGATGTGTATACTATCACCCTGAGGTGAAATGAGTATGGCTAAACAGGAGGTTTCGATGTTAGAGCAACCTGAAAAAGAGATACAATATGGCTTTGATTAGTAGCCAAAATATAGCCGAAATATAGATTTATTTGGACATTTAAGACTTTATTTTTAAAATCCTATATCAGAATGGTCCGATATTACCCAGTGACAGTCTGTGATGTGTATACTATCACCCTGAGGTGAAATGAGTCTGTTTAAACAGGAGGTTAAGATGTTAGAGCAGCCTGAAAAAGAGATACAATATGGCTTTTATTAGTAGCCAAAATATAGCTGATATAGATTTAATTGGACATTTAAGAATTTATTTTTAAAATCCTGTATCAGAATGGTCCGATATTACCCAGTGACAGTCTGGGATGTGTATACTATCACCCTGAGGTGAAAATACACTGGCTAAAGGAGGTTTCGTTTAAAGAGCAGCCTGAAAAGAGTTTCAATATGGCTTTAATTAGCAGCCTGAAAAAGAGTTGAAATATAGCTTTAAGTGGACATGTAAACCTTTAAATTTAAAATCCTGTATCAGAATGGCGCTATATTACACGTGAGAGTCTGGGAAGTGAATACTATCACCCTGACGTGAAATGAGTCTGGCTAAACAGGAGGTTTCGATGTTAGATCAGCCTGAAAAAGAGATACAATATGGCTTTGATTAGTAGCCAAAATATAGCCGAAATATAGATTTAATTGGACATTTAACAATTTAATTTTAAAATTCTATATCGGAATGGTCCCATATTAGACGAGAGAGTCTGGGAAGTGAAAACTATCACCTTGAGGTGAAATGACTCTGGCTAAACAGGAGGTTTCGTTTATAGAGCAGCCTGAAAAAGAGTTACAATATGGCTTTAATTAGCAGCCTGAAAAAGACTTGAAATATAGCTTTAAGTGGACATGTAAAACTTTAATTTTTAAATCCTATATCAGAGTAGTCCTATATTACCCAGTGACTGTCTGGGATGTGTATACTATCACCCTGAGGTGAAATGAGTCTGACTAAACAGGAGGTTTCGTTTATAGAGCAGCCTGAAAAAGAGTTACAATATGGCTTCAATTAGTAGCCAAAATATAGCCGAAATATAGATTTAATTGGACATTTAAGATTTTATTTTTAAAATCCGATATCAGAATGGTCCGATATTACCCAGTGACAGTCTGGGATGTGAATACTATCACCCTGAGGTGAAATGAGTCTGGCTAAATAGGAGGTTTCGATGTTAGCGCAGCCTGAAAAAGAGATACAATATGGCTTCAATTAGTAGCCAAAATATAGCCGAAATATAGATTTAATTGGACATTTAAGATTTTATTTTTAAAATCCTATATCAGAATGGTCCGATATTACCCAGTGACAGTCTGTGATGTGTATACTATCACCCTGATGTGAAATGAGTCTGGCTAAACAGGAGGTTTCGTTTATAGAGCAGCCTGAAAAAGAGTTACAATATGGCTTCAATTAGTAGCCAAAATATAGCCGAAATATAGATTTAATTGGACATTTAAGATTTTATTTTTAAAATCCTATATCAGAATGGTCCGATATTACCCAGTGACAGTCTGGGATGTGAATACTATCACCCTGAGGTGAAATGAGTCTGTCTAAATAGGAGGTTTCGATGTTAGCGCAGCCTGAAAAAGAGATACAATATGGCTTCAATTAGTAGCCAAAATATAGCCGAAATATAGATTTAATTGGACATTTAAGATTTTATTTTTAAAATCCTATATCAGAATGGTCCGATATTACCCAGTGACAGTCTGTGATGTGTATACTATCACCCTGATGTGAAATGAGTCTGGCTAAACAGGAGGTTTCGTTTATAGAGCAGCCTGAAAAGAGTTTCAATATGGCTTTAATTAGCAGCCTGAAAAAGAGTTGAAATATAGCTTTAAGTGGACATGTAAACCTTTAATTTTAAAATTCTATATCAGAATGGTCCGATATTACACGATAGAGTCTGGGAAGTGAAAACTATCGCCCTGAGGTGAAATGAGTCTGGCTAAACAGGATGTTTTGTTTATAGAGCAGCCTGAAAAGAGTTTCAATATGGCTTTAATTAGCAGCCTGAAAAAGAGTTGAAATATAGCTTTAAGTGGACATGTAAACCTTTAAATTTAAAATCCTGTATCAGAATGGTGCTATATTACACGTGAGAGTCTGGGAAGTGAATACTATCACCCTGACGTGAAATGAGTCTGGCTAAACAGGAGGTTTCGATGTTAGATCAGCCTGAAAAAGAGATACAATATGGCTTTGATTAGTAGCCAAAATATAGCCGAAATATAGATTTAATTGGACATTTAACAATTTAATTTTAAAATTCTATATCGGAATGGTCCCATATTAGACGAGAGAGTCTGGGAAGTGAAAACTATCACCTTGAGGTGAAATGACTCTGGCTAAACAGGAGGTTTCGTTTATAGAGCAGCCTGAAAAAGAGTTACAATATGGCTTTAATTAGCAGCCTGAAAAAGACTTGAAATATAGCTTTAAGTGGACATGTAAAACTTTAATTTTTAAATCCTATATCAGAGTAGTCCTATATTACCCAGTGACTGTCTGGGATATGTATACTATCACCCTGAGGTGAAATGAGTCTGGCTAAACAGGAGGTTTCGTTTATAGAGCAGCCTGAAAAAGAGTTACAATATGGCTTCAATTAGTAGCCAAAATATAGCCGAAATATAGATTTAATTGGACATTTAAGATTTTATTTTTAAAATCCTATATCAGAATGGTCCGATATTACCCATTGACAGTCTGTGATGTGTATACTATCACCTTGATGTGAAATGAGTCTGGCTAAACAGGAGGTTTCGTTTATAGAGCAGCCTGAAAAAGAGTTACAATATGTCTTCAATTAGTAGCCAAAATATAGACGAAATATAGATTTAATTGGACATTTAAGATTTTATTTTTAAAATCCTATATCAGAATGGTCCGATATTACCCAGTGACAGTCTGGGATGTGAATACTATCACCCTGAGGTGAAATGAGTCTGGCTAAATAGGAGGTTTCGATGTTAGCGCAGCCTGAAAAAGAGATACAATATGGCTTCAATTAGTAGCCAAAATATAGCCGAAATATAGATTTAATTGGACATTTAAGATTTTATTTTTAAAATCCTATATCAGAATGGTCCGATATTACCCAGTGACAGTCTGTGATGTGTATACTATCACCCTGATGTGAAATGAGTCTGGCTAAACAGGAGGTTTCGTTTATAGAGCAGCCTGAAAAAGAGTTACAATATAGCTTTAATTAGCAGCCTGAAAAAGAGTTGAAATATAGCTTTAAGTGGACATGTAAACCTTTAATTTTAAAATCCTGTATCAGAATAGTCCGATATTACCCAGTGACAGTCTGGGATGTGTATACTATCACCCTGACGTGAATTGAGTCTGGCTAAACAGGAGATTTCGGTTTTAGAGCAGCCTGAAAAAGAGATACAATATGGCTTTAATTAGCAACCTGAAAAAGAGTTGAAATATTCCTTTAATTGGACATTTAAGCCTTTAATTTTAAAATCCTACATCATAATAGTCCGATATTACCAAGTGACAGTCTGGGATGTGTATACTATCAACCTGACGTGAAAGGAGTCTGGCTAAACAGGAGGTTTCGATGTTAGAGCAGCCTTAAAAAGAAATACAATATGGCTTTGATTAGTAGCCAAAATATAGCCGAAATATAGATTTATTTGGACATTTAAGACTTTATTTTTAAAATCCTATATCAGAATGGTCCGATATTACCCAGTGACAGTCTGGGATGTGTATACTATCACCCTGAAGTGAAATGACTCTGGCTAAACAGGAGGTTTCGTTTATAGAGCAGCCTGAAAAAGAGTTACAATATGGCTTTAAATAGCAGCCTGAAAAAGAGTTGAAATATAGCTTTAAGTGGACATGTAAACCTTTAATTTTTAAATCATGTATCAGAATAGTCCGATATTACCCAGTGACAGTCTGGGATGTGTATACTATCACCCTGAGGTGAAATGAGTATGGCTAAACAGGAGGTTTCGATGTTAGAGCAACCTGAAAAAGAGATACAATATGGCTTTGATTAGTAGCCAAAATATAGCCGAAATATAGATTTATTTGGACATTTAAGACTTTATTTTTAAAATCCTATATCAGAATGGTCCGATATTACCCAGTGACAGTCGTTGATGTGTATACTATCACCCTGAGGTGAAATGAGTCTGTTTAAACAGGAGGTTAAGATGTTAGAGCAGCCTGAAAAAGAGATACAATATGGCTTTTATTAGTAGCCAAAATATAGCTGATATAGATTTAATTGGACATTTAAGAATTTATTTTTAAAATCCTGTATCAGAATGGTCCGATATTACCCAGTGACAGTCTGGGATGTGTATACTATCACCCTGAGGTGAAAATACACTGGCTAAAGGAGGTTTCGTTTAAAGAGCAGCCTGAAAAAGAGTTACAATATGGCTTTAATTAGCAGCCTGAAAAAGAGTTGAAATATAGCTTTAAGTGGACATTTAAATTTTTTATTTTTAAATCCTGTATCAGAATGGTCCAATATTACCCAGTGACAGTCTGGGATGCGTATTCTATCACCCTGATGTGAAATGAGTCTGGCTAAACAGGAGGTTTCGATGTTAGAGCAGCCTGAAAAAGAGATAAAATATGGCTTTAATTAGCAGCCTGAAAAAGAGTTGAAAAATTCCTTTAATTGGAAATTTAAACCTTTAATTTTAAAATCCTATATCAGAATAGTCCAATATTACACAGTGACGGTCTGGGATGTGTAAACTATCACCCTAAGGGTTAATGAGTCTGGCTAAACAGGATGTTTTGTTTATAGAGCAGCCTGAAAAGAGTTTCAATATGGCTTTAATTAGCAGCCTGAAAAAGAGTTGAAATATAGCTTTAAGTGGACATGTAAACCTTTAATTTTAAAATTCTATATCAGAATGGTCCGATATTACACGATAGAGTCTGGGAAGTGAAAACTATCGCCCTGAGGTGAAATGAGTCTGGCTAAACAGGAGGTTTCGATGTTAGATCAGCCTGAAAAAGAGATACAATATGGCTTTGATTAGTAGCCAAAATATAGCCGAAATATAGATTTATTTGGACATTTAAGACTTTATTTTTAAAATCCTATATCAGAATGGTCCGATATTACCCAGTGACAGTCTGGGATGTGTATACTATCACCCTAACATGAAATGAGTCTTGCTAAACAGGAGGTTTCGATGTTAGAGCAGCATGAAAAAGAGATACAATATGGCTTTAATTAGTAGCCAAAATATAGCTGAAATATAGATTTAATTGGACATTTAACACTTTAATTTTAAAATTCTATATCAGAATGGTCCGATATTACACGAGAGAGTCTGGGAAGTGAAAATTATCACCCTGAGGTGAAATGAGTCTGGCTGAACAGGAGATTTCGGGTTTTAGAGCAGCCTGAAAAAGAGATACAATATGGCTTTGATTAATAGCCAAAATATAGACGAAATGTAGATATAGATTGGACATTTAAGACTTTAATTTTAAAATCCTGTATCAGAATGGTCCGATATTACCCAGTGACAGTCTGGGATGTGTATACTATCACCCTGACGTGAAATCAGTCTTGCTTAACAGAAGGTTTCGATGTTAGAGCAGCATGAAAAAGAGATACAATATGGCTTCAATTAGTAGCCAAAATATAGCCGAAATATAGATTTAATTGGACATTTAAGATTTTATTTTTAAAATCCTATATCAGAATGGTCCGATATTACCCAGTGACAGTCTGTGATGTGTATACTATCACCCTGAGGTGAAATGAGTCTGGCTAAACAGGAGGTTTCGTTTATAGAGCAGCCTGAAAAATAGTTACAATATGGCTTCAATTAGTAGCCAAAATATAGCCGAAATATAGATTTAATTGGACATTTAAGATTTTATTTTTAAAATCCTATATCAGAATGGTCCGATATTACCCAGTGACAGTCTGGGATGTGAATACTATCACCCTGAGGTGAAATGAGTCTGGCTAAATAGGAGGTTTCGATGTTAGCGCAGCCTGAAAAAGAGTTACAATATGGCTGTAATTAGTAGCCAAAATATAGCAGGAATATAGATTTAATTGGACATTTAAGACTTTATTTTTAAAATCCTATATCAGAATGGTCCGATATTACCCAGAGACAGTCTTGGATGTGTATACTATCTCCCTGAGGTGAAATGACTCTGGCTAAACAGGAGGTTCCGTTTATAGAGCAGCCTGAAAAAGAGTTACAATATAGCTTTAATTAGCAGCCTGAAAAAGAGTTGAAATATAGCTTTAAGGGGACATGTAAACCTTTAATTTTTAAATCCTATATGAGAATAGTCCGATATTAGCCATTGACAGTCTGGGATGTGTATACTATCACCCTGAGGTGAAATGAGTCTGGCTAAACAGGAGGGTTTGATGTTAGAGCAGCCTGAAAAAGAGATACAATATGGATTTAATTAGTAGCCAAAATATAGCCGATATATAGATTTAATTGGACATTTAAGACTTTATTTTTAAAATCCTGTATCAGAATGGTCCGATATTACCCAGTGACAGTCTGGTATGTGTATACTATCACCCTGAGGTGAAATGACTCTGGCTAAACAGGAGGTTTCGTTTATAGAGCAGCCTGAAAAAGAGTTACAAAATGGCTTCAATTAGTAGCCTCAAAAAGACTTGAAATATAGCTTTAATTGGACATGTAAACCTTTAATTTTAAAATCCTATATCAGAATAGTCCGATATTACCCAGTGACATTCTGGGATGTGTATACTATCACCCTGAAATGAAAAGAGTCTGGCTAAACA
Organism: Zingel zingel; assembly: GCA_023566125.1. NCBI lineage: Eukaryota > Metazoa > Chordata > Actinopteri > Perciformes > Percidae > Zingel > Zingel zingel. The sequence continues at coordinate 12,135,838 of CM042333.1, read as the reverse complement.
GGAGGTTTCCTTTATAGAGCAGTCTGAAAAAGAGTTACAATTTGGCTTTAATTATTAGCCAAAATATAGCCGAAATATAGATTTAATTGGACATTTAAAAATTATTTTTAAAATCCTATATCAGAATGGTCCGATATTACCCAGTGACAGTCTGGGATGTGTATACTATCACCCTGATGTGAAATGAGTCTGGCTAAACAGGAGGTTTCGATGTTAGTGCTGCCTGAAAAAGAGATACAATATGGCTTTGATTAGTAGCCAAAATATAGCCGAAATATAGATTTAATTGGACATTTAAGATTTTATTTTTAAAATCCTATATCAGAATGGTCCGATATTACCCAGTGACAGTCTGTGATGTGTATACTATCACCCTGAGGTGAAATGAGTCTGGCTAAACAGGAGGTTTCGTTTATAGAGCAGCCTGAAAAAGAGTTACAATATGGCTTTAATTAGCAGCCTGAAAAAGAGTTGAAATATAGCTTTAAGTGGACATTTAAACCTTTAATTTTAAAATCCTATATCAGAATAGTCCGATATTACCCAGTGACAGTCTGGGATGTGTATACTATCACCCTGAGGTGAAATGAGTCTGGCTAAATAGGAGGTTTCGATGTTAGCGCAGCCTGAAAAAGAGATACAATATGGCTTCAATTAGTAGCCAAAATATAGCCGAAATATAGATTTAATTGGACATTTAAGATTTTATTTTTAAAATCCTATATCAGAATGGTCCGATATTACCCAGTGACAGTCTGTGATGTGTATACTATCACCCTGAGGTGAAATGAGTCTCGCTAAACAGGAGGTTTCGTTTATAGAGCAGCCTGAAAAAGAGTTACAATATGGCTTTAATTAGCAGCCTGAAAAAGAGTTGAAATATAGCTTTAAGTGGACATGTAAACCTTTAATTTTAAAATCCTGTATCAGAATAGTCCGATATTACCCAGTGACAGTCTGGGATGTGTATACTATCACCCTGAGGTGAATTGACTCTGGCTAAACAGGAGGTTTTGTTTATAGAGCAGCCTGAAAAAGAGTTGAAATATAGCTTTAAGTGGACATTTAAAACTTTAATTTTAATATCCTATATCAGAATGGTGCAATATTACATGTGAGATGCTGGGAAGTGAATACTATCACCCTGAGGTGAAATGAGTCTGACTAAACAGGAGATTTCGGTTTTAGAGCAGCCTGAAAAAGAGATACAATATGGCTTTAATTAGCATCCTGAAAAAGAGTTGAAATATTCCTTTAATTGGACATGTAAGCCTTTAATTTTAAAATCCTACATCAGAATAGTCCGATATTACCAAGTGACAGTCTGGGATGTGTATACTATCAACCTGACATGAAATGAGTCTTGCTAAACAGGAGGTTTCGATGTTAGAGCAGCCTGAAAAAGAAATACAATATGGCTTTGATTAGTAGCCAAAATATTGCCGAAATGTAGATTTAATTGGACATTTAAGACTTTATTTTTAAAATCCTGTATCAGAATGGTCCGACATTACCCAGTGACAGTCTGGGATGTGTATACTATCACCCTGAGATGAAAGTACATTGGCTAAACAGGAGGTTTCGTTTATAGAGCAGCCTGAAAAAGAGTTACAAAATGGCTTTAATTAGCAGCCTGAAAAAGCGTTGAAATATAGCTTTAAGTGGACATGTAAACCTTTAATTTTAAAATCCTATATCAGAATAGTCCGATATTACCCAGTGACAGTCTGGGATGTGTATACTATCACCCTGAGGTGAAATGAGTCTGGCTAAATAGGAGGGTTCGATGTTAGCGCAGCCTGAAAAAGAGATACAATATGGCTTCAATTAGTAGCCAAAATATAGCCGAAATATAGATTTAATTGGACATTTAAGACTTTAATTTTAAAATCCTTTATCAGAATGGTCCAATATTACCCAGTGACAGTCTGGGATGTGTATACTATCACCCTGAGGTGAAATGAGTCTCGCTAAACAGGAGGTTTCGATGTTAGAGCAGCCTGAAAAAGAGATACAATATGGCTTTAATTAGCAGCCTGAAAAAGAGTTGAAATATTCCTTTAATTGGACATTTAAGCCTTTCATTTTAAAATCCTACATCAGAATAGTCCGATATTACCCAGTGACAGTCTGGGATGTGTATATTATCACCCTGAGGTGAAATGTGTCTGGCTAAACAGGAGGTTTCGATGTTAGAGCAGCCTGAAAAAGAGATACAATATGGCTTTAATTAGCAGCCTGAAAAAGAGTTGAAATATTCCTTTAATTGGACATTTAAGCCTTTAATTTTAAAATCCTACATCAGAATAGTCCGATATTACCCAGTGACAGTCTGGGATGTGTATACTATCACCTTGAGGTGAAATGAGTCTGGCTAAATAGGAGGTTTCGTTTATAGAGCAGCCTGAAAACGAGTTACCATATGGCTTTAATTAGCAGCCTCAAAAAGAGTTGAAATATTCCTTTAATTAGACATTTAAGCCTTTAATTTTAAAATCCTACATCAGAATAGTCCGATATTACCCAGTGACAGTCTGGGATGTGTATACTATCACCCTGAGATGAATTGAGTCTGGCTAAACAGGAGGTTTTGTTTATAGAGCAGCCTGAAAAAGAGTTGAAATATAGCTTTAAGTGGACATTTAAACCTTTAATTTTAAAATCCTACATCAGAATATTCCGATTTTACCAAGTGACAGTCTGGGGTGTGTATACTATCACCCTGACGTGAAATGAGTCTGGCTAAACAGGAGGTTTCGATGTTAGAGCAGCCTGAAAAATAGATACAATATGGCTTTGATTAGTAGCCAAAATATTGCCGAAATATAGATTTAATTGGATATTTAAGACTTTAATTTTAAAATCCTATATCAGTATGGTCCGATATTACCCAGTGACAGTCTGTGATGTGTATACTATCACCCTGAGGTGAAATGAGTCTGGCTAAACAGGAGTTTTCGTTTATAGAGCAGCCTGAAAAAGAGTTACAATATGGCTTTAATTAGCATCCTGAAAAATAGTTGAAATATAGCTTTAAGTGGACATTTAAACCTTTAATTTTAAAATCCTATATCAGAATAGTCCGATATTACCCAGTGACAGTCTGGGATGTGTATACTATCACCCTGAGGTGAAATGAGTCTGGCTAAATAGGAGGTTTCGATGTTAGCACAGCCTGAAAAAGAGATACAATATGGCTTCAATTAGTAGCCAAAATATAGCCGAAATATAGACTTAATTGGACATTTAAGATTTTATTTTTAAAATCCTATATCAGAATGGTCCGATATTACCCAGTGACAGTCTGTGATGTGTATACTTTCACCCTGAGGTGAAATGAGTCTGGCTAAACAGGAGGTTTCGTTTATAGAGCAGCCTAAAAAAAGAGTTACAATATGGCTTTAATTAGCAGCCTGAAAAAGAGTTGAAATATAGCTTTAAGTGGACATGTAAACCTTTAATTTTAAAATCCGGTATCAGAATAGTCCGATATTACCCAGTGACAGTCTGGGATGTGTATACTATCACCCTGAGGTGAATTGAGTCTGGCTAAACAGGAGGTTTTGTTTATAGAGCAGCCTGAAAAAGAGTTGAAATATAGCTTTAAGTGGACATTTAAACCTTTAATTTTAATATCCTATATCAGAATGGTGCAATATTACATGTGAGATGCTGGGAAGTGAATACTATCACCCTGAGGTGAAATGTGTCTGGCTAAACAGGAGATTTCGGTTTTAGAGCAGCCTGAAAAAGAGATACAATATGGCTTTAATTAGCAACCTGAAAAAGAGTTGAAATATAGCTTTAAGTGGACATTTAAACCTTTAATTTTAATATCCTATATCAGAATGGTGCAATATTACATGTGAGATGCTGGGAAGTGAATACTATCACCCTGAGGTGAAATGAGTCTGGCTAAACAGGAGGTTTCGATATTAGAGCAGCCTGAAAAAGAAATACAATATGGCTTTGATTAGTAGCCAAAATATTGCCGAAATGTAGATTTAATTGGACATTTAAGACTTTATTTTTAAAATCCTGTATCAGAATGGTCCGACATTACCCAGTGACAGTCTGGGATGTGTATACTATCACCCTGAGATGAAAGTACATTGGCTAAACAGGAGGTTTCGTTTATAGAGCAGCCTGAAAAAGAGTTACAAAATGGCTTTAATTAGCAGCCTGAAAAAGCGTTGAAATATAGCTTTAAGTGGACATGAAAACCTTTAATTTTAAAATCCTATATCAGAATAGTCCGATATTACCCAGTGAAAGTCTGGGATGTGTATACTATCACCCTGAGGTGAAATGAGTCTGGCTAAATAGGAGGTTTCGATGTTAGAGCAGCCTGAAAAAGAGATACAATATGGCTTTAATTAGCAGCCTCAAAAAGAGTTGAAATATTCCTTTAATTAGACATTTAAGCCTTTAATTTTAAAATCCTACATCAGAATAGTCCGATATTACCCAGTGACAGTCTGGGATGTGTATACTATCACCCTGAGGTGAATTGAGTCTGGCTAAACAGGAGGTTTTGTTTATAGAGCAGCCTGAAAAAGAGTTACCATATGACTTTAATTAGCAGCCTCAAAAAGAGTTGAAATATTCCTTTAATTGGACATTTAAGCCTTTAATTTTAAAATCCTACATCAGAATAGTCCGATATTACCAAGTGACAGTCTGGGATGTGTATACTATCAACCTGACATGAAATGAGTCTGGCTAAACAGGAGGTTTCGATGTTAGAGCAGCCTGAAAAAGAAATACAATATGGCTTTGATTAGTAGCCAAAATATTGCCGAAATGTAGATTTAATTGGACATTTCAGACTTTATTTTTAAAATCCTGTATCAGAATGGTCCGACATTACCCAGTGACAGTCTGGGATGTGTATACTATCACCCTGAGATGAAAGTACATTGGCTAAACAGGAGGGTTCGTTCATAGAGCAGCCTGAAAAAGAGTTACAAAATGGCTTTGATTAGCAGCCTGAAAAAGGGTTGAAATATAGCTTTAAGTGGACATGTAAACCTTTAATTTTAAAATCCTATATCAGAATAGTCCGATATTACCCAGTGACAGTCTGGGATGTGTATACTATCACCCTGAGGTGAAATGAGTCTGGCTAAACAGGAGGTTTCGATGTTAGAGCAGCCTGAAAAAGAGATACAATATGGCTTTAATTAGCAGCCTGAAAAAGAGTTGAAATATTGCTTTAATTGGACATTTAAGCCTTTAATTTTAAAATCCTACATCAGAATAGTCCGATATTACCCAGTGACAGTCTGGGATGTGTATACTATCACCCTGAGGTGAATTGAGTCTGGCTAAACAGGAGGTTTTGTTTATAGAGCAGCCTGAAAAATAGTTGAAATATAGCTTTAAGTGGACATTTAAACCTTTAATTTTAAAATCCTATATCAGAATAGTCCGATATTACCCAGTGACATTCTGGGATGTGTATACTATCACCCTGAAATGAAAAGAGTCTGGCTAAACAGGAGGTTTCCTTTATAGAGCAGTCTGAAAAAGAGTTACAATTTGGCTTTAATTATTAGCCAAAATATAGCCGAAATATAGATTTAATTGGACATTTAAAAATTATTTTTAAAATCCTATATCAGAATGGTCCGATATTACCCAGTGACAGTCTGGGATGTGTATACTATCACCCTGATGTGAAATGAGTCTGGCTAAACAGGAGGTTTCGATGTTAGTGCTGCCTGAAAAAGAGATACAATATGGCTTTGATTAGTAGCCAAAATATAGCCGAAATATAGATTTAATTGGACATTTAAGATTTTATTTTTAAAATCCTATATCAGAATGGTCCGATATTACCCAGTGACAGTCTGTGATGTGTATACTATCACCCTGAGGTGAAATGAGTCTGGCTAAACAGGAGGTTTCGTTTATAGAGCAGCCTGAAAAAGAGTTACAATATGGCTTTAATTAGCAGCCTGAAAAAGAGTTGAAATATAGCTTTAAGTGGACATTTAAACCTTTAATTTTAAAATCCTATATCAGAATAGTCCGATATTACCCAGTGACAGTCTGGGATGTGTATACTATCACCCTGAGGTGAAATGAGTCTGGCTAAATAGGAGGTTTCGATGTTAGCGCAGCCTGAAAAAGAGATACAATATGGCTTCAATTAGTAGCCAAAATATAGCCGAAATATAGATTTAATTGGACATTTAAGATTTTATTTTTAAAATCCTATATCAGAATGGTCCGATATTACCCAGTGACAGTCTGTGATGTGTATACTATCACCCTGAGGTGAAATGAGTCTCGCTAAACAGGAGGTTTCGTTTATAGAGCAGCCTGAAAAAGAGTTACAATATGGCTTTAATTAGCAGCCTGAAAAAGAGTTGAAATATAGCTTTAAGTGGACATTTAAACCTTTAATTTTAAAATCCTATATCAGAATAGTCCGATATTACCCAGTGACAGTCTGGGATGTGTATACTATCACCCTGAGGTGAAATGAGTCTGGCTAAATAGGAGGTTTCGATGTTAGCGCAGCCTGAAAAAGAGATACAATATGGCTTCAATTAGTAGCCAAAATATAGCCGAAATATAGATTTAATTGGACATTTAAGATTTTATTTTTAAAATCCTATATCAGAATGGTCCGATATTACCCAGTGACAGTCTGTGATGTGTATACTTTCACCCTGAGGTGAAATGAGTCTGGCTAAACAGGAGGTTTCGTTTATAGAGCAGCCTGAAAAAGAGTTACAATATGGCTTTAATTAGCAGCCTGAAAAAGAGTTGAAATATAGCTTTAAGTGGACATGTAAACCTTTAATTTTAAAATCCTGTATCAGAATAGTCCGATATTACCCAGTGACAGTCTGGGATGTGTATACTATCACCCTGAGGTGAATTGAGTCTGGCTAAACAGGAGGTTTTGTTTATAGAGCAGCCTGAAAAAGAGTTGAAATATAGCTTTAAGTGGACATTTAAAACTTTAATTTTAATATCCTATATCAGAATGGTGCAATATTACATGTGAGATGCTGGGAAGTGAATACTATCACCCTGAGGTGAAATGAGTCTGACTAAACAGGAGATTTCGGTTTTAGAGCAGCCTGAAAAAGAGATACAATATGGCTTTAATTAGCATCCTGAAAAAGAGTTGAAATATTCCTTTAATTGGACATGTAAGCCTTTAATTTTAAAATCCTACATCAGAATAGTCCGATATTACCAAGTGACAGTCTGGGATGTGTATACTATCAACCTGACATGAAATGAGTCTTGCTAAACAGGAGGTTTCGATGTTAGAGCAGCCTGAAAAAGAAATACAATATGGCTTTGATTAGTAGCCAAAATATTGCCGAAATGTAGATTTAATTGGACATTTAAGACTTTATTTTTAAAATCCTGTATCAGAATGGTCCGACATTACCCAGTGACAGTCTGGGATGTGTATACTATCACCCTGAGATGAAAGTACATTGGCTAAACAGGAGGTTTCGTTTATAGAGCAGCCTGAAAAAGAGTTACAAAATGGCTTTAATTAGCAGCCTGAAAAAGCGTTGAAATATAGCTTTAAGTGGACATGTAAACCTTTAATTTTAAAATCCTATATCAGAATAGTCCGATATTACCCAGTGACAGTCTGGGATGTGTATACTATCACCCTGAGGTGAAATGAGTCTGGCTAAATAGGAGGGTTCGATGTTAGCGCAGCCTGAAAAAGAGATACAATATGGCTTCAATTAGTAGCCAAAATATAGCCGAAATATAGATTTAATTGGACATTTAAGACTTTAATTTTAAAATCCTTTATCAGAATGGTCCAATATTACCCAGTGACCGTCTGGGATGTGTATACTATCACCCTGATGTGAAATGAGTCTCGCTAAACAGGAGGTTTCGATGTTAGAGCAGCCTGAAAAAGAGATACAATATGGCTTTAATTAGCAGCCTGAAAAAGAGTTGAAATATTCCTTTAATTGGACATTTAAGCCTTTCATTTTAAAATCCTACATCAGAATAGTCCGATATTACCCAGTGACAGTCTGGGATGTGTATATTATCACCCTGAGGTGAAATGTGTCTGGCTAAACAGGAGGTTTCGATGTTAGAGCAGCCTGAAAAAGAGATACAATATGGCTTTAATTAGCAGCCTGAAAAAGAGTTGAAATATTCCTTTAATTGGACATTTAAGCCTTTAATTTTAAAATCCTACATCAGAATAGTCCGATATTACCCAGTGACAGTCTGGGATGTGTATACTATCACCCTGAGGTGAAATGAGTCTGGCTAAATAGGAGGTTTCGTTTATAGAGCAGCCTGAAAACGAGTTACCATATGGCTTTAATTAGCAGCCTCAAAAAGAGTTGAAATATTCCTTTAATTAGACATTTAAGCCTTTAATTTTAAAATCCTACATCAGAATAGTCCGATATTACCCAGTGACAGTCTGGGATGTGTATACTATCACCCTGAGATGAATTGAGTCTGGCTAAACAGGAGGTTTTGTTTATAGAGCAGCCTGAAAAAGAGTTGAAATATAGCTTTAAGTGGACATTTAAACCTTTAATTTTAAAATCCTACATCAGAATATTCCGATTTTACCAAGTGACAGTCTGGGGTGTGTATACTATCACCCTGACGTGAAATGAGTCTGGCTAAACAGGAGGTTTCGATGTTAGAGCAGCCTGAAAAATAGATACAATATGGCTTTGATTAGTAGCCAAAATATTGCCGAAATATAGATTTAATTGGATATTTAAGACTTTAATTTTAAAATCCTATATCAGTATGGTCCGATATTACCCAGTGACAGTCTGTGATGTGTATACTATCACCCTGAGGTGAAATGAGTCTGGCTAAACAGGAGGTTTCGTTTATAGAGCAGCCTGAAAAAGAGTTACAATATGGCTTTAATTAGCATCCTGAAAAATAGTTGAAATATAGCTTTAAGTGGACATTTAAACCTTTAATTTTAAAATCCTATATCAGAATAGTCCGATATTACCCAGTGACAGTCTGGGATGTGTATACTATCACCCTGAGGTGAAATGAGTCTGGCTAAATAGGAGGTTTCGATGTTAGCACAGCCTGAAAAAGAGATACAATATGGCTTCAATTAGTAGCCAAAATATAGCCGAAATATAGACTTAATTGGACATTTAAGATTTTATTTTTAAAATCCTATATCAGAATGGTCCGATATTACCCAGTGACAGTCTGTGATGTGTATACTTTCACCCTGAGGTGAAATGAGTCTGGCTAAACAGGAGGTTTCGTTTATAGAGCAGCCTAAAAAAAGAGTTACAATATGGCTTTAATTAGCAGCCTGAAAAAGAGTTGAAATATAGCTTTAAGTGGACATTTAAACCTTTAATTTTAATATCCTATATCAGAATGGTGCAATATTACATGTGAGATGCTGGGAAGTGAATACTATCACCCTGAGGTGAAATGAGTCTGGCTAAACAGGAGATTTCGGTTTTAGAGCAGCCTGAAAAAGAGATACAATATGGCTTTAATTAGCAACCTGAAAAAGAGTTGAAATATAGCTTTAAGTGGACATTTAAACCTTTAATTTGAATATCCTATATCAGAATGGTGCAATATTACATGTGAGATGCTGTGAAGTGAATACTATCACCCTGAGGTGAAATGAGTCTTGCTAAACAGGAGGTTTCGATGTTAGAGCAGCCTGAAAAAGAAATACAATATGGCTTTGATTAGTAGCCTGAAAAAGCGTTGAAATATAGCTTTAAGTGGACATGAAAACCTTTAATTTTAAAATCCTATATCAGAATAGTCCGATATTACCCAGTGAAAGTCTGGGATGTGAATACTATCACCCTGAGGTGAAATGAGTCTGACTAAACAGGAGATTTCGGTTTTAGAGCAGCCTGAAAAAGAGATACAATATGGCTTTAATTAGCATCCTGAAAAAGAGTTGAAATATTCCTTTAATTGGACATGTAAGCCTTTAATTTTAAAATCCTACATCAGAATAGTCCGATATTACCAAGTGACAGTCTGGGATGTGTATACTATCAACCTGACATGAAATGAGTCTTGCTAAACAGGAGGTTTCGATGTTAGAGCAGCCTGAAAAAGAAATACAATATGGCTTTGATTAGTAGCCAAAATATTGCCGAAATGTAGATTTAATTGGACATTTAAGACTTTATTTTTAAAATCCTGTATCAGAATGGTCCGACATTACCCAGTGACAGTCTGGGATGTGTATACTATCACCCTGAGATGAAAGTACATTGGCTAAACAGGAGGTTTCGTTTATAGAGCAGCCTGAAAAAGAGTTACAAAATGGCTTTAATTAGCAGCCTGAAAAAGCGTTGAAATATAGCTTTAAGTGGACATGTAAACCTTTAATTTTAAAATCCTATATCAGAATAGTCCGATATTACCCAGTGACAGTCTGGGATGTGTATACTATCACCCTGAGGTGAAATGAGTCTGGCTAAATAGGAGGGTTCGATGTTAGCGCAGCCTGAAAAAGAGATACAATATGGCTTCAATTAGTAGCCAAAATATAGCCGAAATATAGATTTAATTGGACATTTAAGACTTTAATTTTAAAATCCTTTATCAGAATGGTCCAATATTACCCAGTGACCGTCTGGGATGTGTATACTATCACCCTGATGTGAAATGAGTCTCGCTAAACAGGAGGTTTCGATGTTAGAGCAGCCTGAAAAAGAGATACAATATGGCTTTAATTAGCAGCCTGAAAAAGAGTTGAAATATTCCTTTAATTGGACATTTAAGCCTTTCATTTTAAAATCCTACATCAGAATAGTCCGATATTACCCAGTGACAGTCTGGGATGTGTATATTATCACCCTGAGGTGAAATGTGTCTGGCTAAACAGGAGGTTTCGATGTTAGAGCAGCCTGAAAAAGAGATACAATATGGCTTTAATTAGCAGCCTGAAAAAGAGTTGAAATATTCCTTTAATTGGACATTTAAGCCTTTAATTTTAAAATCCTACATCAGAATAGTCCGATATTACCCAGTGACAGTCTGGGATGTGTATACTATCACCCTGAGGTGAAATGAGTCTGGCTAAATAGGAGGTTTCGTTTATAGAGCAGCCTGAAAACGAGTTACCATATGGCTTTAATTAGCAGCCTCAAAAAGAGTTGAAATATTCCTTTAATTAGACATTTAAGCCTTTAATTTTAAAATCCTACATCAGAATAGTCCGATATTACCCAGTGACAGTCTGGGATGTGTATACTATCACCCTGAGATGAATTGAGTCTGGCTAAACAGGAGGTTTTGTTTATAGAGCAGCCTGAAAAAGAGTTGAAATATAGCTTTAAGTGGACATTTAAACCTTTAATTTTAAAATCCTACATCAGAATATTCCGATTTTACCAAGTGACAGTCTGGGGTGTGTATACTATCACCCTGACGTGAAATGAGTATGGCTAAACAGGAGGTTTCGATGTTAGAGCAGCCTGAAAAATAGATACAATATGGCTTTGATTAGTAGCCAAAATATTGCCGAAATATAGATTTAATTGGATATTTAAGACTTTAATTTTAAAATCCTATATCAGTATGGTCCGATATTACCCAGTGACAGTCTGTGATGTGTATACTATCACCCTGAGGTGAAATGAGTCTGGCTAAACAGGAGGTTTCGTTTATAGAGCAGCCTGAAAAAGAGTTACAATATGGCTTTAATTAGCATCCTGAAAAATAGTTGAAATATAGCTTTAAGTGGACATTTAAACCTTTAATTTTAAAATCCTATATCAGAATAGTCCGATATTACCCAGTGACAGTCTGGGATGTGTATACTATCACCCTGAGGTGAAATGAGTCTGGCTAAATAGGAGGTTTCGATGTTAGCACAGCCTGAAAAAGAGATACAATATGGCTTCAATTAGTAGCCAAAATATAGCCGAAATATAGACTTAATTGGACATTTAAGATTTTATTTTTAAAATCCTATATCAGAATGGTCCGATATTACCCAGTGACAGTCTGTGATGTGTATACTTTCACCCTGAGGTGAAATGAGTCTGGCTAAACAGGAGGTTTCGTTTATAGAGCAGCCTAAAAAAAGAGTTACAATATGGCTTTAATTAGCAGCCTGAAAAAGAGTTGAAATATAGCTTTAAGTGGACATTTAAACCTTTAATTTTAATATCCTATATCAGAATGGTGCAATATTACATGTGAGATGCTGGGAAGTGAATACTATCACCCTGAGGTGAAATGAGTCTGGCTAAACAGGAGATTTCGGTTTTAGAGCAGCCTGAAAAAGAGATACAATATGGCTTTAATTAGCAACCTGAAAAAGAGTTGAAATATAGCTTTAAGTGGACATTTAAACCTTTAATTTGAATATCCTATATCAGAATGGTGCAATATTACATGTGAGATGCTGTGAAGTGAATACTATCACCCTGAGGTGAAATGAGTCTGGCTAAACAGGAGGTTTCGATATTAGAGCAGCCTGAAAAAGAAATACAATATGGCTTTGATTAGTAGCCAAAATATTGCCGAAATGTAGATTTAATTGGACATTTAAGACTTTATTTTTAAAATCCTGTATCAGAATGGTCCGACATTACCCAGTGACAGTCTGGGATGTGTATACTATCACCCTGAGATGAAAGTACATTGGCTAAACAGGAGGTTTCGTTTATAGAGCAGCCTGAAAAAGAGTTACAAAATGGCTTTAATTAGCAGCCTGAAAAAGCGTTGAAATATAGCTTTAAGTGGACATGAAAACCTTTAATTTTAAAATCCTATATCAGAATAGTCCGATATTACCCAGTGAAAGTCTGGGATGTGTATACTATCACCCTGAGGTGAAATGAGTCTGGCTAAATAGGAGGTTTCGATGTTAGAGCAGCCTGAAAAAGAGATACAATATGGCTTTAATTAGCAGCCTCAAAAAGAGTTGAAATATTCCTTTAATTAGACATTTAAGCCTTTAATTTTAAAATCCTACATCAGAATAGTCCGATATTACCCAGTGACAGTCTGGGATGTGTTTACTATCACCCTGAGGTGAATTGAGTCTGGCTAAACAGGAGGTTTTGTTTATAGAGCAGCCTGAAAAAGAGTTACCATATGGCTTTAATTAGCAGCCTCAAAAAGAGTTGAAATATTCCTTTAATTGGACATTTAAGCCTTTAATTTTAAAATCCTACATCAGAATAGTCCGATATTACCAAGTGACAGTCTGGGATGTGTATACTATCAACATGACATGAAATGAGTCTGGCTAAACAGGAGGTTTCGATGTTAGAGCAGCCTGAAAAAGAAATACAATATGGCTTTGATTAGTAGCCAAAATATTGCCGAAATGTAGATTTAATTGGACATTTCAGACTTTATTTTTAAAATCCTGTATCAGAATGGTCCGACATTACCCAGTGACAGTCTGGGATGTGTATACTATCACCCTGAGATGAAAGTACATTGGCTAAACAGGAGGGTTCGTTCATAGAGCAGCCTGAAAAAGAGTTACAAAATGGCTTTGATTAGCAGCCTGAAAAAGGGTTGAAATATAGCTTTAAGTGGACATGTAAACCTTTAATTTTAAAATCCTATATCAGAATAGTCCGATATTACCCAGTGACAGTCTGGGATGTGTATACTATCACCCTGAGGTGAAATGAGTCTGGCTAAACAGGAGGTTTCGATGTTAGAGCAGCCTGAAAAAGAGATACAATATGGCTTTAATTAGCAGCCTGAAAAAGAGTTGAAATATTGCTTTAATTGGACATTTAAGCCTTTAATTTTAAAATCCTACATCAGAATAGTCCGATATTACCCAGTGACAGTCTGGGATGTGTATACTATCACCCTGAGGTGAATTGAGTCTGGCTAAACAGGAGGTTTTGTTTATAGAGCAGCCTGAAAAATAGTTGAAATATAGCTTTAAGTGGACATTTAAACCTTTAATTTTAAAATCCTATATCAGAATAGTCCGATATTACCCAGTGACATTCTGTGATGTGTATACTATCACCCTGAAATGAAAAGAGTCTGGCTAAACAGGAGGTTTCCTTTATAGAGCAGTCTGAAAAAGAGTTACAATTTGGCTTTAATTATTAGCCAAAATATAGCCGAAATATAGATTTAATTGGACATTTAAAAATTATTTTTAAAATCCTATATCAGAATGGTCCGATATTACCCAGTGACAGTCTGGGATGTGTATACTATCACCCTGATGTGAAATGAGTCTGGCTAAACAGGAGGTTTCGATGTTAGTGCTGCCTGAAAAAGAGATACAATATGGCTTTGATTAGTAGCCAAAATATAGCCGAAATATAGATTTAATTGGACATTTAAGATTTTATTTTTAAAATCCTATATCAGAATGGTCCGATATTACCCAGTGACAGTCTGTGATGTGTATACTATCACCCTGAGGTGAAATGAGTCTGGCTAAACAGGAGGTTTCGTTTATAGAGCAGCCTGAAAAAGAGTTACAATATGGCTTTAATTAGCAGCCTGAAAAAGAGTTGAAATATAGCTTTAAGTGGACATTTAAACCTTTAATTTTAAAATCCTATATCAGAATAGTCCGATATTACCCAGTGACAGTCTGGGATGTGTATACTATCACCCTGAGGTGAAATGAGTCTGGCTAAATAGGAGGTTTCGATGTTAGCGCAGCCTGAAAAAGAGATACAATATGGCTTCAATTAGTAGCCAAAATATAGCCGAAATATAGATTTAATTGGACATTTAAGATTTTATTTTTAAAATCCTATATCAGAATGGTCCGATATTACCCAGTGACAGTCTGTGATGTGTATACTATCACCCTGAGGTGAAATGAGTCTCGCTAAACAGGAGGTTTCGTTTATAGAGCAGCCTGAAAAAGAGTTACAATATGGCTTTAATTAGCAGCCTGAAAAAGAGTTGAAATATAGCTTTAAGTGGACATTTAAACCTTTAATTTTAAAATCCTATATCAGAATAGTCCGATATTACCCAGTGACAGTCTGGGATGTGTATACTATCACCCTGAGGTGAAATGAGTCTGGCTAAATAGGAGGTTTCGATGTTAGCGCAGCCTGAAAAAGAGATACAATATGGCTTCAATTAGTAGCCAAAATATAGCCGAAATATAGATTTAATTGGACATTTAAGATTTTATTTTTAAAATCCTATATCAGAATGGTCCGATATTACCCAGTGACAGTCTGTGATGTGTATACTTTCACCCTGAGGTGAAATGAGTCTGGCTAAACAGGAGGTTTCGTTTATAGAGCAGCCTGAAAAAGAGTTACAATATGGCTTTAATTAGCAGCCTGAAAAAGAGTTGAAATATAGCTTTAAGTGGACATGTAAACCTTTAATTTTAAAATCCTGTATCAGAATAGTCCGATATTACCCAGTGACAGTCTGGGATGTGTATACTATCACCCTGAGGTGAATTGAGTCTGGCTAAACAGGAGGTTTTGTTTATAGAGCAGCCTGAAAAAGAGTTGAAATATAGCTTTAAGTGGACATTTAAAACTTTAATTTTAATATCCTATATCAGAATGGTGCAATATTACATGTGAGATGCTGGGAAGTGAATACTATCACCCTGAGGTGAAATGAGTCTGACTAAACAGGAGATTTCGGTTTTAGAGCAGCCTGAAAAAGAGATACAATATGGCTTTAATTAGCATCCTGAAAAAGAGTTGAAATATTCCTTTAATTGGACATGTAAGCCTTTAATTTTAAAATCCTACATCAGAATAGTCCGATATTACCAAGTGACAGTCTGGGATGTGTATACTATCAACCTGACATGAAATGAGTCTTGCTAAACAGGAGGTTTCGATGTTAGAGCAGCCTGAAAAAGAAATACAATATGGCTTTGATTAGTAGCCAAAATATTGCCGAAATGTAGATTTAATTGGACATTTAAGACTTTATTTTTAAAATCCTGTATCAGAATGGTCCGACATTACCCAGTGACAGTCTGGGATGTGTATACTATCACCCTGAGATGAAAGTACATTGGCTAAACAGGAGGTTTCGTTTATAGAGCAGCCTGAAAAAGAGTTACAAAATGGCTTTAATTAGCAGCCTGAAAAAGCGTTGAAATATAGCTTTAAGTGGACATGTAAACCTTTAATTTTAAAATCCTATATCAGAATAGTCCGATATTACCCAGTGACAGTCTGGGATGTGTATACTATCACCCTGAGGTGAAATGAGTCTGGCTAAATAGGAGGGTTCGATGTTAGCGCAGCCTGAAAAAGAGATACAATATGGCTTCAATTAGTAGCCAAAATATAGCCGAAATATAGATTTAATTGGACATTTAAGACTTTAATTTTAAAATCCTTTATCAGAATGGTCCAATATTACCCAGTGACAGTCTGGGATGTGTATACTATCACCCTGAGGTGAAATGAGTCTCGCTAAACAGGAGGTTTCGATGTTAGAGCAGCCTGAAAAAGAGATACAATATGGCTTTAATTAGCAGCCTGAAAAAGAGTTGAAATATTCCTTTAATTGGACATTTAAGCCTTTCATTTTAAAATCCTACATCAGAATAGTCCGATATTACCCAGTGACAGTCTGGGATGTGTATATTATCACCCTGAGGTGAAATGTGTCTGGCTAAACAGGAGGTTTCGATGTTAGAGCAGCCTGAAAAAGAGATACAATATGGCTTTAATTAGCAGCCTGAAAAAGAGTTGAAATATTCCTTTAATTGGACATTTAAGCCTTTAATTTTAAAATCCTACATCAGAATAGTCCGATATTACCCAGTGACAGTCTGGGATGTGTATACTATCACCCTGAGGTGAAATGAGTCTGGCTAAATAGGAGGTTTCGTTTATAGAGCAGCCTGAAAACGAGTTACCATATGGCTTTAATTAGCAGCCTCAAAAAGAGTTGAAATATTCCTTTAATTAGACATTTAAGCCTTTAATTTTAAAATCCTACATCAGAATATTCCGATTTTACCAAGTGACAGTCTGGGATGTGTATACTATCACCCTGACGTGAAATGAGTCTGGCTAAACAGGAGGTTTCGATGTTAGAGCAGCCTGAAAAATAGATACAATATGGCTTTGATTAGTAGCCAAAATATTGCCGAAATATAGATTTAATTGGATATTTAAGACTTTAATTTTAAAATCCTATATCAGAATGGTGCAATATTGCACCGACATTACCCAGTGACAGTCTGGGATGTGTATACTATCACCCTGAGGTGAAATGAGTCTGGCTAAACAGGAGGTTTCGATGTTAGCGCTGCCTGAAAAAGAGATACCATATGGCTTCAATTAGTAGCCAAAATATAGCCGAAATATAGATTTAATTGGACATTTAAGATTTTATTTTTAAAATCCTATATCAGTATGGTCCGATATTACCCAGTGACAGTCTGTGATGTGTATACTATCACCCTGAGGTGAAATGAGTCTGGCTAAACAGGAGGTTTCGTTTATAGAGCAGCCTGAAAAAGAGTTACAATATGGCTTTAATTAGCATCCTGAAAAAGAGTTGAAATATAGCTTTAAGTGGACATTTAAACCTTTAATTTTAAAATCCTATATCAGAATAGTCCGATATTACCCAGTGACAGTCTAGGATGTGTATACTATCACCCTGAGGTGAAATGAGTCTGGCTAAATAGGAGGTTTCGATGTTAGCACAGCCTGAAAAAGAGATACAATATGGCTTCAATTAGTAGCCAAAATATAGCCGAAATATAGACTTAATTGGACATTTAAGATTTTATTTTTAAAATCCTATATCAGAATGGTCCGATATTACCCAGTGACAGTCTGTGATGTGTATACTTTCACCCTGAGGTGAAATGAGTCTGGCTAAACAGGAGGTTTCGTTTATAGAGCAGCCTAAAAAAAGAGTTACAATATGGCTTTAATTAGCAGCCTGAAAAAGAGTTGAAATATAGCTTTAAGTGGACATGTAAACCTTTAATTTTAAAATCCGGTATCAGAATAGTCCGATATTACCCAGTGACAGTCTGGGATGTGTATACTATCACCCTGAGGTGAATTGAGTCTGGCTAAACAGGAGGTTTTGTTTATAGAGCAGCCTGAAAAAGAGTTGAAATATAGCTTTAAGTGGACATTTAAACCTTTAATTTTAATATCCTATATCAGAATGGTGCAATATTACATGTGAGATGCTGGGAAGTGAATATTATCACCCTGAGGTGAAATGAGTCTGGCTAAACAGGAGATTTCGGTTTTAGAGCAGCCTGAAAAAGAGATACAATATGGCTTTAATTAGCAACCTGAAAAAGAGTTGAAATATAGCTTTAAGTGGACATTTAAACCTTTAATTTGAATATCCTATATCAGAATGGTGCAATATTACATGTGAGATGCTGTGAAGTGAATACTATCACCCTGAGGTGAAATGAGTCTGGCTAAACAGGAGGTTTCGATATTAGAGCAGCCTGAAAAAGAAATACAATATGGCTTTGATGAGTAGCCAAAATATTGCCGAAATGTAGATTTAATTGGACATTTAAGACTTTATTTTTAAAATCCTGTATCAGAATGGTCCGACATTACCCAGTGACAGTCTGGGATGTGTATACTATCACCCTGAGATGAAAGTACATTGGCTAAACAGGAGGTTTCGTTTATAGAGCAGCCTGAAAAAGAGTTACAAAATGGCTTTAATTAGCAGCCTGAAAAAGCGTTGAAATATAGCTTTAAGTGGACATGAAAACCTTTAATTTTAAAATCCTATATCAGAATAGTCCCATATTACCCAGTGAAAGTCTGGGATGTGTATACTATCACCCTGAGGTGAAATGAGTCTGGCTAAATAGGAGGTTTCGATGTTAGAGCAGCCTGAAAAAGAGATACAATATGGCTTTAATTAGCAGCCTCAAAAAGAGTTGAAATATTCCTTTAATTAGACATTTAAGCCTTTAATTTTAAAATCCTACATCAGAATAGTCCGATATTACCCAGTGACAGTCTGGGATGTGTATACTATCACCCTGAGGTGAATTGAGTCTGGCTAAACAGGAGGTTTTGTTTATAGAGCAGCCTGAAAAAGAGTTACCATATGGCTTTAATTAGCAGCCTCAAAAAGAGTTGAAATATTCCTTTAATTGGACATTTAAGCCTTTAATTTTAAAATCCTACATCAGAATAGTCCGATATTACCAAGTGACAGTCTGGGATGTGTATACTATCAACCTGACATGAAATGAGTCTGGCTAAACAGGAGGTTTCGATGTTAGAGCAGCCTGAAAAAGAAATACAATATGGCTTTGATTAGTAGCCAAAATATTGCCGAAATGTAGATTTAATTGGACATTTCAGACTTTATTTTTAAAATCCTGTATCAGAATGGTCCGACATTACCCAGTGACAGTCTGGGATGTGTATACTATCACCCTGAGATGAAAGTACATTGGCTAAACAGGAGTGTTCGTTCATAGAGCAGCCTGAAAAAGAGTTACAAAATGGCTTTGATTAGCAGCCTGAAAAAGGGTTGAAATATAGCTTTAAGTGGACATGTAAACCTTTAATTTTAATATCCTTTATCAGAATGGTCCAATATTACCCAGTGACAGTCTGCGATGTGTATACTATCACCCTGAGGAAAATGAGTCTGGCTAAAAAGGAGATTTCGGTTTTAGAGCAACCTGAAAAAGAGATACAATATGGCTTTAATTAGCAGCCTGAAAAAGATTTGAACTATTCCTTTATTTGGACATTTAAGCATTTAATTTTAAAATTCTACATCAGAATAGTCCGATATTACCCAGTGACAGTCTGGGATGTGTATACTATCACCCTGAGGTGAATTGAGTCTGGCTAAGCAGGAGGTTTCGATGTTAGAGCAGCCTGAAAAAGAGATACAATATGGCTTCAATTAGTAGCCAAAATATAGCCGAAATATAGATTTAATTGGACATTTAAGATTTTATTTTTAAAATCCTATATCAGAATGGTCCGATATTACCCAGTGACAGTCTGTGATGTGTATACTTTCACCCTGAGGTGAAATGAGTCTGGCTAAACAGGAGGTTTCGTTTATAGAGCATCCTGAAAAAGAGTTACAATATGGCTTTAATTAGCAGCCTGAAACAGAGTTGAAATATAGCTTTAAGTGGACATGTAAACCTTTAATTTTAAAATCCTGTATCAGAATAGTCCGATATTACCCAGTGACAGTCTGGGATGTGTATACTATCACCCTGAGGTGAATTGAGTCTGGCTAAACACGAGGTTTTGTTTATAGAGCAGCCTGAAAAAGAGTTGAAATATAGCTTTAAGTGGACATTTAAACCTTTAATTTTAATATCCTATATCATAATGGTGCAATATTACATGTGAGATGCTGGGAAGTGAATACTATCACCCTGAGGTGAAATGAGTCTGGCTAAACAGGAGATTTCGGTTTTAGAGCAGACTGAAAAAGAGATACAACATGGCTTTAATTAGCAACCTGAAAAAGAGTTGAAATATAGCTTTAAGTGGACATTTAAACCTTTAATTTTAATATCCTATATCAGAATGGTGCAATATTACATGTGAGATGCTGTGAAGTGAATACTATCACCCTGAGGTGAAATGAGTCTGGCTAAACAGCAGGTTTCGATATTAGAGCAGCCTGAAAAAGAAATACAATATGGCTTTGATTAGTAGCCAAAATATTGCCGAAATGTAGATTTAATTGGACATTTAAGACTTTATTTTTAAAATCCTGTATCAGAATGGTCCGACATTACCCAGTGACAGTCTGGGATGTGTATACTATCACCCTGAGATGAAAGTACATTGGCTAAACAGGAGGTTTCGTTTATAGAGAAGCCTGAAAAAGAGTTACAAAATGGCTTTAATTAGCAGCCTGAAAAAGCGTTGAAATATAGCTTTAAGTGGACATGAAAACCTTTAATTTTAAAATCCTATATCAGAATAGTCCGATATTACCCAGTGACAGTCTGGGATGTGTATACTATCACCCTGAGGTGAAATGAGTCTGGCTAAATAGGAGGTTTCGCTTATAGAGCAGACTGAAAAAGAGTTACCATATGGCTTTAATTAGCAGCCTCAAAAAGAGTTGAAATATTCCTTTAATTAGACATTTAAGCCTTTAATTTTAAAATCCTACATCAGAATAGTCCGATATTACCCAGTGACAGTCTGGGATGTGTATACTATCACCCTGAGGTGAATTGAGTCTGGCTAAACAGGAGGTTTTGTTTATAGAGCAGCCTGAAAAAGAGTTACAATATGGCTTTAATTAGTAGCCAAAATATAGCAGGAATATAGATTTAATTGGACATTTAAGACTTTAATTTTAAAATCCTTTATCAGAATGGTCCAATATTACCCAGTGGCAGTCTGGGATGTGTATACTATCACCCTGAGGTGAAATGAGTCTGGCTAAACAGGAGGTTTCGATGTTAGAGCAGCCTGAAAAAGAGATACAATATGGCTTTAATTAGCAGCCTGAAAAGAGTTGAAATATTCCTTTAATTGGACATTTAAGCCTTTAATTTTAAAATCCTATATCAGAATGGTCAGATATTACCCAGTGACAGTCTGTGATGTGTATACTATCACCCTGAGGTGAAATGAGTCTGGCTAAACAGGATGTTTCGTTTATAGAGCAGCCTGAAAAAGAGTTACAATATGGCTTTAAGTAGCAGCCTGAAAAAGAGTTGAAATATAGCTTTAAGTGGACATTTAAACCTTTAATTTTAAAATCCTATATCAGAATAGACCGATATTACCCAGAGACAGTCTGGGATGTGTATACTATCACCCTGAGGTGAAATGAGTCTGGCTAAATAGGAGGTTTCGATGTTAGCGCAGCCTGAAAAAGAGATACAGTATGGCTTCAATTAGTAGCCAAAATATAGCCGAAATATAGATTTAATTGGACATTTAAGATTTTATTTTTAAAATCCTATATCAGAATGGTCCGAAATTGCCCAGTAACAGTCTGTGATGTGTATACTATCACCCTGAGGTGAAATGAGTCTGGCTAAACAGGAGGTTTCGTTTATAGAGCAGCCTGAAAAAGAGTTACAATATGGCTTTAATTAGCAGCCTGAAAAAGAGTTGAAATATAGCTTTAAGTGGACATTTAAGCCTTTAATTTTAAAATCATACATCAGAATAGTCCGATATTACCCAGTGACAGTCTGGGATGTGTATACTATCACCCTGAGGTGAATTGAGTCTGGCTAAACAGGAGGTTTTGTTTATAGAGCAGCCTGAAAAAGAGTTGAAATATAGCTTTAAGTGGACATTTAAACCTTTAATTTTAATATCCTATATCAGAATGGTGCAATATTACATGTGAGATGCTGGGAAGTGAATACTATCACCCTGAGGTGAAATGAGTCTGGCTAAACAGGAGATTTCGGTTTTAGAGCAGCCTGAAAAAGAGATACAATATGGCTTTAATTAGCAGCCTGAAAAAGAGATACAATATGGCTTTAATTAGCAGCCTGAAAAAGAGTTGAAATATTCCTTTAATTGGACATTTAAGCCTTTAATTTTAAAATCCTACATCAGAAAAGTCCGATATTACCCAGTGACAGTCTGGGATGTGTTTACTATCACCCTGAGGTGAAATGAGTCTGGCTAAATAGGAGGTTTCGTTTATAGAGCAGCCTGAAAAAGAGTTACCATATGGCTTTAATTAGCAGCCTCAAAAAGAGTTGAAATATTCCTTTAATTGGACATTTAAGCCTTTAATTTTAAAATCCTACATCAGAATAGTCCGATATTACCAAGTGACAGTCTGGGATGTGTATACTATCAACCTGACATGAAATGAGTCTGGCTAAACAGGAGGTTTCGATGTTAGAGCAGCCTGAAAAAGAAATACAATATGGCTTTGATTAGTAGCCAAAATATTGCCGAAATGTAGATTTAATTGGACATTTAAGACTTTATTTTTAAAATCCTGTATCAGAATGGTCCGACATTACCCAGTGACAGTCTGGGATGTGTATACTATCACCCTGAGATGAAAGTACATTGGCTAAACAGGAGGTTTCGTTTATAGAGCAGCCTGAAAAAGAGTTACAAAATGGCTTTAATTAGCAGCCTGAAAAAGGGTTGAAATATAGCTTTAAGTGGACATGTAAACCTTTAATTTTAAAATCCTATATCAGAATAGTCCGATATTACCCAGTGACAGTCTGGGATGTGTATACTATCACCCTGAGGTGAAATGAGTCTGGCTAAACGGGAGGTTTCGTTTATGTAGCAGCCTGAAAAAGAGTTACAATATGGCTTTAATTAGTAGCCAAAATATAGCAGGAATATAGATTTAATTGGACATTTAAGACTTTAATTTTAAAATCCTTTATCAGAATGGTCCAATATTACCCAGTGACAGTCTGGGATGTGTATACTATCACCCTGAGGTGAAATGAGTCTGGCTAAACAGGAGGTTTCTATGTTAGAGCAGCCTGAAAAAGAGATACAATATGGCTTTAATTAGCAGCCTGAAAAAGAGTTGAAATATTCCTTTAATTGGACATTTAAGCCTTTAATTTTAAAATCCTATATCAGAATGGTCCGATATTACCCAGTGACAGTCTGTGATGTGTATACTATCACCCTGAGGTGAAATGAGTCTGGCTAAACAGGAGGTTTCGTTTATAGAGCAGCCTGAAAAAGAGTTACAATATGGCTTTAAGTAGCAGCCTGAAAAAGAGTTGAAATATAGCTTTAAGTGGACATTTAAACCTTTAATTTTAAAATCCTATATCAGAATAGTCCGATATTACCCAGAGACAGTCTGGGATGTGTATACTATCACCCTGAGGTGAAATGAGTCTGGCTAAATAGGAGGTTTCGATGTTAGCGCAGCCTGAAAAAGAGATACAGTATGGCTTCAATTAGTAGCCAAAATATAGCCGAAATATAGATTTAATTGGACATATAAGATTTTATTTTTAAAATCCTATATCAGAATGGTCCGATATTACCCAGTGACAGTCTGTGATGTGTATACTATCACCCTGAGGTGAAATGAGTCTGGCTAAACAGGAGGTTTCGTTTATAGAGCAGCCTGAAAAAGAGTTACAATATGGCTTTAATTAGCAGCCTGAAAAAGAGTTGAAATATAGCTTTAAGTGGACATGTAAACCTTTAATTTTAAAATCCTGTATCAGAATAGTCCGATATTACCCAGTGACAGTCTGGGATGTGTATACTATAACCCTGACGTGAAATGAGTCTGGCTAAACAGGAAGTTTCGATGTTAGAGCAGCCTGAAAAAGAGATACAATATGGCTTTAATTAGCAGCCTGAAAAAGAGTTGAAATATTCCTTTAATTGGACATTTAAGCCTTTAATTTTAAAATCATACATCAGAATAGTCCGATATTACCCAGTGACAGTCTGGGATGTGTATACTATCACCCTGAGGTGAAATGAGTCTGGCTAAATAGGAGGTTTCGATGTTAGCGCAGCCTGAAAAAGAGATACAGTATGGCTTCAATTAGTAGCCAAAATATAGCCGAAATATAGATTTAATTGGACATTTAAGATTTTATTTTTAAAATCCTATATCAGAATGGTCCGAAATTGCCCAGTGACAGTCTGTGATGTGTATACTATCACCCTGAGGTGAAATGAGTCTGGCTAAACAGGAGGTTTCGTTTATAGAGCAGCCTGAAAAAGAGTTACAATATGGCTTTAATTAGCAGCCTGAAAAAGAGTTGAAATATAGCTTTAAGTGGACATTTAAGCCTTTAATTTTAAAATCATACATCAGAATAGTCCGATATTACCCAGTGACAGTCTGGGATGTGTATACTATCACCCTGAGGTGAATTGAGTCTGGCTAAACAGGAGGTTTTGTTTATAGAGCAGCCTGAAAAAGAGTTGAAATATAGCTTTAAGTGGACATTTAAACCTTTAATTTTAATATCCTATATCAGAATGGTGCAATATTACATGTGAGATGCTGGGAAGTGAATACTATCACCCTGAGGTGAAATGAGTCTGGCTAAACAGGAGATTTCGGTTTTAGAGCAGCCTGAAAAAGAGATACAATATGGCTTTAATTAGCAGCCTGAAAAAGAGTTGAAATATTCCTTTAATTGGACATTTAAGCCTTTAATTTTAAAATCCTACATCAGAAAAGTCCGATATTACCCAGTGACAGTCTGGGATGTGTTTACTATCACCCTGAGGTGAAATGAGTCTGGCTAAATAGGAGGTTTCGTTTATAGAGCAGCCTGAAAAAGAGTTACCATATGGCTTTAATTAGCAGCCTCAAAAAGAGTTGAAATATTCCTTTAATTGGACATTTAAGCCTTTAATTTTAAAATCCTACATCAGAATAGTCCGATATTACCAAGTGACAGTCTGGGATGTGTATACTATCAACCTGACATGAAATGAGTCTGGCTAAACAGGAGGTTTCGATGTTAGAGCAGCCTGAAAAAGAAATACAATATGGCTTTGATTAGTAGCCAAAATATTGCCGAAATGTAGATTTAATTGGACATTTAAGACTTTATTTTTAAAATCCTGTATCAGAATGGTCCGACATTACCCAGTGACAGTCTGGGATGTGTATACTATCACCCTGAGATGAAAGTACATTGGCTAAACAGGAGGTTTCGTTTATAGAGCAGCCTGAAAAAGAGTTACAAAATGGCTTTAATTAGCAGCCTGAAAAAGGGTTGAAATATAGCTTTAAGTGGACATGTAAACCTTTAATTTTAAAATCCTATATCAGAATAGTCCGATATTACCCAGTGACAGTCTGGGATGTGTATACTATCACCCTGAGGTGAAATGAGTCTGGCTAAACGGGAGGTTTCGTTTATGTAGCAGCCTGAAAAAGAGTTACAATATGGCTTTAATTAGTAGCCAAAATATAGCAGGAATATAGATTTAATTGGACATTTAAGACTTTAATTTTAAAATCCTTTATCAGAATGGTCCAATATTACCCAGTGACAGTCTGGGATGTGTATACTATCACCCTGAGGTGAAATGAGTCTGGCTAAACAGGAGGTTTCGATGTTAGAGCAGCCTGAAAAAGAGATACAATATGGCTTTAATTAGCAGCCTGAAAAGAGTTGAAATATTCCTTTAATTGGACATTTAAGCCTTTAATTTTAAAATCCTATATCAGAATGGTCAGATATTACCCAGTGACAGTCTGTGATGTGTATACTATCACCCTGAGGTGAAATGAGTCTGGCTAAACAGGATGTTTCGTTTATAGAGCAGCCTGAAAAAGAGTTACAATATGGCTTTAAGTAGCAGCCTGAAAAAGAGTTGAAATATAGCTTTAAGTGGACATTTAAACCTTTAATTTTAAAATCCTATATCAGAATAGACCGATATTACCCAGAGACAGTCTGGGATGTGTATACTATCACCCTGAGGTGAAATGAGTCTGGCTAAATAGGAGGTTTCGATGTTAGCGCAGCCTGAAAAAGAGATACAGTATGGCTTCAATTAGTAGCCAAAATATAGCCGAAATATAGATTTAATTGGACATTTAAGATTTTATTTTTAAAATCCTATATCAGAATGGTCCGAAATTGCCCAGTGACAGTCTGTGATGTGTATACTATCACCCTGAGGTGAAATGAGTCTGGCTAAACAGGAGGTTTCGTTTATAGAGCAGCCTGAAAAAGAGTTACAATATGGCTTTAATTAGCAGCCTGAAAAAGAGTTGAAATATAGCTTTAAGTGGACATTTAAGCCTTTAATTTTAAAATCATACATCAGAATAGTCCGATATTACCCAGTGACAGTCTGGGATGTGTATACTATCACCCTGAGGTGAATTGAGTCTGGCTAAACAGGAGGTTTTGTTTATAGAGCAGCCTGAAAAAGAGTTGAAATATAGCTTTAAGTGGACATTTAAACCTTTAATTTTAATATCCTATATCAGAATGGTGCAATATTACATGTGAGATGCTGGGAAGTGAATACTATCACCCTGAGGTGAAATGAGTCTGGCTAAACAGGAGATTTCGGTTTTAGAGCAGCCTGAAAAAGAGATACAATATGGCTTTAATTAGCAGCCTGAAAAAGAGTTGAAATATTCCTTTAATTGGACATTTAAGCCTTTAATTTTAAAATCCTACATCAGAAAAGTCCGATATTACCCAGTGACAGTCTGGGATGTGTTTACTATCACCCTGAGGTGAAATGAGTCTGGCTAAATAGGAGGTTTCGTTTATAGAGCAGCCTGAAAAAGAGTTACCATATGGCTTTAATTAGCAGCCTCAAAAAGAGTTGAAATATTCCTTTAATTGGACATTTAAGCCTTTAATTTTAAAATCCTACATCAGAATAGTCCGATATTACCAAGTGACAGTCTGGGATGTGTATACTATCAACCTGACATGAAATGAGTCTGGCTAAACAGGAGGTTTCGATGTTAGAGCAGCCTGAAAAAGAAATACAATATGGCTTTGATTAGTAGCCAAAATATTGCCGAAATGTAGATTTAATTGGACATTTAAGACTTTATTTTTAAAATCCTGTATCAGAATGGTCCGACATTACCCAGTGACAGTCTGGGATGTGTATACTATCACCCTGAGATGAAAGTACATTGGCTAAACAGGAGGTTTCGTTTATAGAGCAGCCTGAAAAAGAGTTACAAAATGGCTTTAATTAGCAGCCTGAAAAAGGGTTGAAATATAGCTTTAAGTGGACATGTAAACCTTTAATTTTAAAATCCTATATCAGAATAGTCCGATATTACCCAGTGACAGTCTGGGATGTGTATACTATCACCCTGAGGTGAAATGAGTCTGGCTAAATAGGAGGTTTCGCTTATAGAGCAGCCTGAAAAAGAGTTACCATATGGCTTTAATTAGCAGCCTCAAAAAGAGTTGAAATATTCCTTTAATTAGACATTTAAGCCTTTAATTTTAAAATCCTACATCAGAATAGTCCGATATTACCCAGTGACAGTCTGGGATGTGTATACTATCACCCTGAGGTGAATTGAGTCTGGCTAAACAGGAGGTTTTGTTTATAGAGCAGCCTGAAAAAGAGTTACAATATGGCTTTAATTAGTAGCCAAAATATAGCAGGAATATAGATTTAATTGGACATTTAAGACTTTAATTTTAAAATCCTTTATCAGAATGGTCCAATATTACCCAGTGGCAGTCTGGGATGTGTATACTATCACCCTGAGGTGAAATGAGTCTGGCTAAACAGGAGGTTTCGATGTTAGAGCAGCCTGAAAAAGAGATACAATATGGCTTTAATTAGCAGCCTGAAAAGAGTTGAAATATTCCTTTAATTGGACATTTAAGCCTTTAATTTTAAAATCCTATATCAGAATGGTCAGATATTACCCAGTGACAGTCTGTGATGTGTATACTATCACCCTGAGGTGAAATGAGTCTGGCTAAACAGGATGTTTCGTTTATAGAGCAGCCTGAAAAAGAGTTACAATATGGCTTTAAGTAGCAGCCTGAAAAAGAGTTGAAATATAGCTTTAAGTGGACATTTAAACCTTTAATTTTAAAATCCTATATCAGAATAGACCGATATTACCCAGAGACAGTCTGGGATGTGTATACTATCACCCTGAGGTGAAATGAGTCTGGCTAAACAGGAGGTTTCGTTTATAGAGCAGCCTGAAAAAGAGTTACAATATGGCTTTAAGTAGCAGCCTGAAAAAGAGTTGAAATATAGCTTTAAGTGGACATTTAAACCTTTAATTTTAAAATCCTATATCAGAATAGTCCGATATTACCCAGAGACAGTCTGGGATGTGTATACTATCACCCTGAGGTGAAATGAGTCTGGCTAAATAGGAGGTTTCGATGTTAGCGCAGCCTGAAAAAGAGATACAGTATGGCTTCAATTAGTAGCCAAAGTATAGCCGAAATATAGATTTAATTGGACATTTAAGATTTTATTTTTAAAATCCTATATCAGAATGGTCCGATATTGCCCAGTGACAGTCTGTGATGTGTATACTATCACCCTGAGGTGAAATGAGTCTGGCTAAACAGGAGGTTTCGTTTATAGAGCAGCCTGAAAAAGAGTTACAATATGGCTTTAATTAGCAGCCTGAAAAAGAGTTGAAATATAGCTTTAAGTGGACATGTAAACCTTTAATTTTAAAATCCTGTATCAGAATAGTCCGATATTACCCAGTGACAGTCTGGGATGTGTATACTATCACCCTGAGGTGAATTGAGTCTGGCTAAACAGGAGGTTTTGTTTATAGAGCAGCCTGAAAAAGAGTTGAAATATAGCTTTAAGTGGACATTTAAACCTTTAATTTTAATATCCTATATCAGAATGGTGTAATATTACATGTGAGATGCTGGGAAGTGAATACTATCACCCTGAGGTGAAATGAGTCTGGCTAAACAGGAGATTTCGGTTTTAGAGCAGCCTGAAAAAGAGATACAATATGGCTTTAATTAGCAGCCTGAAAAAGAGTTGAAATATTCCTTTAATTGGACATTTAAGCCTTTAATTTTAAAATCCTACATCAGAAAAGTCCGATATTACCCAGTGACAGTCTGGGATGTGTATACTATCACCCTGAGGTGAAATGAGTCTGGCTAAATAGGAGGTTTCGTTTATAGAGCAGCCTGAAAAAGAGTTACCATATGGCTTTAATTAGCAGCCTCAAAAAGAGTTGAAATATTCCTTTAATTGGACATTTAAGCCTTTAATTTTAAAATCCTACATCAGAATAGTCCGATATTACCAAGTGACAGTCTGGGATGTGTATACTATCAACCTGACATGAAATGAGTCTGGCTAAACAGGAGGTTTCGATGTTAGAGCAGCCTGAAAAAGAAATACAATATGGCTTTGATTAGTAGCCAAAATATTGCCGAAATGTAGATTTAATTGGACATTTAAGACTTTATTTTTAAAATCCTGTATCAGAATGGTCCGACATTACCCAGTGACAGTCTGGGATGTGTATACTATCACCCTGAGATGAAAGTACATTGGCTAAACAGGAGGTTTCGTTTATAGAGCAGCCTGAAAAAGAGTTACAAAATGGCTTTAATTAGCAGCCTGAAAAAGGGTTGAAATATAGCTTTAAGTGGACATGTAAACCTTTAATTTTAAAATTCTATATCAGAATAGTCCGATATTACCCAGTGACAGTCTGGGATGTGTATACTATCACCCTGAGGTGAAATGAGTCTGGCTAAACGGGAGGTTTCGTTTATGTAGCAGCCTGAAAAAGAGTTACAATATGGCTTTAATTAGTAGCCAAAATATAGCAGGAATATAGATTTAATTGGACATTTAAGACTTTAATTTTAAAATCCTTTATCAGAATGGTCCAATATTACCCAGTGACAGTCTGGGATGTGTATACTATCACCCTGAGGTGAAATGAGTCTGGCTAAACAGGAGGTTTCGATGTTAGAGCAGCCTGAAAAAGAGATACAATATGGCTTTAATTAGCAGCCTGAAAAAGAGTTGAAATATTCCTTTAATTGGACATTTAAGCCTTTAATTTTAAAATCCTATATCAGAATGGTCCGTTATTACCCAGTGACAGTCTGTGATGTGTATACTATCACCCTGAGGTGAAATGAGTCTGGCTAAACAGGAGGTTTCGTTTATAGAGCAGCCTGAAAAAGAGTTACAATATGGCTTTAAGTAGCAGCCTGAAAAAGAGTTGAAATATAGCTTTAAGTGGACATTTAAACCTTTAATTTTAAAATCCTATATCAGAATAGTCCGATATTACCCAGAGACAGTCTGGGATGTGTATACTATCACCCTGAGGTGAAATGAGTCTGGCTAAATAGGAGGTTTCGATGTTAGCGCAGCCTGAAAAAGAGATACAGTATGGCTTCAATTAGTAGCCAAAATATAGCCGAAATATAGATTTAATTGGACATATAAGATTTTATTTTTAAAATCCTATATCAGAATGGTCCGATATTACCCAGTGACAGTCTGTGATGTGTATACTATCACCCTGAGGTGAAATGAGTCTGGCTAAACAGGAGGTTTCGTTTATAGAGCAGCCTGAAAAAGAGTTACAATATGGCTTTAATTAGCAGCCTGAAAAAGAGTTGAAATATAGCTTTAAGTGGACATGTAAACCTTTAATTTTAAAATCCTGTATCAGAATAGTCCGATATTACCCAGTGACAGTCTGGGATGTGTATACTATAACCCTGACGTGAAATGAGTCTGGCTAAACAGGAAGTTTCGATGTTAGAGCAGCCTGAAAAAGAGATACAATATGGCTTTAATTAGCAGCCTGAAAAAGAGTTGAAATATTCCTTTAATTGGACATTTAAGCCTTTAATTTTAAAATCCTACATCAGAATAGTCCGATATTACCCAGTGACAGTCTGGGATGTGTATACTATCACCCTGAGGTGAATTGAGTCTGGCTAAACAGGAGGTTTTGTTTATAGAGCAGCCTGAAAAAGAGTTGAAATATAGCTTTAAGTGGACATTTAAACCTTTAATTTTAATATCCTATATCAGAATGGTGCAATATTACATGTGAGATGCTGGGAAGTGAATACTATCACCCTGAGGTGAAATGAGTCTGGCTAAACAGGAGATTTCGGTTTTAGAGCAGCCTGAAAAAGAGATACAATATGGCTTTAATTAGCAGCCTGAAAAAGAGTTGAAATATTCCTTTAATTGGACATTTAAGCCTTTAATTTTAAAATCCTACATCAGAAAAGTCCGATATTACCCAGTGACAGTCTGGGATGTGTATACTATCACCCTGAGGTGAAATGAGTCTGGCTAAATAGGAGGTTTCGTTTATAGAGCAGCCTGAAAAAGAGTTACCATATGGCTTTAATTAGCAGCCTCAAAAAGAGTTGAAATATTCCTTTAATTGGACATTTAAGCCTTTAATTTTAAAATCCTACATCAGAATAGTCCGATATTACCAAGTGACAGTCTGGGATGTGTATACTATCAACCTGACATGAAATGAGTCTGGCTAAACAGGAGGTTTCGATGTTAGAGCAGCCTGAAAAAGAAATACAATATGGCTTTGATTAGTAGCCAAAATATTGCCGAAATGTAGATTTAATTGGACATTTAAGACTTTATTTTTAAAATCCTGTATCAGAATGGTCCGACATTACCCAGTGACAGTCTGGGATGTGTATACTATCACCCTGAGATGAAAGTACATTGGCTAAACAGGAGGTTTCGTTTATAGAGCAGCCTGAAAAAGAGTTACAAAATGGCTTTAATTAGCAGCCTGAAAAAGGGTTGAAATATAGCTTTAAGTGGACATGTAAACCTTTAATTTTAAAATCCTATATCAGAATAGTCCGATATTACCCAGTGACAGTCTGGGATGTGTATACTATCACCCTGAGGTGAAATGAGTCTGGCTAAACGGGAGGTTTCGTTTATGTAGCAGCCTGAAAAAGAGTTACAATATGGCTTTAATTAGTAGCCAAAATATAGCAGGAATATAGATTTAATTGGACATTTAAGACTTTAATTTTAAAATCCTTTATCAGAATGGTCCAATATTACCCAGTGACAGTCTGGGATGTGTATACTATCACCCTGAGGTGAAATGAGTCTGGCTAAACAGGAGGTTTCGATGTTAGAGCAGCCTGAAAAAGAGATACAATATGGCTTTAAGTAGCAGCCTGAAAAAGAGTTGAAATATAGCTTTAAGTGGACATTTAAACCTTTAATTTTAAAATCCTATATCAGAATAGTCCGATATTACCCAGAGACAGTCTGGGATGTGTATACTATCACCCTGAGGTGAAATGAGTCTGGCTAAATAGGAGGTTTCGATGTTAGCGCAGCCTGAAAAAGAGATACAGTATGGCTTCAATTAGTAGCCAAAATATAGCCGAAATATAGATTTAATTGGACATTTAAGATTTTATTTTTAAAATCCTATATCAGAATGGTCCGATATTACCCAGTGACAGTCTGTGATGTGTATACTATCACCCTGAGGTGAAATGAGTCTGGCTAAACAGGAGGTTTCGTTTATAGAGCAGCCTGAAAAAGAGTTACAATATGGCTTTAATTAGCAGCCTGAAAAAGAGTTGAAATATAGCTTTAAGTGGACATGTAAACCTTTAATTTTAAAATCCTGTATCAGAATAGTCCGATATTACCCAGTGACAGTCTGGGATGTGTATACTATAACCCTGACGTGAAATGAGTCTGGCTAAACAGGAAGTTTCGATGTTAGAGCAGCCTGAAAAAGAGATACAATATGGCTTTAATTAGCAGCCTGAAAAAGAGTTGAAATATTCCTTTAATTGGACATTTAAGCCTTTAATTTTAAAATCCTACATCAGAATAGTCCGATATTACCCAGTGACAGTCTGGGATGTGTATACTATCACCCTGAGGTGAATTGAGTCTGGCTAAACAGGAGGTTTTGTTTATAGAGCAGCCTGAAAAAGAGTTGAAATATAGCTTTAAGTGGACATTTAAACCTTTAATTTTAATATCCTATATCAGAATGGTGCAATATTACATGTGAGATGCTGGGAAGTGAATACTATCACCCTGAGGTGAAATGAGTCTGGCTAAACAGGAGATTTCGGTTTTAGAGCAGCCTGAAAAAGAGATACAATATGGCTTTAATTAGCAGCCTGAAAAAGAGTTGAAATATTCCTTTAATTGGACATTTAAGCCTTTAATTTTAAAATCCTACATCAGAAAAGTCCGATATTACCCAGTGACAGTCTGGGATGTGTATACTATCACCCTGAGGTGAAATGAGTCTGGCTAAATAGGAGGTTTCGTTTATAGAGCAGCCTGAAAAAGAGTTACCATATGGCTTTAATTAGCAGCCTCAAAAAGAGTTGAAATATTCCTTTAATTGGACATTTAAGCCTTTAATTTTAAAATCCTACATCAGAATAGTCCGATATTACCAAGTGACAGTCTGGGATGTGTATACTATCAACCTGACATGAAATGAGTCTGGCTAAACAGGAGGTTTCGATGTTAGAGCAGCCTGAAAAAGAAATACAATATGGCTTTGATTAGTAGCCAAAATATTGCCGAAATGTAGATTTAATTGGACATTTAAGACTTTATTTTTAAAATCCTGTATCAGAATGGTCCGACATTACCCAGTGACAGTCTGTGATGTGTATACTATCACCCTGAGATGAAAGTACATTGGCTAAACAGGAGGTTTCGTTTATAGAGCAGCCTGAAAAAGAGTTACAAAATGGCTTTAATTAGCAGCCTGAAAAAGGGTTGAAATATAGCTTTAAGTGGACATGTAAACCTTTAATTTTAAAATCCTATATCAGAATAGTCCGATATTACCCAGTGACAGTCTGGGATGTGTATACTATCACCCTGAGGTGAAATGAGTCTGGCTAAACGGGAGGTTTCGTTTATGTAGCAGCCTGAAAAAGAGTTACAATATGGCTTTAATTAGTAGCCAAAATATAGCAGGAATATAGATTTAATTGGACATTTAAGACTTTAATTTTAAAATCCTTTATCAGAATGGTCCAATATTACCCAGTGACAGTCTGGGATGTGTATACTATCACCCTGAGGTGAAATGAGTCTGGCTAAACAGGAGGTTTCGATGTTAGAGCAGCCTGAAAAAGAAATACAATATGGCTTTAATTAGCAGCCTGAAAAAGAGTTGAAATATTCCTTTAATTGGACATTTAAGCCTTTAATTTTAAAATCCTATATCAGAATGGTCCGATATTACCCAGTGACAGTCTGTGATGTGTATACTATCACCCTGAGGTGAAATGAGTCTGGCTAAACAGGAGGTTTCGTTTATAGAGCAGCCTGAAAAAGAGTTACAATATGGCTTTAAGTAGCAGCCTGAAAAAGAGTTGAAATATAGCTTTAAGTGGACATTTAAACCTTTAATTTTAAAATCCTATATCAGAATAGTCCGATATTACCCAGAGACAGTCTGGGATGTGTATACTATCACCCTGAGGTGAAATGAGTCTGGCTAAATAGGAGGTTTCGATGTTAGCGCAGCCTGAAAAAGAGATACAGTATGGCTTCAATTAGTAGCCAAAATATAGCCGAAATATAGATTTAATTGGACATTTAAGATTTTATTTTTAAAATCCTATATCAGAATGGTCCAATATTGCCCAGTGACAGTCTGTGATGTGTATACTATCACCCTGAGGTGAAATGAGTCTGGCTAAACAGGAGGTTTCGATGTTAGAGCAGCCTGAAAAAGAGATACAATATGGCTTTAATTAGCAGCCTGAAAAAGAGTTGAAATATTCCTTTAATTGGACATTTAAGCCTTTAATTTTAAAATCCTATATCAGAATGGTCAGATATTACCCAGTGACAGTCTGTGATGTGTATACTATCACCCTGAGGTGAAATGAGTCTGGCTAAACAGGATGTTTCGTTTATAGAGCAGCCTGAAAAAGAGTTACAATATGGCTTTAAGTAGCAGCCTGAAAAAGAGTTGAAATATAGCTTTAAGTGGACATTTAAACCTTTAATTTTAAAATCCTATATCAGAATAGACCGATATTACCCAGAGACAGTCTGGGATGTGTATACTATCTCCCTGAGGTGAAATGAGTCTGGCTAAATAGGAGGTTTCGATGTTAGCGCAGCCTGAAAAAGAGATACAGTATGGCTTCAATTAGTAGCCAAAATATAGCCGAAATATAGATTTAATTGGACATTTAAGATTTTATTTTTAAAATCCTATATCAGAATGGTCCGAAATTGCCCAGTGACAGTCTGTGATGTGTATACTATCACCCTGAGGTGAAATGAGTCTGGCTAAACAGGAGGTTTCGATGTTAGAGCAGCCTGAAAAAGAGATACAATATGGCTTTAATTAGCAGCCTGAAAAAGAGTTGAAATATTCCTTTAATTGGACATTTAAGCCTTTAATTTTAAAATCATACATCAGAATAGTCCGATATTACCCAGTGACAGTCTGGGATGTGTATACTATCACCCTGAGGTGAATTGAGTCTGGCTAAACAGGAGGTTTTGTTTATAGAGCAGCCTGAAAAAGAGTTGAAATATAACTTTAAGTGGACATTTAAACCTTTAATTTTAATATCCTATATCAGAATGGTGCAATATTACATGTGAGATGCTGGGAAGTGAATACTATCACCCTGAGGTGAAATGAGTCTGGCTAAACAGGAGATTTCGGTTTTAGAGCAGCCTGAAAAAGAGATACAATATGGCTTTAATTAGCAGCCTGAAAAAGAGTTGAAATATTCCTTTAATTGGACATTTAAGCCTTTAATTTTAAAATCCTACATCAGAAAAGTCCGATATTACCCAGTGACAGTCTGGGATGTGTTTACTATCACCCTGAGGTGAAATGAGTCTGGCTAAATAGGAGGTTTCGTTTATAGAGCAGCCTGAAAAAGAGTTACCATATGGCTTTAATTAGCAGCCTCAAAAAGAGTTGAAATATTCCTTTAATTGGACATTTAAGCCTTTAATTTTAAAATCCTACATCAGAATAGTCCGATATTACCAAGTGACAGTCTGGGATGTGTATACTATCAACCTGACATGAAATGAGTCTGGCTAAACAGGAGGTTTCGATGTTAGAGCAGCCTGAAAAAGAAATACAATATGGCTTTGATTAGTAGCCAAAATATTGCCGAAATGTAGATTTAATTGGACATTTAAGACTTTATTTTTAAAATTCTGTATCAGAATGGTCCGACATTACCCAGTGACAGTCTGGGATGTGTATACTATCACCCTGAGATGAAAGTACATTGGCTAAACAGGAGGTTTCGTTTATAGAGCAGCCTGAAAAAGAGTTACAAAATGGCTTTAATTAGCAGCCTGAAA
Source organism: Zingel zingel (assembly GCA_023566125.1). Classification (NCBI taxonomy): domain Eukaryota; kingdom Metazoa; phylum Chordata; class Actinopteri; order Perciformes; family Percidae; genus Zingel; species Zingel zingel. Next base: position 12,099,086 of record CM042333.1, on the reverse strand, counting down.
AAGGGTTGAAATATAGCTTTAAGTGGACATGTAAACCTTTAATTTTAAAATCCTATATCAGAATAGTCCGATATTACCCAGTGACAGTCTGGGATGTGTATACTATCACCCTGAGGTGAAATGAGTCTGGCTAAACGGGAGGTTTCGTTTATGTAGCAGCCTGAAAAAGAGTTACAATATGGCTTTAATTAGTAGCCAAAATATAGCAGGAATATAGATTTAATTGGACATTTAAGACTTTAATTTTAAAATCCTTTATCAGAATGGTCCAATATTACCCAGTGACAGTCTGGGATGTGTATACTATCACCCTGAGGTGAAATGAGTCTGGCTAAACAGGAGGTTTCGATGTTAGAGCAGCCTGAAAAAGAGATACAATATGGCTTTAATTAGCAGCCTGAAAAAGAGTTGAAATATTCCTTTAATTGGACATTTAAGCCTTTAATTTTAAAATCCTATATCAGAATGGTCCGATATTACCCAGTGACAGTCTGTGATGTGTATACTATCACCCTGAGGTGAAATGAGTCTGGCTAAACAGGAGGTTTCGTTTATAGAGCAGCCTGAAAAAGAGTTACAATATGGCTTTAAGTAGCAGCCTGAAAAAGAGTTGAAATATAGCTTTAAGTGGACATTTAAACCTTTAATTTTAAAATCCTATATCAGAATAGTCCGATATTACCCAGAGACAGTCTGGGATGTGTATACTATCACCCTGAGGTGAAATGAGTCTGGCTAAATAGGAGGTTTCGATGTTAGCGCAGCCTGAAAAAGAGATACAGTATGGCTTCAATTAGTAGCCAAAATATAGCCGAAATATAGATTTAATTGGACATTTAAGATTTTATTTTTAAAATCCTATATCAGAATGGTCCGATATTGCCCAGTGACAGTCTGTGATGTGTATACTATCACCCTGAGGTGAAATGAGTCTGGCTAAACAGGAGGTTTCGTTTATAGAGCAGCCTGAAAAAGAGTTACAATATGGCTTTAATTAGCAGCCTGAAAAAGAGTTGAAATATAGCTTTAAGTGGACATGTAAACCTTTAATTTTAAAATCCTGTATCAGAATAGTCCGATATTACCCAGTGACAGTCTGGGATGTGTATACTATCACCCTGACGTGAAATGAGTCTGGCTAAACAGGAAGTTTCGATGTTAGAGCAGCCTGAAAAAGAGATACAATATGGCTTTAATTAGCAGCCTGAAAAAGAGTTGAAATATTCCTTTAATTGGACATTTAAGCCTTTAATTTTAAAATCATACATCAGAATAGTCCGATATTACCCAGTGACAGTCTGGGATGTGTATACTATCACCCTGAGGTGAATTGAGTCTGGCTAAACAGGAGGTTTTGTTTATAGAGCAGCCTGAAAAAGAGTTGAAATATAGCTTTAAGTGGACATTTAAACCTTTAATTTTAATATCCTATATCAGAATGGTGTAATATTACATGTGAGATGCTGGGAAGTGAATACTATCACCCTGAGGTGAAATGGGTCTGGCTAAACAGGAGATTTCGGTTTTAGAGCAGCCTGAAAAAGAGATACAATATGGCTTTAATTAGCAGCCTGAAAAAGAGTTGAAATATTCCTTTAATTGGACATTTAAGCCTTTAATTTTAAAATCCTACATCAGAAAAGTCCGATATTACCCAGTGACAGTCTGGGATGTGTATACTATCACCCTGAGGTGAAATGAGTCTGGCTAAATAGGAGGTTTCGTTTATAGAGCAGCCTGAAAAAGAGTTACCATATGGCTTTAATTAGCAGCCTCAAAAAGAGTTGAAATATTCCTTTAATTGGACATTTAAGCCTTTAATTTTAAAATCCTACATCAGAATAGTCCGATATTACCAAGTGACAGTCTGGGATGTGTATACTATCAACCTGACATGAAATGAGTCTGGCTAAACAGGAGGTTTCGATGTTAGAGCAGCCTGAAAAAGAAATACAATATGGCTTTGATTAGTAGCCAAAATATTGCCGAAATGTAGATTTAATTGGACATTTAAGACTTTATTTTTAAAATCCTGTATCAGAATGGTCCGACATTACCCAGTGACAGTCTGGGATGTGTATACTATCACCCTGAGATGAAAGTACATTGGCTAAACAGGAGGTTTCGTTTATAGAGCAGCCTGAAAAAGAGTTACAAAATGGCTTTAATTAGCAGCCTGAAAAAGGGTTGAAATATAACTTTAAGTGGACATGTAAACCTTTAATTTTAAAATCCTATATCAGAATAGTCCGATATTACCCAGTGACAGTCTGGGATGTGTATACTATCACCCTGAGGTGAAATGAGTCTGGCTAAACGGGAGGTTTCGTTTATGTAGCAGCCTGAAAAAGAGTTACAATATGGCTTTAATTAGTAGCCAAAATATAGCAGGAATATAGATTTAATTGGACATTTAAGACTTTAATTTTAAAATCCTTTATCAGAATGGTCCAATATTACCCAGTGACAGTCTGGGATGTGTATACTATCACCCTGAGGTGAAATGAGTCTGGCTAAACAGGAGGTTTCGATGTTAGAGCAGCCTGAAAAAGAGATACAATATGGCTTTAAGTAGCAGCCTGAAAAAGAGTTGAAATATAGCTTTAAGTGGACATTTAAACCTTTAATTTTAAAATCCTATATCAGAATAGTCCGATATTACCCAGAGACAGTCTGGGATGTGTATACTATCACCCTGAGGTGAAATGAGTCTGGCTAAATAGGAGGTTTCGATGTTAGCGCAGCCTGAAAAAGAGATACAGTATGGCTTCAATTAGTAGCCAAAATATAGCCGAAATATAGATTTAATTGGACATATAAGATTTTATTTTTAAAATCCTATATCAGAATGGTCCGATATTACCCAGTGACAGTCTGTGATGTGTATACTATCACCCTGAGGTGAAATGAGTCTGGCTAAACAGGAGGTTTCGTTTATAGAGCAGCCTGAAAAAGAGTTACAATATGGCTTTAATTAGCAGCCTGAAAAAGAGTTGAAATATAGCTTTAAGTGGACATGTAAACCTTTAATTTTAAAATCCTGTATCAGAATAGTCCGATATTACCCAGTGACAGTCTGGGATGTGTATACTATAACCCTGATGTGAAATGAGTCTGGCTAAACAGGAAGTTTCGATGTTAGAGCAGCCTGAAAAAGAGATACAATATGGCTTTAATTAGCAGCCTGAAAAAGAGTTGAAATATTCCTTTAATTGGACATTTAAGCCTTTAATTTTAAAATCCTACATCAGAATAGTCCGATATTACCCAGTGACAGTCTGGGATGTGTATACTATCACCCTGAGGTGAATTGAGTCTGGCTAAACAGGAGGTTTTGTTTATAGAGCAGCCTGAAAAAGAGTTGAAATATAGCTTTAAGTGGACATTTAAACCTTTAATTTTAATATCCTATATCAGAATGGTGCAATATTACATGTGAGATGCTGGGAAGTGAATACTATCACCCTGAGGTGAAATGAGTCTGGCTAAACAGGAGATTTCGGTTTTAGAGCAGCCTGAAAAAGAGATACAATATGGCTTTAATTAGCAGCCTGAAAAAGAGTTGAAATATTCCTTTAATTGGACATTTAAGCCTTTAATTTTAAAATCCTACATCAGAAAAGTCCGATATTACCCAGTGACAGTCTGGGATGTGTATACTATCACCCTGAGGTGAAATGAGTCTGGCTAAATAGGAGGTTTCGTTTATAGAGCAGCCTGAAAAAGAGTTACCATATGGCTTTAATTAGCAGCCTCAAAAAGAGTTGAAATATTCCTTTAATTGGACATTTAAGCCTTTAATTTTAAAATCCTACATCAGAATAGTCCGATATTACCAAGTGACAGTCTGGGATGTGTATACTATCAACCTGACATGAAATGAGTCTGGCTAAACAGGAGGTTTCGATGTTAGAGCAGCCTGAAAAAGAAATACAATATGGCTTTGATTAGTAGCCAAAATATTGCCGAAATGTAGATTTAATTGGACATTTAAGACTTTATTTTTAAAATCCTGTATCAGAATGGTCCGACATTACCCAGTGACAGTCTGGGATGTGTATACTATCACCCTGAGATGAAAGTACATTGGCTAAACAGGAGGTTTCGTTTATAGAGCAGCCTGAAAAAGAGTTACAAAATGGCTTTAATTAGCAGCCTGAAAAAGGGTTGAAATATAGCTTTAAGTGGACATGTAAACCTTTCATTTTAAAATCCTATATCAGAATAGTCCGATATTACCCAGTGACAGTCTGGGATGTGTATACTATCACCCTGAGGTGAAATGAGTCTGGCTAAACGGGAGGTTTCGTTTATGTAGCAGCCTGAAAAAGAGTTACAATATGGCTTTAATTAGTAGCCAAAATATAGCAGGAATATAGATTTAATTGGACATTTAAGACTTTAATTTTAAAATCCTTTATCAGAATGGTCCAATATTACCCAGTGACAGTCTGGGATGTGTATACTATCACCCTGAGGTGAAATGAGTCTGGCTAAACAGGAGGTTTCGATGTTAGAGCAGCCTGAAAAAGAGATACAATATGGCTTTAAGTAGCAGCCTGAAAAAGAGTTGAAATATAGCTTTAAGTGGACATTTAAACCTTTAATTTTAAAATCCTATATCAGAATAGTCCGATATTACCCAGAGACAGTCTGGGATGTGTATACTATCACCCTGAGGTGAAATGAGTCTGGCTAAATAGGAGGTTTCGATGTTAGCGCAGCCTGAAAAAGAGATACAGTATGGCTTCAATTAGTAGCCAAAATATAGCCGAAATATAGATTTAATTGGACATTTAAGATTTTATTTTTAAAATCCTATATCAGAATGGTCCGATATTACCCAGTGACAGTCTGTGATGTGTATACTATCACCCTGAGGTGAAATGAGTCTGGCTAAACAGGAGGTTTCGTTTATAGAGCAGCCTGAAAAAGAGTTACAATATGGCTTTAATTAGCAGCCTGAAAAAGAGTTGAAATATAGCTTTAAGTGGACATGTAAACCTTTAATTTTAAAATCCTGTATCAGAATAGTCCGATATTACCCAGTGACAGTCTGGGATGTGTATACTATAACCCTGACGTGAAATGAGTCTGGCTAAACAGGAAGTTTCGATGTTAGAGCAGCCTGAAAAAGAGATACAATATGGCTTTAATTAGCAGCCTGAAAAAGAGTTGAAATATTCCTTTAATTGGACATTTAAGCCTTTAATTTTAAAATCCTACATCAGAATAGTCCGATATTACCCAGTGACAGTCTGGGATGTGTATACTATCACCCTGAGGTGAATTGAGTCTGGCTAAACAGGAGGTTTTGTTTATAGAGCAGCCTGAAAAAGAGTTGAAATATAGCTTTAAGTGGACATTTAAACCTTTAATTTTAATATCCTATATCAGAATGGTGCAATATTACATGTGAGATGCTGGGAAGTGAATACTATCACCCTGAGGTGAAATGAGTCTGGCTAAACAGGAGATTTCGGTTTTAGAGCAGCCTGAAAAAGAGATACAATATGGCTTTAATTAGCAGCCTGAAAAAGAGTTGAAATATTCCTTTAATTGGACATTTAAGCCTTTAATTTTAAAATCCTACATCAGAAAAGTCCGATATTACCCAGTGACAGTCTAGGATGTGTATACTATCACCCTGAGGTGAAATGAGTCTGGCTAAATAGGAGGTTTCGTTTATAGAGCAGCCTGAAAAAGAGTTACCATATGGCTTTAATTAGCAGCCTCAAAAAGAGTTGAAATATTCCTTTAATTGGACATTTAAGCCTTTAATTTTAAAATCCTACATCAGAATAGTCCGATATTACCAAGTGACAGTCTGGGATGTGTATACTATCAACCTGACATGAAATGAGTCTGGCTAAACAGGAGGTTTCGATGTTAGAGCAGCCTGAAAAAGAAATACAATATGGCTTTGATTAGTAGCCAAAATATTGCCGAAATGTAGATTTAATTGGACATTTAAGACTTTATTTTTAAAATCCTGTATCAGAATGGTCCGACATTACCCAGTGACAGTCTGTGATGTGTATACTATCACCCTGAGATGAAAGTACATTGGCTAAACAGGAGGTTTCGTTTATAGAGCAGCCTGAAAAAGAGTTACAAAATGGCTTTAATTAGCAGCCTGAAAAAGGGTTGAAATATAGCTTTAAGTGGACATGTAAACCTTTAATTTTAAAATCCTATATCAGAATAGTCCGATATTACCCAGTGACAGTCTGGGATGTGTATACTATCACCCTGAGGTGAAATGAGTCTGGCTAAACGGGAGGTTTCGTTTATGTAGCAGCCTGAAAAAGAGTTACAATATGGCTTTAATTAGTAGCCAAAATATAGCAGGAATATAGATTTAATTGGACATTTAAGACTTTAATTTTAAAATCCTTTATCAGAATGGTCCAATATTACCCAGTGACAGTCTGGGATGTGTATACTATCACCCTGAGGTGAAATGAGTCTGGCTAAACAGGAGGTTTCGATGTTAGAGCAGCCTGAAAAAGAGATACAATATGGCTTTAATTAGCAGCCTGAAAAAGAGTTGAAATATTCCTTTAATTGGACATTTAAGCCTTTAATTTTAAAATCCTATATCAGAATGGTCCGATATTACCCAGTGACAGTCTGTGATGTGTATACTATCACCCTGAGGTGAAATGAGTCTGGCTAAACAGGAGGTTTCGTTTATAGAGCAGCCTGAAAAAGAGTTACAATATGGCTTTAAGTAGCAGCCTGAAAAAGAGTTGAAATATAGCTTTAAGTGGACATTTAAACCTTTAATTTTAAAATCCTATATCAGAATAGTCCGATATTACCCAGAGACAGTCTGGGATGTGTATACTATCACCCTGAGGTGAAATGAGTCTGGCTAAATAGGAGGTTTCGATGTTAGCGCAGCCTGAAAAAGAGATACAGTATGGCTTCAATTAGTAGCCAAAATATAGCCGAAATATAGATTTAATTGGACATTTAAGATTTTATTTTTAAAATCCTATATCAGAATGGTCCAATATTGCCCAGTGACAGTCTGTGATGTGTATACTATCACCCTGAGGTGAAATGAGTCTGGCTAAACAGGAGGTTTCGTTTATAGAGCAGCCTGAAAAAGAGTTACAATATGGCTTTAATTAGCAGCCTGAAAAAGAGTTGAAATATAGCTTTAAGTGGACATGTAAACCTTTAATTTTAAAATCCTGTATCAGAATAGTCCGATATTACCCAGTGACAGTCTGGGATGTGTATACTATCACCCTGACGTGAAAGGAGTCTGGCTAAACAGCAAGTTTCGATGTTAGAGCAGCCTGAAAAAGAGATACAATATGGCTTTAATTAGCAGCCTGAAAAAGAGTTGAAATATTCCTTTAATTGGACATTAAGCCTTTAATTTTAAAATCATACATCAGAATAGTCCGATATTACCCAGTGACAGTCTGGGATGTGTATACTATCACCCTGAGGTGAATTGAGTCTGGCTAAACAGGAGGTTTTGTTTATAGAGCAGCCTGAAAAAGAGTTGAAATATAGCTTTAAGTGGACATTTAAACCTTTAATTTTAATATCCTATATCAGAATGGTGCAATATTACATGTGAGATGCTGGGAAGTGAATACTATCACCCTGAGGTGAAATGAGTCTGGCTAAACAGGAGATTTCGGTTTTAGAGCAGCCTGAAAAAGAGATACAATATGGCTTTAATTAGCAGCCTGAAAAAGAGTTGAAATATTCCTTTAATTGGACATTTAAGCCTTTAATTTTAAAATCCTACATCAGAAAAGTCCGATATTACCCAGTGACAGTCTGGGATGTGTATACTATCACCCTGAGGTGAAATGAGTCTGGCTAAATAGGAGGTTTCGTTTATAGAGCAGCCTGAAAAAGAGTTACCATATGGCTTTAATTAGCAGCCTCAAAAAGAGTTGAAATATTCCTTTAATTGGACATTTAAGCCTTTAATTTTAAAATCCTACATCAGAATAGTCCGATATTACCAAGTGACAGTCTGGGATGTGTATACTATCAACCTGACATGAAATGAGTCTGGCTAAACAGGAGGTTTCGATGTTAGAGCAGCCTGAAAAAGAAATACAATATGGCTTTGATTAGTAGCCAAAATATTGCCGAAATGTAGATTTAATTGGACATTTAAGACTTTATTTTTAAAATTCTGTATCAGAATGGTCCGACATTACCCAGTGACAGTCTGGGATGTGTATACTATCACCCTGAGATGAAAGTACATTGGCTAAACAGGAGGTTTCGTTTATAGAGCAGCCTGAAAAAGAGTTACAAAATGGCTTTAATTAGCAGCCTGAAAAAGGGTTGAAATATAGCTTTAAGTGGACATGTAAACCTTTAATTTTAAAATCCTATATCAGAATAGTCCGATATTACCCAGTGACAGTCTGGGATGTGTATACTATCACCCTGAGGTGAAATGAGTCTGGCTAAACGGGAGGTTTCGTTTATGTAGCAGCCTGAAAAAGAGTTACAATATGGCTTTAATTAGTAGCCAAAATATAGCAGGAATATAGATTTAATTGGACATTTAAGACTTTAATTTTAAAATCCTTTATCAGAATGGTCCAATATTACCCAGTGACAGTCTGGGATGTGTATACTATCACCCTGAGGTGAAATGAGTCTGGCTAAACAGGAGGTTTCGATGTTAGAGCAGCCTGAAAAAGAGATACAATATGGCTTTAATTAGCAGCCTGAAAAAGAGTTGAAATATTCCTTTAATTGGACATTTAAGCCTTTAATTTTAAAATCCTATATCAGAATGGTCCGATATTACCCAGTGACAGTCTGTGATGTGTATACTATCACCCTGAGGTGAAATGAGTCTGGCTAAACAGGAGGTTTCGTTTATAGAGCAGCCTGAAAAAGAGTTTCAATATGGCTTTAAGTAGCAGCCTGAAAAAGAGTTGAAATATAGCTTTAAGTGGACATTTAAACCTTTAATTTTAAAATCCTATATCAGAATAGTCCGATATTACCCAGTGACAGTCTGGGATGTGTATACTATCACCCTGAGGTGAATTGAGTCTGGCTAAACAGGAGGTTTTGTTTATAGAGCAGCCTGAAAAAGAATTGAAATATAGCTTTAAGTGGACATTTAAACCTTTAATTTTAAAATCCTACATCAGAATATTCCGATTTTACCAAGTGACAGTCTGGGATGTGTATACTATCACCCTGACGCGAAATGAGTCTGGCTAAACAGGAGGTTTCGATGTTAGAGCAGCCTGAAAAAGAGTTACCATATGGCTTTAATTAGCAGCCTCAAAAAGAGTTGAAATATTCCTTTAATTAGACATTTAAGCCTTTAATTTTAAAATCCTTTATCAGAATGGTCCAATATTACCCAGTGACAGTCTGGGATGTGTATACTATCACCCTGAGGTGAAATGAGTCTGGCTAAACAGGAGGTTTCGATGTTAGAGCAGCCTGAAAAAGAGATACAATATGGCTTTAATTAGCAGCCTGAAAAAGAGTTGAAATATTCCTTTAATTGGACATTTAAGCCTTTAATTTTAAAATCCTATATCAGAATGGTCCGATATAACCCAGTGACAGTCTGTGATGTGTATACTATCACCCTGAGGTGAAATGAGTCTGGCTAAATAGGAGGTTTCGATGTTAGCGCAGCCTGAAAAAGAGATACAGTATGGCTTCAATTAGTAGCCAAAATATAGCCGAAATATAGATTTAATTGGATATTTAAGACTTTAATTTTAAAATCCTACATCAGAATGGTCCGATATTACCCAGTGACAGTCTGTGATGTGTATACTATCACCCTGAGGTGAAATGAGTCTGGCTAAACAGGAGGTTTCGTTTATAGAGCAGCCTGAAAAAGAGTTACAATATGGCTTTAATTAGCAGCCTGAAAAAGAGTTGAAATATAGCTTTAAGTGGACATGTAAACCTTTAATTTTAAAATCCTGTATCAGAATAGTCCGATATTACCCAGTGACAGTCTGGGATGTGTATACTATCACCCTGACGTGAAATGAGTCTGGCTAAACAGGAAGTTTCGATGTTAGAGCAGCCTGAAAAAGAGATACAATATGGCTTTAATTAGCAGCCTGAAAAAGAGTTGAAATATTCCTTTAATTGGACATTTAAGCCTTTAATTTTAAAATCCTACATCAGAATAGTCCGATATTACCCAGTGACAGTCTGGGATGTGTATACTATCACCCTGAGGTGATTTGAGTCTGGATAAACAGGAGGTTTTGTTTATAGAGCAGCCTGAAAAAGAGTTGAAATATAGCTTTAAGTGGACATTTAAACCTTTAATTTTAAAATCCTACATCAGAATATTCCGATTTTACCAAGTGACAGTCTGGGATGTGTATACTATCACCCTGACGTGAAATGAGTCTGGCTAAACACGAGGTTTCGATGTTAGAGCAGCCTGAAAAAGAGATACAATATGGCTTTGTTTAGTAGCCAAAATATTGCCGAAATATAGATTTAATTGGATATTTAAGACTTTAATTTTAAAATCCTACATCAGAATGGTCCAATATTACCCAGTGACAGTCTGGGATGTGTATAATATCACCCTGAGGTGAGATGAGTCTGGCTAAATAGGAGGTTTCGTTTATAGAGCAGCCTGAAAAAGAGTTACCATATGGCTTTAATTAGCAGCCTCAAAAAGAGTTGAAATATTCCTTTAATTAGACATTTAAGCCTTTAATTTTAAAATCCTACATCAGAATAGTCCGATATTACCCAGTGACAGTCTGGGATGTGTATACTATCACCCTGAGGTGAATTGAGTCTGGCTAAACAGGAGGTTTCGATGTTAGAGCAGCCTGAAAAAGAAATACAATATGGCTTTGATTAGTAGCCAAAATATTGCGGAAATGTAGATGTAATTGGACATTTAAGACTTTATTTTTAAAATCCTGTATCAGAATGGTCCGATATTACCCAGTGACAGTCTGGGATGTGTATACTATCACCCTGAGATGAAAGTACATTGGCTAAACAGGAGGTTTCGTTTATAGAGCAGCCTGAAAAAGAGTTACAAAATGGCTTTAATTAGCAGCCTGAAAAAGGGTTGAAATATAGCTTTAAGTGGACATGTAAACCTTTAATTTTAAAATCCTATATCAGAATAGTCCGATATTACCCAGTGACAGTCTGGGATGTGTATACTATCACCCTGAGGTGAAATGAGTCTGGCTAAACGGGAGGTTTCGTTTATGGAGCAGCCTGAAAAAGAGTTACAATATGGCTTTAATTAGTAGCCAAAATATAGCAGGAATATAGATTTAATTGGACATTTAAGACTTTAATTTTAAAATCCTTTATCAGAATGATCCAATATTACCCAGTGACAGTCTGGGATATGTATACTATCACCCTGAGGTGAAATGAGTCTGGCTAAACAGGAGGTTTCGATGTTAGAGCAGCCTGAAAAAGAGATACAATATGGCTTTAATTAGCAGCCTGAAAAAGAGTTGAAATATTCCTTTAATTGGACATTTAAGCCTTTAATTTTAAAATCCTACATCAGAATAGTCCGATATTACCCAGTGACAGTCTGGGATGTGTATACTATCACCCTGAGGTGAAATGAGTCTGGCTAAATAGGAGGTTTCGTTTATAGAGCAGCCTGAAAAAGAGTTACCATATGTCTTTAATTAGCACCCTCAAAAAGAGTTGAAATATTCCTTTAATTAGACATTTAAGCCTTTAATTTTAAAATCCTACATCAGAATAGTCCGATATTACCCAGTGACAGTCTGGGATGTGTATACTATCACCCTGAGGTGAATTGAGTCTGGCTAAACAGGAGGTTTTGTTTATAGAGCAGCCTGAAAAAGAGTTGAAATATAGCTTTAAGTGGACATTTAAACCTTTAATTTTAAAATCCTACATCAGAATATTCCGATTTTACCAAGTGACAGTCTGGGATGTGTATACTATCACCCTGACGTGAAATTAGTCTGGCTAAACAGGAGGTTTCGATGTTAGAGCAGCCTGAAAAAGAGATACAATATGGCTTTGATTAGTAGCCAAAATATTGCCGAAATATAGATTTAATTGGATATTTAAGACTTTAATTTTAAAATCCTATATCAGAATGGTGCAATATTGCACGTGACAGTCTGGGATGTGTATACTATCACCCTGAGGTGAAATGAGTCTGGCTAAACAGGAGGTTTCAATGTTAGAGCAACCTGAAAAAGAGATCCAATATGGCTTTAATTAGCAGCCTGAAAAAGAGTTGAAATATTCCTTTAATTGGACATTTAAGCCTTTAATTTTAAAATCCTACATCAGAATAGTCCGATATTACCCAGTGACAGTCTGGGATGTGTATACTATCACCCTGAGGTGAATTGAGTCTGGCTAAGCAGGAGGTTTCGATGTTAGAGCAGCCTGAAAAAGAGATACAATATGGCTTTAATTAGTAGGCAAAATATAGCCGAAATATAGATTTAATTGGACATGTAAGCCTTTAATTTTAAAATCCTATATCAGAATAGTCCGATATTACCTAGTGACAGTCTGGGATGTGTGTACTATCACCCTGAGGTGAAATGAGTCTCGCTAAATAGGAGGTTTCGTTTATAGAGCAGCCTGAAAAAGAGTTACCATATGGCTTTAATTAGCAGCCTCAAAAAGAGTTGAAATATTCCTTTAATTGGACATTTAAGCCTTTAATTTTAAAATCCTACATCAGAATAGTCCGATATTATCCAGTGACAGTTTGGGATGTGTATACTATCACCCTGAGGTGAATTGAGTCTGGCTAAACAGGAGGTTTCGATGTTAGAGCAGCCTGAAAAAGAAATACAATATGGCTTTGATTAGTAGCCAAAATATTGCCGAAATGTAGATTTAATTGGACATTTAAGACTTTATTTTTAAAATCCTGTATCAGAATGGTCCGACATTACCCAGTGACAGTCTGGGATGTGTATACTATCACCCTGAGATGAAATTACATTGGCTAAACAGGAGGTTTCGTTTATAGAGCAGCCTGAAAAAGAGCTACAAAATGGCTTAAATTAGCAGCCTGAAAAAGGGTTGAAATATAGCTTTAAGTGGACATGTAAACCTTTACTTTTAAAATCCTCTATCAGAATAGTCTGATATTACCCAGGGACAGTCTGGGATGTGTATACTATCACCCTGAGGTGAAATGAGTCTGGCTAAACGGGAGGTTTCGTTTATGGAGCAGCCTGAAAAAGAGTTACAATATGGCTTTAATTAGTAGCCAAAATATAGCAGGAATATAGATTTAATTGGACATTTAAGACTTTAATTTTAAACTCCTTTATCAGAATGGTCCAATATTACCCAGTGACAGTCTGGGATGTGTATACTATCACCCTGAGGTGAAATGAGTCTGGCTAAATGGGAGGTTTCGTTTATGGAGCACCCTGAAAAAGAGTTACAATATGGCTTTAATTAGTAGCCAAAATATAGCAGGAATATAGATTTAATTGGACATTTAAGACTTTAATTTTAAAATCCTTTATCAGAATGGTCCAATATTACCCAGTGACAGTCTGGGATGTGTATACTATCACCCTGAGGTGAAATGAGTCTTGCTAAAAAGGAGATTTCGGTTTTAGAGCAGCCTGAAAAAGAGGTACAATATGGCTTTAATTAGCAGCCTGAAAAAGATTTGAACAATTCCTTTATTTGGACATTTAAGCCTTTAATTTTAAAATCCTACATCAGAATAGTCCGATTTTACCAAGTGATAGTCTGGGATGTGTATACTATCACCCTGACGTGAAATGAGTCTGGCTAAACAGGAGGTTGCGTTTATAGAGCAGCCTGAAAAAGAGTTACAATATGGCTTTAATTAGTATCCAAAATATAGCAGGAATATAGATTTAATTGGACATTTAAGACTTTAATTTAAAAATCCTATATCAGAAGGGTGCAATATTGCACGTGACAGTCTGGGATGTGTATACTATCACCCTGAGGTGAATTGAGTCTGGCTAAACAGGAGGTTTTGTTTATAGAGCAGCCTGAAAAAGAGTTGAAATATAGCTTTAAGTGGACATTTAAACCTTTAATTTTAAAATCCTACATCAGAATATTCCGATTTTACCAAGTGACAGTCTGGGATGTGTATACTATCACCCTGACGTGAAATGAGTCTGGCTAAACAGGAGGTTTCGATGTTAGAGCAGCCTGAAAAAGAGATACAATATGGCTTTGATTAGTAGCCAAAATATTGCCGAAATATAGATTTAATTGGATATTTAAGACTTTAATTTTAAAATCCTATATCAGAATGGTGCAATATTGCACGTGACAGTCTGGGATGTGTATACTATCACCCTGAGGTGAAATGAGTCTGGCTAAACAGGAGGTTTCAATGTTAGAGCAGCCTGAAAAAGAGATCCAATATGGCTTTAATTAGCAGCCTGAAAAAGAGTTGAAATAGTCCTTTAATTGGACATTTAAGCCTTTAATTTTAAAATCCTACATCAGAATAGTCCGATATTACCCAGTGACAGTCTGGGATGTGTATACTATCACCCTGAGGTGAATTGAATCTGGCTAAGCAGGAGGTTTCGATGTTAGAGCAGCCTGAAAAAGAGATACAATATGGCTTTAATTAGTAGGCAAAATAAAGCCGAAATATAGATTAAATTGGACATGTAAGCCTTTAATTTTAAAATCCTATATCAGAATAGTCCGATATTACCTAGTGACAGTCTGGGATGTGTGTACTACCACCCTGAGGTGAAATGAGTCTGGCTAAATAGGAGGTTTCGTTTATAGAGCAGCCTGAAAAAGAGTTACCATATGGCTTTAATTAGCAGCCTCAAAAAGAGTTGAAATATTCCTTTAATTGGACATTTAAGCCTTTAATTTTAAAATCCTACATCAGAATAGTCCGATATTATCCAGTGACAGTCTGGGATGTGTATACTATCACCCTGAGGTGAATTGAGTCTGGCTAAACAGGAGGTTTCGATGTTAGAGCAGCCTGAAAAAGAAATACAATATGGCTTTGATTAGTAGCCAAAATATTGCCGAAATGTAGATTTAATTGGACATTTAAGACTTTATTTTTAAAATCCTGTATCAGAATGGTCCGACATTACCCAGTGACAGTCTGGGATGTGTATACTATCACCCTGAGATGAAATTACATTGGCTAAACAGGAGGTTTCGTTTATAGAGCAGCCTGAAAAAGAGTTACAAAATGGCTTTAATTAGCAGCCTGAAAAAGGGTTGAAATATAGCTTTAAGTGGACATGTAAACCTTTACTTTTAAAATCCTATATCAGAATAGTCCGATATTACCCAGGGACAGTCTGGGATGTGTATACTATCACCCTGAGGTGAAATGAGTCTGGCTAAACGGGAGGTTTCGTTTATGGAGCAGCCTGAAAAAGAGTTACAATATGGCTTTAATTAGTAGCCAAAATATAGCAGGAATATAGATTTAATTGGACATTTAAGACTTTAATTTTAAACTCCTTTATCAGAATGGTCCAATATTACCCAGTGACAGTCTGGGATGTGTATACTATCACCCTGAGGTGAAATGAGTCTTGCTAAAAAGGAGATTTCGGTTTTAGAGCAGCCTGAAAAAGAGGTACAATCTGGCTTTAATTAGCAGCCTGAAAAAGATTTGAACAATTCCTTTATTTGGACATTTAAGCCTTTAATTTTAAAATCCTACATCAGAATAGTCCGATTTTACCAAGTGACAGTCTGGGATGTGTATACTTTCACCCTGACGTGAAATGAGTCTGGCTAAACAGGAGGTTGCGTTTATAGAGCAGCCTGAAAAAGAGTTACAATATGGCTTTAATTAGTATCCAAAATATAGCAGGAATATAGATTTAATTGGACATTTAAGCCTTTAATTTTAAAATCCTACATCAGAATAGTCCGATATTACCCAGTGACAGTCTGGGATGTGTATACTATCACCCTAGGTGAATTAAGTCTGGCTAAACAGGAGGTTTCGATGTTAGAGCAGCCTGAAAAAGAGATACAATATGGCTTTAATTAGCAGCCTCAAAAAGAGTTGAAATATTCCTTTAATTGGACATTTAAGCCTTTAATTTTAAAATCCTACATCAGAATAGTCCGATATTACCCAGTGACAGTCTGGGATGTGTATACTATCACCCTGAGGTGAATTGAGTCTGGCTAAACAGGAGGTTTTGTTTATAGAGCAGCCTGAAAAAGAGTTGAAATATAGCTTTAAGTGGACATTTAAACCTTTAATTTTAAAATCCTACATCAGAATATTCCGATTTTACCAAGTGACAGTCTGGGATGTGTATACTATCACCCTGACGTGAAATGAGTCTGGCTAAACAGGAGGTTTTGATGTTAGAGCAGCCTGAAAAAGAGATACAATATGGCTTTGATTAGTAACCAAAATATTGCCGAAATATAGATTTAATTGGATATTTAAGACTTTAATTTTAAAATCCTATATCAGAATGGTGCAATATTGCACTTGACAGTCTGGGATGTGTATACTATCACCCTGAGGTGAAATGAGTCTGGCTAAAGAGGAGGTTTCAATGTTAGAGCAGCCTGAAAAAGAGATCCAATATGGATTTAATTAGCAGCCTGAAAAAGAGTTGAAATATTCCTTTAATTGGACATTTAAGCCTTTAATTTTAAAATCCTACATCAGAAGAGTCCGATATTACCCAGTGACAGTCTGGGATGTGTATACTATCACCCTGAGGTGAATGCAGTCCTGCTAAACAGGAGGTTTTGTTTATAGAGCAGCCTGAAAAAGAGTTGATATATAGCTTTAAGTGGACATTTAAACCTTTAATTTTAATATCCTATATCAGAATGGTGCAATATTACATGTGAGATGCTGGGAAGTAAATACTATCACCCTGAGGAAAATGAGTCTGGCTAAAAAGGAGATTTCGGTTGTAGAGCAGCCTGAAAAAGAGATACAATATGGCTTTAATTAGCAGCCTGAAAAAGATTTGAACAATTCCTTTATTTGGAAATTTAAGCCTTTAATTTTAAAATCCTACATCAGAATAGTCCGATTTTACCAAGTGACAGTCTGGGATGTGTATACTTTCACCCTGACGTGAAATGAGTCTGGCTAAACAGGAGGTTGCGTTTATAGAGCAGCCTGAAAAAGAGTTACAATATGGCTTTAATTAGTATCCAAAATATAGCAGGAATATAGATTTAATTGGACATTTAAGCCTTTAATTTTAAAATCCTACATCAGAATAGTCCGATATTACCCAGTGACAGTCTGGGATGTGTATACTATCACCCTAGGTGAATTGAGTCTGGCTAAACAGGAGGTTTCGATGTTAGAGCAGCCTGAAAAAGAGATACAATATGGCTTTAATTAGCAGCCTCAAAAAGAGTTGAAATATTCCTTTAATTGGACATTTAAGCCTTTAATTTTAAAATCCTACATCAGAATAGTCCGATATTACCCAGTGACAGTCTGGGATGTGTATACTATCACCCTGAGGTGAATTGAGTCTGGCTAAACAGGAGGTTTTGTTTATAGAGCAGCCTGAAAAAGAGTTGAAATATAGCTTTAAGTGGACATTTAAACCTTTAATTTTAAAATCCTACATCAGAATATTCCGATTTTACCAAGTGACAGTCTGGGATGTGTATACTATCACCCTGACGTGAAATGAGTCTGGCTAAACAGGAGGTTTTGATGTTAGAGCAGCCTGAAAAAGAGATACAATATGGCTTTGATTAGTAACCAAAATATTGCCGAAATATAGATTTAATTGGATATTTAAGACTTTAATTTTAAAATCCTATATCAGAATGGTGCAATATTGCACGTGACAGTCTGGGATGTGTATACTATCACCCTGAGGTGAAATGAGTCTGGCTAAAGAGGAGGTTTCAATGTTAGAGCAGCCTGAAAAAGAGATCCAATATGGATTTAATTAGCAGCCTGAAAAAGAGTTGAAATATTCCTTTAATTGGACATTTAAGCCTTTAATTTTAAAATCCTACATCAGAATAGTCCGATATTACCCAGTGACAGTCTGGGATGTGTATACTATCACCCTGAGGTGAATGCAGTCCTGCTAAACAGGAGGTTTTGTTTATAGAGCAGCCTGAAAAAGAGTTGATATATAGCTTTAAGTGGACATTTAAACCTTTAATTTTAATATCCTATATCAGAATGGTGCAATATTACATGTGAGATGCTGGGAAGTAAATACTATCACCCTGAGGAAAATGAGTCTGGCTAAAAAGGAGATTTCGGTTGTAGAGCAGCCTGAAAAAGAGATACAATATGGCTTTAATTAGCAGCCTGAAAAAGATTTGAACAATTCCTTTATTTGGACATTTAAGCCTTTAATTTTAAAATCCTACATCAGAATAGTCCAATTTTACCAAGTGACAGTCTGGGATGTGTATACTATCACCCTGACGTGAAATGAGTCTGGCTAAACAGGAGGTTTCGATGTTAGAGCAGCCTGAAAAAGAGATACAATATGGCTTTGATTAGTAGCCACAATATTGCCGAAATATAGATTTAATTGGATATTTAAGACTTTAATTTTAAAATCCTATATCAGAATGGTGCAATATTACACGTGACAGTCTTGGATGTATATACTATAACCCTGACGTGAAATGAGTCTTGCTAAACAGGAGGTTTCGATGTTAGAGCAGCATGAAAAAGAGATACAATATGGCTTTAATTAGTAGCCAAAATATAGGCGAAATGTAGATTTAATTGGACATTTAAGACTTTAATTTTAAAATCCTTTATCAGAATGGTCCAATATTACCCAGTGACAGTCTGGGATGTGTATAATATCACCCTGAGGTGAAATGAGTCTGGCTAAACAGGAGGTTTCGATATTAGAGCAGCCTGAAAAAGAGATACAATATGGCTTTAATTAGCAGCCTCAAAAAGAGTTGAAATATTCCTTTAATTGGACATTTAAGCCTTTAATTTTAAAATCCTACATCAGAATAGTCCGATATTACCCAGTGACAGTCTGGGATGTGTATACTATCACCCTGACGTGAAATGAGTCTGGCTAAACAGGAGGTTTCGATGTTAGAGCAGCATGAAAAAGAGATACAATATGGCTTTAATTAGTAGCCAAAATATAGGCGAAATATAGATTTAATTGGACATTTAACAGTTTAATTTTAAAATTCTATATCAGAATGGTCCGATATTACAAGAGAGAGTCTGGGAAGTGAATACTATCACCCTGAGGTGAAATGAGTCTGGCTAAACAGGAGGTTTCGTTTATAGAGCAGCCTGAAAAAGAGTTACAATATGGCTTTAATTAGCAGCCTGAAAAAGAGTTGAAATATTCCTTTAATTGGACATTTAAGCCTTTAATTTTAAAATCCTACATCAGAATAGTCCGATATTACCCAGTGACAGTCTGGGATGTGTAAACTATCACCCTGAGGTGAATTGAGTCTGGCTAAACATGAGGTTTTGTTCATAGAGCAGCCTGAAAAAGAGTTGAAATATAGCTTTAAGTGGACATTTAAATCTTTAATTTTAATATCCTATATCGGAATGGTGCAATATTACATGTGAGATGCTGGGAAGTGAATACTAACACCCTGAGGTGAAATGAGTATGGCTAAAAAGGAGATTTCAGTTTTAGAGCAGCCTGAAAAAGAGATACAATATGGCTTTAATTAGCAACCTGAAAAAGAGTTGAAATATTCCTTTAATTGGACATTCAAGCCTTTAATTTTAAAATCCTACATCAGAATAGTCCGATATTACCCAGTGACAGTCTGGGATGTGTATACTATCAACCTGACATGAAATTACATTGGCTAAACAGGAGGTTTCGTTAACAGAGTAGCCCGAAAAAGAGATACAATATGGCTTTGATTAGTAGCCAAAATATAGCCGAAATGTCGATTTAATTGGACATTTAAGACTTTACTTTTAAAATCCTGTATCAGAATGGTACGACATTACCCAGTGACAGTCTGGGATGTGTATACTATCAACCTGACATGAAATTACATTGGCTAAACAGGGGGTTTCGTTAACAGAGTAACCTGAAAAAGAGTTACAATATGGCTTTAAATAGCAGCCTGAAAAAGAGTTGAAATATAGCTTTAAGTGGACATGTAAACCTTTCATTTTTAAATCCTATTTCAGAATAGTCCGGTATTACGCAGTGACAGTCTGGGATGTGTATACTATCACCCTGAGGTGAAATGAGTCTGGCAGCTCTGGCCTTCGGGTCATTGTGACCCATACGTTATTCCGTTGTATTTCTCCACTATCGCGGCTCTGGCCTTCGGGTCATTGTGACCCATACGTTATTCCGTGGTATTTCTCCACCGCCGCAGCTCTGGACTTCGGGTCATTGTGACCCATACGTCATTCCGTGGTATTTCTCCACCGCCGCAGCTCTGGCATTCGGGTCATTGTGACCCATACGTTATTCCGTGGTATTTCTCCACTTGAGCAGCTCTGGCCTTGGGGTCATTGTGACCCATACGTTATTCGAGGGTATTTCTCCACCACCGCAGCACTGGCCTTCGGGACACTGTGACCCTGGCCAGTTATTCGTTGGTATTTCTCCACTATCGCAGCTCTGGCCTTCGGGTCATTGTGACCCATACGTTAGTCCGTGGTATTTCTCCACCGCCGCAGCTCTGGCCTTCGGGTCATTGTGACCCATACGTTTTTTCGAGGGTATTTCTCCACTTCCGCAGCTCTGGCCTTGGGGTCATTGTGACCCATATGTTATTCCGTGGTATTTCTCCACTTGAGTAGCTCTGGCCTTTGGGTAACTGTGACCCTGGCCAGTTATTCGTTGGTATTTCTCCACCACCGCAGCTCTGGCCTTCGGGTCATTGTGACCCATACGTTATTCCATGGTATTTCTCCACCGCCGCAGCTCTGGCCTTCGGGTCATTGTGACCCATACGTTATTCTGTTGTATTTCTCCACCGCCGCAGCTCTGGCCTTCGGGCCACGGTGATCCTGGCCAGTTATTCCATGGTATTTATCCACTTGAGCAGCTCTGGCCTTCGGGTCATTGTGACCCATACGTTATTCCGTGGTATTTCTACACCACCGCAGCTCTGGCCTTCGGGTCATTGTGACCCATACGTTATTCCGTTGTATTTCTCCACTATCGCAGCTCTGGCATTCGGGTCATTGTGACCCGTACGTTATTCAAGGGTATTTCTCCACTATCGCAGCTCTGGCCTTCGGGTCATTGTGACCCATACGTTATTCCGTGGTATTTCTCCACCGCCGCAGCTCTGGCCTTCGGGTCATTGTGACCCATATTTTTTTTCGAGGGTATTTCTCCACTTCCGCAGCTCTGGCCTTGGGGTCATTGTGACCCATATGTTATTCCATGGTATTTCTCCACCTCCGCAGCTCTGGCCTTGGGGTCATGGTGACCCATACTTTATTCCATGATATTTCTCCACTATCGCAGCTCCGGCCTTCGGGTCATTGTGACCCATACGTTATTCCGTGGTATTTCTCCACCACCGCAGCACTGGCCTTCGGGTCATTGTGACCCATACGTTATTCCGTGGTATTTCTCCACCACCGCAGCTCTGGCCTTCGGGTCATTGTGACCCATACGTTATTCCGTGGTATTTCTCCACCACCGCAGCTCTGGCCTTCGGGTCATTGTGACCCATACGTTATTCTGTTGTAATTCTCCACTATCGCAGCTCTGGCCTTCGGGTCATTGTGACCCATACGTTATTCCGTTGTATTTCTCCACTATCGCAGCTCTGGCCTTCGGGTCATTGTGACCCATACGTTATTCCGTGGTATTTCTCCACCGCCGCAGCTCTGGCATTCGGGTCATTGTGACCCATACGTTATTCCGTGGTATTTCTCCACCACCGCAGCTCTGGAATTCGGGTCATTGTGACCCATACGTTATTCCGTGGTATTTCTCCACTTGAGCAGCTCTGGCCTTGGGGTCATTGTGACCCATACGTTATTCGAGGGTATTTCTCCACCACCGCAGCACTGGCCTTCGGGACACTGTGACCCTGGCTAGTTATTCGTTGGTATTTCTCCACTATCGCAGCTCTGGCCTTCGGGTCATTGTTACCCATACGTTATTCCGTGGTATTTCTCCACCACCGCAGCTCTGGCCTTCGGGTCATTGTGACCCATACATTATTCCGTGGTATTTCTCCACCACCGCAGCTCTGGCCTTTGGGTCACTGTGACCCTGGCCAGTTATTCGTTGGTATTTCTCCACCGCCGCAGCTCTGGCCTTCGGGTCACTGTGACCCATACGTCATTCCGTGGTATTTCTCCACCGCCACAGCCCTGGCCTTCGGGTCATTGTGACCCATACGTTATTCGTTGGTATTTTTTCTCCACCGCCACAGCTCTGGCCTTCGGGTCATTGTGACCCATACGTTATTCGTTGGTATTTCTCCACCGCCACAGCTCTGGCCTTCGGGTCATTGTGACCCATACGTTATTCGAGGGTATTTCTCCACCACCGCAGCTCTGGCCTTCGGGTCATTGTGACCCATACGTTATTCAAGGGTATTTCCCCACTATCGCAGCTCTGGCCTTTGGGTCATTGTGACCCATACGTTATTCGAGGGTATTTCTCCACCGCCGCAGCTCTGGCCTTCGGGTCATTGTGACCCTGGCCAGTTATTCCGTGGTATTTCTCCACCGCCGCAGCTCTGGCCTTCGGGTCACTGTGACCCATACGTCATTCCGTGGTATTTCTCCACTCAACCCTTATGTTGTCCTTCGGGTCACTGTGACCCTGGCCAGTATTCAATGGTATTTATCCACTACCGCAGCACTGGCCTTCGGGTCACTGTGACCCATACGTTATTCCGTGGTATTTCTCCACTTGAGCAGCTCTGGCCTTCGGGTCATTGTGACCCATACGTTATTCCGTGGTATTTCTCCACTTGAGCAGCTCTGGCCTTCGGGTCACTGTGACCCATACGTTATTCCGTGGTATTTCTCCACCACCGCAGCTCTGGCCTTTGGGTCATTGTGACCCATACGTTATTCCGTGGTATTTCTCCACTCCCGCAGCTCTGGCCTTCAGGTCATTGTGACCCGTACGTTATTCCGTGGTATTTCTCCACTTGAGCAGCTCTGGCCTTCGGGTCATTGTGACGCATATGTTATTCCGTGGTATTTCTCCACTGCCGCAGATCTGGCCTTCGGGTCACTGTGACCCTGGCCAGTTATTCGTTGGTATTTCTCCACCACCGCAGCTCTGGCCTTCGGGTCATTGTGACCCATACGTTATTCCGTGGCATTTCTCCACTATCGCAGCTCTGGCCTTCGGGTCACTGTGACCCATACGTTATTCCGTGGTATTTCTCCACCACCGCAGCTCTGGCCTTCGTGTCATTGTGACCCATACGTTATTCCGTGGTATTTCTCCAGTTGAGCAGCTCTGGCCTTCGGGTCACTGTGACCCATACCTTATTCCGTGGTATTTCTCCACTTTCGCAGATCTGGCCTTCGGGTCACTGTGACCCATACGTTATTCCGTGGTATTTCTCCACTTGAGCAGCTCTGGCCTTCGTGTCATTGTGACCCATACCTTATTCCGTGGTATTTCTCCACTTGAGCAGCTCTGGCCTTCGGGTCACTGTGACCCATACGTTATTCCGTGGTATTTCTCCACTACCGCAGCTCTGGCCTTCGGGTCACTGTGACCCATACGTTATTCCGTGGCATTTCTCCACCAATGCAGCTCTGGCCTTCGGGTCATTGTATCCCATACGTTATTCCGTGGTATTTCTCCACCACCGCAGCTCTGGCCTTCGGGTCACTGTGACCCATACGTTATTCCGTGGTATTTCTCCACCGCCGCAGCTCTGGCCTTCGGGTCACTGTGATCCATACGTTATTCCGTGGTATTTCTCCACTTGAGCAGCTCTGGCCTTCGGGTCACTGTGACCCATACCTTATTCGAGGGTATCTCTCCACCACCGCAGCTCTGGCCTTCGGGTCACTGTGACCCACACGTTATTCAGCTTGTAGTACTAAAACAGAAAGGGTAAGGGAACGGGTAAATGAAAGAAACCTCGTCCTCGTCCTACTAAACACTTTTATTACACACACATACACACACACACACACACACACACACACACACACACACACACATATATATGCACTGTACACATATAGACTGTACACATTTGTCTTCTTGCTTTTATCATCTTTGCTGCTTCTTCGTCTTCTTCTTCTTCCTCTTCTTATTTTGGACCTTTGCACTCTTTGTACTCGCCTCGGCAGCGACGCTGGCATGGCCCGTTGTGTGATTTTAGATTTGGAGCTGCGTCGGGTTCTCGCCCACGCGGCACGCAATGACCCCCAAGGGGAAGAGGTACAAGAAGACACAGAAGAAGAAGACACAGAAGAAGAAGACCCAGAAAAAGAAGACACAGAAACCGAAGACACAGAAAATGAAGACACAGAAAGCGAAGACACAGAAAACGAAGAAGATGATGAACATGACCACAGCCACCGAGACAAACACGGCAACGGAGAAAAGGACTGCCGCGTCGCCAAAGACCACGACGCAGGAGAAGACGACTACGTTGACGGCGACGACGACGACGAGGCCGACCACCGAGACGAATGAGCCGACAAACGAGCAGATGAACGAGGAGAAGAACAAGGAGAAGAACAAGGAGCGCACGCAGCACAAGAGGGTGGATGGTCAAGGGCAGATGAAGACAACGAGGTCCAAGACGACGAGGACCAGGATGCGGAGCAAGACGAGGAGTATGAGGAGGAGGAGGAGGAGGAGGAGGAGGAGAGCGAAAGGTTCGCGTCGAGAAACGGCGAGATTGAATGGTCCTCCATGACGTATCACCCCTGTCGCCCTGGACCTCGCCGCCGTCGTGCCGAATACGAAGAGGACGAGGAACAACAAGTGGACGACGACGACGAACGAGACCAACGTGACCGAGACGAAGACGAGCGACACGACCAACATGACCAAGACGAACAGCGACAACAAGACCCGGTCAGACGTGGCCTAAGGCGTCCGCAGAGCCCCGGACCCACAGAGTACGCGGCCACGCGCGTCCGCGATATACTCTCCGCGTTCGAGTTGTTTGTCACGCGGCACATAGAAGAGATCGTGGTGACCGCCACGAACATCGAGGGCCTAAGGAAGTGCGGCAACAAATGGAAACTGATGGACGCCACGGACCTGCGCGGCTACCTCGGGCTACTGCTCCTCGCCGGCGTGTACAGGTCCCGAAACGAGGCCGTGGAGAGCCTGTGGCACGAGGAGAGCGGCAGGGCCATTTTCCGCGCCACGATGGCGCTGAAGCGGTTCCACGCGTTCTCGCGACTGCTGCGATTCGATGACCGCGAGACGAGAGCCGGGCCGACGAGCCTCGGACAAACTGGCGGCCGTGCGAGATGTGTGGGACGCCTGGGTGCGGCAGCTGCCTCGCCTCTACAACCCGGGCCCCGACGTGACCGTGGACGAGCAGCTGGTTCCCTTTCGTGGTGTGTGTGTGTGTGTGTGTGTGTGTGTGTGTGCGTGTGCGTGTGTGTGTTTTTGTAATTTTTGTGTCATTTTCAAGGCGCTCGTGACTCCGCTCATCGAGAGACGGCGGCGTCTGCCTCGCACCGAAGCGTCCGCGGCACTCGTCAAAGCCACAACGAGCAGGGCAGCGGCCGCCGGAGAGCATGCCGAGGTCGGCGACGACGACGACGGCGACGCGGAATCAACCGTGCCCCGAGTGGCCAGCAGGAGGAAGAGGTGTCAGCTCTGTCCAAAGACAAAGGACCGCAAGACATACACCGTGTGCGGGACCTGCAAGAGATACATCTGCGGGAGATGGACGCGGCTCTGCTGCGCGGACTGCGCGAACCTGTAGCCTCTTGGCTATCGCGCGGCGCCGGTTTGAGCTTCGACTTGATGCTGTGCTGCGCAAAAAAAAACCAAAAAAAAAAACACACCACCACGACGTCGACTTTCAACTGCAACAAGGGGTCCCCGGGCACCCCGAGGGACGAGGCCTCCACGAGGGCAGTAGCGAGACAAGAATGCAATTGAATAGGCGAGGGTCCCGAAGACCCCAATGGCCAGGCCGTGGTAGTTGACGTTGGAATGAATTCAAATAGTAGACGAGGGTCCCCGGGGACCCCGAGGGACGAGGCGAGCGGGTGACGTGGAATACAATAAGCGAGGTTCCCCGGGACCCCGAAGGACAAGGCCACCGCGAGGCTGGTAGAAAATGCATGGAGTCAAAAGAAGCCAGGGTCCCCGGGACCCCGAAGGACGAGGCCGCGAGGCTGGTAGAAAGTCGCCGTGACACGAAGGACGACACAAGGGCTAGCTGTAGTATGCAAATCAGGTTTCAAATTCAACGGGAATCCAAATAAGGCCATTTGGGGAAGCGCAAAGTCAGGAGGTTTAGCAAGAAATCTGGATTAGTTTGACATGGCTTTTTTTCTGGCTTTTCTCCATAATTCCACAGTAGATATGGACATGTTGGGCATACCTACAAATGTCAAGAGCTTTAGTATGCGAATCAGGTTCCAAATTCAATTGGAATACATATTTGGCCGTTTGAGGACAGCACAAAGTCAGGAGGTTTAGCAACAAATCTGGATTTGTTTGAGTTGGCTTTTTTCTTGGATTTCTCCATATTTCCACAGTAGATATGGACATGTTGGGCATCCCTACAAACGTGAAGAACCGTAGTATGCCAATCAGGTTTCACATTCAACGGGATCCCATATTTGGCCTTTTGTGGACAGCACAAAATCAGGAGGTTTAGCAACATAATTGTCGAAATCTGGATTTGTTACAGTTTGGTGTATTTTCTTATTTTGGTAGTCTGTTTCGGTTCTGTTTCCTGTTTTATTTTGATAGTCTGTGTCCGATCTTGTCTTGTCTAGTTTTACTTTCGGTTTTCCCGCTCTTGTGATTGCCTGATGTTTTCCACCTGTTTCCCAGCCCTTGTGTCACCTGCCTCTCTTTACCTCGTTACTCTCTGTATTTAGTCTTTGTGTTCCCCTTGTCCAAGGTCAGATCATTGTAGTTTGTTTGTTATTCCAGTGGTATTTGTTCCCGACTGTTTGTATTCACGTGAGTTTTGGTTCCGTCGTGTTTTCCGTGTCAGATTTTCTTTGTTTAACTTTGCTGTGGACTTCTTTGGATTTTTGTGTTTTGTTAATTAAAACTTTCATCTTCAACTTCAACTTCTCCTGCCTGCTCTCTGCACTTTGGGTCCGCCATCCATCCATTTTCCCAAACCTAACAGGATTTGTTTTAGCTGGCTTTTTTTCTGGCTTTTCTCCATAATTCCACAGTAGAAATGGACAGTTTGGGCATACCTACAAACATGAAGAGCTGTAGTATGCAAATCGGGTTTCAAATTCTACGGGAATCCATATTTGGCCGTTTGGGGACAGCACAAATTCAGGAGATTTAGCAACATAATTGTCGAAATCTGGATTTGTTTGAGCTGGCTTTTTTCTGGCGTTTTTCCATAATTCCACAGTAGATATGGACATGTTGGGCATCCCAACAAACGTCAAGAGCTGTAGTATGCAAATCAGGTTTCAAATTCAAGGGGAATCCAAATTTGGCCATTTGGGGAAGCACAAAGTCAGAAGGTTGAGCAATAAATCTGGATTTGTTTGAGTTGGATTTTTTCTTGGTTTTCTCCATATTTCCACAGTAGATATGGACATGTTGGGCATCACTACAAACGTGAAGAGCTGTAGTATGCAAATCAGGTTTCAAATTCAACGGG
Organism: Zingel zingel; assembly: GCA_023566125.1. NCBI lineage: Eukaryota > Metazoa > Chordata > Actinopteri > Perciformes > Percidae > Zingel > Zingel zingel. Next base: position 12,071,333 of record CM042333.1, on the reverse strand, counting down.
AATCCAAATTCGGCCATTTGGGGAAGCGAAAAGTCAGGAGGTTTAGCAATAAATCTGGATTTGTTTGAGTTGGCTTCTTTCTTGGTTTTCTCCATATTTCCACAGTAGATATGGACATGTTGGGCATCCCTACAAACGTGAATAGCCATGGTATGCAAATCAGGTTTCAAATTCAACGGGAACCCATATTTGGCCGTTTGGGGACAGCACAAAGTCAGGAGGTTTAGCAACATAATTGTCGAAATCTGGATTTGTTTGAGATGGCTTTTTTTGGTGTTTCTCCATAATTCCACAGTAGATATGGACATGTTAGGCATCCCTACAAACGTGAAAGGCTGTAGTATGCAAATCAGGTTTCAATTTCAACGGGAATCCAAATTCGGCCATTTGGGGAAGCGCAAAGTCAGGAGGTTGAGCAATAAATCTGGATTTGTTTGAGTTATCTTTTTTCTTGGTTTTCTCCATATTTCCACAGTAGATATGGACATGTTGGGCATCCCTACAAACGAGAAGAACCGTAGTATGCCAATCAGGTTTCAAATTCAACGGGATCCCATATTTGGCCTTTTGTGGACAGCACAAAGTCAGGAGGTTTAGCAACATAATTGCCGAAATCTGGATTTGTTTTAGCTGGCTTTTTTTCTGGCTTTTCTCCATATTTCCACAATAGATATGGACATGTTGGGCATCACTACAAACGCCAAGAGCTGTAGTATGCAAATCAGGTTTCAAATTCAACGGGAATCCAAATTTGGCCGTTTGGGGACAGCACAAAGTCAGGAGGTTGAGCAATAAATCTGGATTTGTTTGAGTTGGCTTTTTTCTTGGTTTTCTCCATATTTCCACAGTAGATATGGACATGTTGGGCATCCCTACAAACGTGAAGAGCTGTAGCATGCAAATCAGGTTTCAAATTCAACGGGAATCCAAATTTGGCCATTTGGGGAAGCGCAAAGTCAGGATGTTTAGCAACAAATCTGGATTTGTTTGAGTTGGCTTTTTTTCTGCCTTTCTCCATATTTCCACAGTAGATATGGACATGTTGGGCATCCCTACAAACGTGAATAGCCATAGTATGCAAATCAGGTTTCAAATTCAACGGGAACCCATTTTTGGCCGTTTGGGGACAGCACAAAGTCAGGAGGTTTAGCAACAAATCTGGATTTGTTTGAGTTGGCTTTTTTTCTGCCTTTCTCCATATTTCCACAGTAGATATGGACATGTTGGGCATCCCTACAAACGTGAATAGCCATAGTATGCAAATCAGGTTTCAAATTCAACGGGAACCCATTTTTGGCCGTTTGGGGACAGCACAAAGTCAGGAGGTTTAGCAACATAATTGTCGAAATCTGGATTTGTTTGAGCTGGCTTTTTTCTGGCGTTTTTCCATAATTCCACAGTAGATATGGACATGTTAGGCATCCCAACAAACTTGAAGAGCTGTAGTATGCAAATCAGGTTTCAAATTCAACGGGAATCCAAATTCGGCCATTTGGGGAAGCGAAAAGTCAGGAGGTTTAGCAATAAATCTGGATTTGTTTGAGTTGTCTTTTTTCTGGATTTTCTCCATAATTCCACAGTAGATATGGACATGTTGGGCATCCCTACAAACGGGAATAGCCATTGTATGCAAATCTGGTTTCAAATTCAACGGGAAGACATATTTGGCCGTTTGGGGACAGCACAAAGTCAGGAGGTTTACCAACATAATTGTCGAAATCTGGATTTGTTTGAGCTGGCTTTTTTTCTGGCTTTTCTCCATATTTCCACAGTAGATATGGACATGTTGGGCATCACTACAAACATCAAGAGCTGTAGTATGCAAATCAGTTTTCAAATTCAACGGGAATCCAAATTTGGCCGTTTGGGGACAGCACAAAGTCAGGAGGTTGAGCAATAAATCTGGATTTGTTTGAGTTGGCTTCTTTCTTGGTTTTCTCCATATTTCCACAGTAGATATGGACATGTTGGGCATCCCTACAAACGTGAAGAGCTGTAGCATGCAAATCAGGTTTCAAATTCAACGGGAATCCAAATTCGGCCATTTGGGGAAGCGCAAAGTCAGGATGTTTAGCAACAAATCTGGATTTGTTTGAGTTGGCTTTTTTTCTGCCTTTCTCCATATTTCCACAGTAGATATGGACATGTTGGGCATCCCTACAAACGTGAATAGCCATAGTATGCAAATCAGGTTTCAAATTCAACGGGAACCCATTTTTGGCCGTTTGGGGACAGGACAAAGTCAGGAGGTTTAGCAACATAATTGTCAAAATCTGGATTTGTTTGAGCTGGCTTTTTTCTGGCGTTTCTCCATAATTCCACAGTAGATATGGACATGTTAGGCATCCCAACAAACGTGAAGAGCTGTAGTATGCAAATCAGGTTTCAAATTCAACGGGAATCCAAATTCGGACATTTGGGGAAGCTCAAAGTCAGGAGGTTGAGCAATAAATATGGATTTGTTTGAGTTGGCTTTTTTCACGTTTTTCTCCATAATTCCACAGTAGATATGGACATGTTGGGCATCCCTACAAACGTGAATAGCCATGGTATGCAAATCAGGTTTCAAATTCAACGGGAACCCATATTTGGCCGTTTGGGGACAGCACAAAGTCAGGAGGTTTAGCAACATAATTGTCGAAATCTGGATTTGTTTGAGCTGGCTTTTTTCTGGCGTTTTTCCATAATTCCACAGTAGATATGGACATGTTAGGCATCCCAACAAACTTGAAGAGCTGTAGTATGCAAATCAGGTTTCAAATTCAACGGGAATCCAAATTCGGCCATTTGGGGAAGCGAAAAGTCAGGAGGTTTAGCAAAAAATCTGGATTTGTTTGAGTTGTCTTTTTTCTGGATTTTCTCCATAATTCCACAGTAGATATGGACATGTTGGGCATCCCTACAAACGGGAATAGCCATTGTATGCAAATCTGGTTTCAAATTCAACGGGAAGACATATTTGGCCGTTTGGGGACAGCACAAAGTCAGGAGGTTTACCAACATAATTGTCGAAATCTGGATTTGTTTGAGCTGGCTTTTTTTCTGGCTTTTCTCCATATTTCCACAGTAGATATGGACATGTTGGGCATCACTACAAACGTCAAGAGCTGTAGTATGCAAATCAGTTTTCAAATTCAACGGGAATCCAAATTTGGCCGTTTGGGGACAGCACAAAGTCAGGAGGTTGAGCAATAAATCTGGATTTGTTTGAGTTGGCTTCTTTCTTGGTTTTCTCCATATTTCCACAGAAGATATGGACATGTTGGGCATCCCTACAAACGTGAAGAGCTGTAGCATGCAAATCAGGTTTCAAATTCAACGGGAATCCAAATTCGGCCATTTGGGGAAGCGCAAAGTCAGGATGTTTAGCAACAAATCTGGATTTGTTTGAGTTGGCTTTTTTTCTGCCTTTCTCCATATTTCCACAGTAGATATGGACATGTTGGGCATCCCTACAAACGTGAATAGCCATAGTATGCAAATCAGGTTTCAAATTCAACGGGAACCCATTTTTGGCCGTTTGGGGACAGGACAAAGTCAGGAGGTTTAGCAACATAATTGTCAAAATCTGGATTTGTTTGAGCTGGCTTTTTTCTGGCGTTTCTCCATAATTCCACAGTAGATATGGACATGTTAGGCATCCCAACAAACGTGAAGAGCTGTAGTATGCAAATCAGGTTTCAAATTCAACGGGAATCCAAATTCGGACATTTGGGGAAGCTCAAAGTCAGGAGGTTGAGCAATAAATATGGATTTGTTTGAGTTGGCTTTTTTCACGTTTTTCTCCATAATTCCACAGTAGATATGGACATGTTGGGCATCCCTACAAACGTGAATAGCCATGGTATGCAAATCAGGTTTCAAATTCAACGGGAACCCATATTTGGCCGTTTGGGGACAGCACAAAGTCAGGAGGTTTAGCAACATAATTGTCGAAATCTGGATTTGTTTGAGATGGCTTTTTTTCTGGCTTTTCTCCATATTTCCACAATAGATATGGACATGTTGGGCATCACTACAAACGCCAAGAGCTGTAGTATGCAAATCAGGTTTCAAATTCAACGGGAATCCAAATTTGGCCGTTTGGGGACAGCACAAAGTCAGGAGGTTGAGCAATAAATCTGGATTTGTTTGAGTTGGCTTTTTTCTTGGTTTTCTCCATATTTCCACAGTAGATATGGACATGTTGGGCATCCCTACAAACGTGAAGAGCTGTAGCATGCAAATCAGGTTTCAAATTCAACGGGAATCCAAATTTGGCCATTTGGGGAAGCGCAAAGTCAGGATGTTTAGCAACAAATCTGGATTTGTTTGAGTTGGCTTTTTTTCTGCCTTTCTCCATATTTCCACAGTAGATATGGACATGTTGGGCATCCCTACAAACGTGAATAGCCATAGTATGCAAATCAGGTTTCAAATTCAACGGGAACCCATTTTTGGCCGTTTGGGGACAGCACAAAGTCAGGAGGTTTAGCAACAAATCTGGATTTGTTTGAGTTGGCTTTTTTTCTGCCTTTCTCCATATTTCCACAGTAGATATGGACATGTTGGGCATCCCTACAAACGTGAATAGCCATAGTATGCAAATCAGGTTTCAAATTCAACGGGAACCCATTTTTGGCCGTTTGGGGACAGCACAAAGTCAGGAGGTTTAGCAACATAATTGTCAAAATCTGGATTTGTTTGAGCTGGCTTTTTTCTGGCGTTTTTCCACAATTCCACAGTAGATATGGACATGTTAGGCATCCCAACAAACGTGAAGAGCTGTAGTATGCAAATCAGGTTTCAAATTCAACGGGAATCCAAATTCGGACATTTGGGGAAGCTCAAAGTCAGGAGGTTGAGCAATAAATATGGATTTGTTTGAGTTGGCTTTTTTCACGGTTTTCTCCATATTTCCACATTATATATGGACATGTTGAGCAAATATGAAACGTGAAGAGCTGTAGTATGCAAATCATTTTTCAAATTCAACGGGAATCCAAATTCAGCCATTTGGGGAGCACAAAGTCAGGAGGTTTAGCAACAAATCTGGATTTGTTTGAGTTGGCTTTTTTTCTGGCTTTTCTCCATAATTCCACTGTAGATATGGACATGTTGGGCATACCTACAAATGTGAAGAGCTGTAGTATGCAAATCATTTTTCAAATTCAACGGGAATCCAAATTCGGCCATTTGGGGAAGCGCAAAGTCAGGAGGTTTAGCAACAAATCTGGATTTGTTTGAGTTGGCTTTTTTCTTGGTTTTCTCCATATTTCCACAGTAGAGATGGACATGTTGAGCATCCCTACAAACGTGAAGAGACGTAGTATGCCAATCAGGTTTCAAATTCAACGGGAACCCATATTTAGCCGTTTGTGGACAGCACAAAGTCAGGAGGTTTAGCAACAAATCTGAATTTGTTTGAGTTGGCTTTTTTCTGGCTTTTCTCCATAATTCCACTGTAGATATGGACATGTTGGGCATACCTACAAATGTGAAGAGCTGTGGTATGCAAATCAGGTTTCAAATTCAACGGGAATCCATATTTGGCCGTTTGGGGGCAGCACAAAGTCAGGAGGTTTAGCAACATAATTGTCGAAATCTGGATTTGTTTGAGCTGGCTTTTTCTTGCGTTTCTCCATAATTCCACAGTAGATATGGACATGTTAGCCATCCCTACAAACGTGAAGAGCTGTAGTATGCAAATCAGGTTTCAAATTCGACGGGAATCCAAATTTGGCCATTTGGGGAAGCGCAAAGTCAGGAGGTTTAGCAACAAATCTGGATTTGTTTGAGTTGGCTTTTTTTCTGGCTTTTCTCCATAATTCCACAGTAGATATGGACATGTTGGGCATACCTACAAACGTGAAGAGCTGTGGTATGCCAATCAGGTTTCAAATTCAACTGGAACCCATATTTGGCCGTTTGAGAACAGCACAAAGTCAGGAGGTTTAGCAACAAATCTGGATGTGTTTGAGTTGGCTTTTTTCTTGGTTTTCTCCATATTTCCACAGTAGATATGAACATGTTGGGCATCCTTACAATCGTGAAGAGCCGTAGTATGCCAATCAGGTTTCAAATTTAACGGGAACCCATATTTGGCCGTTTTTGAAAACGGCACAAAGTCAGGAGGTTTAGCAACAAATCTGGATTTGATTTAATTGGATTTTTTTCTGGCTTTTCTCCATGAATCCACAATAGATATGGACATGTTGGGCATACCTACAAACGTGAAGAGCTGTAGTATGCAAATCAGGTTTCAAATTCAACGGAAATCCAAATTCGGCCATTTGTGGACAGCACAAAGTCAGGAGGTTTAGCAACATAATTGTCGAAATCTGGATTTGTTTTAGCTGGCTTTTTTCTGGCTTTTCTCCAGAATTCCACAGTAGATATGGACATGTTAGGCATCCCTACAAACGTGAAGAGCTGTAGTATGCAAATCAGTTTTCAAATTCAACGGGAATCCAAATTCGGCCATTTGGGGAAGAGCAAAGTCAGGAGGTTTAGCAACAAATCTGGATTTGTTGGAGTTGACTTTTTTCCTGGCTTTTCTCCATAATTCCACAGTAGATATGGACATGTTGGGCATACCTACAAACATGAAGAGCTGTAGTATGCAAATCAGGTTTCAAATTCAACGGGAATCCATATTTGGCCGTTTGGGGAAGGGCACAAAGTCAGGAGGTTTACCAACAAATCTGGATTTGTTTGAGTTGGCCTTTTTCCTGGTTTTCTTCAAAATTACACAGTAGATATGGACATGTTGGGCATACCTACAAACGTGAAGAGCTGTAGTATGCGAATCAGGTTTGAAATTCAACGTGAAACCATATTTGGCCATTTGGGGACAGCACAAAGTCAGGAGGTTTAGCAACAAATCTGGATTTGTTTGACTTGGCTTTTTTCTTGATTTTCTCCATATTTCCACAGTAGATATGGACATGTTGGACATACATACAAACGTGAAGAGCTGTAGTATGCGAATCAGGTTTCAAATTCAAAGTGAATCAATATTTGGCCGTTTGGGGACAGCACAAAGTCAGGAGGTTTAGCAACAAATCTGGATTTGTTGGAGTTGACTTTTTTCCTGGCTTTTCTCCATAATTCCACAGTAGATATGGACATGTTGGGCATACCTACAAACATGAAGAGCTGTAGTATGCGAATCAGGTTTCAAATTCAACGGGAATCCATATTTGGCCGTTTGGGGAAGGGCACAAAGTCAGGAGGTTTACCAACAAATCTGGATTTGTTTGAGTTGGCCTTTTTCCTGGTTTTCTCCAAAATTACACAGTAGATATGGACATGTTGGGCATACCTACAAACGTGAAGAGCTGTAGTATGCGAATCAGGTTTGAAATTCAACGTGAAACCATATTTGGCCATTTGGGGACAGCACAAAGTCAGGAGGTTTAGCAACAAATCTGGATTTGTTTGACTTGGCTTTTTTCTTGATTTTCTCCATATTTCCACAGTAGATATGGACATGTTGGACATACATACAAACGTGAAGAGCTGTAGTATGCGAATCAGGTTTCAAATTCAAAGTGAATCAATATTTGGCCGTTTGGGGACAGCACAAAGTCAGGAGGTTTAGCAACATAATTGTCGAAATCTGGATTTGTTTGAGATGGCTTTTTTTGGTGTTTCTCCATAATTCCACAGTAGATAAGGACATGTTAGGCATCCCTACAAACGTGAAAGGCTGTAGTATGCAAATCAGGTTTCAATTTCAACGGGAATCCAAATTCGGCCATTTGGGGAAGCGCAAAGTCAGGAGGTTGAGCAATAAATCTGGATTTGTTTGAGTTATCTTTTTTCTTGGTTTTCTCCATATTTCCACAGTAGATATGGACATGTTGGGCATCCCTACAAACGAGAAGAACCGTAGTATGCCAATCAGGTTTCAAATTCAACGGGATCCCATATTTGGCCTTTTGTGGACAGCACAAAGTCAGGAGGTTTTGCAACATAATTGCCGAAATCTGGATTTGTTTTAGCTGGCTTTTTTTCTGGCTTTTCTCCATATTTCCACAATAGATATGGACATGTTGGGCATCACTACAAACGCCAAGAGCTGTAGTATGCAAATCAGGTTTCAAATTCAACGGGAATCCAAATTTGGCCGTTTGGGGACAGCACAAAGTCAGGAGGTTGAGCAATAAATCTGGATTTGTTTGAGTTGGCTTTTTTCTTGGTTTTCTCCATATTTCCACAGTAGATATGGACATGTTGGGCATCCCTACAAACGTGAAGAGCTGTAGCATGCAAATCAGGTTTCAAATTCAACGGGAATCCAAATTTGGCCATTTGGGGAAGCGCAAAGTCAGGATGTTTAGCAACAAATCTGGATTTGTTTGAGTTGGCTTTTTTCTGCCTTTCTCCATATTTCCACAGTAGATATGGACATGTTGGGCATCCCTACAAACGTGAATAGCCATAGTATGCAAATCAGGTTTCAAATTCAACGGGAACCCATTTTTGGCCGTTTGGGGACAGCACAAATCAGGAGGTTTAGCAACATAATTGTCGAAATCTGGATTTGTTTGAGCTGGCTTTTTTCTGGCGTTTTTCCATATTTCCACAGTAGATATGAACATGTTGGGCATCCCTACAATCGTGAAGAGCCGTAGTATGCCAATCAGGTTTCAAATTTAACGGGAACCCATATTTGGCCGTTTTTGAAAACGGCACAAAGTCAGGAGGTTTAGCAACAAATCTGGATTTGATTTAATTGGATTTTTTTCTGGCTTTTCTCCATGAATCCACAATAGATATGGACATGTTGGGCATACCTACAAACGTGAAGAGCTGTAGTATGCAAATCAGGTTTCAAATTCAACGGAAATCCAAATTCGGCCATTTGTGGACAGCACAAAGTCAGGAGGTTTAGCAACATAATTGTCGAAATCTGGATTTGTTTTAGCTGGCTTTTTTCTGGCTTTTCTCCAGAATTCCACAGTAGATATGGACATGTTAGGCATCCCTACAAACGTGAAGAGCTGTAGTATGCAAATCAGTTTTCAAATTCAACGGGAATCCAAATTCGGCCATTTGGGGAAGAGCAAAGTCAGGAGGTTTAGCAACAAATCTGGATTTGTTGGAGTTGACTTTTTTCCTGGCTTTTCTCCATAATTCCACAGTAGATATGGACATGTTGGGCATACCTACAAACATGAAGAGCTGTAGTATGCAAATCAGGTTTCAAATTCAACGGGAATCCATATTTGGCCGTTTGGGGAAGGGCACAAAGTCAGGAGGTTTACCAACAAATCTGGATTTGTTTGAGTTGGCCTTTTTCCTGGTTTTCTCCAAAATTACACAGTAGATATGGACATGTTGGGCATACCTACAAACGTGAAGAGCTGTAGTATGCGAATCAGGTTTGAAATTCAACGTGAAACCATATTTGGCCATTTGGGGACAGCACAAAGTCAGGAGGTTTAGCAACAAATCTGGATTTGTTTGACTTGGCTTTTTTCTTGATTTTCTCCATATTTCCACAGTAGATATGGACATGTTGGACATACATACAAACGTGAAGAGCTGTAGTATGCGAATCAGGTTTCAAATTCAAAGTGAATCAATATTTGGCCGTTTGGGGACAGCACAAAGTCAGGAGGTTTAGCAACAAATCTGGATTTGTTGGAGTTGACTTTTTTCCTGGCTTTTCTCCATAATTCCACAGTAGATATGGACATGTTGGGCATACCTACAAACATGAAGAGCTGTAGTATGCGAATCAGGTTTCAAATTCAACGGGAATCCATATTTGGCCGTTTGGGGAAGGGCACAAAGTCAGGAGGTTTACCAACAAATCTGGATTTGTTTGAGTTGGCCTTTTTCCTGGTTTTCTCCAAAATTACACAGTAGATATGGACATGTTGGGCATACCTACAAACGTGAAGAGCTGTAGTATGCGAATCAGGTTTGAAATTCAACGTGAAACCATATTTGGCCATTTGGGGACAGCACAAAGTCAGGAGGTTTAGCAACAAATCTGGATTTGTTTGACTTGGCTTTTTTCTTGATTTTCTCCATATTTCCACAGTAGATATGGACATGTTGGACATACATACAAACGTGAAGAGCTGTAGTATGCGAATCAGGTTTCAAATTCAAAGTGAATCAATATTTGGCCGTTTGGGGACAGCACAAAGTCAGGAGGTTTAGCAACATAATTGTCGAAATCTGGATTTGTTTGAGATGGCTTTTTTTGGTGTTTCTCCATAATTCCACAGTAGATAAGGACATGTTAGGCATCCCTACAAACGTGAAAGGCTGTAGTATGCAAATCAGGTTTCAATTTCAACGGGAATCCAAATTCGGCCATTTGGGGAAGCGCAAAGTCAGGAGGTTGAGCAATAAATCTGGATTTGTTTGAGTTATCTTTTTTCTTGGTTTTCTCCATATTTCCACAGTAGATATGGACATGTTGGGCATCCCTACAAACGAGAAGAACCGTAGTATGCCAATCAGGTTTCAAATTCAACGGGATCCCATATTTGGCCTTTTGTGGACAGCACAAAGTCAGGAGGTTTTGCAACATAATTGCCGAAATCTGGATTTGTTTTAGCTGGCTTTTTTTCTGGCTTTTCTCCATATTTCCAAAATAGATATGGACATGTTGGGCATCACTACAAACGCCAAGAGCTGTAGTATGCAAATCAGGTTTCAAATTCAACGGGAATCCAAATTTGGCCGTTTGGGGACAGCACAAAGTCAGGAGGTTGAGCAATAAATCTGGATTTGTTTGAGTTGGCTTTTTTCTTGGTTTTCTCCATATTTCCACAGTAGATATGGACATGTTGGGCATCCCTACAAACGTGAAGAGCTGTAGCATGCAAATCAGGTTTCAAATTCAACGGGAATCCAAATTTGGCCATTTGGGGAAGCGCAAAGTCAGGATGTTTAGCAACAAATCTGGATTTGTTTGAGTTGGCTTTTTTCTGCCTTTCTCCATATTTCCACAGTAGATATGGACATGTTGGGCATCCCTACAAACGTGAATAGCCATAGTATGCAAATCAGGTTTCAAATTCAACGGGAACCCATTTTTGGCCGTTTGGGGACAGCACAAATCAGGAGGTTTAGCAACATAATTGTCGAAATCTGGATTTGTTTGAGCTGGCTTTTTTCTGGCGTTTTTCCATAATTCCACAGTAGATATGGACATGTTAGGCATCCCAACAAACGTGAAGAGCTGTAGTATGCAAATCAGGTTTCAAATTCAACGGGAATCCAAATTCGGACATTTGGGGAAGCTCAAAGTCAGGAGGTTGAGCAATAAATATGGATTTGTTTGAGTTGGCTTTTTTCACGGTTTTCTCCATATTTCCACATTATATATGGACATGTTGAGCAAATATGAAACGTGAAGAGCTGTAGTATGCAAATCATTTTTCAAATTCAACGGGAATCCAAATTCAGCCATTTGGGGAGAACAAAGTCAGGAGGTTTAGCAACAAATCTGGATTTGTTTGAGTTGGCTTTTTTTCTGGCTTTTCTCCATAATTCCACAGTAGATATGGACATGTTGGGCATACCTACAAACGTGAAGAGCTGTGGTATGCCAATCAGGTTTCAAATTCAACTGGAACCCATATTTGGCCGTTTGAGAACAGCACAAAGTCAGGAGGTTTAGCAACAAATTTGGATGTGTTTGAGTTGGCTTTTTTCTTGGTTTTCTCCATATTTCCACAGTAGATATGAACATGTTGGGCATCCCTACAATCGTGAAGAGCCGTAGTATGCCAATCAGGTTTCAAATTTAACGGGAACCCATATTTGGCCGTTTTTGAAAACGGCACAAAGTCAGGAGGTTTAGCAACAAATCTGGATTTGATTTAGTTGGATTTTTTTCTGGCTTTTCTCCATGAATCCACAATAGATATGGACATGTTGGGCATACCTACAAACGTGAAGAGCTGTAGTATGCAAATCAGGTTTCAAATTCAACGGAAATCCAAATTCGGCCATTTGTGGACAGCACAAAGTCAGGAGGTTTAGCAACATAATTGTCGAAATCTGGATTTGTTTTAGCTGGCTTTTTTCTGGCTTTTCTCCAGAATTCCACAGTAGATATGGACATGTTAGGCATCCCTACAAACGTGAAGAGCTGTAGTATGCAAATCAGTTTTCAAATTCAACGGGAATCCAAATTCGGCCATTTGGGGAAGAGCAAAGTCAGGAGGTTTAGCAACAAATCTGGATTTGTTGGAGTTGACTTTTTTCCTGGCTTTTCTCCATAATTCCACAGTAGATATGGACATGTTGGGCATACCTACAAACATGAAGAGCTGTATTATGCAAATCAGGTTTCAAATTCAACGGGAATCGATATTTGGCCGTTTGGGGAAGGGCACAAAGTCAGGAGGTTTACCAACAAATCTGGATTTGTTTGAGTTGGCCTTTTTCCTGGTTTTCTCCAAAATTACACAGTAGATATGGACATGTTGGGCATACCTACAAACGTGAAGAGCTGTAGTATGCGAATCAGGTTTGAAATTCAACGTGAAACCATATTTGGCCATTTGGGGACAGCACAAAGTCAGGAGGTTTAGCAACAAATCTGGATTTGTTTGACTTGGCTTTTTTCTTGATTTTCTCCATATTTCCACAGTAGATATGGACATGTTGGACATACATACAAACGTGAAGAGCTGTAGTATGCGAATCAGGTTTCAAATTCAAAGTGAATCAATATTTGGCCGTTTGGGGACAGCACAAAGTCAGGAGGTTTAGCAACAAATCTGGATTTGTTGGAGTTGACTTTTTTCCTGGCTTTTCTCCATAATTCCACAGTAGATATGGACATGTTGGGCATACCTACAAACATGAAGAGCTGTAGTATGCGAATCAGGTTTCAAATTCAACGGGAATCCATATTTGGCCGTTTGGGGAAGGGCACAAAGTCAGGAGGTTTACCAACAAATCTGGATTTGTTTGAGTTGGCCTTTTTCCTGGTTTTCTCCAAAATTACACAGTAGATATGGACATGTTGGGCATACCTACAAACGTGAAGAGCTGTAGTATGCGAATCAGGTTTGAAATTCAACGTGAAACCATATTTGGCCATTTGGGGACAGCACAAAGTCAGGAGGTTTAGCAACAAATCTGGATTTGTTTGACTTGGCTTTTTTCTTGATTTTCTCCATATTTCCACAGTAGATATGGACATGTTGGACATACATACAAACGTGAAGAGCTGTAGTATGCGAATCAGGTTTCAAATTCAAAGTGAATCAATATTTGGCCGTTTGGGGACAGCACAAAGTCAGGAGGTTTAGCAAGAAATCTGGATTTGTTTGAGTTGTCTTTTTTCTTGGTTTTCTCCATATTTCCACAGTAGATATGGACATGTTGGGCATACCTACAAACGTGAAGAGCTGTAGTATGCGAATCAGGTTTCAAATTCAACGGGTTTCCATATTTGGCCGTTTGGGGACAGCACAAAGTCAGGAGGTTTAGCAACAAATCTGGATTTGTTTGAGTTGGGCTTTTTCCTGGTTTTCTCTATAATTACACAGTAGATATGGACATGTTGGGCATACCTTACAAACGTGAAGAGCTGTAGTATGTGAATCAGGTTTCAAATTCAACGGGAATCCAAATTTGGCCATTTGGGGAAGCGCAAAGTCAGGAGGTTGAGCAATAAATATGGATTTGTTTGAGTTGGCTTTTTTTCTTGGTTTTCTCCATATTTCCACAGTAGATATGGACATGTTGGGCATCCCTACAAACGTGAAGAGCCGTAGTATGCCAATCAGGTTTCAAATTTAACGGGAACCCATATTTGGCCATTTTTGAAAACGGCACAAAGTCAGGAGGTTTAGCAACAAATCTGGATTTGATTTAGTTGGATTTTTTTCTGGCTTTTCTCCATAAATCCACAGTAGATATGGACATGTTGGGCATACCTACAAACGTGAAGAGCTGTAGTATGCAAATCAGGTTTCAAATTCAACGGAAATCCAAATTCGGCCATTTGTGGACAGCACAAAGTCAGGAGGTTTAGCAACATAATTGTCGAAATCTGGATTTGTTTTAGCTGGCTTTTTTCTGGCTTTTCTCCAGAATTCCACAGTAGATATGGACATGTTAGGCATCCCTACAAACGTGAAGAGCTGTAGTATGCAAATCCAGTTTCAAATTCAACGGGAATCCAAATTCGGCCATTTGGGGATTCGCAAAGTCAGGAGGTTTAGCAACAACTCTGGATTTGTTTGAGTTGGCCTTTTATCTGGCTTTTCTCCATAATTCCACAGTAGATATGGACATGTTGGGCATACCTACAAACGTGAAGAGCTGTAGTATGCGAATCAGGTTGGAAATTCAACGTGAAACCATATTTGGCCATTTGGGGACAGCACAAAGTCAGGAGGTTTAGCAACAAATCTGGATTTGTTTGAGTTGTCTTTTTTCTTGGTTTTCTCCAGATTTCCACAGTAGATATGGACATTTTGGGCAAACCTACAAACTTCAAGAGCTGTAGTATGCAAATCAGGTTTCAAATTCAACGGGAATCCATATTTGGCCGTTTGTGCACAGCACAACGTCAGAAGGTTTAGCAAAATAATTGTCGAAATCTGGATTTGTTTGAGTTGGCTTTTTTCTGGCTTTTCTCCATAATTCCACAGTAGATATGGACATGTTGGGCATCCCTACAAACGTGAAGAGCTGTAGTATGAAAATCAGTTTTCAAATTCAACGGGAATCCAAATTCGGCCATTTGGGGAAGAGCAAAGTCAGGAGGTTTAGCAACAAATCTGGATTTGTTGGAGTTGAATTTTTTCCTGGCTTTTCTCCATAATTCCACAGTAGATATGGACATGTTGGGCATACCTACAAACGTGAAGAGCTGTAGTATGCGAATCAGGTTTCAAATTCAACGGGAATCCATATTTGGCCGTTTGGGGAAGGGCACAAAGTCAGGAGGTTTACCAACAAATCTGGATTTGTTTGAGTTGGCCTTTTTCCTGGTTTTCTCCAAAATTACACAGTAGATATGGACATGTTGGGCATACCTACAAACGTGAAGAGCTGTAGTATGCGAATCAGGTTTGAAATTCAACGTGAAACCATATTTGGCCATTTGGGGACAGCACAAAGTCAGGAGGTTTAGCAACAAATCTGGATTTGTTTGACTTGGCTTTTTTCTTGATTTTCTCCATATTTCCACAGTAGATATGGACATGTTGGACATACATACAAACGTGAAGAGCTGTAGTATGCGAATCAGGTTTCAAATTCAAAGTGAATCAATATTTGGCCGTTTGGGGACAGCACAAAGTCAGGAGGTTTAGCAACAAATCTGGATTTGTTTGAGTTGTCTTTTTTTCTTGGTTTTCTCCATATTTCCACAGTAGATATGGACATGTTGGGCATACCTACAAACGTGAAGAGCTGTAGTATGCGAATCAGGTTTCAAATTCAACGGGTTTCCATATTTGGCCGTTTGGGGACAGCACAAAGTCAGGAGGTTTAGCAACAAATCTGGATTTGTTTGAGTTGGCTTTTTTCTTGGTTTTCTCCATATTTCCACAGTAGATATGGACATTTTGGGCATCCCTACAAACGTGAAGAGCTGTAGTATGCGAATCGGGTTTCAAATTCAATGGGAATCGATATTTGGCCATTTGGGGACATCACAAAGTCAGGAGGTTTAGCAACAAATCTGGATTTGTTTGAGTTGGGCTTTTTCCTGGTTTTCTCTATAATTACACAGTAGATATGGACATGTTGGGCATACCTTACAAACGTGAAGAGCTGTAGTATGTGAATCAGGTTTGAAATTCAACGTGAAACCATATTTGGCCATTTGGGGACAGCACAAAGTCAGGAGGTTTAGCAACAAATCTGGATTTGTTTGACTTGGCTTTTTTCTTGGTTTTCTCCATATTTCCAAAGTAGATATGGACATGTTGGGCATACCTACAAACGTGAAGAGCTGTAGTATGCGAATCAGGTTTCAAATTCAACGGGAATCCATATTTGGCCGTTTGGGGATAGCACAAAGTCAGGAGTTTTAGCAACAAATCTGGATTTGTTTGATTTGGCTTTTTTCTTGGCTTTCTCCATATATCCACAGTAGATATGGACATTTTGGGCATCCCTACAAACGTGAAGAGCTGTAGTATGCGAATCAGGTTTCAAATTCAACGGGAATCGATATTTGGCTGTTTGGGGACAGCACAAAGTCAGGAGGTTTAGCAACAAATCTGGATTTGTTTGACTTGGCTTTTTTCTTGGTTTTCTCCATATTTCCACAGTAGATATGGACATGTTGGGCATACCTACAAACGTGAAGAGCTGTAGTATGCGAATCAGGTTTCAAATTCAACGGGAATCGATATTTGGCCATTTGTGGACAGCACAAAGTCAGGAGGTTTAGCAACATAATCGTCGAAATCTGGATTTGTTTGAGTTGTCTTTTTTCTGGCTTTTCTCCATAATTCCACAGTAGATATGGACATGTTGGGCATCCCTACAAACGTGAAGAGCTGTAGTATGAAATTCAGGTTTCAAATTCAACGGGAATCCAAATTCGGCCATTTGGGGAAGAGCAAAGTCAGGAGGTTTAGCAACAAATCTGGATTTGTTGGAGTTGATTTTTTTCCTGGCTTTTATACATAATTACAGAGTAGATATGGACATGTTGGGCATCCCTACAAACGTGAAGAGCTGTACTATGCGAATCAGGTTTCAAATTCAAAGGGAATCCATATTTGGCCGTTTGGGGACAGCACAAAGTCAGGAGGTTTAGCAACATAATTGTCGAAATCTGGATTTGTTTGAGTTGTCTTTTTTTCTGGCTTTTCTCCATAATTCCACAGTAGATATGGACATGTTGGGCATACCTACAAACGTGAAGATCTGTAGTATGCGAATCAGGTTTCAAATTCAACGGGAATCGATATTTGGCCATTTGGGGACAGCACAAAGTCAGGAGGTTTAGCAACAAATCTGGATTTGTTTGAGTTGGCCTTTTTCCTGGTTTTCTCTATAATAACACAGTAGATATGGACATGTTGGGCATACCTACAAACGTGAAGAGCTGTAGTATGCGAATCAGGTTTGAAATTCAACGTGAAACCATATTGGGCCGTTTGGGGACAGCACAAAGTCAGGAGGTTTAGCAACAAATCTGGATTTGTTTGACTTGGCTTTTTTCTTGGTTTTCTCCATATTTCCAAAGTAGATATGGACATGTTGGGCATACCTACAAACGTGAAGAGCTGTAGTATGCGAATCAGGTTTCAAATTCAACGGGATTCCATATTTGGCCATTTGGGGACAGCACAAAGTCAGGAGGTTTAGCAACAAATCTGGATTTGTTTGAGTTGGCCTTTTTCCTGGTTTTCTCTATAATTACACAGTAGATATGGACATATTGGGCATACCTACAAACGTGAAGAGCTGTAGTATGCGAATCAGGTTTGAAATTCAACGTGAAACCATATTTGGCCGTTTGGGGACAGCACAAAGTCAGGAGGTTTAGCAACAAATCTGGATTTGTTGGAGTTGACTTTTTTCCTGGCTTTTCTCCATAATTCCACAGTAGATATGGACATGTTGGGCATACCTACAAACGTGAAGAGCTGTAGTATGCGAATCAGGTTTCAAATTCAACGGGAATCGATATTTGGCCATTTGGGGACAGCACAAAGTCAGGAGGTTTAGCAACAAATCTGGATTTGTTTGAGTTGGCCTTTTTCCTGGTTTTCTCTATAATTACACAGTAGATATGGACATGTTGGGCATACCTACAAACGTGAAGAGCTGTAGTATGCGAATCAGGTTTGAAATTCAACGTGAAACCATATTTGGCCGTTTGGGGACAGCACAAAGTCAGGAGGTTTAGCAACAAATCTGGATTTGTTTGACTTGGCTTTTTTCTTGGTTTTCTCCATATTTCCAAAGTAGATATGGACATGTTGGGCATACCTACAAACGTGAAGAGCTGTAGTATGCGAATCAGGTTTCAAATTCAACGGGATTCCATATTTGGCCGTTTGGGGACAGCACAAAGTCAGGAGGTTTAGCAACAAATCTGGATTTGTTTGAGTTGGCCTTTTTCCTGGTTTTCTCTATAATTACACAGTAGATATGGACATGTTGGGCATACCTACAAACGTGAAGAGCTGTAGTATGCGAATCAGGTTTGAAATTCAACGTGAAACCATATTTGGCCGTTTGGGGACAGCACAAAGTCAGGAGGTTTAGCAACAAATCTGGATTTGTTGGAGTTGACTTTTTTCCTGGCTTTTCTCCATAATTCCACAGTAGATATGGACATGTTGGGCATACCTACAAACGTGAAGAGCTTCAGTATGCGAATCAGGTTTCAAATTCAACGGGAATCCATATTTGGCCATTTGGGGACAGCACAAAGTTAGGAGGTTTAGCAACAAATCTGGATTTGTTTGATTTGGCTTTTTCTTGGTTTTCTCCATATTTCCACAGTAGATATGGACATTTTGGGCATCCCTACAAACGTGAAGAGCTGTAGTATGCGAATCAGGTTTCAAATTCAACGGGACTCGATATTTGGCCGTTTGGGGAAAGCACAAAGTCAGGAGGTTTAGCAACATAATTGTCGAAATCTGGATTTGTTTGAGTTGTCTTTTTTCTGGCTTTTCTCCATAATTCCACAGTAGATATGGACATGTTGGGCATCCCTACAAACGTGAAGAGCTGTAGTATGAAATTCAGGTTTCAAATTCAACGGAAATCCAAATTCGGCCATTTGAGGAAGAGCAAAGTCAAGAGGTTTAGCAACAAATCTGGATTTGTTGGAGTTGACTTTTTTCCTGGCTTTTTTCCATAGTTCCACAGTAGATATGGACATGTTGGGCATACCTACAAACGTGAAGAGCTGTAGTATGCGAATCAGGTTTCAAATTCAACGGGAATCGATATTTGGCCATTTGGGGACAGCACAAAGTCAGGAGGTTTAGCAACAAATCTGGATTTGTTTGAGTTGGGCTTTTTCCTGGTTTTCTCTATAATTACACAGTAGATATGGACATGTTGGGCATATCTTACAAACGGGAAGAGCTGTAGTATGTGAATAAGGTTTGAAATTCAACGTGAAACCATATTTGGCCGTTTGGGGACAGCACAAAGTCAGGAGGTTTAGCAACAAATCTGGATTTGTTTGACTTGGCTTTTTTCTTGGTTTTCTCCATATTTCCACAGTAGATATGGACATTTTGGGCATCCCTACAAACGTG
Source organism: Zingel zingel (assembly GCA_023566125.1). Lineage (NCBI taxonomy): Eukaryota > Metazoa > Chordata > Actinopteri > Perciformes > Percidae > Zingel > Zingel zingel. The sequence continues at coordinate 12,052,113 of CM042333.1, read as the reverse complement.
AAGAGCTGTAGTATGCGAATCAGGTTTCAAATTCAACGGGAATCGATATTTGGCTGTTTGGGGACAGCACAAAGTCAGGAGGTTTAGCAACAAATCTGGATTTGTTTGACTTGGCTTTTTTCTTGGTTTTCTCCAGATTTCCACAGTAGATATGGACATGTTGGGCATACCTACAAACGTGAAGAGCTGTAGTATGCGAATCAGGTTTCAAATTCAACGGTAATCGATATTTGGCCATTTGTGGACAGCACAAAGTCAGGAGGTTTAGCAACATAATCGTCGAAATCTGGATTTGTTTGAGTTGTCTTTTTTCTGGCTTTTCTCCATAATTCCAAAGTAGATATGGACATGTTGGGCATCCCTACAAACGTGAAGAGCTGTAGTATGAAATTCAGGTTTCAAATTCAACGGGAATCCAAATTCGGCCATTTGGGGAAGAGCAAAGTCAGGAGGTTTAGCAACAAATCTGGATTTGTTGGAGTTGATTTTTTTCCTGGCTTTTATACATAATTACAGAGTAGATATGGACATGTTGGGCATACCTACAAACGTGAAGAGCTGTTTTATGCGAATCAGGTTTCAAATTCAACGGGAATCGATATTTGGCCATTTGGGGACAGCACAAAGTCAGGAGGTTTAGCAAGAAATCTGGATTTTTTTGAGTTGGCTTTTTCCTGGCTTTTCTCCATATTTCCAAAGTAGATATGGACATGTTGGGCATCCCTACAAACGTGAAGAGCTGTACTATGCGAATCAGGTTTCAAATTCAACGGGAATCCATATTTGGCCGTTTGGGGACAGCACAAAGTCAGGAGGTTTAGCAACAAATCTGGATTTGTTTGATTTGGCTTTTTTTCTTGGTTTTCTCTATATTTCCACAGTAGATATGGACATGTTGGTTATACCTACAAACGTGAAGAGCTGTAGTATGCGAATCACGTTTCAAATTCAACGGGAATCCATATTTGGACGTTTGTGGACAGCACAAAGTCAGGAGGTTTAGCAACATAATTGTCGAAATCTGGATTTGTTTGAGTTGTCATTTTTTCTGGCTTTTCTCCATAATTCCACAGTAGATATGGACATGTTGGGCATACCTACAAACGTGAAGAGCTGTAGTATGCGAATCAGGTTTCAAATTCAACGGGATTCCATATTTGGCCGTTTGGGGACAGCACAAAGTCAGGAGGTTTAGCAACAAATCTGTATTTGTTTGAGTTGGCCTTTTTCCTGGTTTTCTCTATAATTACACAGTAGATATGGACATGTTGGGCATACCTACAAACGTGAAGAGCTGTAGTATGCGAATCAGGTTTGAAATTCAACGTGAAACCATATTTGGCCGTTTGGGGACAGCACAAAGTCAGGAGGTTTAGCAACAAATCTGGATTTGTTTGATTTGGCTTTTTTCTTGGTTTTCTCCATATTTCCACAGTAGATATGGACATTTTGGGCATCCCTACAAACGTGAAGAGCTGTAGTATGCGAATCAGGTTTCAAATTCAACGGGAATCGATATTTGGCCGTTTGGGGAAAGCACAAAGTCAGGAGGTTTAGCAACATAATTGTCGAAATCTGGATTTGTTTGAGTTGTCTTTTTTCTGGCTTTTCTCCATAATTCCACAGTAGATATGGACATGTTGGGCATCCCTACAAACGTGAAGAGCTGTAGTATGAAATTCAGGTTTCAAATTCAACGGGAATCCAAATTCGGCCATTTGGGGAAGAGCAAAGTCAAGAGGTTTAGCAACAAATCTGGATTTGTTGGAGTTGACTTTTTTCCTGGCTTTTTTCCATAATTCCACAGTAGATATGGACATGTTGGGCATACCTACAAACGTGAAGAGCTGTAGTATGCGAATCAGGTTTCAAATTCAACGGGAATCGATATTTGGCCATTTGGGGACAGCACAAAGTCAGGAGGTTTAGCAACAAATCTGGATTTGTTTGAGTTGGGCTTTTTCCTGGTTTTCTCTATAATTACACAGTAGATATGGACATGTTGGGCATACCTTACAAACGTGAAGAGCTGTAGTATGTGAATCAGGTTTGAAATTCAACGTGAAACCATATTTGGCCGTTTGGGGACAGCACAAAGTCAGGAGGTTTAGCAACAAATCTGGATTTGTTTGACTTGGCTTTTTTCTTGGTTTTCTCCATATTTCCAAAGTAGATATGGACATGTTGGGCATACCTACAAACGTGAAGAGCTGTAGTATGCGAATCAGGTTTCAAATTCAACGGGAATCCATATTTGGCCGTTTGGGGACAGCACAAAGTCAGGAGGTTTAGCAACAAATCTGGCTTTGTTTGATTTGGCTTTTTTCTTGGCTTTCTCCATATTTCCACAGTAGATATGGACATTTTGGGCATCCCTACAAACGTGAAGAGCTGTAGTATGCGAATCAGGTTTCAAATTCAACGGGAATCGATATTTGGCTGTTTGGGGACAGCACAAAGTCAGGAGGTTTAGCAACAAATCTGGATTTGTTTGACTTGGCTTTTTTCTTGGTTTTCTCCAGATTTCCACAGTAGATATGGACATGTTGGGCATACCTACAAACGTGAAGAGCTGTAGTATGCGAATCAGGTTTCAAATTCAACGGGAATCGATATTTGGCCATTTGTGGACAGCACAAAGTCAGGAGGTTTAGCAACATAATCGTCGAAATCTGGATTTGTTTGAGTTGTCTTTTTTCTGGCTTTTCTCCATAATTCCAAAGTAGATATGGACATGTTGGGCATCCCTACAAACGTGAAGAGCTGTAGTATGAAATTCAGGTTTCAAATTCAACGGGAATCCAAATTCGGCCATTTGGGGAAGAGCAAAGTCAGGAGGTTTAGCAACAAATCTGGATTTGTTGGAGTTGATTTTTTTCCTGGCTTTTATACATAATTACACAGTAGATATGGACATGTTGGGCATACCTACAAACGTGAAGAGCTGTTTTATGCGAATCAGGTTTCAAATTCAACGGGAATCGATATTTGGCCATTTGGGGACAGCACAAAGTCAGGAGGTTTAGCAAACAAATCTGGATTTGTTTGATTTGGCTTTTTTTCTTGGTTTTCTCCATATTTCCACAGTAGATATGGACATGTTGGGTATACCTACAAACGAGAAGAGCTGTAGTATGCGAATCACGTTTCAAATTCAACGGGAATCCATATTTGGACGTTTGTGGACAGCACAAAGTCAGGAGGTTTAGCAACATAATTGTCGAAATCTGGATTTGTTTGAGTTGTCTTTTTTCTGGCTTTTCTCCATAATTCCACAGTAGATATGGACATGTTGGGCATCGCTACAAACGTGAAGAGCTGTAGTATGAAATTCAGGTTTCAAATTCAACGGGAATCCAAATTCGGCCATTTGGGGAAGAGCAAAGTCAAGAGGTTTAGCAACAAATCTGGATTTGTTGGAGTTGACTTTTTTCCTGGCTTTTCTCCATAATTCCACAGTAGATATGGACATGTTGGGCATACCTACAAACGTGAAGAGCTGTAGTATGCGAATCAGGTTTCAAATTCAACGGGAATCGATATTTGGCCATTTGGGGACAGCACAAAGTCAGGAGGTTTAGCAACAAATCTGGATTTGTTTGAGTTGGCCTTTTTCCTGGTTTTCTCTATAATTACACAGTAGATATGGACATGTTGGGCATACCTACAAACGTGAAGAGCTGTAGTATGCGAATCAGATTTCAAATTCAACGGGATTCCATATTTGGCCGTTTGGGGACAGCACAAAGTCAGGAGGTTTAGCAACAAATCTGTATTTGTTTGAGTTGGATTTTTTCTTGGTTTTCTCCATATTTCCACAGTAGATATGGACATTTTGGGCATCCCTACAAACGTGAAGAGCTGTAGTATGCGAATCAGGTTTCAAATTCAATGGGAATCGATATTTGGCCATTTGGGGACAGCACAAAGTCAGGAGGTTTAGCAACAAATCTGGATTTGTTTGAGTTGGGCTTTTTCCTGGTTTTCTCTATAATTACACAGTAGATATGGACATGTTGGGCATACCTTACAAACGTGAAGAGCTGTAGTATGTGAATCAGGTTTGAAATCCAACGTGAAACCATATTTGGCCGTTTGGGGACAGCACAAAGTCAGAAGGTTTAGCAACAAATCTGGATTTGTTTGACTTGGCTTTTTTCTTGGTTTTCTCCATATTTCCAAAGTAGATATGGACATGTTGGGCATCCCTACAAACGTGAAGAGCTGTAGTATGCGAATCAGGTTTCAAATTCAACGGGAATCCATATTTGGCCGTTTGGGGACAGCACAAAGTCAGGAGGTTTAGCAACAAATCTGGATTTGTTTGAGTTGTCTTTTTTCTTGTTTTTCTCCATATTTCCACAGTAGATATGGACATGTTGGGCATACCTACAAACGTGAAGAGCTGTAGTATGCGAATCAGGTTTCAAATTCAACGGGTTTCCATATTTGGCCGTTTGGGGACAGCACAAAGTCAGGAGGTTTAGCAACAAATCTGGATTTGTTTGAGTTGGCTTTTTTCCTGGTTTTCTCCATATTTCCACAGTAGATATGGACATTTTGGGCATCCCTACAAACGTGAAGAGCTGTAGTATGCGAATCAGGTTTCAAATTCAACGGGAATCGATATTTGGCCGTTTGGGGACAGCACAAAGTCAGGAGGTTTAGCAACAAATCTGGATTTGTTTGAGTTGGCCTTTTTCCTGGTTTTCTCTATAATTACACAGTAGATATGGACATGTTGGGCATACCTACAAACGTGAAGAGCTGTAGTATGCGAATCAGGTTTGAAATTCAACGTGAAACCATATTTGGCCGTTTGGGGACAGCACAAAGTCAGGAGGTTTAGCAACAAATCTGGATTTGTTGGAGTTGACTTTTTTCCTGGCTTTTCTCCATAATTCCACAGTAGATATGGACATGTTGGGCATACCTACAAACGTGAAGAGCTGTAGTATGCGAATCAGGTTTCAAATTCAACGGGAATCGATATTTGGCCATTTGGGGACATCACAAAGTCAGGAGGTTTAGCAACAAATCTGGATTTGTTGGAGTTGACTTTTTTCCTGGCTTTTCTCCATAATTCCACAGTAGATATGGACATGTTGGGCATACCTACAAACGTGAAGAGCTGTAGTATGCGAATCAGGTTTCAAATTCAACGGGAATCGATATTTGGCCATTTGGGGACAGCACAAAGTCAGGAGGTTTAGCAACAAATCTGGATTTGTTTGAGTTGGCCTTTTTCCTGGTTTTCTCTATAATTACACAGTAGATATGGACATGTTGGGCATACCTACAAACGTGAAGAGCTGTAGTATGCGAATCAGATTTCAAATTCAACGGGATTCCATATTTGGCCGTTTGGGGACAGCACAAAGTCAGGAGGTTTAGCAACAAATCTGTATTTGTTTGAGTTGGATTTTTTCTTGGTTTTCTCCATATTTCCACAGTAGATATGGACATTTTGGGCATCCCTACAAACGTGAAGAGCTGTAGTATGCGAATCAGGTTTCAAATTCAACGGGAATCGATATTTGGCCATTTGGGGACAGCACAAAGTCAGGAGGTTTAGCAACAAATCTGGATTTGTTTGAGTTGGGCTTTTTCCTGGTTTTCTCTATAATTACACAGTAGATATGGACATGTTGGGCATACCTTACAAACGTGAAGAGCTGTAGTATATGAATCAGGTTTGAAATCCAACGTGAAACCATATTTGGCCGTTTGGGGACAGCACAAAGTCAGAAGGTTTAGCAACAAATCTGGATTTGTTTGACTTGGCTTTTTTCTTGGTTTTCTCCATATTTCCAAAGTAGATATGGACATGTTGGGCATACCTACAAACGTGAAGAGCTGTAGTATGCGAATCAGGTTTCAAATTCAACGGGAATCCATATTTGGCCGTTTGGGGACAGCACAAAGTCAGGAGGTTTAGCAACATAATTGTCGATATCTGGATTTGTTTGAGTTGTCTTTTTTCTGGCTTTTCACCATAATTCCACAGTAGATATGGACATGTTGGGCATACCTACAAATGTGAAGAGCTGTAGTATGCAAATCAGGTTTGAAATTCAATGTGAAACCATATTTGGCCATTTGGGGACAGCACAAAGTCAGGAGGTTTAGCAACAAATCTGGATTTGTTTGACTTGGCTTTTTTCTTGATTTTCTCCATATTTCCACAGTACATATGGACATGTTGGACATACATACAAACGTGAAGAGCTGTACTATGCGAATCAGGTTTCAAATTCAAAGTGAATCAATATTTGGCCGTTTGGGGACAGCACAAAGTCAGGAGGTTTAGCAACAAATCTGGATTTGTTTGAGTTGTCTTTTTTCTTGGTTTTCTCCATATTTCCACAGTAGATATGGACATGTTGGGCATACCTACAAACGTGAAGAGCTGTAGTATGCGAATCAGGTTTCAAATTCAACGGGTTTCCATATTTGGCCGTTTGGGGACAGCACAAAGTCAGTAGGTTTAGCAACAAATCTGGATTTGTTTGAGTTGGCTTTTTTCTTGGTTTTCTCCATATTTCCACAGTAGATATGGACATTTTGGGCATCCCTACAAACGTGAAGAGCTGTAGTATGCGAATCAGGTTTCAAATTCAACGGGAATCGATATTTGGCCATTTGGGGACAGCACAAAGTCAGGAGGTTTAGCAACAAATCTGGATTTGTTTGAGTTGGGCTTTTTCCTGGTTTTCTCTATAATTACACAGTAGATATGGACATGTTGGGCATACCTTACAAACGTGAAGAGCTGTAGTATATGAATCAGGTTTGAAATCCAACGTGAAACCATATTTGGCCGTTTGGGGACAGCACAAAGTCAGAAGGTTTAGCAACAAATCTGGATTTGTTTGACTTGGCTTTTTTCTTGGTTTTCTCCATATTTCCAAAGTAGATATGGACATGTTGGGCATACCTACAAACGTGAAGAGCTGTAGTATGCGAATCAGGTTTCAAATTCAACGGGAATCCATATTTGGCCGTTTGGGGACAGCACAAAGTCAGGAGGTTTAGCAACATAATTGTCGATATCTGGATTTGTTTGAGTTGTCTTTTTTCTGGCTTTTCACCATAATTCCACAGTAGATATGGACATGTTGGGCATACCTACAAACGTGAAGAGCTGTAGTATGCAAATCAGGTTTGAAATTCAACGTGAAACCATATTTGGCCATTTGGGGACAGCACAAAGTCAGGAGGTTTAGCAACAAATCTGGATTTGTTTGACTTGGCTTTTTTCTTGATTTTCTCCATATTTCCACAGTAGATATGGACATGTTGGACATACATACAAACGTGAAGAGCTGTACTATGCGAATCAGGTTTCAAATTCAAAGTGAATCAATATTTGGCCGTTTGGGGACAGCACAAAGTCAGGAGGTTTAGCAACAAATCTGGATTTGTTTGAGTTGTCTTTTTTCTTGGTTTTCTCCATATTTCCACAGTAGATATGGACATGTTGGGCATACCTACAAACGTGAAGAGCTGTAGTATGCGAATCAGGTTTCAAATTCAACGGGTTTCCATATTTGGCCGTTTGGGGACAGCACAAAGTCAGTAGGTTTAGCAACAAATCTGGATTTGTTTGAGTTGGCTTTTTTCTTGGTTTTCTCCATATTTCCACAGTAGATATGGACATTTTGGGCATCCCTACAAACGTGAAGAGCTGTAGTATGCGAATCAGGTTTCAAATTCAACGGGAATCGATATTTGGCCGTTTGGGGACAGCACAAAGTCAGGAGGTTTAGCAACAAATCTGGATTTGTTTGAGTTGGCCTTTTTCCTGGTTTTCTCTATAATTACACAGTAGATATGGACATGTTGGGCATACCTACAAACGTGAAGAGCTGTAGTATGTGAATCAGGTTTGAAATTCAACGGGAATCCATATTTGGCCGTTTGGGGACAGCACAAAGTCAGGAGGTTTAGCAACAAATCTGGATTTGTTTGATTTGGCTTTTTTCTTTGCTTTCTCCATATTTCCACAGTAGATATGGACATTTTGGGCATCCCTACAAACGTGAAGAGCTGTAGTATGCGAATCAGGTTTCAAATTCAACGGGAATCGATATTTGGCCATTTGTGGACAGCACAAAGTCAGGAGGTTTAGCAACATAATCGTCGAAATCTGGATTTGTTTGAGTTGTCTTTTTTCTGGCTTTTCTCCATAATTCCACAGTAGATATGGACATGTTGGGCATCCCTACAAACGTGAAGAGCTGTAGTATGAAATTCAGGTTTCAAATTCAACGGGAATCCAAATTCGGCCATTTGGGGAAGAGCAAAGTCAGGAGGTTTAGCAACAAATCTGGATTTGTTGGAGTTGATTTTTTTCCTGGCTTTCATACATAATTACACAGTAGATATGGACATGTTGGGCATACCTACAAACGTGAAGAGCTGTTTTATGCGAATCAGGTTTCAAATTCAACGGGAATCGATATTTGGCCGTGTGGGGACAGCACAAAGTCAGGAGGTTTAGCAAGAAATCTGGATTTGTTTGAGTTGGCTTTTTCCTGGCTTATCTCCATATTTCCAAAGTAGATATGGACATGTTGGGCATCCCTACAAACGTGAAGAGCTGTACTATGCGAATCAGGTTTCAAATTCAACGGGAATCCATATTTGGCCGTTTGGGGACAGCACAAAGTCAGGAGGTTTAGCAACAAATCTGGATTTGTTGGAGTTGACTTTTTTCCTGGCTTTTCTCCATAATTCCACAGTAGATATGGACATGTTGGGCATACCTACAAACGTGAAGAGCTGTAGTATGCGAATCAGGTTTCAAATTCAACGGGAATCCATATTTGGACTTTTGTGGACAGCACAAAGTCAGGAGGTTTAGCAACATAATTGTCGAAATCTGGATTTGTTTGAGTTGTCTTTTTTCTGGCTTTTCTCCATAATTCCACAGTAGATATGGACATGTTGGGAATCCCTACAAACGTGAAGAGCTGTAGTATGAAAATCAGGTTTCAAATTCAACGGGAATCCAAATTCGGCCATTTGGGGAAGAGCAAAGTCAGGAGGTTTAGCAACAAATCTGGATTTGTTGGAGTTGACTTTTTTCCTGGCTTTTCTCCATAATTCCACAGTAAATATGGACTTGTTGGGCATACCTACAAACGTGAAGAGCTGTAGTATGCGAATCAGGTTTCAAATTCAACGGGAAACCATATTTGGCCGTTTGGGGACAGCACAAAGTCAGGAGGTTTAGCAACAAATCTGGATTTGTTTGACTTGGCTTTTTTCTTGGTTTTCTCCATATTTCCAAAGTATATATGGACATTTTGGGCATACCTACAAACGTGAAGAGCTGTAGTATGCAAATCAGGTTTCAAATTCAACGGGAATCGATATTTGGCCATTTGGGGACAGCACAAAGTCAGGAGGTTTAGCAACAAATCTGGATTTGTTTGAGTTGGCCTTTTTCCTGGTTTTCTCTATAATTACACAGTAGATATGGACATGTTGGGCATAGCTACAAACGTGAAGAGCTGTAGTATGCGAATCAGGTTTGAAATTCAACGTGAAACCATATTTGGCCGTTTGGGGACAGCACAAAGTCAGGAGGTTTAGCAACAAATCTGGATTTGTTGGAGTTGACTTTTTTCCTGGCTTTTCTCCATAATTCCACAGTAGATATGGACATGTTGGGTATACCTACAAACGTGAAGAGCTGTAGTATGCGAATCAGGTTTCAAATTCAACGTGAAACCATATTTGGCCGTTTGGGGACATCACAAAGTCAGGAGGTTTAGCAACAAATCTGGATTTGTTTGACTTGGCTTTTTTCTTGGTTTTCTCCATATTTCCAAAGTAGATATGGACATGTTGGGCATACCTACAAACGTGAAGAGCTGTAGTATGCGAATCAGGTTTCAAATTTAACGTCAAACCATATTTGGCCGTTTGGGTACAGCACAAAGTCAGGAGGTTTAGCAACATAATTGTCGAAATCTGGATTTGTTTTATTTGTCTTTTTTCTGGCTTTTCTCCATAATTCCACAGTAGATATGGACATGTTGGGCATCCCTACAAATGTGAAGAGCTGTAGTATGAAAATCAGGTCTCAAATTCAACGGGAATCCATATTCGGCCATTTGGGGAAGAGCAAAGTCAGGAGGTTTAGCAACAAATCTGGATTTGTTGGAGTTGACTTTTTTCCTGGCTTTTCTCCATAATTCCACAGTAGATATGGACATGTTGGGCATACCTACAAACGTGAAGAGCTGTAGTATGCGAATCAGGTTTCAAATTCAACGGGATTCCATATTTGGCCGTTTGGGGACAGCACAAAGTCAGGAGGTTTAGCATCAAATCTGTATTTGTTTGAGTTGGCTTTTTTCTTGGTTTTCTCCATATTTCCACAGTAGATATGGACATGTTGGGCATATCTACAAACGTGAAGAGCTGTAGTATGCGAATCAGGTTTCAAATTCAACGGGAATCGATATTTGGCCGTTTGGGCACAGCACAAAGTCAGGAGGTTTAGCAAGAAATCTGGATTTTTTTGAGTTGGCTTTTTCCTGGCTTTTCTCCATATTTCCAAAGTAGATATGGACATGTTGGGCATCCCTACAAACGTGAAGAGCTGTACTATGCGAATCAGGTTTCAAATTCAACGGGAATCCATATTTGGCCGTTTGGGGACAGCACAAAGTCAGGAGGTTCAGCAACAAATCTGGATTTGTTTGATTTGGCTTTTTTTCTTGGTTTTCTCCATATTTCCACAGTAGATATGGACATTTTGGGCATCCCTACAAACGTAAAGAGCTGTAGTATGCGAATCAGGTTTCAAATTCAACGGGAATCGATATTTGGCCGTTTGGGGACAGCACAAAGTCAGGAGGTTTAGCAACAAATCTGGATTTGTTTGAGTTGTGCTTTTTCCTGGTTTTTTCTATAATTACACAGTAGATATGGACATGTTGGGCATACCTTACAAACGTGAAGAGCTGTAGTATGTGAATCAGGTTTCAAATTCAACGTGAAACCATATTTGGCCGTTTGGGGACAGCACAAAGTCAGGAGGTTTAGCAACAAATCTGAATTTGTTTGACTTGGCTTTTTTCTTGGTTTTCTCCATATTTCCAAAGTAGATATGGACATGTTGGGCATACCTTACAAACGTGAAGAGCTGTAGTATGCGAATCAGGTTTCAAATTCAAGGTCAAACCATATTTGGCCGTTTGGGTACAGCACAAAGTCAGGAGGTTTTGCAACATAATTGTCGAAATCTGGATTTGTTTGAGTTGTCTTTTTTCTGGCTTTTCTCCATAATTCCACAGTAGATATGGACATGTTGGGCATCCCTACAAACGTGAAGAGCTGTAGTATGAAAATCAGGTTTCAAATTCAACGGGAATCCAAATTCGGCCATTTGGGGAAGAGCAAAGTCAGGAGGTTTAGCAACAAATCTGGATTTGTTGGAGTTGACTTTTTTCCTGGCTTTTCTCCATAATTCCACAGTAGATATGGACATGTTGGGCATACCTACAAACGTGAAGAGCTGTAGTATGCGAATCAGGTTTCAAATTCAACGGGAATCGATATTTGGCCATTTGGGGACAGCACAAAGTCAGGAGGTTTAGCAAGAAATCTGGATTTGTTTGAGTTGGCTTTTTCCTGGCTTTTCTCCATATTTCCAAAGTAGATATGGACATGTTGGGCATCCCTACAAACGTGAAGAGCTGTACTATGCGAATCAGGTTTCAAATTCAACAGGAATCCATATTTGGCCATTTGGGGACAGCACAAAGTCAGGAGGTTTAGCAACAAATCTGGATTTGTTTGATTTGGCTTTTTTTCTTGGTTTTCTCCATATTTCCACAGTAGATATGGACATGTTGGGTATACCTACAAACATGAAGAGCTGTAGTATGCGAATCAGGTTTCAAATTCAACGGGAATCCATATTTGGCCGTTTGGGGACAGCACAAAGTCAGTAGGTTTAGCAACAAATCTGGATTTGTTTGATTTGGCTTTATTTCTTGGTTTTCTCGATATTTCCACAGTAGATATGGACATGTTGGGCATCCCTACAAACGTGAAGAGCTGTAGTATGAAAATCAGCTTTCAAATTCAACGGGAATCCAAATTCGGCCATTTGGGGAAGAGCAAAGTCAGGAGGTTTAGCAACAAATCTGGATTTGTTGGAGTTTACTTTTTTCCTGGCTTTTCTCCATAATTCCACAGTAGATATGGACATGTTGGGCATACCTACAAACGTGAAGAGCTGTAGTATGCGAATCAGGTTTCAAATTCAACGGGAATCGACATTTGGCCATTTGGGGACAGCACAAAGTCAGGAGGTTTAGCAACAAATCTGGATTTGTTTGAGTTGGCCTTTTTCCTGGTTTTCTCTATAATTACACAGTAGATATGGACATGTTGGGCATACCTACAAACGTGAAGAGCTGTAGTATGCGAACCAGGTTTGAAATTCAACGTGAAACCATATTTGGCCGTTTGGGGACAGCACAAAGTCAGGAGGTTTAGCAACAAATCTGGATTTGTTTGACTTGGCTTTTTTCCTGGCTTTTCTCCATAATTCCACAGTAGATATGGACATGTTGGGCATACCTACAAACGTGAAGAGCTGTAGTATGCGAATCAGGTTTCAAATTCAACGGGAATCGATATTTGGCCGTTTGGGCACAGCACAAAGTCAGGAGGTTTGGCAAGAAATCTGGATTTTTTTTAGTTGGCTTTGTCCTGGCTTTTCTCCATATTTCCAAAGTAGATATGGACATGTTGGGCATCCCTACAAACGTGAAGAGCTGTACTATGCGAATCAGGTTTCAAATTCAACGGGAATCCATATTTGGCCGTTTGGGGACAGCACAAAGTCAGGAGGTTCAGCAACAAATCTGGATTTGTTTGATTTGGCTTTTTTTCTTGGTTTTCTCCATATTTCCACAGTAGATATGGACATTTTGGGCATCCCTACAAACGTAAAGAGCTGTAGTATGCGAATCAGGTTTCAAATTCAACGGGAATCGATATTTGGCCGTTTGGGGACAGCACAAAGTCAGGAGGTTTAGCAACAAATCTGGATTTGTTTGAGTTGTGCTTTTTCCTGGTTTTCTCTATAATTACACAGTAGATATGGACATGTTGGGCATACCTTACAAACGTGAAGAGCTGTAGTATGTGAATCAGGTTTCAAATTCAACGTGAAACCATATTTGGCCGTTTGGGGACAGCACAAAGTCAGGAGGTTTAGCAACAAATCTGGATTTGTTTGACTTGGCTTTTTTCTTGGTTTTCTCCATATTTCCAAAGTAGATATGGACATGTTGGGCATACCTACAAACGTGAAGAGCTGTAGTATGCGAATCAGGTTTCAAATTCAACGTCAAACCATATTTGGCCATTTGGGTACAGCACAAAGTCAGGAGGTTTAGCAACATAATTGTCGAAATCTGGATTTGTTTGAGTTGTCTTTTTTCTGGCTTTTCTCCATAATTCCACAGTAGATATGGACATGTTGGGCATCCCTACAAACGTGAAGAGCTGTAGTATGAAAATCAGGTTTCAAATTCAACGGGAATCCAAATTCGGCCATTTGGGGAAGAGCAAAGTCAGGAGGTTTAGCAACAAATCTGGATTTGTTGGAGTTGACTTTTTTCCTGGCTTTTCTCCATAATTCCACAGTAGATATGGACATGTTGGGCATACCTACAAACGTGAAGAGGTGTAGTATGCGAATCAGGTTTCAAATTCAACGGGAATCGATATTTGGCCATTTGGGGACAGCACAAAGTCAGGAGGTTTAGCAAGAAATCTGGATTTGTTTGAGTTGGCTTTTTCCTGGCTTTTCTCCATATTTCCACAGTAGATATGGACATGTTGGGTATACCTACAAACGTGAAGAGCTGTAGTATGCGAATCAGGTTTCAAATTCAACGGGAATCCATATTTGGCCGTTTGGGGACAGCACAAAGTCAGGAGGTTTAGCAACAAATCTGGATTTGTTTGATTTGGCTTTATTTCTTGGTTTTCTCGATATTTCCACAGTAGATATGGACATGTTGGGCATCCCTACAAACGTGAAGAGCTGTAGTATGAAAATCAGGTTTCAAATTCAACGGGAATCCAAATTCGGCCATTTGGGGAAGAGCAAAGTCAGGAGGTTTAGCAACAAATCTGGATTTGTTGGAGTTTACTTTTTTCCTGGCTTTTCTCCATAATTCCACAGTAGATATGGACATGTTGGGCATACCTACAAACGTGAAGAGCTGTAGTATGCGAATCAGGTTTCAAATTCAACGGGAATCGACATTTGGCCATTTGGGGACAGCACAAAGTCAGGAGGTTTAGCAACAAATCTGGATTTGTTTGAGTTGGCCTTTTTCCTGGTTTTCTCTATAATTACACAGTAGATATGGACATGTTGGGCATACCTACAAACGTGAAGAGCTGTAGTATGCGAATCAGGTTTGAAATTCAACGTGAAACCATATTTGGCCGTTTGGGGACAGCACAAAGTCAGGATGTTTAGCAACAAATCTGGATTTGTTTGACTTGGCTTTTTTCTTGGTTTTCTCCATATTTCCAAAGTAGATATGGACATGTTGGGCATACCTACAAACGTGAAGAGCTGTAGTATGCGAATCAGGTTTCAAATTCAACGGGATTCCATATTTGGCCGTTTGGGGACAGCACAAAGTCAGGAGGTTTAGCAACAAATCTGTATTTGTTTGAGTTGGCTTTTTTCTTGGTTTTCTCCATATTTCCACAGTAGATATGGACATTTTGGGCATCCCTACAAACGTGAAGAGCTGTAGTATGCGAATCAGGTTTCAAATTCAACGGGAATCGATATTTGGCCATTTGGGGACAGCACAAAGTCAGGAGGTTTAGCAACAAATCTGGATTTGTTTGAGTTGGGCTTTTTCCTGGTTTTCTCTATAATCACACAGTAGATATGGACATGTTGGGCATACCTTACAAACGTGAAGAGCTGTAGTATGTGAATCAGGATTGAAATCCAACGTGAAACCATATTTGGCCGTTTGGGGACAGCACAAAGTCAGAAGGTTTAGCAACAAATCTGGATTTGTTTGACTTGGCTTTTTTCTTGGTTTTCTCCATATTTCCAAAGTAGATATGGACATGTGGGGCATACCTACAAACGTGAAGAGCTGTAGTATGCGAATCAGGTTTCAAATTCAACGGGAATCCATATTTGGCCGTTTGGGGACAGCACAAAGTCAGGAGGTTTAGCAACAAATCTGGATTTGTTGGAGTTGACTTTTTTCCTGGCTTTTTTCCATAATTCCACAGTAGATATGGACATGTTGGGCATACCTACAAACGTGAAGAGCTGTAGTATGCGAATCAGGTTTCAAATTCAACGGGAATCGATATTTGGCCATTTGGGGACAGCACAAAGTCAGGAGGTTTAGCAACAAATCTGGATTTGTTTGAGTTGGGCTTTTTCCTGGTTTTCTCTATAATTACACAGTAGATATGGACATTTTGGGCATACCTTACAAACGAGAAGAGCTGTAGTATGTGAATCAGGTTTGAAATTCAACGTGAAACCATATTTGGCCGTTTGGGGACAGCACAAAGTCAGGAGGTTTAGCAACAAATCTGGATTTGTTTGACTTGGCTTTTTTCTTGGTTTTCTCCATATTTCCAAAGTAGATATGGACATGTTGGGCATACCTACAAACGTGAAGAGCTGTAGTATGCGAATCAGGTTTCAAATTCAACGGGAATCCATATTTGGCCGTTTGGGGACAGCACAAAGTCAGGAGGTTTAGCAACAAATCTGGATTTGTTTGACTTGGCTTTTTTCCTGGCTTTTCTCCATAATTCCACAGTAGATATGGACATGTTGGGCATACCTACAAACGTGAAGAGCTGTAGTATGCGAATCAGGTTTCAAATTCAACGGGAATCGATATTTGGCCGTTTGGGCACAGCACAAAGTCAGGAGGTTTGGCAAGAAATCTGGATTTTTTTTAGTTGGCTTTGTCCTGGCTTTTCTCCATATTTCCAAAGTAGATATGGACATGTTGGGCATCCCTACAAACGTGAAGAGCTGTACTATGCGAATCAGGTTTCAAATTCAACGGGAATCCATATTTGGCCGTTTGGGGACAGCACAAAGTCAGGAGGTTCAGCAACAAATCTGGATTTGTTTGATTTGGCTTTTTTTCTTGGTTTTCTCCATATTTCCACAGTAGATATGGACATTTTGGGCATCCCTACAAACGTAAAGAGCTGTAGTATGCGAATCAGGTTTCAAATTCAACGGGAATCGATATTTGGCCGTTTGGGGACAGCACAAAGTCAGGAGGTTTAGCAACAAATCTGGATTTGTTTGAGTTGTGCTTTTTCCTGGTTTTCTCTATAATTACACAGTAGATATGGACATGTTGGGCATACCTTACAAACGTGAAGAGCTGTAGTATGTGAATCAGGTTTCAAATTCAACGTGAAACCATATTTGGCCGTTTGGGGACAGCACAAAGTCAGGAGGTTTAGCAACAAATCTGGATTTGTTTGACTTGGCTTTTTTCTTGGTTTTCTCCATATTTCCAAAGTAGATATGGACATGTTGGGCATACCTACAAACGTGAAGAGCTGTAGTATGCGAATCAGGTTTCAAATTCAACGTCAAACCATATTTGGCCATTTGGGTACAGCACAAAGTCAGGAGGTTTAGCAACATAATTGTCGAAATCTGGATTTGTTTGAGTTGTCTTTTTTCTGGCTTTTCTCCATAATTCCACAGTAGATATGGACATGTTGGGCATCCCTACAAACGTGAAGAGCTGTAGTATGAAAATCAGGTTTCAAATTTAACGGGAATCCAAATTCGGCCATTTGGGGAAGAGCAAAGTCAGGAGGTTTAGCAACAAATCTGGATTTGTTGGAGTTGACTTTTTTCCTGGCTTTTCTCCATAATTCCACAGTAGATATGGACATGTTGGGCATACCTACAAACGTGAAGAGGTGTAGTATGCGAATCAGGTTTCAAATTCAACGGGAATCGATATTTGGCCATTTGGGGACAGCACAAAGTCAGGAGGTTTAGCAAGAAATCTGGATTTGTTTGAGTTGGCTTTTTCCTGGCTTTTCTCCATATTTCCAAAGTAGATATGGACATGTTGGGCATCCCTACAAACGTGAAGAGCTGTACTATGCGAATCAGGTTTCAAATTCAACGGGAATCCATATTTGGCCATTTGGGGACAGCACAAAGTCAGGAGGTTTAGCAACAAATCTGGATTTGTTTGATTTGGCTTTTTTTCTTGGTTTTCTCCATATTTCCACAGTAGATATGGACATGTTGGGTATACCTACAAACGTGAAGAGCTGTAGTATGCGAATCAGGTTTCAAATTCAACGGGAATCCATATTTGGCCGTTTGGGGACAGCACAAAGTCAGGAGGTTTAGCAACAAATCTGGATTTGTTTGATTTGGCTTTATTTCTTGGTTTTCTCGATATTTCCACAGTAGATATGGACATGTTGGGCATCCCTACAAACGTGAAGAGCTGTAGTATGAAAATCAGGTTTCAAATTCAACGGGAATCCAAATTCGGCCATTTGGGGAAGAGCAAAGTCAGGAGGTTTAGCAACAAATCTGGATTTGTTGGAGTTTACTTTTTTCCTGGCTTTTCTCCATAATTCCACAGTAGATATGGACATGTTGGGCATACCTACAAACGTGAAGAGCTGTAGTATGCGAATCAGGTTTCAAATTCAACGGGAATCGACATTTGGCCATTTGGGGACAGCACAAAGTCAGGAGGTTTAGCAACAAATCTGGATTTGTTTGAGTTGGCCTTTTTCCTGGTTTTCTCTATAATTACACAGTAGATATGGACATGTTGGGCATACCTACAAACGTGAAGAGCTGTAGTATGCGAATCAGGTTTGAAATTCAACGTGAAACCATATTTGGCCGTTTGGGGACAGCACAAAGTCAGGAGGTTTAGCAACAAATCTGGATTTGTTTGACTTGGCTTTTTTCTTGGTTTTCTCCATATTTCCAAAGTAGATATGGACATGTTGGGCATACCTACAAACGTGAAGAGCTGTAGTATGCGAATCAGGTTTCAAATTCAACGGGATTCCATATTTGGCCGTTTGGGGACAGCACAAAGTCAGGAGGTTTAGCAACAAATCTGTATTTGTTTGAGTTGGCTTTTTTCTTGGTTTTCTCCATATTTCCACAGTAGATATGGACATTTTGGGCATCCCTACAAACGTGAAGAGCTGTAGTATGCGAATCAGGTTTCAAATTCAACGGGAATCGATATTTGGCCATTTGGGGACAGCACAAAGTCAGGAGGTTTAGCAACAAATCTGGATTTGTTTGAGTTGGGCTTTTTCCTGGTTTTCTCTATAATCACACAGTAGATATGGACATGTTGGGCATACCTTACAAACGTGAAGAGCTGTAGTATGTGAATCAGGATTGAAATCCAACGTGAAACCATATTTGGCCGTTTGGGGACAGCACAAAGTCAGAAGGTTTAGCAACAAATCTGGATTTGTTTGACTTGGCTTTTTTCTTGGTTTTCTCCATATTTCCAAAGTAGATATGGACATGTGGGGCATACCTACAAACGTGAAGAGCTGTAGTATGCGAATCAGGTTTCAAATTCAACGGGAATCCATATTTGGCCGTTTGGGGACAGCACAAAGTCAGGAGGTTTAGCAACAAATCTGGATTTGTTGGAGTTGACTTTTTTCCTGGCTTTTTTCCATAATTCCACAGTAGATATGGACATGTTGGGCATACCTACAAACGTGAAGAGCTGTAGTATGCGAATCAGGTTTCAAATTCAACGGGAATCGATATTTGGCCATTTGGGGACAGCACAAAGTCAGGAGGTTTAGCAACAAATCTGGATTTGTTTGAGTTGGGCTTTTTCCTGGTTTTCTCTATAATTACACAGTAGATATGGACATGTTGGGCATACCTTACAAACGAGAAGAGCTGTAGTATGTGAATCAGGTTTGAAATTCAACGTGAAACCATATTTGGCCGTTTGGGGACAGCACAAAGTCAGGAGGTTTAGCAACAAATCTGGATTTGTTTGACTTGGCTTTTTTCTTGGTTTTCTCCATATTTCCAAAGTAGATATGGACATGTTGGGCATACCTACAAACGTGAAGAGCTGTAGTATGCGAATCAGGTTTCAAATTCAACGGGAATCCATATTTGGCCGTTTGGGGACAGCACAAAGTCAGGAGGTTTAGCAACAAATCTGGATTTGTTTGACTTGGCTTTTTTCTTGGTTTTCTCCATATTTCCAAAGTATATATGGACATGTTGGGCATACCTACAAACGTGAAGAGCTGTAGTATGCGAATCAGGTTTCAAATTCAACGGGAATCGATATTTGGCCGTTTGGGCACAGCACAAAGTCAGGAGGTTTAGCAAGAAATCTGGATTTTTTTGAGTTGGCTTTTTCCTGGCTTTTCTCCATATTTCCAAAGTAGATATGGACATGTTGGGCATCCCTACAAACGTGAAGAGCTGTACTATGCGAATCAGGTTTCAAATTCAACGGGAATCCATATTTGGCCGTTTGGGGACAGCACAAAGTCAGGAGGTTCAGCAACAAATCTGGATTTGTTTGATTTGGCTTTTTTTCTTGGTTTTCTCCATATTTCCACAGTAGATATGGACATTTTGGGCATCCCTACAAACGTAAAGAGCTGTAGTATGCGAATCAGGTTTCAAATTCAACGGGAATCGATATTTGGCCGTTTGGGGACAGCACAAAGTCAGGAGGTTTAGCAACAAATCTGGATTTGTTTGAGTTGTGCTTTTTCCTGGTTTTCTCTATAATTACACAGTAGATATGGACATGTTGGGCATACCTACAAACGTGAAGAGCTGTAGTATGCGAATCAGGTTTCAAATTCAACGTCAAACCATATTTGGCCGTTTGGGTACAGCACAAAGTCAGGAGGTTTAGCAACATAATTGTCGAAATCTGGATTTGTTTGAGTTGTCTTTTTTCTGGCTTTTCTCCATAATTCCACAGTAGATATGGACATGTTGGGCATCCCTACAAACGTGAAGAGCTGTAGTATGAAAATCAGGTTTCAAATTCAACGGGAATCCAAATTCGGCCATTTGGGGAAGAGCAAAGTCAGGAGGTTTAGCAACAAATCTGGATTTGTTGGAGTTGACTTTTTTCCTGGCTTTTCTCCATAATTCCACACTAGATATGGACATGTTGGGCATACCTACAAACGTGAAGAGCTGTAGTATGCGAATCAGGTTTCAAATTCAACGGGAATCGATATTTGGCCATTTGGGGACAGCACAAAGTCAGGAGGTTTAGCAAGAAATCTGGATTTGTTTGAGTTGGCTTTTTCCTGGCTTTTCTCCATATTTCCAAAGTAGATATGGACATGTTGGGCATCCCTACAAACGTGAAGAGATGTACTATGCGAATCAGGTTTCAAATTCAACGGGAATCCATATTTGGCCATTTGGGGACAGCACAAAGTCAGGAGGTTTAGCAACAAATCTGGATTTGTTTGATTTGGCTTTTTTTCTTGGTTTTCTCCATATTTCCACAGTAGATATGGACATGTTGGGTATACCTACAAACATGAAGAGCTGTAGTATGCGAATCAGGTTTCAAATTCAACGGGAATCCATATTTGGCCGTTTGGGGACAGCACAAAGTCAGGAGGTTTAGCAACAAATCTGGATTTGTTTGATTTGGCTTTTTTTCTTGGTTTTCTCCATATTTCCACAGTAGATATGGACATGTTGGGTATACCTACAAACGTGAAGAGCTGTAGTATGAAAATCAGGTTTCAAATTCAACGGGAATCCAAATTCGGCCATTTGGGGAAGAGCAAAGTCAGGAGGTTTAGCAACAAATCTGGATTTGTTGGAGTTTACTTTTTTCCTGGCTTTTCTCCATAATTCCACAGTAGATATGGACATGTTGGGCATACCTACAAACGTGAAGAGCTGTAGTATGCGAATCAGGTTTCAAATTCAACGGGAATCGACATTTGGCCATTTGGGGACAGCACAAAGTCAGGAGGTTTAGCAACAAATCTGGATTTGTTTGAGTTGGCCTTTTTCCTGGTTTTCTCTATAATTACACAGTAGATATGGACATGTTGGGCATACCTACAAACGTGAAGAGCTGTAGTATGCGAATCAGGTTTCAAATTCAACGGGAATCGATATTTGGCCGTTTGGGCACAGCACAAAGTCAGGAGGTTTAGCAAGAAATCTGGATTTTTTTGAGTTGGCTTTTTCCTGGCTTTTCTCCATATTTCCAAAGTAGATATGGACAAGTTGGGCATCCCTACAAACGTGAAGAGCTGTACTATGCGAATCAGGTTTCAAATTCAACGGGAATCCATATTTGGCCGTTTGGGGACAGCACAAAGTCAGGAGGTTCAGCAACAAATCTGGATTTGTTTGATTTGGCTTTTTTTCTTGGTTTTCTCCATATTTCCACAATAGATATGGACATTTTGGGCATCCCTACAAACGTAAAGAGCTGTAGTATGCGAATCAGGTTTCAAATTCAACGGGAATCGATATTTGGCCGTTTGGGGACAGCACAAAGTAAGGAGGTTTAGCAACAAATCTGGATTTGTTTGAGTTGTGCTTTTTCCTGGTTTTCTCTATAATTACACAGTAGATATGGACATGTTGGGCATACCTTACAAACGTGAAGAGCTGTAGTATGTGAATCAGGTTTCAAATTCAACGTGAAACCATATTTGGCCGTTTGGGGACAGCACAAAGTCAGGAGGTTTAGCAACAAATCTGGATTTGTTTGACTTGGCTTTTTTCTTGGTTTTCTCCATATTTCCAAAGTAGATATGGACATGTTGGGCATACCTACAAACGTGAAGAGCTGTAGTATGCGAATCAGGTTTCAAATTCAACGTCAAACCATATTTGGCCGTTTGGGTACAGCACAAAGTCAGGAGGTTTAGCAACATAATTGTCGAAATCTGGATTTGTTTGAGTTGTCTTTTTCTGGCTTTTCTCCATAATTCCACAGTAGATATGGACATGTTGGGCATCCCTACAAACGTGAAGAGCTGTAGTATGAAAATCAGGTTTCAAATTCAACGGGAATCCAAATTCGGCCATTTGGGGAAGAGCAAAGTCAGGAGGTTTAGCAACAAATCTGGATTTGTTGGAGTTGACTTTTTTCCTGGCTTTTCTCCATAATTCCACAGTAGATATGGACATGTTGGGCATACCTACAAACGTGAAGAGCTGTAGTATGCGAATCAGGTTTCAAATTTAACGGGAATCGATATTTGGCCATTTGGGGACAGCACAAAGTCAGGAGGTTTAGCAAGAAATCTGGATTTGTTTGAGTTGGCTTTTTCCTGGCTTTTCTCCATATTTCCAAAGTAGATATGGACATGTTGGGCATCCCTACAAACGTGAAGAGCTGTACTATGCGAATCAGGTTTCAAATTCAACGGGAATCGATATTTGGCCGTTTGGGGACAGCACAAAGTCAGGAGGTTTAGCAACAAATCTGGATTTGTTTGAGTTGTGCTTTTTCCTGGTTTTCTCTATAATTACACAGTAGATATGGACATGTTGGGCATACCTACAAACGTGAAGAGCTGTAGTATGAAAATCAGGTTTCAAATTCAACGGGAATCCAAATTCGGCCATTTGGGGAAGAGCAAAGTCAGGAGGTTTAGCAACAAATCTGGATTTGTTGGAGTTTACTTTTTTCCTGGCTTTTCTCCATAATTCCACAGTAGATATGGACATGTTGGGCATACCTACAAACGTGAAGAGCTGTAGTATGCGAATCAGGTTTCAAATTCAACGGGAATCGACATTTGGCCATTTGGGGACAGCACAAAGTCAGGAGGTTTAGCAACAAATCTGGATTTGTTTGAGTTGGCCTTTTTCCTGGTTTTCTCTATAATTACACAGTAGATATGGACATGTTGGGCATACCTACAAACGTGAAGAGCTGTAGTATGCGAATCAGGTTTCAAATTCAACGGGAATCGATATTTGGCCGTTTGGGCACAGCACAAAGTCAGGAGGTTTAGCAAGAAATCTGGATTTTTTTGAGTTGGCTTTTTCCTGGCTTTTCTCCATATTTCCAAAGTAGATATGGACAAGTTGGGCATCCCTACAAACGTGAAGAGCTGTACTATGCGAATCAGGTTTCAAATTCAACGGGAATCCATATTTGGCCGTTTGGGGACAGCACAAAGTCAGGAGGTTCAGCAACAAATCTGGATTTGTTTGATTTGGCTTTTTTTCTTGGTTTTCTCCATATTTCCACAATAGATATGGACATTTTGGGCATCCCTACAAACGTAAAGAGCTGTAGTATGCGAATCAGGTTTCAAATTCAACGGGAATCGATATTTGGCCGTTTGGGGACAGCACAAAGTAAGGAGGTTTAGCAACAAATCTGGATTTGTTTGAGTTGTGCTTTTTCCTGGTTTTCTCTATAATTACACAGTAGATATGGACATGTTGGGCATACCTTACAAACGTGAAGAGCTGTAGTATGTGAATCAGGTTTCAAATTCAACGTGAAACCATATTTGGCCGTTTGGGGACAGCACAAAGTCAGGAGGTTTAGCAACAAATCTGGATTTGTTTGACTTGGCTTTTTTCTTGGTTTTCTCCATATTTCCAAAGTAGATATGGACATGTTGGGCATACCTACAAACGTGAAGAGCTGTAGTATGCGAATCAGGTTTCAAATTCAACGTCAAACCATATTTGGCCGTTTGGGTACAGCACAAAGTCAGGAGGTTTAGCAACATAATTGTCGAAATCTGGATTTGTTTGAGTTGTCTTTTTCTGGCTTTTCTCCATAATTCCACAGTAGATATGGACATGTTGGGCATCCCTACAAACGTGAAGAGCTGTAGTATGAAAATCAGGTTTCAAATTCAACGGGAATCCAAATTCGGCCATTTGGGGAAGAGCAAAGTCAGGAGGTTTAGCAACAAATCTGGATTTGTTGGAGTTGACTTTTTTCCTGGCTTTTCTCCATAATTCCACAGTAGATATGGACATGTTGGGCATACCTACAAACGTGAAGAGCTGTAGTATGCGAATCAGGTTTCAAATTTAACGGGAATCGATATTTGGCCATTTGGGGACAGCACAAAGTCAGGAGGTTTAGCAAGAAATCTGGATTTGTTTGAGTTGGCTTTTTCCTGGCTTTTCTCCATATTTCCAAAGTAGATATGGACATGTTGGGCATCCCTACAAACGTGAAGAGCTGTACTATGCGAATCAGGTTTCAAATTCAACGGGAATCGATATTTGGCCGTTTGGGGACAGCACAAAGTCAGGAGGTTTAGCAACAAATCTGGATTTGTTTGAGTTGTGCTTTTTCCTGGTTTTCTCTATAATTACACAGTAGATATGGACATGTTGGGCATACCTACAAACGTGAAGAGCTGTAGTATGCGAATCAGGTTTCAAATTCAACGTCAAACCATATTTGGCCGTTTGGGTACAGCACAAAGTCAGGAGGTTTAGCAACATAATTGTCGAAATCTGGATTTGTTTGAGTTGTCTTTTTTCTGGCTTTTCTCCATAATTCCACAGTAGATATGGACATGTTGGGCATCCCTACAAACGTGAAGAGCTGTAGTATGAAAATCAGGTTTCAAATTGAACGGGAATCCAAATTCGGCCATTTGGGGAAGAGCAAAGTCAGGAGGTTTAGCAACAAATCTGGATTTGTTGGAGTTTACTTTTTTCCTGGCTTTTCTCCATAATTCCACAGTAGATATGGACATGTTGGGCATACCTACAAACGTGAAGAGCTGTAGTATGCGAATCAGGTTTCAAATTCAACGGGAATCGACATTTGGCCATTTGGGGACAGCACAAAGTCAGGAGGTTTAGCAACAAATCTGGATTTGTTTGAGTTGGCCTTTTTCCTGGTTTTCTCTATAATTACAAAGTAGATATGGACATGTTGGGCATACCTACAAACGTGAAGAGCTGTAGTATGCGAATCAGGTTTGAAATTCAACGTGAAACCATATTTGGCCGTTTGGGGACAGCACAAAATCAGGAGGTTTAGCAACAAATCTGGATTGGTTTGACTTGGCTTTTTTCCTGGCTTTTCTCCATAATTCCACAGTAGATATGGACATGTTGGGCATACCTACAAACGTGAAGAGCTGTAGTATGCGAATCAGGTTTCAAATTCAACGGGAATCGATATTTGGCCGTTTGGGCACAGCACAAAGTCAGGAGGTTTAGCAAGAAATCTGGATTTTTTTGAGTTGGCTTTTTCCTGGCTTTTCTCCATATTTCCAAAGTAGATATGGACATGTTGGGCATCCCTACAAACGTGAAGAGCTGTACTATGCGAATCAGGTTTCAAATTCAACGGGAATCCATATTTGGCCGTTTGGGGACAGCACAAAGTCAGGAGGTTCAGCAACAAATCTGGATTTGTTTGATTTGGCTTTTTTTCTTGGTTTTCTCCATATTTCCACAGTAGATATGGACATTTTGGGCATCCCTACAAACGTAAAGAGCTGTAGTATGCGAATCAGGTTTCAAATTCAACGGGAATCGATATTTGGCCGTTTGGGGACAGCACAAAGTCAGGAGGTTTAGCAACAAATCTGGATTTGTTTGAGTTGTGCTTTTTCCTGGTTTTCTCTATAATTACACAGTAGATATGGACATGTTGGGCATACCTTACAAACGTGAAGAGCTGTAGTATGTGAATCAGGTTTCAAATTCAACGTGAAACCATATTTGGCCGTTTGGGGACAGCACAAAGTCAGGAGGGTTAGCAACAAATCTGGATTTGTTTGACTTGGCTTTTTTCTTGGTTTTCTCCATATTTCCAAAGTAGATATGGACATGTTGGGCATACCTACAAACGTGAAGAGCTGTAGTATGCGAATCAGGTTTCAAATTCAACGTCAAACCATATTTGGCCGTTTGGGTACAGCACAAAGTCAGGAGGTTTAGCAACATAATTGTCGAAATCTGGATTTGTTTGAGTTGTCTTTTTTCTGGCTTTTCTCCATAATTCCACAGTAGATATGGACATGTTGGGCATCCCTACAAACGTGAAGAGCTGTAGTATGAAAATCAGGTTTCGAATTCAACGGGAATCCAAATTCGGCCATTTGGGGAAGAGCAAAGTCAGGAGGTTTAGCAACAAATCTGGATTTGTTTGATTTGGCTTTTTTTCTTGGTTTTCTCCATATTTCCACAGTAGATATGGACATGTTGGGTATACCTACAAACGTGAAGAGCTGTAGTATGCGAATCAGGTTTCAAATTCAACGGGAATCCATATTTGGCCGTTTGGGGACAGCACAAAGTCAGGAGGTTTAGCAACAAATCTGGATTTGTTTGATTTGGCTTTATTTCTTGGTTTTCTCGATATTTCCACAGTAGATATGGACATGTTGGGCATCCCTACAAACGTGAAGAGCTGTAGTATGAAAATCAGGTTTCAAATTCAACGGGAATCCAAATTCGGCCATTTGGGGAAGAGCAAAGTCAGGAGGTTTAGCAACAAATCTGGATTTGTTGGAGTTTACTTTTTTCCTGGCTTTTCTCCATAATTCCACAGTAGATATGGACATGTTGGGCATACCTACAAACGTGAAGAGCTGTAGTATGCGAATCAGGTTTCAAATTCAACGGGAATCGACATTTGACCATTTGGGGACAGCACAAAGTCA
The DNA here is from genome assembly GCA_023566125.1 of Zingel zingel. Lineage (NCBI taxonomy): Eukaryota > Metazoa > Chordata > Actinopteri > Perciformes > Percidae > Zingel > Zingel zingel. Next base: position 12,025,389 of record CM042333.1, on the reverse strand, counting down.
GGAGGTTTAGCAACAAATCTGGATTTGTTTGAGTTGGCCTTTTTCCTGGTTTTCTCTATAATTACACAGTAGATATGGACATGTTGGGCATACCTACAAACGTGAAGAGCTGTAGTATGCGAATCAGGTTTGAAATTCAACGTGAAACCATATTTGGCCGTTTGGGGACAGCACAAAGTCAGGAGGTTTAGCAACAAATCTGGATTTGTTTGACTTGGCTTTTTTCTTGGTTTTCTCCATATTTCCAAAGTAGATATGGACATGTTGGGCATACCTACAAACGTGAAGAGCTGTAGTATGCGAATCAGGTTTCAAATTCAACGGGATTCCATATTTGGCCGTTTGGGGACAGCACAAAGTCAGGAGGTTTAGCAACAAATCTGTATTTGTTTGAGTTGGCTTTTTTCTTGGTTTTCTCCATATTTCCACAGTAGATATGGACATTTTGGGCATCCCTACAAACGTGAAGAGCTGTAGTATGCGATTCAGGTTTCAAATTCAACGGGAAATCTATATTTGGCCATTTGGGGACAGCACAAAGTCAGGAGGTTTAGCAACAAATCTGGATTTGTTTGAGTTGGGCTTTTTCCTGGTTTTCTCTATAATCACACAGTAGATATGGACATGTTGGGCATACCTTACAAACGTGAAGAGCTGTAGTATGTGAATCAGGTTTGAAATCCAACGTGAAACCATATTTGGCCGTTTGGGGACAGCACAAAGTCAGGATGTTTAGCAACATAATTGTCGATATCTGGATTTGTTTGAGTTGTCTTTTTTCTGGCTTTTCTCCATAATTCCACAGTAGATATGGACATGTTGGGCATACCTACAAACGTGAAGAGCTGTAGTATGCAAATCAGGTTTGAAATTCAACATGAAACCATATTTGGCCGTTTGGGGACAGCACAAAGTCAGGAGGTTTAGCAACAAATCTGGATTTGTTGGAGTTGACTTTTTTCCTGGCTTTTTTCCATAATTCCATAGTAGATATGGACATGTTGGGCATACCTACAAACGTGAAGAGCTGTAGTATGCGAATCAGGTTTCAAATTCCATGGGAATCGATATTTGGCCATTTGGGGACAGCACAAAGTCAGGAGGTTTAGCAACAAATCTGGATTTGTTTGAGTTGGGCTTTTTCCTGGTTTTCTCTATAATTACACAGTAGATATGGACATGTTGGGCATACCTTACAAACGTGAAGAGCTGTAGTATGTGAATCAGGTTTGAAATTCAACGTGAAACCATATTTGGCCGTTTGGGGACAGCACAAAGTCAGGAGGTTTAGCAACAAATCTGGATTTGTTTGACTTGGCTTTTTTCTTGGTTTTCTCCATATTTCCAAAGTAGATATGGACATGTTGGGCATACCTACAAACGTGAAGAGCTGTAGTATGCGAATCAGGTTTCAAATTCAACGGGAATCCATATTTGGCCGTTTGGGGACAGCACAAAGTCAGGAGGTTTAGCAACAAATCTGGATTTGTTTGATTTGGCTTTTTTCTTGGCTTTCTCCATATTTCCACAGTAGATATGGACATTTTGGGCATCCCTACAAACGTGAAGAGCTGTACTATTCGAATCAGGTTTCAAATTCAACGGGAATCGATATTTGGCCATTTGGGGACAGCACAGAGTCAGGAGGTTTAGCAAGAAATCTGGATTTGTTTGAGTTGGCTTTTTCCTGGCTTTTCTCCATATTTCCAAAGTAGATATGGACATGTTGGGCATCCCTACAAATGTGAAGAGCTGTACTATGCGAATCACGTTTCAAATTCAACGGGAATCCATATTTGGACGTTTGTGGACAGCACAAAGTCAGGAGGTTTAGCAACATAATTGTCGAAATCTGGATTTGTTTGAGTTGTCTTTTTTCTGGCTTTTCTCCATAATTCCACAGTAGATATGGACATGTTGGGCATACCTACAAACGTGAAGAGCTGTAGTATGCGAATCAGGTTTCAAATTCAACGGGAATCGATATTTGGCCATTTGGGGACAGCACAAAGTCAGGAGGTTTAGCAACAAATCTGGATTTGTTTGAGTTGGCCTTTTTCCTGGTTTTCTCTATAATTACACAGTAGATATGGACATGTTGGGCATACCTACAAACGTGAAGAGCTGTAGTATGCGAATCAGGTTTGAAATTCAACGTGAAACCATATTTGGCCGTTTGGGGACAGCACAAAATCAGGAGGTTTAGCAACAAATCTGGATTTGTTTGACTTGGCTTTTTTCTTGGTTTTCTCCATATTTCCAAAGTAGATATGGACATGTTGGGCATACCTACAAACGTGAAGAGCTGTAGTATGCGAATCAGGTTTCAAATTCAACGTGAAACCATATTTGGCCGTTTGGGGACAGCACAAAATCAGGAGGTTTAGCAGCAAATCTGGATTTGTTTGACTTGGCTTTTTTCTTGGTTTTCTCCATATTTCCAAAGTAGATATGGACATGTTGGGCATACCTACAAACGTGAAGAGCTGTAGTATGCGAATCAGGTTTCAAATTCAACGTGAAACCATATTTGGCCGTTTGGGGACAGCACAAAGTCAGGAGGTTTAGCAACAAATCTGGATTTGTTGGAGTTGACTTTTTTCCTGGCTTTTCTCCATAATTCCACAGTAGATATGGACATGTTGGGCATACCTACAAACGTGAAGAGCTGTAGTATGCGAATCAGGTTTCAAATTCAACGGGAATCCATATTTGGCCATTTGGGGACAGCACAAAGTTAGGAGGTTTAGCAACAAATCTGGATTTGTTTGATTTGGCTTTTTTCTTGGTTTTCTCCATATTTCCACAGTAGATATGGACATTTTGGGCATCGCTACAAACGTGAAGAGCTGTAGTATGCGAATCAGGTTTCAAATTCAACGGGAATCGATATTTGGCCGTTTGGGGACAGCACAAAGTCAGGAGGTTTAGCAACATAATTGTCGAAATCTGGATTTGTTTGAGTTGTCTTTTTTCTGGCTTTTCTCCATAATTCCACAGTAGATATGGACATGTTGGGCATCCCTACAAACGTGAAGAGCTGTAGTATGAAATTCAGGTTTCAAATTCAACGGGAATCCAAATTCGGCCATTTGGGGAAGAGCAAAGTCAAGAGATTTAGCAACAAATCTGGATTTGTTTGAGTTGTCTTTTTTCCTGGCTTTTCTCCATAATTCCACAGTAGATATGGACATGTTGGGCATACCTACAAACGTGAAGAGCTGTAGTATGCAAATCAGGTTTGAAATTCAACGTGAAACCATATTTGGCCATTTGGAGACAGCACAAAGTCAGGAGGTTTAGCAACAAATCTGGATTTGTTTGACTTGGCTTTTTTCTTGATTTTCTCCATATTTCCACAGTAGATATGGACATGTTGGACATACATACAAACGTGAAGAGCTGTAGTATGCGAATCAGGTTTCAAATTCAAAGTGAATCAATATTTGGCCGTTTGGGGACAGCACAAAGTCAGGAGGTTTAGCAACAAATCTGGATTTGTTTGAGTTGTCTTTTTTCTTGGTTTTCTCCATATTTCCACAGTAGATATGGACATGTTGGGCATACCTACAAACGTGAAGAGCTGTAGTATGCGAATCAGGTTTCAAATTCAACGGGTTTCCATATTTGGCCGTTTGGGGACAGCACAAAGTCAGGAGGTTTAGCAACAAATCTGGATTTGTTTGAGTTGGCTTTTTTCTTGGTTTTCTCCATATTTCCACAGTAGATATGGACATTTTGGGCATCCCTACAAACGTGAAGAGCTGTAGTATGCGAATCAGGTTTCAAATTCAACGGGAATCGATATTTGGCCGTTTGGGGACAGCACAAAGTCAGGAGGTTTAGCAACAAATCTGGATTTGTTTGAGTTGGCCTTTTTCCTGGTTTTCTCTATAATTACACAGTAGATATGGACATGTTGGGCATACCTACAAACGTGAAGAGCTGTAGTATGCGAATCAGGTTTGAAATTCAACGTGAAACCATATTTGGCCGTTTGGGGACAGCACAAAGTCAGGAGGTTTAGCAACAAATCTGGATTTGTTGGAGTTGACTTTTTTCCTGGCTTTTCTCCATAATTCCACAGTAGATATGGACATGTTGGGCATACCTACAAACGTGAAGAGCTGTAGTATGCGAATCAGGTTTCAAATTCAACGGGAATCGATATTTGGCCATTTGGGGACATCACAAAGTCAGGAGGTTTAGCAACAAATCTGGATTTGTTTGAGTTGGGCTTTTTCCTGGTTTTCTCTATAATTACACAGTAGATATGGACATGTTGGGCATACCTTACAAACGTGAAGAGCTGTAGTATGTGAATCAGGTTTGAAATTCAACGGGAATCCATATTTGGCCGTTTGGGGACAGCACAAAGTCAGGAGGTTTAGCAACAAATCTGGATTTGTTTGATTTGGCTTTTTTCTTTGCTTTCTCCATATTTCCACAGTAGATATGGACATTTTGGGCATCCCTACAAACGTGAAGAGCTGTAGTTTGCGAATCAGGTTTCAAATTCAACGGGAAATCTATATTTGGCCATTTGGGGACAGCACAAAGTCAGGAGGTTTAGCAACAAATCTGGATTTGTTTGAGTTGGGCTTTTTCCTGGTTTTCTCTATAATCACACAGTAGATATGGACATGTTGGGCATACCTACAAACGTGAAGAGCTGTAGTATGCAAATCAGGTTTGAAATTCAACATGAAACCATATTTGGCCGTTTGGGGACAGCACAAAGTCAGGAGGTTTAGCAACAAATCTGGATTTGTTGGAGTTGACTTTTTTCCTGGCTTTTTTCCATAATTCCATAGTAGATATGGACATGTTGGGCATACCTACAAACGTGAAGAGCTGTAGTATGCGAATCAGGTTTCAAATTCAACGGGAATCGATATTTGGCCATTTGGGGACAGCACAAAGTCAGGAGGTTTAGCAACAAATCTGGATTTGTTTGAGTTGGGCTTTTTCCTGGTTTTCTCTATAATTACACAGTAGATATGGACATGTTGGGCATACCTTACAAACGTGAAGAGCTGTAGTATGTGAATCAGGTTTGAAATTCAACGTGAAACCATATTTGGCCGTTTGGGGACAGCACAAAGTCAGGAGGTTTAGCAACAAATCTGGATTTGTTTGACTTGGCTTTTTTCTTGGTTTTCTCCATATTTCCAAAGTAGATATGGACATGTTGGGCATACCTACAAACGTGAAGAGCTGTAGTATGCGAATCAGGTTTCAAATTCAACGGGAATCCATATTTGGCCGTTTGGGGACAGCACAAAGTCAGGAGGTTTAGCAACAAATCTGGATTTGTTTGATTTGGCTTTTTTCTTGGCTTTCTCCATATTTCCACAGTAGATATGGACATTTTGGGCATCCCTACAAACGTGAAGAGCTGTACTATTCGAATCAGGTTTCAAATTCAACGGGAATCGATATTTGGCCATTTGGGGACAGCACAGAGTCAGGAGGTTTAGCAAGAAATCTGGATTTGTTTGAGTTGGCTTTTTCCTGGCTTTTCTCCATATTTCCAAAGTAGATATGGACATGTTGGGCATCCCTACAAATGTGAAGAGCTGTACTATGCGAATCACGTTTCAAATTCAACGGGAATCCATATTTGGACGTTTGTGGACAGCACAAAGTCAGGAGGTTTAGCAACATAATTGTCGAAATCTGGATTTGTTTGAGTTGTCTTTTTTCTGGCTTTTCTCCATAATTCCACAGTAGATATGGACATGTTGGGCATACCTACAAACGTGAAGAGCTGTAGTATGCGAATCAGGTTTCAAATTCAACGTGAAACCATATTTGGCCGTTTGGGGACAACACAAAATCAGGAGGTTTAGCAGCAAATCTGGATTTGTTTGACTTGGCTTTTTTCTTGGTTTTCTCCATATTTCCAAAGTAGATATGGACATGTTGGGCATACCTACAAACGTGAAGAGCTGTAGTATGCGAATCAGGTTTCAAATTCAACGTGAAACCATATTTGGCCGTTTGGGGACAGCACAAAGTCAGGAGGTTTAGCAACAAATCTGGATTTGTTGGAGTTGACTTTTTTCCTGGCTTTTCTCCATAATTCCACAGTAGATATGGACATGTTGGGCATACCTACAAACGTGAAGAGCTGTAGTATGCGAATCAGGTTTCAAATTCAACGGGAATCCATATTTGGCCATTTGGGGACAGCACAAAGTTAGGAGGTTTAGCAACAAATCTGGATTTGTTTGATTTGGCTTTTTTCTTGGTTTTCTCCATATTTCCACAGTAGATATGGACATTTTGGGCATCGCTACAAACGTGAAGAGCTGTAGTATGCGAATCAGGTTTCAAATTCAACGGGAATCGATATTTGGCCGTTTGGGGACAGCACAAAGTCAGGAGGTTTAGCAACATAATTGTCGAAATCTGGATTTGTTTGAGTTGTCTTTTTTCTGGCTTTTCTCCATAATTCCACAGTAGATATGGACATGTTGGGCATCCCTACAAACGTGAAGAGCTGTAGTATGAAATTCAGGTTTCAAATTCAACGGGAATCCAAATTCGGCCATTTGGGGAAGAGCAAAGTCAAGAGATTTAGCAACAAATCTGGATTTGTTTGAGTTGTCTTTTTTCCTGGCTTTTCTCCATAATTCCACAGTAGATATGGACATGTTGGGCATACCTACAAACGTGAAGAGCTGTAGTATGCAAATCAGGTTTGAAATTCAACGTGAAACCATATTTGGCCATTTGGAGACAGCACAAAGTCAGGAGGTTTAGCAACAAATCTGGATTTGTTTGACTTGGCTTTTTTCTTGATTTTCTCCATATTTCCACAGTAGATATGGACATGTTGGACATACATACAAACGTGAAGAGCTGTAGTATGCGAATCAGGTTTCAAATTCAAAGTGAATCAATATTTGGCCGTTTGGGGACAGCACAAAGTCAGGAGGTTTAGCAACAAATCTGGATTTGTTTGAGTTGTCTTTTTTCTTGGTTTTCTCCATATTTCCACAGTAGATATGGACATGTTGGGCATACCTACAAACGTGAAGAGCTGTAGTATGCGAATCAGGTTTCAAATTCAACGGGTTTCCATATTTGGCCGTTTGGGGACAGCACAAAGTCAGGAGGTTTAGCAACAAATCTGGATTTGTTTGAGTTGGCTTTTTTCTTGGTTTTCTCCATATTTCCACAGTAGATATGGACATTTTGGGCATCCCTACAAACGTGAAGAGCTGTAGTATGCGAATCAGGTTTCAAATTCAACGGGAATCGATATTTGGCCGTTTGGGGACAGCACAAAGTCAGGAGGTTTAGCAACAAATCTGGATTTGTTTGAGTTGGCCTTTTTCCTGGTTTTCTCTATAATTACACAGTAGATATGGACATGTTGGGCATACCTACAAACGTGAAGAGCTGTAGTATGCGAATCAGGTTTGAAATTCAACGTGAAACCATATTTGGCCGTTTGGGGACAGCACAAAGTCAGGAGGTTTAGCAACAAATCTGGATTTGTTGGAGTTTACTTTTTTCCTGGCTTTTCTCCATAATTCCACAGTAGATATGGACATGTTGGGCATACCTACAAACGTGAAGAGCTGTAGTATGCGAATCAGGTTTCAAATTCAACGGGAATCGATATTTGGCCATTTGGGGACATCACAAAGTCAGGAGGTTTAGCAACAAATCTGGATTTGTTTGAGTTGGGCTTTTTCCTGGTTTTCTCTATAATTACACAGTAGATATGGACATGTTGGGCATACCTTACAAACGTGAAGAGCTGTAGTATGTGAATCAGGTTTGAAATTCAACGGGAATCCATATTTGGCCGTTTGGGGACAGCACAAAGTCAGGAGGTTTAGCAACAAATCTGGATTTGTTTGATTTGGCTTTTTTCTTTGCTTTCTCCATATTTCCACAGTAGATATGGACATTTTGGGCATCCCTACAAACGTGAAGAGCTGTAGTATGCGAATCAGGTTTCAAATTCAACGGGAATCGATATTTGGCTGTTTGGGGAGAGCACAAAGTCAGGAGGTTTAGCAACAAATCTGGATTTGTTTGAGTTGGGCTTTTTCCTGGTTTTCTCTATAATTACACAGTAGATATGGACATGTTGGGCATACCTTACAAACGTGAAGAGCTGTAGTATGTGAATCAGGTTTGAAATCCAACGTGAAACCATATTTGGCCGTTTGGGGACAGCACAAAGTCAGAAGGTTTAGCAACAAATCTGGATTTGTTTGACTTGGCTTTTTTCTTGGTTTTCTCCATATTTCCAAAGTAGATATGGACATGTTGGGCATACCTACAAACGTGAAGAGCTGTAGTATGCAAATCAGGTTTCAAATTCAACGGGAATCCATATTTGGCCATTTGGGGACAGCACAAAGTCAGGAGGTTTAGCAACATAATTGTCGATATCTGGATTTGTTTGAGTTGTCTTTTTTCTGGCTTTTCTCCATAATTCCACAGTAGATATGGACATGTTGGGCATACCTACAAACGTGAAGAGCTGTAGTATGCAAATCAGGTTTGAAATTCAACGTGAAACCATATTTGGCCATTTGGAGACAGCACAAAGTCAGGAGGTTTAGCAACAAATCTGGATTTGTTTGACTTGGCTTTTTTCTTGATTTTCTCCATATTTCCACAGTAGATATGGACATGTTGGACATACATACAAACGTGAAGAGCTGTAGTATGCGAATCAGGTTTGAAATTCAAAGTGAATCAATATTTGGCCGTTTGGGGACAGCACAAAGTCAGGAGGTTTAGCAACAAATCTGGATTTGTTTGAGTTGTCTTTTTTCTTGGTTTTCTCCATATTTCCACAGTAGATATGGACATGTTGGGCATACCTACAAACGTGAAGAGCTGTAGTATGCGAATCAGGTTTCAAATTCAACGGGTTTCCATATTTGGCCGTTTGGGGACAGCACAAAGTCAGGAGGTTTAGCAACAAATCTGGATTTGTTGGAGTTGACTTTTTTCCTGGCTTTTCTCCATAATTCCACAGTAGATATGGACATGTTGGGCATACCTACAAACGTGAAGAGCTGTAGTATGCGAATCAGGTTTCAAATTCAACGGGAATCGATATTTGGCCATTTGGGGACATCACAAAGTCAGGAGGTTTAGCAACAAATCTGGATTTGTTTGAGTTGGGCTTTTTCCTGGTTTTCTCTATAATTACACAGTAGATATGGACATGTTGGGCATACCTTACAAACGTGAAGAGCTGTAGTATGTGAATCAGGTTTGAAATTCAACGGGAATCCATATTTGGCCGTTTGGGGACAGCACAAAGTCAGGAGGTTTAGCAACAAATCTGGATTTGTTTGATTTGGCTTTTTTCTTTGCTTTCTCCATATTTCCACAGTAGATATGGACATTTTGGGCATCCCTACAAACGTGAAGAGCTGTAGTATGCGAATCAGGTTTCAAATTCAACGGGAATCGATATTTGGCTGTTTGGGGACAGCACAAAGTCAGGAGGTTTAGCAACAAATCTGGATTTGTTTGAGTTGGGCTTTTTCCTGGTTTTCTCTATAATTACACAGTAGATATGGACATGTTGGGCATACCTTACAAACGTGAAGAGCTGTAGTATGTGAATCAGGTTTGAAATCCAACGTGAAACCATATTTGGCCGTTTGGGGACAGCACAAAGTCAGAAGGTTTAGCAACAAATCTGGATTTGTTTGACTTGGCTTTTTTCTTGGTTTTCTCCATATTTCCAAAGTAGATATGGACATGTTGGGCATACCTACAAACGTGAAGAGCTGTAGTATGCAAATCAGGTTTCAAATTCAACGGGAATCCATATTTGGCCGTTTGGGGACAGCACAAAGTCAGGAGGTTTAGCAACATAATTGTCGATATCTGGATTTGTTTGAGTTGTCTTTTTTCTGACTTTTCTCCATAATTCCACAGTAGATATGGACATGTTGGGCATACCTACAAACGTGAAGAGCTGTAGTATGCAAATCAGGTTTGAAATTCAACGTGAAACCATATTTGGCCATTTGGAGACAGCACAAAGTCAGGAGGTTTAGCAACAAATCTGGATTTGTTTGACTTGGCTTTTTTCTTGATTTTCTCCATATTTCCACAGTAGATATGGACATGTTGGACATACATACAAACGTGAAGAGCTGTAGTATGCGAATCAGGTTTCAAATTCAAAGTGAATCAATATTTGGCCGTTTGGGGACAGCACAAAGTCAGGAGGTTTAGCAACAAATCTGGATTTGTTTGAGTTGTCTTTTTTCTTGGTTTTCTCCATATTTCCACAGTAGATATGGACATGTTGGGCATACCTACAAACGTGAAGAGCTGTAGTATGCGAATCAGGTTTCAAATTCAACGGGTTTCCATATTTGGCCGTTTGGGGACAGCACAAAGTCAGGAGGTTTAGCAACAAATCTGGATTTGTTTGAGTTGGCTTTTTTCTTGGTTTTCTCCATATTTCCACAGTAGATATGGACATTTTGGGCATCCCTACAAACGTGAAGAGCTGTACTATGCGAATCACGTTTCAAATTCAACGGGAATCGATATTTGGCCGTTTGGGGACAGCACAAAGTCAGGAGGTTTAGCAACAAATCTGGATTTGTTTGAGTTGGCCTTTTTCCTGGTTTTCTCTATAATTACACAGTAGATATGGACATGTTGGGCATACCTACAAACGTGAAGAGCTGTAGTATGCGAATCAGGTTTGAAATTCAACGTGAAACCATATTTGGCCGTTTGGGGACAGCACAAAGTCAGGAGGTTTAGCAACAAATCTGGATTTGTTGGAGTTGACTTTTTTCCTGGCTTTTCTCCATAATTCCACCGTAGATATGGACATGTTGGGCATACCTACAAACGTGAAGAGCTGTAGTATGCGAATCAGGTTTCAAATTCAACGGGAATCGATATTTGGCCATTTGGGGACATCACAAAGTCAGGAGGTTTAGCAACAAATCTGGATTTGTTTGAGTTGGGCTTTTTCCTGGTTTTCTCTATAACTACACAGTAGATATGGACATGTTGGGCATACCTTACAAACGTGAAGAGCTGTAGTATGTGAATCAGGTTTGAAATTCAACGGGAATCCATATTTGGCCGTTTGGGGACAGCACAAAGTCAGGAGGTTTAGCAACAAATCTGGATTTGTTTGATTTGGCTTTTTTCTTTGCTTTCTCCATAATTCCACAGTAGATATGGACATGTTGGGCATACCTACAAACGTGAAGAGCTGTAGTATGCAAATCAGGTTTGAAATTCAACGTGAAACCATATTTGGCCATTTGGAGACAGCACAAAGTCAGGAGGTTTAGCAACAAATCTGGATTTGTTTGACTTGGCTTTTTTCTTGATTTTCTCCATATTTCCACAGTAGATATGGACATGTTGGACATACATACAAACGTGAAGAGCTGTAGTATGCGAATCAGGTTTCAAATTCAAAGTGAATCAATATTTGGCCGTTTGGGGACAGCACAAAGTCAGGAGGTTTAGCAACAAATCTGGATTTGTTTGAGTTGTCTTTTTTCTTGGTTTTCTCCATATTTCCACAGTAGATATGGACATGTTGGGCATACCTACAAACGTGAAGAGCTGTAGTATGCGAATCAGGTTTCAAATTCAACGAGTTTCCATATTTGGCCGTTTGGGGACAGCACAAAGTCAGGAGGTTTAGCAACAAATCTGGATTTGTTTGAGTTGGCTTTTTTCTTGGTTTTCTCCATATTTCCACAGTAGATATGGACATTTTGGGCATCCCTACAAACGTGAAGAGCTGTACTATGCGAATCAGGTTTCAAATTCAACGGGAATCGATATTTGGCCGTTTGGGGACAGCACAAAGTCAGGAGGTTTAGCAACAAATCTGGATTTGTTTGAGTTGGCCTTTTTCCTGGTTTTCTCTATAATTACACAGTAGATATGGACATGTTGGGCATACCTACAAACGTGAAGAGCTGTAGTATGCGAATCAGGTTTGAAATTCAACGTGAAACCATATTTGGCCGTTTGGGGACAGCACAAAGTCAGGAGGTTTAGCAACAAATCTGGATTTGTTGGAGTTGACTTTTTTCCTGGCTTTTCTCCATAATTCCACCGTAGATATGGACATGTTGGGCATACCTACAAACGTGAAGAGCTGTAGTATGCGAATCAGGTTTCAAATTCAACGGGAATCGATATTTGGCCATTTGGGGACATCACAAAGTCAGGAGGTTTAGCAACAAATCTGGATTTGTTTGAGTTGGGCTTTTTCCTGGTTTTCTCTATAACTACACAGTAGATATGGACATGTTGGGCATACCTTACAAACGTGAAGAGCTGTAGTATGTGAATCAGGTTTGAAATTCAACGGGAATCCATATTTGGCCGTTTGGGGACAGCACAAAGTCAGGAGGTTTAGCAACAAATCTGGATTTGTTTGATTTGGCTTTTTTCTTTGCTTTCTCCATATTTCCACAGTAGATATGGACATTTTGGGCATCCCTACAAACGTGAAGAGCTGTAGTATGCGAATCAGGTTTCAAATTCAACGGGAATCGATATTTGGCTGTTTGGGGACAGCACAAAGTCAGGAGGTTTAGCAACAAATCTGGATTTGTTTGACTTGGCTTTTTTCTTGGTTTTCTCCATATTTCCACAGTAGATATGGACATGTTGGGCATACCTACAAACGTGAAGAGCTGTAGTATGCGAATCAGGTTTCAAATTCAACGGGAATCGATATTTGGCCATTTGTGGACAGCACAAAGTCAGGAGGTTTAGCAACATAATCGTCGATATCTGGATTTGTTTGAGTTGTCTTTTTTCTGGCTTTTCTCCATAATTCCACAGTAGATATGGACATGTTGGGCATCCCTACAAACGTGAAGAGCTGTAGTATGAAATTCAGGTTTCAAATTCAACGGGAATCCAAATTCGGCCATTTGGGGAAGAGCAAAGTCAGGAGGTTTAGCAACAAATCTGGATTTGTTGGAGTTGATTTTTTTCCTGGCTTTTATACATAATTACACAGTAGATATGGACATGTTGGGCATACCTACAAACGTGAAGAGCTGTTTTATGCGAATCAGGTTTCAAATTCAACGGGAATCGATATTTGGCCGTGTGGGGACAGCACAAAGTCAGGAGGTTTAGCAAGAAATCTGGATTTGTTTGAGTTGGCTTTTTCCTGGCTTTTCTCCATATTTCCAAGGTAGATATGGACATGTTGGGCATCCCTACAAACGTGAAGAGCTGTAGTATGCGAATCAGGTTTCAAATTCAACGGGAATCCATATTTGGACGTTTGTGGACAGCACAAAGTCAGGAGGTTTAGCAACATAATTGTCGAAATCTGGATTTGTTTGAGTTGTCTTTTTTCTGGCTTTTCTCCATAATTCCACAGTAGATATGGACATGTTGGGCATCCCTACAAACGTGAAGAGCTGTAGTATGAAAATCAGGTTTCAAATTCAACGGGAATCCAAATTCGGCCATTTGGGGAAGAGCAAAGTCAGGAGGTTTAGCAACAAATCTGGATTTGTTGGAGTTGACTTTTTTCCTGGCTTTTCTCCATAATTCCACAGTAGATATGGACTTGTTGGGCATACCTACAAACGTGAAGAGCTGTAGTATGCGAATCAGGTTTCAAATTCAACGGGAAACCATATTTGGCCGTTTGGGGACAGCACAAAGTCAGGAGGTTTAGCAACAAATCTGGATTTGTTTGACTTGGCTTTTTTCTTGGTTTTCTCCATATTTCCAAAGTATATATGGACATGTTGGGCATACCTACAAACGTGAAGAGCTGTAGTATGCAAATCAGGTTTCAAATTCAACGGGAATCGATATTTGGCCATTTGGGGACAGCACAAAGTCAGGAGGTTTAGCAACAAATCTGGATTTGTTTGAGTTGGCCTTTTTCCTGGTTTTCTCTATAATTACACAGTAGATATGGACATGTTGGGCATAGCTACAAACGTGAAGAGCTGTAGTATGCGAATCAGGTTTGAAATTCAACGTGAAACCATATTTGGCCGTTTGGGGACAGCACAAAGTCAGGAGGTTTAGCAACAAATCTGGATTTGTTGGAGTTGACTTTTTTCCTGGCTTTTCTCCATAATTCCACAGTAGATATGGACATGTTGGGCATACCTACAAACGTGAAGAGCTGTAGTATGCGAATCAGGTTTCAAATTCAAAGGGAATCGATATTTGGCCATTTGGGGACAGCACAAAGTCAGGAGGTTTAGCAACAAATCTGGATTTGTTTGATTTGGCTTTTTTTCTTGGTTTTCTCCATATTTCCACAGTAGATATGGACATGTTGGGTATACCTACAAACGTGAAGAGCTGTAGTATGCGAATCAGGTTTCAAATTCAACGGGAATCCATATTTGGTCGTTTGTGGACAGCACAAAGTCAGGAGGTTTAGCAACATAATTGTCGAAATCTGGATTTGTTTGAGTTGTCTTTTTTCTGGCTTTTCTCCATAATTCCACAGTAGATATGGACATGTTGGGCATCCCTACAAACGTGAAGAGCTGTAGTATGAAATTCAGGTTTCAAATTCAACGGGAATCCAAATTCGGCCATTTGGGGAAGAGCAAAGTCCGGAGGTTTAGCAACAAATCTGGATTTGTTGGAGTTGATTTTTTTCCAGGCTTTTATACATAATTACACAGTAGATATGGACATGTTGGGCATACCTACAAACGTGAAGAGCTGTAGTATGAAAATCAGGTTTCAAATTCAACGGCAATCCAAATTCGGCCATTTGGGGAAGAGCAAAGTCAGGAGGTTTAGCAACAAATCTGGATTTGTTGGAGTTGACTTTTTTCCTGGCTTTTCGCCATAATTCCACAGTAGATATGGACTTGTTGGGCATACCTACAAACGTGAAGAGCTGTAGTATGCAAATCAGGTTTCAAACTCAACGGGAATCGATATTTGGCCATTTGGGGACAGCACAAAGTCAGGAGGTTTAGCAACAAATCTGGATTTGTTTGAGTTGGCCTTTTTCCTGGTTTTCTCTATAATTACACAGTAGATATGGGCATGTTGGGCATAGCTACAAACGTGAAGAGCTGTAGTATGCGAATCAGGTTTGAAATTCAACGTGAAACCATATTTGGCCGTTTGGGGACAGCACAAAGTCAGGAGGTTTAGCAACAAATCTGGATTTGTTGGAGTTGACTTTTTTCCTGGCTTTTCTCCATAATTCCACAGTAGATATGGACATGTTGGGCATACCTACAAACGTGAAGAGCTGTAGTATGCGAATCAGGTTTCAAATTCAACGGGAATCGATATTCGGCCATTTGGGGACAGCACAAAGTCAGGAGGTTTAGCAACAAATCTGGATTTGTTTGATTTGGCTTTTTTCTTGGTTTTCTCCATATTTCCACAGTAGATATGGACATTTTGGGCATTTTTACAAACGTGAAGAGTTGTAGTATGCGAATCAGGTTTCAAATTCAACGGGAATCGATATTTGGCCGTTTGGGGACAGCACAAAGTAAGGAGGTTTAGCAATATAATTGTCGAAATCTGGATTTGTTTGAGTTGTCTTTTTTCTGGCTTTTCTCCATAATTCCACAGTAGATATGGACATGTTGGGCATACCTACAAACGTGAAGAGCTGTATTATGGAAATCAGGTTTGAAATTCAACATGAAACCATATTTGGCCGTTTGGGGACAGCACAAAGTCAGGAGGTTTAGCAACAAATCTGGATTTGTTTGAGTTGGGCTTTTTCCTGGTTTTCTCTATAATTACACAGTAGATATGGACATGTTGGGCATAACTTACAAACGTGAAGAGCTGTAGTATGTGAATCAGGTTTGAAATCCAACGTGAAACCATATTTGGCCGTTTGGGGACAGCACAAAGTCAGAAGGTTTAGCAACAAATCTGGATTTGTTTGACTTGGCTTTTTTCTTGGTTTTCTCCATATTTCCAAAGTAGATATGGACATGTGGGGCATACCTACAAACGTGAAGAGCTGTAGTATGCGAATCAGGTTTCAAATTCAACGGGAATCCATATTTGGCCGTTTGGGGACAGCACAAAGTCAGGAGGTTTAGCAACATAATTGTCGATATCTGGATTTGTTTGAGTTGTCTTTTTTCTGGCTTTTCTCCATAATTCCACAGTAGATATGGACATGTTGGGCATACCTACAAACGTGAAGAGCTGTATTATGGAAATCAGGTTTGAAATTCAACATGAAACCATATTTGGCCGTTTGGGGACAGCACAAAGTCAGGAGGTTTAGCAACAAATCTGGATTTGTTGGAGTTGACTTTTTTCCTGGCTTTTTTCCATAATTCCACAGTAGATATGGACATGTTGGGCATACCTACAAACGTGAAGAGCTGTAGTATGCGAATCAGGTTTCAAATTCAACGGGAATCAATATTTGGCCATTTGGGGACAGCACAAAGTCAGGAGGTTTAGCAACAAATCTGGATTTGTTTGAGTTGGGCTTTTTCCTGGTTTTCTCTATAATTGCACAGTAGATATGGACATGTTGGGCATACCTTACAAACGTGAAGAGCTGTAGTATGTGAATCAGGTTTGAAATTCAACGTGAAACCATATTTGGCCGTTTGGGGACAGCACAAAGTCAGGAGGTTTAGCAACAAATCTGGATTTGTTTGACTTGGCTTTTTTCTTGGTTTTCTCCATATTTCCAAAGTAGATATGGACATGTTGGGCATACCTACAAACGTGAAGAGCTGTAGTATGCGAATCAGGTTTCAAATTCAACGGGAATCCATATTTGGCCGTTTGGGGACAGCACAAAGTCAGGAGGATTAGCAACAAATCTGGATTTGTTTGATTTGGCTTTTTTCTTGGCTTTCTCCATATTTCCACAGTAGATATGGACATTTTGGGCATCCCTACAAACGTGAAGAGCTGTAGTATGCGAATCAGGTTTCAAATTCAACGGGAATCGATATTTGGCCATTTGGGGACAGCACAGAGTCAGGAGGTTTAGCAAGAAATCTGGATTTGTTTGAGTTGGCTTTTTCCTGGCTTTTCTCCATATTTCCAAAGTAGATATGGACATGTTGGGCATCCCTACAAACGTGAAGAGCTGTACTATGCGAATCACGTTTCAAATTCAACGGGAATCCATATTTGGACGTTTGTGGACAGCACAAAGTCAGGAGGTTTAGCAACATAATTGTCGAAATCTGGATTTGTTTGAGTTGTCTTTTTTCTGGCTTTTCTCCATAATTCCACAGTAGATATGGACATGTTGGGCATACCTACAAACGTGAAGAGCTGTAGTATGCGAATCAGGTTTCAAATTCAACGGGAATCGATATTTGGCCATTTGGGGACAGCACAAAGTCAGGAGGTTTAGCAACAAATCTGGATTTGTTTGAGTTGGCCTTTTTCCTGGTTTTCTCTATAATTACACAGTAGATATGGACATGTTGGGCATACCTACAAACGTGAAGAGCTGTAGTATGCGAATCAGGTTTGAAATTCAACGTGAAACCATATTTGGCCGTTTGGGGACAGCACAAAATCAGGAGGTTTAGCAACAAATCTGGATTTGTTTGACTTGGCTTTTTTCTTGGTTTTCTCCATATTTCCAAAGTAGATATGGACATGTTGGGCATACCTACAAACGTGAAGAGCTGTAGTATGCGAATCAGGTTTCAAATTCAACGTGAAACCATATTTGGCCGTTTGGGGACAGCACAAAATCAGGAGGTTTAGCAACAAATCTGGATTTGTTTGACTTGGCTTTTTTCTTGGTTTTCTCCATATTTCCAAAGTAGATATGGACATGTTGGGCATACCTACAAACGTGAAGAGCTGTAGTATGCGAATCAGGTTTCAAATTCAACGTGAAACCATATTTGGCCGTTTGGGGACAGCACAAAGTCAGGAGGTTTAGCAACAAATCTGGATTTGTTGGAGTTGACTTTTTTCCTGGCTTTTCTCCATAATTCCACAGTAGATATGGACATGTTGGGCATACCTACAAACGTGAAGAGCTGTAGTATGCGAATCAGGTTTCAAATTCAACGGGAATCGATATTTGGCCGTTTGGGGACAGCACAAATTCAGGAGGTTTAGCAACATAATTGTCGAAATCTGGATTTGTTTGAGTTGTCTTTTTTCTGGCTTTTCTCCATAATTCCACAGTAGATATGGACATGTTGGGCATCCCTACAAACGTGAAGAGCTGTAGTATGAAATTCAGGTTTCAAATTCAACGGGAATCCAAATTCGGCCATTTGGGGAAGAGCAAAGTCAAGAGATTTAGCAACAAATCTGGATTTGTTGGAGTTGACTTTTTTCCTGGCTTTTCTCCATAATTCCACAGTAGATATGGACATGTTGGGCATACCTACAAACGTGAAGAGCTGTAGTATGCGAATCAGGTTTCAAATTCAACGGGAATCGATATTTGGCCATTTGGGGACAGCACAAAGTCAGGAGGTTTAGCAACAAATCTGGATTTGTTTGACTTGGCTTTTTTCTTGGTTTTCTCCATATTTCCAAAGTAGATATGGACATGTTGGGCATACCTACAAACGTGAAGAGCTGTAGTATGCGAATCAGGTTTCAAATTCAACGGGAATCCATATTTGGCCGTTTGGGGACAGCACAAAGTCAGGAGGATTAGCAACAAATCTGGATTTGTTTGATTTGGCTTTTTTCTTGGCTTTCTCCATATTTCCACAGTAGATATGGACATTTTGGGCATCCCTACAAACGTGAAGAGCTGTAGTATGCGAATCAGGTTTCAAATTCAACGGGAATCGATATTTGGCCATTTGGGGACAGCACAGAGTCAGGAGGTTTAGCAAGAAATCTGGATTTGTTTGAGTTGGCTTTTTCCTGGCTTTTCTCCATATTTCCAAAGTAGATATGGACATGTTGGGCATCCCTACAAACGTGAAGAGCTGTACTATGCGAATCACGTTTCAAATTCAACGGGAATCCATATTTGGACGTTTGTGGACAGCACAAAGTCAGGAGGTTTAGCAACATAATTGTCGAAATCTGGATTTGTTTGAGTTGTCTTTTTTCTGGCTTTTCTCCATAATTCCACAGTAGATATGGACATGTTGGGCATACCTACAAACGTGAAGAGCTGTAGTATGCGAATCAGGTTTCAAATTCAACGGGAATCGATATTTGGCCATTTGGGGACAGCACAAAGTCAGGAGGTTTAGCAACAAATCTGGATTTGTTTGAGTTGGCCTTTTTCCTGGTTTTCTCTATAATTACACAGTAGATATGGACATGTTGGGCATACCTACAAACGTGAAGAGCTGTAGTATGCGAATCAGGTTTGAAATTCAACGTGAAACCATATTTGGCCGTTTGGGGACAGCACAAAGTCAGGAGGTTTAGCAACATAATTGTCGAAATCTGGATTTGTTTGAGTTGTCTTTTTTCTGGCTTTTCTCCATAATTCCACAGTAGATATGGACATGTTGGGCATACCTACAAACGTGAAGAGCTGTAGTATGCGAATCAGGTTTCAAATTCAACGGGAATCGATATTTGGCCATTTGGGGACAGCACAAAGTCAGGAGGTTTAGCAACAAATCTGGATTTGTTTGAGTTGGCCTTTTTCCTGGTTTTCTCTATAATTACACAGTAGATATGGACATGTTGGGCATACCTACAAACGTGAAGAGCTGTAGTATGCGAATCAGGTTTGAAATTCAACGTGAAACCATATTTGGCCGTTTGGGGACAGCACAAAATCAGGAGGTTTAGCAACAAATCTGGATTTGTTTGACTTGGCTTTTTTCTTGGTTTTCTCCATATTTCCAAAGTAGATATGGACATGTTGGGCATACCTACAAACGTGAAGAGCTGTAGTATGCGAATCAGGTTTCAAATTCAACGTGAAACCATATTTGGCCGTTTGGGGACAGCACAAAATCAGGAGGTTTAGCAACAAATCTGGATTTGTTTGACTTGGCTTTTTTCTTGGTTTTCTCCATATTTCCAAAGTAGATATGGACATGTTGGGCATACCTACAAACGTGAAGAGCTGTAGTATGCGAATCAGGTTTCAAATTCAACGTGAAACCATATTTGGCCGTTTGGGGACAGCACAAAGTCAGGAGGTTTAGCAACAAATCTGGATTTGTTGGAGTTGACTTTTTTCCTGGCTTTTCTCCATAATTCCACAGTAGATATGGACATGTTGGGCATACCTACAAACGTGAAGAGCTGTAGTATGCGAATCAGGTTTCAAATTCAACGGGAATCGATATTTGGCCATTTGTGGACAGCACAAAGTCAGGAGGTTTAGCAACATAATCGTCGAAATCTGGATTTGTTTGAGTTGTCTTTTTTCTGGCTTTTCTCCATAATTCCACAGTAGATATGGAAATGTTGGGCATCCCTACAAACGTGAAGAGCTGTAGTATGAAATTCAGGTTTCAAATTCAACGGGAATCCAAATTCGGCCATTTGGGGAAGAGCAAAGTCAGGAGGTTTAGCAACAAATCTGGATTTGTTGGAGTTGATTTTTTTCCTGGCTTTTATACATAATTACACAGTAGATATGGACATGTTGGGCATACATACAAACGTGAAGAGATGTTTTATGCGAATCAGGTTTCAAATTCAACGGGAATCGATATTTGGCCGTGTGGGGACAGCACAAAGTCAGGAGGTTTAGCAACATAATTGTCGATATCTGGATTTGTTTGAGTTGTCTTTTTTCTGGCTTTTCTCCATAATTCCACAGTAGATATGGACATGTTGGGCATACCTACAAACGTGAAGAGCTGTATTATGGAAATCAGGTTTGAAATTCAACATGAAACCATATTTGGCCGTTTGGGGACAGCACAAAGTCAGGAGGTTTAGCAACAAATCTGGATTTGTTGGAGTTGACTTTTTTCCTGGCTTTTTTCCATAATTCCACAGTAGATATGGACATGTTGGGCATACCTACAAACGTGAAGAGCTGTAGTATGCGAATCAGGTTTCAAATTCAACGGGAATCAATATTTGGCCATTTGGGGACAGCACAAAGTCAGGAGGTTTAGCAACAAATCTGGATTTGTTTGAGTTGGGCTTTTTCCTGGTTTTCTCTATAATTGCACAGTAGATATGGACATGTTGGGCATACCTTACAAACGTGAAGAGCTGTAGTATGTGAATCAGGTTTGAAATTCAACGTGAAACCATATTTGGCCGTTTGGGGACAGCACAAAGTCAGGAGGTTTAGCAACAAATCTGGATTTGTTTGACTTGGCTTTTTTCTTGGTTTTCTCCATATTTCCAAAGTAGATATGGACATGTTGGGCATACCTACAAACGTGAAGAGCTGTAGTATGCGAATCAGGTTTCAAATTCAACGGGAATCCATATTTGGCCGTTTGGGGACAGCACAAAGTCAGGAGGATTAGCAACAAATCTGGATTTGTTTGATTTGGCTTTTTTCTTGGCTTTCTCCATATTTCCACAGTAGATATGGACATTTTGGGCATCCCTACAAACGTGAAGAGCTGTAGTATGCGAATCAGGTTTCAAATTCAACGGGAATCGATATTTGGCCATTTGGGGACAGCACAGAGTCAGGAGGTTTAGCAAGAAATCTGGATTTGTTTGAGTTGGCTTTTTCCTGGCTTTTCTCCATATTTCCAAAGTAGATATGGACATGTTGGGCATCCCTACAAACGTGAAGAGCTGTACTATGCGAATCACGTTTCAAATTCAACGGGAATCCATATTTGGACGTTTGTGGACAGCACAAAGTCAGGAGGTTTAGCAACATAATTGTCGAAATCTGGATTTGTTTGAGTTGTCTTTTTTCTGGCTTTTCTCCATAATTCCACAGTAGATATGGACATGTTGGGCATACCTACAAACGTGAAGAGCTGTAGTATGCGAATCAGGTTTCAAATTCAACGGGAATCGATATTTGGCCATTTGGGGACAGCACAAAGTCAGGAGGTTTAGCAACAAATCTGGATTTGTTTGAGTTGGCCTTTTTCCTGGTTTTCTCTATAATTACACAGTAGATATGGACATGTTGGGCATACCTACAAACGTGAAGAGCTGTAGTATGCGAATCAGGTTTGAAATTCAACGTGAAACCATATTTGGCCGTTTGGGGACAGCACAAAATCAGGAGGTTTAGCAACAAATCTGGATTTGTTTGACTTGGCTTTTTTCTTGGTTTTCTCCATATTTCCAAAGTAGATATGGACATGTTGGGCATACCTACAAACGTGAAGAGCTGTAGTATGCGAATCAGGTTTCAAATTCAACGTGAAACCATATTTGGCCGTTTGGGGACAGCACAAAATCAGGAGGTTTAGCAACAAATCTGGATTTGTTTGACTTGGCTTTTTTCTTGGTTTTCTCCATATTTCCAAAGTAGATATGGACATGTTGGGCATACCTACAAACGTGAAGAGCTGTAGTATGCGAATCAGGTTTCAAATTCAACGTGAAACCATATTTGGCCGTTTGGGGACAGCACAAAGTCAGGAGGTTTAGCAACAAATCTGGATTTGTTGGAGTTGACTTTTTTCCTGGCTTTTCTCCATAATTCCACAGTAGATATGGACATGTTGGGCATACCTACAAACGTGAAGAGCTGTAGTATGCGAATCAGGTTTCAAATTCAACGGGAATCGATATTTGGCCGTTTGGGGACAGCACAAATTCAGGAGGTTTAGCAACATAATTGTCGAAATCTGGATTTGTTTGAGTTGTCTTTTTTCTGGCTTTTCTCCATAATTCCACAGTAGATATGGACATGTTGGGCATCCCTACAAACGTGAAGAGCTGTAGTATGAAATTCAGGTTTCAAATTCAACGGGAATCCAAATTCGGCCATTTGGGGAAGAGCAAAGTCAAGAGATTTAGCAACAAATCTGGATTTGTTGGAGTTGACTTTTTTCCTGGCTTTTCTCCATAATTCCACAGTAGATATGGACATGTTGGGCATACCTACAAACGTGAAGAGCTGTAGTATGCGAATCAGGTTTCAAATTCAACGGGAATCGATATTTGGCCATTTGGGGACAGCACAAAGTCAGGAGGTTTAGCAACAAATCTGGATTTGTTTGACTTGGCTTTTTTCTTGGTTTTCTCCATATTTCCAAAGTAGATATGGACATGTTGGGCATACCTACAAACGTGAAGAGCTGTAGTATGCGAATCAGGTTTCAAATTCAACGGGAATCCATATTTGGCCGTTTGGGGACAGCACAAAGTCAGGAGGATTAGCAACAAATCTGGATTTGTTTGATTTGGCTTTTTTCTTGGCTTTCTCCATATTTCCACAGTAGATATGGACATTTTGGGCATCCCTACAAACGTGAAGAGCTGTAGTATGCGAATCAGGTTTCAAATTCAACGGGAATCGATATTTGGCCATTTGGGGACAGCACAGAGTCAGGAGGTTTAGCAAGAAATCTGGATTTGTTTGAGTTGGCTTTTTCCTGGCTTTTCTCCATATTTCCAAAGTAGATATGGACATGTTGGGCATCCCTACAAACGTGAAGAGCTGTACTATGCGAATCACGTTTCAAATTCAACGGGAATCCATATTTGGACGTTTGTGGACAGCACAAAGTCAGGAGGTTTAGCAACATAATTGTCGAAATCTGGATTTGTTTGAGTTGTCTTTTTTCTGGCTTTTCTCCATAATTCCACAGTAGATATGGACATGTTGGGCATACCTACAAACGTGAAGAGCTGTAGTATGCGAATCAGGTTTCAAATTCAACGGGAATCGATATTTGGCCATTTGGGGACAGCACAAAGTCAGGAGGTTTAGCAACAAATCTGGATTTGTTTGAGTTGGCCTTTTTCCTGGTTTTCTCTATAATTACACAGTAGATATGGACATGTTGGGCATACCTACAAACGTGAAGAGCTGTAGTATGCGAATCAGGTTTGAAATTCAACGTGAAACCATATTTGGCCGTTTGGGGACAGCACAAAGTCAGGAGGTTTAGCAACATAATTGTCGAAATCTGGATTTGTTTGAGTTGTCTTTTTTCTGGCTTTTCTCCATAATTCCACAGTAGATATGGACATGTTGGGCATACCTACAAACGTGAAGAGCTGTAGTATGCGAATCAGGTTTCAAATTCAACGGGAATCGATATTTGGCCATTTGGGGACAGCACAAAGTCAGGAGGTTTAGCAACAAATCTGGATTTGTTTGAGTTGGCCTTTTTCCTGGTTTTCTCTATAATTACACAGTAGATATGGACATGTTGGGCATACCTACAAACGTGAAGAGCTGTAGTATGCGAATCAGGTTTGAAATTCAACGTGAAACCATATTTGGCCGTTTGGGGACAGCACAAAATCAGGAGGTTTAGCAACAAATCTGGATTTGTTTGACTTGGCTTTTTTCTTGGTTTTCTCCATATTTCCAAAGTAGATATGGACATGTTGGGCATACCTACAAACGTGAAGAGCTGTAGTATGCGAATCAGGTTTCAAATTCAACGTGAAACCATATTTGGCCGTTTGGGGACAGCACAAAATCAGGAGGTTTAGCAACAAATCTGGATTTGTTTGACTTGGCTTTTTTCTTGGTTTTCTCCATATTTCCAAAGTAGATATGGACATGTTGGGCATACCTACAAACGTGAAGAGCTGTAGTATGCGAATCAGGTTTCAAATTCAACGTGAAACCATATTTGGCCGTTTGGGGACAGCACAAAGTCAGGAGGTTTAGCAACAAATCTGGATTTGTTGGAGTTGACTTTTTTCCTGGCTTTTCTCCATAATTCCACAGTAGATATGGACATGTTGGGCATACCTACAAACGTGAAGAGCTGTAGTATGCGAATCAGGTTTCAAATTCAACGGGAATCGATATTTGGCCATTTGTGGACAGCACAAAGTCAGGAGGTTTAGCAACATAATCGTCGAAATCTGGATTTGTTTGAGTTGTCTTTTTTCTGGCTTTTCTCCATAATTCCACAGTAGATATGGAAATGTTGGGCATCCCTACAAACGTGAAGAGCTGTAGTATGAAATTCAGGTTTCAAATTCAACGGGAATCCAAATTCGGCCATTTGGGGAAGAGCAAAGTCAGGAGGTTTAGCAACAAATCTGGATTTGTTGGAGTTGATTTTTTTCCTGGCTTTTATACATAATTACACAGTAGATATGGACATGTTGGGCATACATACAAACGTGAAGAGATGTTTTATGCGAATCAGGTTTCAAATTCAACGGGAATCGATATTTGGCCGTGTGGGGACAGCACAAAGTCAGGAGGTTTAGCAAGAAATCTGGATTTGTTTGAGTTGGCTTTTTCCTGGCTTTTCTCCATATTTCCAAAGTAGATATGGACATGTTGGGCATCCCTACAAACGTGAAGAGCTGTAGTATGCGAATCAGGTTTCAAATTCAACGGGAATCCATATTTGGACGTTTGTGGACAGCACAAATTCAGGAGGTTTAGCAACATAATTGTCGAAATCTGGATTTGTTTGAGTTGTCTTTTTTTCTGGCTTTTCTCCATAATTCCACAGTAGATATGGACATGTTGGGCATCCCTACAAACGTGAAGAGCTGTAGTATGAAAATCAGGTTTCAAATTCAACGGGAATCCAAATTCGGCCATTTGGGGAAGAGCAAAGTCAGGAGGTTTAGCAACAAATCTGGATTTGTTGGAGTTGACTTTTTTCCTGGCTTTTCTCCATAATTCCACAGTAGATATGGACTTGTTGGGCATACCTACAAACGTGAAGAGCTGTAGTATGCGAATCAGGTTTCAAATTCAACGGGAAACCATATTTGGCCGTTTGGGGACAGCACAAAGTCAGGAGGTTTAGCAACAAATCTGGATTTGTTTGACTTGGCTTTTTTCTTGGTTTTCTCCATATTTCCAAAGTATATATGGACATGTTGGGCATACCTACAAACGTGAAGAGCTGTAGTATGCAAATCAGGTTTCAAATTCAACGGGAATCGATATTTGGCCATTTGGGGACAGCACAAAGTCAGGAGGTTTAGCAACAAATCTGGATTTGTTTGAGTTGGCCTTTTTCCTGGTTTTCTCTATAATTACACAGTAGATATGGACATGTTGGGCATAGCTACAAACGTGAAGAGCTGTAGTATGCGAATCAGGTTTGAAATTCAACGTGAAACCATATTTGGCCGTTTGGGGACAGCACAAAGTCAGGAGGTTCAGTAAACAAATCTGGATTTGTTGGAGTTGACTTTTTTCCTGGCTTTTCTCCATAATTCCACAGTAGATATGGACATGTTGGGCATACCTACAAACGTGAAGAGCTGTAGTATGCAAATCAGGTTTCAAATTCAACGGGAATCGATATTTGGCCATTTGGGGACAGCACAAAGTCAGGAGGTTTAGCAACAAATCTGGATTTGTTTGATTTGGCTTTTTTTCTTGGTTTTCTCCATATTTCCACAGTAGATATGGACATGTTGGGTATACCTACAAACGTGAAGAGCTGTAGTATGCGAATCAGGTTTCAAATTCAACGGGAATCCATATTTGGACGTTTGTGGACAGCACAAAGTCAGGAGGTTTAGCAACATAATTGTCGAAATCTGGATTTGTTTGAGTTGTCTTTTTTCTGGCTTTTCTCCATAATTCCACAGTAGATATGGACATGTTGGGCATCCCTACAAACGTGAAGAGCTGTAGTATGAAAATCAGGTTTCAAATTCAACGGCAATCCAAATTCGGCCATTTGGGGAAGAGCAAAGTCAGGAGGTTTAGCAACAAATCTGGATTTGTTGGAGTTGACTTTTTTCCTGGCTTTTCTCCATAATTCCACAGTAGATATGGACTTGTTGGGCATACCTACAAACGTGAAGAGCTGTAGTATGCGAATCAGGTTTCAAATTCAACGGGAAACCATATTTGGCCGTTTGGGGACAGCACAAAGTCAGGAGGTTTAGCAACAAATCTGGATTTGTTTGACTTGGCTTTTTTCTTGGTTTTCTCCATATTTCCAAAGTATATATGGACATGTTGGGCATACCTACAAACGTGAAGAGCTGTAGTATGCAAATCAGGTTTCAAACTCAACGGGAATCGATATTTGGCCATTTGGGGACAGCACAAAGTCAGGAGGTTTAGCAACAAATCTGGATTTGTTTGAGTTGGCCTTTTTCCTGGTTTTCTCTATAATTACACAGTAGATATGGACATGTTGGGCATAGCTACAAACGTGAAGAGCTGTAGTATGCGAATCAGGTTTGAAATTCAACGTGAAACCATATTTGGCCGTTTGGGGACAGCACAAAGTCAGGAGGTTTAGCAACAAATCTGGATTTGTTGGAGTTGACTTTTTTCCTGGCTTTTCTCCATAATTCCACAGTAGATATGGACATGTTGGGCATACCTACAAACGTGAAGAGCTGTAGTATGCGAATCAGGTTTCAAATTCAACGGGAATCGATATTTGGCCATTTGGGGACAGCACAAAGTCAGGAGGTTTAGCAACAAATCGGGAGTTGTTTGATTTGGCTTTTTTCTTGGTTTTCTCCATATTTCCACAGTAGATATGGACATTTTGGGCATCCCTACAAACGTGAAGAGTTGTAGTATGCAAATCAGGTTTCAAATTCAACGGGAATCGATATTTGGCCGTTTGGGGACAGCACAAAGTAAGGAGGTTTAGCAACATAATTGTCGAAATCTGGATTTGTTTGAGTTGTCTTTTTTCTGGCTTTTTTCCATAATTCCACAGTAGATATGGACATGTTGGGCATCCCTACAAACGTGAAGAGCTGTAGTATGAAATTCAGGTTTCAAATTCAACGGGAATCCAAATTCGGCCATTTGGGGAAGAGCAAAGTCCGGAGGTTTAGCAACAAATCTGGATTTGCTGGAGTTGATTTTTTTCCAGGCTTTTATACATAATTACACAGTAGATATGGACATGTTGGGCATACCTACAAACGTGAAGAGCTGTAGTATGCGAATCAGGTTTGAAATTCAACGGGAATCGATATTTGGCCGTTTGGGGACAGCACAAAGTCAGGAGGTTTAGCAACAAATCTGGATTTGTTTGAGTTGGGCTTTTTCCTGGTTTTCTCTATAATTACACAGTAGATATGGACATGTTGGGCATACCTTACAAACGTGAAGAGCTGTAGTATGTGAATCAGGTTTGAAATCCAACGTGAAACCATATTTGGCCGTTTGGGGACAGCACAAAGTCAGAAGGTTTAGCAACAAATCTGGATTTGTTTGACTTGGCTTTTTTCTTGGTTTTCTCCATATTTCCAAAGTAGATATGGACATGTTGGGCATACCTACAAACGTGAAGAGCTGTAGTATGCGAATCAGGTTTCAAATTCAACGGGAATCCATATTTGGCCGTTTGGTGACAGCACAAAGTCAGGAGGTTTAGCAACATAATTGTCGATATCTGGATTTGTTTGACTTGGCTTTTTTCTTGGTTTTCTCCATATTTACAAAGTATATATGGACATGTTGGGCATACCTACAAACGTGAAGAGCTGTAGTATGCGAATCAGGTTTCAAATTCAACGGGAATCGATATTTGGCCGTTTGGGCACAGCACAAAGTCAGGAGGTTTAGCAAGAAATCTGGATTTTTTTGAGTTGGCTTTTTCCTGGCTTTTCTCCATATTTCCAAAGTAGATATGGACATGTTGGGCATCCCTACAAACGTGAAGAGCTGTACTATGCGAATCAGGTTTCAAATTCAACGGGAATCCATATTTGGCCGTTTGGGGACAGCACAAAGTCAGGAGGTTCAGCAACAAATCTGGATTTGTTTGATTTGGCTTTTTTTCTTGGTTTTCTCCATATTTCCACAGTAGATATGGACATTTTGGGCATCCCTACAAACGTAAAGAGCTGTAGTATGCGAATCAGGTTTCAAATTCAACGGGAATCGATATTTGGCCATTTGGGGACAGCACAAAGTCAGGAGGTTTAGCAACAAATCTGGATTTGTTTGAGTTGTGCTTTTTCCTGGTTTTCTCTATAATTACACAGTAGATATGGACATGTTGGGCATACCTTACAAACGTGAAGAGCTGTAGTAAGAAAATCAGGTTTCAAATTCAACGGGAATCCAAATTCGGCCATTTGGGGAAGAGCAAAGTCAGGAGGTTTAGCAACAAATTTGGATTTGTTTGACTTGGCTTTTTCTTGGTTTTCTCCATATTTCCAACGTAGATATGGACATGTTGGGCATACCTACAAACGTGAAGAGCTGTAGTATGCGAATCAGGTTTCAAATTCAACGTCAAACCATATTTGGCCGTTTGGGGACAGCACAAAGTCAGGAGGTTTAGCAACATAATTGTCGAAATCTGGATTTGTTTGAGTTGTCTTTTTTCTGGCTTTTCTCCATAATTCCACAGTAGATATGGACATGTTGGGCATCCCTACAAACGTGAAGAGCTGTAGTATGAAAATCAGGTTTCAAATTCAACGGGAATCCAAATTCGGCCATTTGGGGAAGAGCAAAGTCAGGAGGTTTAGCAACAAATCTGGATTTGTTGGAGTTGACTTTTTTCCTGGCTTTTCTCCATAATTCCACAGTAGATATGGACATGTTGGGCATACCTACAAACGTGAAGAGCTGTAGTATGCGAATCAGGTTTCAAATTCAACGGGAATCGATATTTGGCCATTTGGGGACAGCACAAAGTCAGGAGGTTTAGCAAGAAATCTGGATTTGTTTGAGTTGGCTTTTTCCTGGCTTTTCTCCATATTTCCAAAGTAGATATGGACATGTTGGGCATCCCTACAAACGTGAAGAGCTGTACTATGCGAATCAGATTTCAAATTCAAGGGGAATCCATATTTGGCCATTTGGGGACAGCACAAAGTCAGGAGGTTTAGCAACAAATCTGGATTTGTTTGAGTTGGCCTTTTTCCTGGTTTTCTCTATAATTACACAGTAGATATGGACATGTTGGGCATACTTACAAACGTGAAGAGCTGTATTATGCGAATCAGGTTTGAAATTCAACGTGAAACCATATTTGGCCGTTTGGGGACAGCACAAAGTCAGGAGGTTTAGCAACAAATCTGGATTTGTTTGACTTGGCTTTTTCCTTGGTTTTCTCCATATTTCCAAAGTAGATATGGACATGTTGGGCATACCTACAAACGTGAAGAGCTGTAGTATGCGAATCAGGTTTCAAATTCAACGGGATTCCATATTTGGCCGTTTGGGGACAGCACAAAGTCAGGAGGTTTAGCAACAAATCTGTATTTGTTTGAGTTGGCTTTTTTCTTGGTTTTCTCCATATTTCCACAGTAGATATGGACATTTTGGGCATCCCTACAAACGTGAAGAGCTGTAGTATGCGAATCAGGTTTCAAATTCAACGGGAATCGATATTTGGCCATTTGGGGACAGCACAAAGTCAGGAGGTTTAGCAACAAATCTGGATTTGTTTGAGTTGGGCTTTTTCCTGGTTTTCTCTATAATCACACAGTAGATATGGACATGTTGGGCATACCTTACAAACGTGAAGAGCTGTAGTATGTGAATCAGGTTTGAAATCCAACGTGAAACCATATTTGGCCGTTTGGGGACAGCACAAAGTCAGAAGGTTTAGCAACAAATCTGGATTTGTTTGACTTGGCTTTTTTCTTGGTTTTCTCCATATTTCCAAAGTAGATATGGACATGTGGGGCATACCTACAAACGTGAAGAGCTGTAGTATGCGAATCAGGTTTCAAATTCAACGGGAATCCATATTTGGCCGTTTGGGGACAGCACAAAGTCAGGAGGTTTAGCAACATAATTGTCGATATCTGGATTTGTTTGAGTTGTCTTTTTTCTGGCTTTTCTCCATAATTCCACAGTAGATATGGACATGTTGGGCATACCTACAAACGTGAAGAGCTGTAGTATGCAAATCAGGTTTGAAATTCAACGTGAAACCATATTTGGCCGTTTGGGGACAGCACAAAGTCAGGAGGTTTAGCAACAAATCTGGATTTGTTTGACTTGGCTTTTTTCTTGGTTTTCTCCATATTTCCAAAGTATATATGGACATGTTGGGCATACCTACAAACGTGAAGAGCTGTAGTATGCCAATCAGGTTTCAAATTCAACGGGAATCGATATTTGGCCGTTTGGGCACAGCACAAAGTCAGGAGGTTTAGCCAGAAATCTGGATTTTTTTGAGTTGGCTTTTTCCTGGCTTTTCTCCATATTTCCAAAGTAGATATGGACATGTTGGGCATCCCTACAAACGTGAAGAGCTGTACTATGCGAATCAGGTTTCAAATTCAACGGGAATCCATATTTGGCCGTTTGGGGACAGCACAAAGTCAGGAGGTTCAGCAACAAATCTGGATTTGTTTGATTTGGCTTTTTTTCTTGGTTTTCTCCATATTTCCACAGTAGATATGGACATTTTGGGCATCCCTACAAACGTGAAGAGCTGTAGTATGCGAATCAGGTTTCAAATTCAACGGGAATCGATATTTGGCCGTTTGGGGACAGCACAAAGTCAGGAGGTTTAGCAACAAATCTGGATTTGTTTGAGTTGTGCTTTTTCCTGGTTTTCTCTATAATTACACAGTAGATATGGACATGTTGGGCATACCTTACAAACGTGAAGAGCTGTAGTATGTGAATCAGGTTTCAAATTCAACGTGAAACCATATTTGGCCGTTTGGGGACAGCACAAAGTCAGGAGGTTTAGCAACAAATTTGGATTTGTTTGACTTGGCTTTTTTCTTGGTTTTCTCCATATTTCCAACGTAGATATGGACATGTTGGGCATACCTACAAATGTGAAGAGCTGTAGTATGCGAATCAGGTTTCAAATTCAACGTCAAACCATATTTGGCCGTTTGGGGACAGCACAAAGTCAGGAGGTTTAGCAACATAATTGTCGAAATCTGGATTTGTTTGAGTTGTCTTTTTTCTGGCTTTTCTCCATAATTCCACAGTAGATATGGACATGTTGGGCATCACTACAAACGTGAAGAGCTGTAGTATGAAAATCAGGTTTCAAATTCAACAGGAATCCAAATTCGGCCATTTGGGGAAGAGCAAAGTCAGGAGGTTTAGCAACAAATCTGGATTTGTTGGAGTTGACTTTTTTCCTGGCTTTTCTCCATAATTCCACAGTAGATATGGACATGTTGGGCATACCTACAAACGTGAAGAGCTGTAGTATGCGAATCAGGTTTCAAATTCAACGGGAATCGATATTTGGCCATTTGGGGACAGCACAAAGTCAGGAGGTTTAGCAACAAATCTGGATTTGTTTGAGTTGGCCTTTTTCCTGGTTTTCTCTATAATTACACAGTAGATATGGACATGTTGGGCATACCTACAAACGTGAAGAGCTGTATTATGCGAATCAGGTTTGAAATTCACCGTGAAACCATATTTCGCCGTTTGGGGACAGCACAAATTCAGGAGGTTTAGCAACAAATCTGGATTTGTTTGACTTGGCTTTTTTCTTGGTTTTCTCCATATTTCCAAAGTATATATGGACATGTTGGGCATACCTACAAACGTGAAGAGCTGTAGTATGCGAATCAGGTTTCAAATTCAACGGGAATCCATATTTGGCCTTTTGGGGACAGCACAAAGTCAGGAGGTTTAGCAACAAATCTGGATTTGTTTGAGTTGGCCTTTTTCCTGGTTTTCTCTATAAGTACACAGTAGATATGGACATGTTGGGCATACCTACAAACGTGAAGAGCTGTAGTATGCGAATCAGGTTTGAAATTCAACGTGAAACCATATTTGGCCGTTTGGGGACAGCACAAAGTCAGGAGGTTTAGCAACAAATCTGGATTTGTTGGAGTTGACTTTTTTCTTGGCTTTTCTCAATAATTCCACAGTAGATATGGACATTTTGGGCATCCCTACAAACGTGAAGAGCTGTAGTATGCGAATCAGGTTTCAAATTCAACGGGAATCGATATTTGGCCGTTTGGGGACAGCACAAAGTCAGGAGGTTTAGCAACAAATCTGGATTTGTTTGAGTTGTGCTTTTTCCTGGTTTTCTCTATAATTACACAGTAGATATGGACATGTTGGGCATACCTTACAAACATGAAGAGCTGTAGTATGTGAATCAGGTTTCAAATTCAACGTGAAACCATATTTGGCCGTTTGGGGACAGCACAAAGTCAGGAGGTTTAGCAACAAATTTGGATTTGTTTGACTTGGCTTTTTTCTTGGTTTTCTCCATATTTCCAAAGTAGATATGGACATGTTGGGCATACCTACAAACGTGAAGAGCTGTAGTATGCGAATCAGGTTTCAAATTCAACGTCAAACCATATTTGGCCGTTTGGGGACAGCACAAAGTCAGGAGGTTTAGCAACATAATTGTTGAAATCTGGATTTGTTTGAGTTGTCTTTTTTCTGGCTTTTCTCCATAATTCCACAGTAGATATGGACATGTTGGGCATCCCTACAAACGTGAAGAGCTGTAGTATGAAATTCAGTATTTCAAATTCAATGGGAATCCAAATTCGGCCATTTGGGGAAGAGCAAAGTCAGGAGGTTTAGCAACAAATCTGGATTTGTTGGAGTTGATTTTTTTCCTGGCTTTTATACATAATTACACAGTAGATATGGACATGTTGGGCATACCTACAAACGTGAAGAGCTGTAGTATACGAATCAGGTTTCAAATTCAACTTGAATCGATATTTGGCCATTTGGGGACAGCACAAAGTCAGGAGGTTTAGCAAGAAATCTGGATTTGTTTGAGTTGGATTTTTCCTGGCTTTTCTCCATATTTCCACAGTAGATATGGACATGTTGGGCATCCCTACAAACGTGAAGAGCTGTACTATGCGAATCAGGTTTCAAATTCAACGGGAATCCATATTTGGCCGTTTGGGGACAGCACAAAGTCAGGAGGTTTAGCAACAAATCTGGATTTGTTTTATTTGGCTTTTTTTCTTGGTTTTCTCCATATTTCCACAGTAGATATGGACATTTTGGGCATCCCTACAAACGTGAAAAGCTGTAGTATGTGAATCAGGTTTCAAATTCAACGGGAATCGATATTTGGCCGTTTGGGGACAGCACAAAGTCAGGAGGTTTAGCAACAAATATGGATTTGTTTGACTTGGCTTTTTTCTTGGTTTTCTCTATATTTCCACAGTAGATATGGACATGTTGTGTATACTTACAAACGTGAAGAGCTGTAGTATGCGAATCAGGTTTCGAATTCAACGGGAATCCATATTTGGACGTTTGTGGACAGCACAAAGTCAGGAGGTTTAGCAACATAATTGTTGAAATCTGGATTTGTTTGAGTTGTCTTTTTTCTGGCTTTTCTCCATAATTCCACAGTAGATATGGACATGTTGGGCATCCCTACAAACGTGAAGAGCTGTAGTATGAAAATCAGGTTTCAAATTCAACAGGAATCCAAATTCGGCCATTTGGGGAAGAGCAAAGTCAGGAGGTTTAGCAACAAATCTGGATTTGTTGGAGTTGACTTTTTTCCTGGCTTTTCTCCATAATTCCACAGTAGATATGGACATGTTGGGCATACCTACAAACGTGAAGAGCTGTAGTATGCGAATCAGATTTCAAATTCAACGGGAATCGATATTTGGCCATTTGGGGACAGCACAAAGTCAGGAGGTTTAGCAACAAATCTGGATTTGTTTGAGTTGGCCTTTTTCCTGGTTTTCTCTATAATTACACAGTAGATATGGACATGTTGGGCATACCTAAAAACGTGAAGAGCTGTAGTATGCGAATCAGGTTTGAAATTCAACGTGAAACCATATTTGGCCGTTTGGGGACAGCACAAAGTCAGGAGGTTTAGCAACAAATCTGGATTTGTTTGACTTGGCTTTTTTCTTGGTTTTCTCCATATTTCCAAAGTATATATGGACATGTTGGGCATACCTACAAACGTGAAGAGCTGTAGTATGCGAATCAGATTTCAAATTCAACGGGAATCCATATTTGGCCTTTTGGGGACAGCACAAAGTCATGAGGTTTAGCAACATAATTGTCGAAATCTGGATTTGTTTGAGTTGTCTTTTTTCTGGCTTTTCTCCATAATTCCACAGTAGATATGGACATGTTGGGCATCCCTACAAACGTGAAGAGCTGTAGTATGAAATTCAGGTTTCAAATTCAACGGGAATCCAAATTCGGCCATTTGGGGAAGAGCAAAGTCAGGAGGTTTAGCAACAAATCTGGATTTGTTGGAGTTGATTTTTTTCCTGGCTTTTCTCCATAATTCCACAGTAGATATGGACATGTTGGGCATACCTACAAACGTGAAGAGCTGTAGTATGCGAATCAGGTTTCAAATTCAACGTGAATCGATATTTGGCCATTTGGGGACAGCACAAAGTCAGGAGGTTTAGCAAGAAATCTGGATTTGTTTGAGTTGGATTTTTCCTGGCTTTTCTCCATATTTCCACAGTAGATATGGACATGTTGGGCATCCCTACAAACGTGAAGAGCTGTACTATGCGAATCAGGTTTCAAATTCAACGGGAATCCATATTTGGCCGTTTGGGGACAGCACAAAGTCAGGAGGTTTAGCAACAAATCTGGATTTGTTTTATTTGGCTTTTTTTCTTGGTTTTCTCCATATTTCCACAGTAGATATGGACATGTTGGGCATACCTACAAACGTGAAGAGCTGTAGTATGCGAATCAGATTTCAAATTCAACGGGAATCCATATTTGGCCTTTTGGGGACAGCACAAAGTCAGGAGGTTTAGCAACAAATCTGGATTTGTTTGATTTGGCTTTTTTCTTGGTTTTCTCCATATTTCCACAGTAGATATGGACATTTTGGGCATCCCTACAAACGTGAAGAGCTGTAGTATGCGAATCAGGTTTCAAATTCAACGGGAATCGATATTTGGCCGTTTGTGGACAGCACAAAGTCAGGAGGTTTAGCAACATAATTGTCGAAATCTGGATTTGTTTGAGTTGTCTTTTTTCTGGCTTTTCTCCATAATTCCACAGTAGATATGGACATGTTGGGCATCCCTACAAACGTGAAGAGCTGTAGTATGAAATTCAGGTTTCAAATTCAACGGGAATCCAAATTCGGCCATTTGGGGAAGAGCAAAGTCAGGAGGTTTAGCAACAAATCTGGATTTGTTGGAGTTGATTTTTTTCCTGAATTTTATACATAATTACACAGTAGATATGGACATGTTGGGCATACCTACAAACGTGAAGAGCTGTAGTATGCGAATCAGGTTTCAAATTCAACGTGAATCGATATTTGGCCATTTGGGGACAGCACAAAGTCAGGAGGTTTAGCAAGAAATCTGGATTTGTTTGAGTTGGATTTTTCCTGGCTTTTCTCCATATTTCCACAGTAGATATGGACATGTTGGGCATCCCTACAAACGTGAAGAGCTGTAGTATGTGAATCAGGTTTCAAATTCAACGGGAATCCATATTTGGCCGTTTGGGGACAGCACAAAGTCAGGAGGTTTAGCAACAAATATGGATTTGTTTGACTTGGCTTTTTTCTTGGTTTTCTCTATATTTCCACAGTAGATATGGACATGTTGGGTATACCTACAAACGTGAAGAGCTGTAGTATGCGAATCAGGTTTCAAATTCAACGGGAATCGATATTTGGCCGTTTGTGGACAGCACAAAGTCAGGAGGTTTAGCAACATAATTGTCGAAATCTGGATTTGTTTGAGTTGTCTTTTTTCTGGCTTTTCTCCATAATTCCACAGTAGATATGGACATGTTGGGCATCCCTACAAACGTGAAGAGCTGTAGTATGAAATTCAGGTTTGAAATTCAACGGGAATCCAAATTCGGCCATTTGGGGAAGAGCAAAGTCAGGAGGTTTAGCAACAAATCTGGATTTGTTGGAGTTGATTTTTTTCCTGAATTTTATACATAATTACACAGTAGATATGGACATGTTGGGCATACCTACAAACGTGAAGAGCTGTAGTATGCGAATCAGGTTTCAAATTCAACGTGAATCGATATTTGGCCATTTGGGGACAGCACAAAGTCAGGAGGTTTAGCAAGAAATCTGGATTTGTTTGAGTTGGATTTTTCCTGGCTTTTCTCCATATTTCCACAGTAGATATGGACATGTTGGGCATCCCTACAAACGTGAAGAGCTGTAGTATGTGAATCAGGTTTCAAATTCAACGGGAATCGATATTTGGCCGTTTGGGGACAGCACAAAGTCAGGAGGTTTAGCAACAAATATGGATTTGTTTGACTTGGCTTTTTTCTTGGTTTTCTCTATATTTCCACAGTAGATATGGACATGTTGGGTATACCTACAAACGTGAAGAGCTGTAGTATGCGAATCAGGTTTCAAATTCAACGGGAATCCATATTTGGACGTTTGTGGACAGCACAAAGTCAGGAGGTTTAGCAACATAATTGTTGAAATCTGGATTTGTTTGAGTTGTCTTTTTTTCTGGCTTTTCTCCATAATTCCACAGTAGATATGGACATGTTGGGCATCCCTACAAACGTGAAGAGCTGTAGTATGAAAATCATGTTTCAAATTCAACGGGAATCCAAATTCGGCCATTTGGGGAAGAGCAAAGTCAGGAGGTTTAGCAACAAATCTGGATTTGTTGGAGTTGACTTTTTTCCTGGCTTTTCTCCATAATTCCACAGTAGATATGGACATGTTGGGCATACCTACAAACGTGAAGAGCTGTAGTATGCAAATCAGGTTTCAAATTCAACGGGAATCGATATTTGGCCATTTGGGGACAGCACAAAGTCAGGAGGTTTAGCAACAAATCTGGATTTGTTTGAGTTGGCCTTTTTCCTGGTTTTCTCTATAATTACACAGTAGATATGGACATGTTGGGCATACCTACAAACGTGAAGAGCTGTAGTATGCGAATCAGGTTTGAAATTCAACGTGAAACCATATTTGGCCGTTTGGGGACAGCACAAAGTCAGGAGGTTTAGCAACAAATCTGGATTTGTTTGACTTGGCTTTTTTCTTGGTTTTCTCCATATTTCCAAAGTATATATGGACATGTTGGGCATACCTACAAACGTGAAGAGCTGTAGTATGCGAATCAGATTTCAAATTCAACGGGAATCCATATTTGGCCTTTTGGGAACAGCACAAAGTCAGGAGGTTTAGCAACAAATCTGGATTTGTTTGATTTGGCTTTTTTCTTGGTTTTCTCCATATTTCCACAGTAGATATGGACATTTTGGGCATCCCTACAAACGTGAAGAGCTGTAGTATGCGAATCAGGTTTTAAATTCAACGGGAATCGATATTTGGCCGTTTGTGGACAGCACAAAGTCAGGAGGTTTAGCAACATAATTGTCGAAATCTGGATTTGTTTGAGTTGTCTTTTTTCTGGCTTTTCTCCATAATTCCACAGTAGATATGGACATGTTGGGCATCCCTACAAACGTGAAGAGCTGTAGTATGAAATTCAGGTTTCAAATTCAACGGGAATCCAAATTCGGCCATTTGGGGAAGAGCAAAGTCAGGAGGTTTAGCAACAAATCTGGATTTGTTGGAGTTGATTTTTTTCCTGGCTTTTATACATAATTACACAGTAGATATGGACATGTTGGGCATAGCTACAAACGTGAAGAGCTGTAGTATGCGAATCAGGTTTCAAATTGAACGGGAATCGATATTTGGCCGTTTGGGGACAGCACAAAGTCAGGAGGTTTAGCAAGAAATCAGAATTTGTTTGAGTTGGCTTTTTCCTGGCTTTTCTCCATATTTCCAAAGTAGATATGGACATGTTGGGCATCCCTACAAACGTGAAGAGCTGTACTATGCGAATCAGGTTTCAAATTCAACAGGAATCCATATTTGGCCGTTTGGGGACAACACAAAGTCAGGAGGTTTAGCAACAAATCTGGATTTGTTTGATTTGGCATTTTTTCTTGGTTTTCTCCATATTTCCACAGTAGATATGGACATTTTGGGCATCCCTACAAACGTGAAGAGCTGTAGTATGCGAATCAGGTTTCAAATTCAACGGGATTCGATATTTGGCCGTTTGGGGACAGCACAAAGTCAGGAGGTTTAGCAAGAAATCTGGATTTGTTTGACTTGGCTTTTTTCTTGGTTTTCTCCATATTTCCACAGTAGATATGGACATGTTGGGTATACCTACAAACGTGAAGAGCTGTAGTATGCGAATCAGGTTTCAACTTCAACGGGAATCCATATTTGGACGTTTGTGGACAGCACAAAGTCAGAAGGTTTAGCAACATAATTGTCGAAATCTGGATTTGTTTGAGTTGTCTTTTTTCTGGCTTTTCTCCATAATTCCACAGTAGATATGGACATGTTGGGCATCCCTACAAACGTGAAGAGCTGTACTATGAAATTCAGGTTTCAAATTCAACGGGAATCCAAATTCAGCCATTTGGGGAAGAGCAAAGTCAGGAGGTTTAGCAACAAATCTGGATTTGTTGGAGTTGACTTTTTTCCTGGCTTTTCTCCATAATTCCACAGTAGATATGGACATGTTGGGCATACCTACAAACGTGAAGAGCTGTAGTATGCGAATCAGGTTTCAAATTCAACGGGAATCCATATTTGGCCGTTTGGGGACAGCACAAAGTCAGGAGGTTTAGCAAGAAATCTGGATTTGTTTGAGTTGACTTTTTTCCTGGCTTTTCTCCATAATTCCACAGTAGATATGAACATGTTGGGCATACCTACAAACGTGAAGAGCTGTAGTATGCTTATCAGGTTTCAAATTCAACGGGAATCGATATTTGGCCGTTTGGGGACAGCACAAAGTCAGGAGGTTTAGCAACAAATCTGGATTTGTTTGACTTGGCTTTTTTCTTGGTTTTCTCCATATTTCCACAGTAGATATGGACATGTTGGGCATACCTACAAACGTGAAGAGCTGTAGTATGCGAATCAGGTTTGAAATTCAACGTGAAACCATATTTGGCCGTTTGGGGACAGCACAAAGTCAGGAGGTTTAGCAACATAATTGTCGAAATCTGGATTTGTTTGAGTTGGCTTTTTTCTGGCTTTTCTCCATAATTCCACAAAAGATATGGACATGTTGGGCATCCCTACAAACGTGAAGAGCTGTAGTATGCAAATCAGTTTTCAAATTCAACGGGAATCGATATTTGGCCGTTTGGGGACAGCACAAAGTCAGGAGGTTTAGCAACAAATCTGGATTTGTTTGACTTGGCTTTTTTCTTGGTTTTCTCCATATTTCCACTGTAGATATGGACATGTTGGGCATACCTACAAACGTGAAGAGCTTTAGTATGCGAATCAGGTTTCAAATTCAACGGGAATCCATATTTGGCCGTTTGTGGACAGCACAAAGTCAGGAGGTTTAGCAACATAATTGTCGAAATCTGGATTTGTTTGAGTTGGCTTTTTTTCTGGCTTTTCTCCATAATTCCACAAAAGATATGGACATGTTGGGCATCCCTACAAACGTGAAGAGCTGTAGTATGCGAATCAGGTTTCAAATTCAACGGGAATCGATATTTGGCCGTTTGGGGACAGCATAAAGTCAGGAGGTTTAGCAACATAATTGTCGAAATCTGGATTTGTTTGAGTTGGCTTTTTTCTGGCTTTTCTGCATAATTCCACAGTAGATCTGGACATGTTGGGCATCCCTACAAACGT
This sequence comes from Zingel zingel, assembly GCA_023566125.1. NCBI lineage: Eukaryota > Metazoa > Chordata > Actinopteri > Perciformes > Percidae > Zingel > Zingel zingel. Next base: position 11,984,824 of record CM042333.1, on the reverse strand, counting down.
GAAGAGCTGTAGTATGCAAATCAGGTTTCAAATTCAACGGGAATCCATATTTGGCCGTTTGTGGACAGCACAAAGTCAGGAGGTTTAGCAACATAATTGTCGAAATCTGGATTTGTTTGAGTTGGCTTTTTTTCTGGCTTTTCTCCATAATTCCACAAAAGATATGGACATGTTGGGCATCCCTACAAACGTGAAGAGCTGTAGTATGCGAATCAGGTTTCAAATTCAACGGGAATCCAAATCCGGCCATTTGGGGAAGAGCAAAGTCAGGAGGTTTAGCAACAAATCTGGATTTGATGGAGTTGACTTTTTTCCTGGCTTTTCTCCATAATTCCACAGTAGATATGGACATGTTGGGCATCCCTACAAACGTGAAGAGCTGTAGTATGAAATTCAGGTTTCAAATTCAACGGGAATCCAAATTCGGCCATTTGGGGAAGAGCAAAGTCAGGGGGTTTAGCAACAAATCTGGATTTGTTGGAGTTGATTTTTTTCCTGGCTTTTATACATAATTACACAGTAGATATGGACATGTTGGGCATACCTACAAACGTGAAGAGCTGTAGTATGCGAATCAGGTTTCAAATTCAACGGGAATCGATATTTGGCCGTTTGGGGACAGCACAAAGTCAGGAGGTTTAGCAAGAAATCTGGATTTGTTTGAGTTGACTTTTTTCCTGGCTTTTCTCCATAATTCCACAGTAGATATGAACATGTTGGGCATACCTACAAACGTGAAGAGCTGTAGTATGCGAATCAGGTTTCAAATTCAACGGGAATCGATATTTGGCCGTTTGGGGACAGCACAAAGTCAGGAGGTTTAGCAACAAATCTGGATTTGTTTGACTTGGCTTTTTTCTTGGTTTTCTCCATATTTCCACAGTAGATATGGACATGTTGGGCATACCTACAAACGTGAAGAGCTGTAGTATGCGAATCAGGTTTGAAATTCAACGTGAAACCATATTTGGCCGTTTGGGGACAGCACAAAGTCAGGAGGTTTAGCAACATAATTGTCGAAATCTGGATTTGTTTGAGTTGGCTTTTTTCTGGCTTTTCTCCATAATTCCACAAAAGATATGGACATGTTGGGCATCCCTACAAACGTGAAGAGCTGTAGTATGCAAATCAGTTTTCAAATTCAACGGGAATCGATATTTGGCCGTTTGGGGACAGCACAAAGTCAGGAGGTTTAGCAACAAATCTGGATTTGTTTGACTTGGCTTTTTTCTTGGTTTTCTCCATATTTCCACTGTAGATATGGACATGTTGGGCATACCTACAAACGTGAAGAGCTTTAGTATGCGAATCAGGTTTCAAATTCAACGGGAATCCATATTTGGCCGTTTGTGGACAGCACAAAGTCAGGAGGTTTAGCAACATAATTGTCGAAATCTGGATTTGTTTGAGTTGGCTTTTTTTCTGGCTTTTCTCCATAATTCCACAAAAGATATGGACATGTTGGGCATCCCTACAAACGTGAAGAGCTGTAGTATGCGAATCAGGTTTCAAATTCAACGGGAATCGATATTTGGCCGTTTGGGGACAGCATAAAGTCAGGAGGTTTAGCAACATAATTGTCGAAATCTGGATTTGTTTGAGTTGGCTTTTTTCTGGCTTTTCTGCATAATTCCACAGTAGATCTGGACATGTTGGGCATCCCTACAAACGTGAAGAGCTGTAGTATGCAAATCAGGTTTCAAATTCAACGGGAATCCATATTTGGCCGTTTGTGGACAGCACAAAGTCAGGAGGTTTAGCAACATAATTGTCGAAATCTGGATTTGTTTGAGTTGGCTTTTTTTCTGGCTTTTCTCCATAATTCCACAAAAGATATGGACATGTTGGGCATCCCTACAAACGTGAAGAGCTGTAGTATGCGAATCAGGTTTCAAATTCAACGGGAATCGATATTTGGCCGTTTGGGGACAGCATAAAGTCAGGAGGTTTAGCAACATAATTGTCGAAATCTGGATTTGTTTGAGTTGGCTTTTTTCTGGCTTTTCTGCATAATTTCACAGTAGATCTGGACATGTTGGGCATCCCTACAAACGTGAAGAGCTGTAGTATGCAAATCAGGTTTCAAATTCAACGGGAATCCAAATCCGGCCATTTGGTGAAGAGCAAAGTCAGGAGGTTTAGCAACAAATCTGGATTTGATGGAGTTGACTTTTTTCCTGGCTTTTCTCCATAATTCCACAGTAGATATGGACATGTTGGGCATACCTACAAACGTGAAGAGCTGTAGTATGCGAGTCAGGTTTCAAATTCGACGGGAACCCATATTTGGCGGATACTGGGTTGCATAGTGAGAGAAACACTCACTACTCGCTCTGAAGCTAATCAAGGTCACTCTCTCACCTCTCCCTCGCTCTATCACCCACTCCCCACACACACACACCGGCTCGATGTATAAACATCAGGCCACTTATGTATGCTACGGCGAAAGCTCTGTGTTGAGCCTCCGCAGAACCATAAAACAGCCTTTATCCTTGTCATTTCAGCCCAGATTTTTTTTTTGCAAGGAAACCCGTGTCTGTCAGGAAAAAAAGAAAAACATAGATAAAATATTTGGAATGTCAGAACAATGAGAAACTAATTTCAAAATTCTGATTTTTCATTTTCTGCACTTTCATAATTTTGACCTAAAAGGCAAAAAAAATGTTTGCCCAGAATTGCTTTCACATTATGACACCACATTATGTATATCTGGTAAGTTGATGAACATTTTTAATCAAATTACTGTGTATTGATAAGACAAAAAGTGGATTGGGACAAGGAGCTCTGAGGTGATAAAACCCCATATTAGGGGGAAATATGGCAGGCTGGTGCAAGAAATAACAGGAAAGGCAGCTTAAAAGGCTTAAAAGGCAGCGTAAATACAGGGTCCATGTTCGCAGTCAATTTCCTGTACAAATATGGATCCACAGGCAGTCTGAGGGGGCTGGAGGACATGAAGTGTGTGTGTGCGTGCGTGCGTGCGTGCCTGCGTGCGTGCATGTCTTTAGTTTGCATCACATCAGTGAGCAGTGAGGTGGATAATCCTCCAGAAAATGACTCTATTGATCTCAGTCAGTCTCAGTGCTTCTCAGTCACAAGCCTTTTTTAAGTACTGCAGTGTTACACAGCTAGGCAGTCTGTGTTTACATGGAGTTTACATCTTAACTAGGACTGATGGAACTGTGTTTGTACATTACGTCTGTTTGGTGTGTGTGTGTGTGTGTGTGTGTGTGTGTGTGTGTGTGTGTGTGTGTGTGTGTGTGTGTGTGTGTGTGTGTGTGTGTGTGTGTGTGTGTGTGTGTGTGTGTGTGTGTGTGTGTGTGTGTGTGTGTGTGTGTGTGTGTTCTCACATACTTAGAGTGTTGGCAGTTTAGTTTTAGGACTCGAGTTTATGGTAAAATGTAACATTGGAAATAGGTTTAATTAAGTGTCCAATTTTCATTGGCTTGATCAGCTCTTAAGTGATGAAAATAAATAAATACAGGAATCATCCATTAAACCCTGTCAATCCATTGGTCCTGTGTTTCATGCTCAGACTTTATTATCATATTGAGAGTTAGAAGATATTAGAGATTGGTGTTTACGCTCTGTTGTGGGACAGTAGATGCCTGTCGTATCTCAATAAAATGGTCATCTGTCGCCACCTAGTAGTACAGATTGATACCTTGTAGCAAAATGATAGTTTGAAGGTGTTTTGTGTTCTGGTCAAACCAAGCACATTTAGAAAGACCATGCCATAACTGGATGATTCAGTTAGGTTGATTGTTGACTTTGGAAATAGTAGTTTGAAAAAACAAATCTAACTCAAGGTCTGCTTATTAGCTTTCAACCGTATATAACCGTATTCATCAGCAGATTGACTTTTAGCTTGTTTTTAGCTTTATTATTATTATTATTATTATTATTATTATTATTATTAAAGCTTTAGTGTGTAACTTTTTGATATTATTGAATGTCCGTTACATTCAAGCCATTGCCAAATGAGTTGCTACAAAGCTGACTATCAGCTCCACACAACTCTCTCTGTATTTCTCAGTATGACTATGTTCAGAAGACAGTGTCGTCCGGTGACTTTCCTGCGCAGAAGCTCGAGTGAAGACCTTTTCTGAAGAGTCCATCAGAAACTACGCACTATAGCTTTAAATGACGCTAACGATCTGTATTATAACAGAAACAGCAGCCCTCTTACTCCCCCTGCTGACAGAGATATTGTCTGCAAAGAAAACAAGCTGCCTCCATTGACTAATTCTTCCTTTTTGGCTCACCCTGGTGCTGCAGTTTTTGACAGTGTCCGGTGGATTCAGGGCGGCCTGGTTTGGCGTCTATGAACCGAGAAGCTGAAGCGGTCTCCAGGAAATAAACATTTGAATCTGCTTGTCTGTTGCCAACTATAGAGCTAAATAACAGGAAACTGGAGCTGTGAATCTGTGCAGGGTCATCACAATTTGCAAGTTTAACAACTTGACCAACAAAGTGCTGTAAGATAGAAGGAATAAAAAACATCAGCTTAAGCAAAAGGGAAGTCTGCACTGCTGACTGCATAATCCCCACCCCCCACAGTTTATTAAAGCAGACTCAGCAAAATCCCGGAAGATCAACAAATAAGTTAAAAACACTACTGCAAAGTAATCAGAACAAAGCCCAGCAGTATCTTAGGTTTTGGTATTTGAATTTCTCTAGCAAATTGATAAAAACTATTTTACTGCACTGGTTGCAACTGTTGGCACCTAACATTTTTGTACATATTGGAAAATGAAATATTGTTGTACTCCATAACATATTAGTTATTGCATGTCAATAAATAAAATGTAGATAAAATGCACATAAAAGCAACTTAATAATAATTTTTAAACAACATATCTTTTTTTGTTTTATTAAACATATCTTTTAAACTTAGCCAGTCTCTGACTCAACCTTAATCCCAGTATCTTCATCTTTTGTAATATTTAATGTTGTAACATATTGTAAATGTTAAATGTAATCTTACTGTACTTCTTTATGACAGAATATAAGCAGTGGTGGAAGAGATATTCAGATCTTTCACTTAAAGTAAGTATATTCAGTAATACTACAATGTAAAAAAACTTTTTTAAAAGGTGCTCTAAGCGATGTTGGTTGATGTCACTTCTTGTTGACATTTGAAGTATTGTCAAACAAAACGAAGTCTAGCTCACCCCTCCCTCCTCCTCATCACGTCCCCCTCCACCTCCCTTCTGCCCACTAACCCCCCCAACCCCAAATCCTTCTTGTCGGTTATTGGCTGGAATACTGGAACACTGTTTGTTATGTTTGGTGGTGCAGGTTGGCGCAGTTTGATTTTGTTGCCTTTTTTGGAGCCTGGGTTGTCTACAGAGACCGCTTTTTTTACAGTGTGTTCAGGGGACAGGCAGCTCGCGGATAGTGAGGAGATGTTTGCTGTATGTGACAAAAAATGTTGTAGCCTAAAAAACGCATCACATCACTTAGAGCACCTTTAAGTAGTAAAATAAAAAGTATTAACAGTAAAATGTACTTAAAGTATCAGAAGTAAAATTGTTCTTGCCCTTTTCCGTGTTACATTATTATAATATGAGTCTTGAGTATTGTAAGTAGTATTTTTGTTTTAGCTGATAAACATTATTTACACATTTATATGTTGGTTTAATCTGTACATCACACTTTACAAACGAATTGTACATTTTGTATGTAAGACCTGAATCACTGACACAAAATGTAGTTGAGTGAAAAGTATATTTCCATGTGAAATGTAGTATAAAAGTATAAAGTAAAATAAAATGTACTAGAAAAGGCATTTTCTGCAGACAATGCATGTGAATGCTGAAAAGCTAAATTGCTAAAGCTAAACTGGATTGCTGGCATAATTGCATAAGAAGAAGGTGAAGAAGTGAGAATAGTTGGAAAAGTGGGAATAGTTTTAATTAGTATGAATTTCACTGAAATGTTGAATAATACCAATAATGTATCAAACAACAGTGGAACATTTTAAGTTTTTTTTTTAAAAAGCTGTCGCTACACTGAAGTGCTGGTTAAAATACGTAAAATGGTGAAGTTGTAGGGAAAAGTGGAAATGGTACTAAATAATAAGAATGTCTTTAAAAAGTTGAATAATACCAACATTTTTGTAAAAGCTGTTCATAAACAGAATTGCTGGCTTTAATTTGGATGAAGTAACTAAGTAGTAACTATTAAGGGGAAATGGGTGGCTCAAATTAGGAAATCTCAATCTGTTCAATATTTTCAAAAAGCACAAAAAGAATTCACAATGAATGAACAATGTGGAACATTTTTATGCTTGAATCAAGTAAGCTGTAAATAAGACTTGATTAAGCATGGAAAGCAGCTGAAATAGTATAAATAGCTAAGGGACTGTTCGTTATTTATTTCAGGGGCCAACGGAGGAGTTATGGGACTCTAAGTCAAAATAGACTTGACCCTCCCTTCTCCAGTGATACATTTTGGTTGACCCTCCCAAATGATTTGGTAAAAAAACGGATGACCCGCCCCAATATTATATTGGAGCCTTCTGTACAGGTTTACACTTCGCAAAGATGTACAAGTGTCTATTGTTTTCTTACAGCCATAACATAGATAGCTAAACCTCTGCATTCTCATCTTACACACCACACTCCTCTGTTATGGTGTGGTGGCCATTTCAGTAGATTTACTCACTTACATTGTATGGAAACACAATAAGCATGGAAACTAAATACACACTTCCTGCATTACTGCAGTACTTCAAATACTAAGTTACTCATCTAGTAAATTAGTATTCACATAACGAAATAAAAACAATAAAACATTGAGACCATTCAACAAAGGACACCGGGTAATGACAAATTCAACACTGGTTGCTATGGACTCGTCACTAGGCTTCCTCAGTCATGGTATATTTTAGCAAAGGTAAAGCTGCCAAAGCGGAACATTATCCAAAACTCCATTTCTCAGACGAGCGTCAATTTAGGAGCTTGCATGCTACCACTCCTTCCTTCTCAAATACCTTGAAAAGGCTGTTGTTTGCACAATTTCACAAATAGTCACCGCAGTGGCTGATCTAAAAATTTGACATGGGGTGGCAAAGGGGTGGCGAAAGGTCTTGGCAGGGTAGCATTGGAAGACGGTACACAGAAACCCCCATATGTGGCTTGTGTGTAAATAGAGGAAAAACTGTAAAACTGTACAACATAATTCTATTATTTGTTTGACCTTTTGGTTGATCATAATTACTGATATAGTAACACAAATATAATAGAATTTGTCTTATATTATCAGTAACTATGATCAAGTGGGGGGATGGGGGGGTGCGGGCAGTTTGACAGGCGACGCGACAAGCAGGGGCAATCCTGTGAAACTCGCATTTGTGCTCGTCACACGCCCACGCCCGCCCGCTGCAAGAGTTGAATTGTGTTGAACTTTTCCCTACGGGAGCAACACGCCGTGCAAATCAATGAGCAAAACACTGATTCTTGCTGTTTGTGAGTTCACTAAAATATAAAACTCTTTTCTAAACTTTTATCAGGACATAGACAGCGGGGCTTCTGCTTGTCAGCGCATCGCACAAGACTGGATTTATCGGGTAACGTCTGTAATTATGACTATGCTAATTTAGCTAACTTTAGCTATCAACAATAACAGATCATGGTTAGGAAAATACTAGGATTGCCTTTTTGTTATAAATGGACCTGTGATTAGGGATATATGATACCACAGTCAGCTGATCTCATTCAGTTGTACGGCAGGGATACAGTAGTACACAGAATCCCCATGGTTACTACACATTGATCGCCTGGCGTTTAATCGCGGAGCGTTGTCCTTCACATGAGGAGCGACATCCCGCGGATCCACACGACTAGGCAGGCGAAGTGTCGCTCCCTGTGTGAAAAGCCCTTTATTCCCACAATGGGGAAATTCTCACTTTTGCAGCAGCGACGGATAGGGATAGCTTCATATTTCGCTTTCTTTACGACAACTTTTAACATGTACAAGATAAACATGAGCAGGGGCTAAACGGCTTTTCAAATCCAACATAAAAAGTATTGGACAGTTTGAATAAAAGTTTTTTTAAAAAGTTTTATTGTGGTAAATGCACATCTTAAATAATAGGTAGATGCTGAGCGCACATGGTTATTGGAGTTAGAGAAAATGGCGTTCCAACTGGCGCATACTTGGGTGTACTGCTCTTTTTCCTTTCCATATTTCGTGTAGTGCCATATTTAATATATAAATATTCTTTGCCGTATTTTAGGAATCATCAGAAATCATTACATTCATACTGTATATTCAAACATAAACAAACTGGTATCCCATAGCAACAATATAATCAAAGATATAATGGAATAGAATCAATAACCATTTGGATTGAAAACATAGGAAAACATGTTGTTGTTGTTGTCATAACGACACACTATGAATACTGGGACCCAACTTTAGTTCTGACACAAATTCACTCAGACAGCAGTTTGTATCAGAGAGTCATTTGACTGTGACAATCCAAAGGAGCACATTGCAACAAGAGAAAAGACACTGTGGTCCAGCAGAATACAAAGTTGGAAAACATGGAATTCCACTCCAGAGAGATTGAACCGCAAATTAATTTCTATCTCAGTTCACTTGAAGAACAAGTACGGTGTGAACTGAAGGACAGCGAGGCGATGCTCACCTAATGTGAATCTGAGGGACTTGCTGGCCAATGTCCTCGATCAGCTCCAACAACAGAGAGAGGGCAGCTGTTGGAGGCATGAGAAAGAGCTGATGCAGAGGGAGATGTGTGACTTGAAAGTTCAGCTGGCTGAACGTGTCCACTTCCCACCCAGGGAAACAGAGTATCTGAAATCCCAGCTGGGAAAAATCAGCAACAGGCTGCGAAAAGCCCCAAAAGATCTTGACCTGCAGTACTTCATTACTGAAGACCTGAAAGTCGAATTGGAGCAGATGAAGGGAGAGAAAGCGGCCCTTAAAAATAATGACTCAGAAGATCGAGCTTCGTGAAGAGAGACAGATGCTCGCGGTAGGTAAGACCACCAACGTGACGTTGGAGAGCTATCTGGAGATTGAGAGGGCTCAAGCTCAGGAGCTAAAGGATAAATTGAGCAAGATGGAGGAAGCTCTCCGAAAACAGGCAGAGGAGGCAAAGGAGATTCTGGAAAGATCCCTGGCTTCCCATAGAGCCCAGCTGGATGAGGCTCTGGCTGAACATGTTCACTCCCCACCCAGGGAAACAGAGTATCTGACAACCCAGCTGGGAAAATTCAGCAACAGACTGCGAAAAGCCCAGAAAGATCTCGACCTGCAGTACTTCATTACTCAAGACCTGAAAGTCAAATTGGAGCAGATGAAGGGAGAGAAGGAGGTCCTTAAAAACAATGTGGAGACTCAGAAAATTGAGCTTTGTAAGGAAAGACAGACGCTCGCAGTAGCCAAGACCAACGTGGAGTTAGAGTTGGAGAGCTATCTGGAGACTGAGAGGGCTCAAGCTCAGGAGCTGAAGGATAAATTGAGCACAATGGAGGAAGCTCTCCGAAAACAGGCAGAGGAGGCAAAGGAGATTCTGGAAAGATCCCTGGCTTCCCATAGAGCCCAGCTGGATGAGGCTCTGGCTGAACATGTTCACTCCCCACCCAGGGAAACAGAGTATCTGACAACCCAGCTGGGAAAATTCAGCAACAGACTGCGAAAAGCCCAGAAAGATCTCGACCTGCAGTACTTCATTACTCAAGACCTGAAAGTCAAATTGGAGCAGATGAAGGGAGAGAAGGAGGTCCTTAAAAACAATGTGGAGACTCAGAAAATTGAGCTTTGTAAGGAAAGACAGACGCTCGCAGTAGCCAAGACCAACGTGGAGTTAGAGTTGGAGAGCTATCTGGAGACTGAGAGGGCTCAAGCTCAGGAGCTAAAAGGATAAATTGAGCAAGATGGAGGAAGCGCTCCAAAAACAGGACGAGGAGGCAAAGGAGGTACTGGAAAGATCCCAGGCTTCCCATAGAGCCCAGCTGGATGAGGCTCTGGCTGAAGGTGTCCACTCCCCACCCAGGGAAACAGAGTATCTGAAATCCCAGCTGGGAAAAATCAGCAACAGACTGCGAAAAGCCCAAAAAGATCTCGACCTGCAGTACTTCATTACTGAAGACCTGAAAGTCGAATTGGAGCAGATGAAGGGAGAGAAAGAGGCCCTTAAAAATAATGTGGAGACTCAGAAGATGGAGCTTCGTAAAGAGAGACAGATGCTTGCGGTAGGTAAGACCACCAACGTGACGTTGGAGAGCTATCTGGAGATTGAGAGGGCTCAAGCTCAGGAGCTGAAGGATAAATTGAGCACAATGGAGGAAGCTCTCCTAAAACAGGACGAGGAGGCAAAGGAGGTACTGGAAAGATCCCAGGCTTCCCATAGAGCCCAGCTGGAGATGCAGGACAAAAGCAACAAGAACTTCATGGCTGCTCTTGAGAAAAAGTGTGAACATCAGCTAGAGAGTGAGCGTGTCTTATGGCAGCAGGAGAAAACCTCCCTGCTGGAGGAGAGCAAGAAAACAAGAGCCTCCTATGTGGATCAGAATGAGGAGCACAGCTTTGTGAGTGACTGCCTCCTGGCTGCTCTGAAGAAGACTGAGCAGCAGCTGGAGAGTAATCTCAACCAGTGGAAGGAGGACAAGTCATCCCTCTTTTAGGCCACAGAAAGCCTGAAGCTGACTCTGCAGGAAAAAGAGCAGCAGTGGGAGAGGACTGAGAGAACCATGAGGTCCCAGCTGGTAGATCTTCAGAACCAGATAATGCAAAAGCCAAAGAAGAAGAAGTGGTACAAAAAGCTTCTGCCTGGCTGAGGAAAAGAAAATGTATTTGTACTTGTATAGTGTCTGTCTGTCTGTCTGTCTGTGTGCGGGTCTGTCTGTCTGTCTGTCTGTCTGTCTGTGGGTGGGTCTGTCTGTCTGTGGGTGGGTCTGTCTGTCTGTGTGTGGGAGGGGGTCTGTCTGTGGGTGGGTGGGTCTGTCTGTCTGTGTGTGGGTGGGTCTGTCTGTGTGGGTCTGTCTGTCTGTCTGTGTGTGGGTGGGTCTGTCTGTCTGTGTGGGTGGGTGGGTCTGTCTGTCTGTCTGTCTGTGTGTGGGTGGGTCTGTCTGTCTGTCTGTGTGGGTCTGTCTGTGTGTGGGTGGGTCTGTCTGTCTTTGTGTGGGTGGGTCTGTCTGTGTGGGTCTGTCTGTTTGTCTGTGTGTGGGGGGTCTATCTGTGGGTGGGTGGGTCTGTCTGTCTGTCTGTCTGTGGGTGGGTCTGTCTGTCTGTGTGTGGGTGTGTCTGTCTGTCTTTGTGTGGGTGGGTCTGTCTGTCTGTCTGTCTGTGTGGGTCTGTCTGTGTGGGTCTGTCTGTCTGTCTGTGTGGGTCTGTCTGTGTGTGGGTGGGTCTGTCTGTCTTTGTGTGGGTGGGTCTGTCTGTCTGTCTGTCTGTGTGTGGGTCTGTCTGTGTGTGTGGCTGGGTCTGTCTGTCTGTCTGTCTGTCTGTCTGTGTGTGTGTGTGTCTGTGGGTCTGTGTGTGTGTGTGTGTGTGTGTGTGTGTGTGCGAGCGCAGGGCGTGTGATGCGTCAGTACAGTAGTGTTGGAGTAGTATTGCTTGTAGTTAGTGCATGCTGCATGCTGCTTCTGCTTGCCACTCTCTGCTTTCAGCTACTGCCACCTGATAGCCCTTTGTTTTCAGGGGCGAAAAGAGGAGCCGAGTGTGTAAGCCTCCTCAGCCGGTACATAGCCTCTCCGCTGCCAAGATCTCGTACACGCCTCCCCATGGCACACATGGTAACTGGTCCCTTGTGGTTCCAGGCTAAGTTGTACAGGATCTTGGAGCAGTGGGTCCCAGAGACGTGGCATGCAGGCCCATCAATGAGTGGAAACGCCCTGATGCCTGTCAACCACTGTCCCAGTTATGGGTAAATAGCCCCAGCTATGGGTAAATAGTGAAGACCCCAACAGCGGTGCAGGCAGAAGATGTTGGTGTGAGAACCACCACAACGGCTGGGAAGGCGGAAGAAGGCAACCCCACAGCCACGTGGGTTAACTTGGGAGGGTACAGTGGCTAGGGGAGCAAACCCCGAAGACAAACCCAACTGACCGGACCACCGGCAGCCCCCTGCAACTCCTGCCAGACGAAGGTCGTCATGGGTTCCCTCATGCCACTGGAGGTCCATCTGGTAGGAGTGAAGATGGTGGGAATGAGGTCTGTACACCCACACCCTCACCTTAATCCTCACCTATGCGCAAGCTTCTTGAATCTAGTCCTCACAACTATATAATAACTACTGCATACACACAAACACTAGCTACACAAATAATCTTTTAAAATAAATGCATCAAAATGATGTCATGTTTGTTGGTGTGACGGCCCTGGGCCTGTCGTACATGTGTACTGTGGTTTGTCTCATTAACTTGCAGGTGTAGCAGAGGCGATAATGAGATGACTGTGATCACCTGGCCGGCCCTCCCAGACTATTTAACCCCGCCTGCCCAGAGACCAGGCGGCCACATTCTCCCGACTGCACACCAACATGTTTTCTCTCTGTTTGAGTTTTCCCTTTGTTAACTACTGACAACATGCACCTCACATTCTCCATTACATCCATACACCTTCATTCATTACTGATACTGACAATCACACCTCATCGTTCCCTTGTTTGCATCATATTTAATAAATGTCACTTTATTATTGTTACGTTGCAGTGCATCTCCCTCTTTTGTTATGGCCTGTGAGCCGGTTGTAACAAGTTGGGGGCTCATTTGCCTTGAGTATAAAACCAGGACCTTGTTTGTGGTATTCTTTAATTAATCCTAGTTAGTTGCTGTTGAGGCAATTTGGTTTAGTTGAACTAGTCTATTGTTGTTCAAATGTTAAGTTGCACTACAGTCATGTGTAATATAGTTTGATGTATAAATCAGGGGACAAACGCTCATTTGCATCCTAAACCCCCAAAATATATATATAAGATTACAATTATTATTTATTATTAAGTAATATAAATTAATTGTTTCTTTCAATGTTATAAGAAGCTTGTGGACATAGTGGTAGTTCGTTTTTACAAGCACAGTTTTTTGAACACCAAAGTTAGGGGGGCAGCTGGGGGGGGCAAGGCCCTACAGTGGGGGGGTCAGTTGCCCCCTGTAGATCCACCCCTGAGTCACCAGGACCAAAAGGATATTTGAGTCGGGTATGGCTGCCTGGAGACCTCCCGTCTCATGCCCTCCCGGCTGTTTTCAAAATAAAAGCTTGCGTCTGGTTCGCTATGTTTTCGTACTATGTTTTGGATGTTTTTGAACTAAACAGTACGGCAATCATGCTAATGAATAAAATTATTTTTTCAGCAGATGTCTTAGTTACAACACGATGGAGCTAGCAAAGCAGTTTTGTGTTTATATGTGCGAGCGGGATTTATTCAGTTTTGGAAATCCCACAGTCTATAAACCTACAGTTCAAATTGTCTGGCTAAACAGGGAGGGACCCATTTGCTAACGATAGAGGCCGAGACTGTGAGAGCAACATGGATCTACATGGATAAATATGCATCAAACAAGCCACTTTGAAATGTTGCTGTTCTCAATGAATACAAAAGTTGGGTGACCCTCCACACTAGACTAAAAAAAATTGGATGACCCTCCCATCAACAAAGAATAAAAAGACATGACCCTCCCCTATTTTCCTCCAGTGGTAAATTCCATAAATACCGATGGTCCCTAACAAAGTGGGAAAAAAATAAAGAGTGAGAAATGACACACACACACACACACACACATTCAGTCTGGAGCCTAATCCAAAAAAAACGTCAGTATGGCATTTTAAAAAAAAGTCATAGTATAGTATGTTGAAAGGAGTGATAAAAAAAAGTCATAGTATAGTATGTAAAAAAAAAAAGTAATTGTATGGAATGTTTAAAAAGTCACAGTATTGTACTGGTATGTCGAAAAAAAGTGATAGTATAGTATGTTGAAAAATATCAAAAGAAGTCATAGTATGGTACATCGAAAAAAAGTCAAAAAGTCATAGTATAGTATGTCCAAAAAAGTCATAAAAAATTCATAGTATAGTATGTCGAAAAAAGTCATAAAAATGTCATAGTATAGTATGTCAAAAAAAGACATAAAAATGTCATAGTATAGCGTGCTGAAAAAAGTCATACAAAAATCCTAGTATAGCATGTCGAAAAAAGTAATTGTAGAAGAAAGTCATAAAAGAGTAATAGTATACTGTAGTATGTCGAAAAAAGTCATAAACAAGTCATAGTATAGTATATTGAAAAAAGTCATAGTATAGTATTTCGAAAAGTCATAAAAGGTTATTGTATAGCATGTTGAAAAAAGTCAGTGTAGTATTGAAGAAAGTCCTAAAAAAGTAATAGTATAGCATGTCGAAAAAAAGTCCTAAAAAAGTCATATAGTATGTTGAAAAAAGTTATAATATATCATGTCGGAAAAAGTCATAGTAGAGTATGTCGAAAAAAGTCAAAAAAGTCAGTGTAGTATAGAAGAAAGTCATAAAGGAGTCATAGTATAGTATGTCGAAAAAAAGTCATAGTATAGTCCGTTGAAAAAAAGTTAAAAAAAGTAATATTAGGCTATATATGTCGAATAAAGTAAAAAAAGTCAAAGTATAGTATGTCAAAAAAGTCATAAAAAAGTCATACAATAATTAGTTTTTCTTAACCACCTTCCTGTTAAACTGAAACAACTTCCTGTTCAACTGAAATGCCTTTCATGAAAAAATCATAATAAAGTATTTCGAAAAAAGTCATAATATAGTATGTCGAAAAAAGTGATAAAAAAGTCATAGTATAGTATGTCGAAAAAAAATTATAAAAAAGTCATAGTATAGTATGTCAGAATAAGTCATAGTATAGTATGTTGAAAAAAGTGATAAAAAAATTCATGGGATAGCATGTCGAAAAAAGTGATAAAAAAGTCATAGCATAGTATGTCGAAAGAAGGCATAGTATAGAATGTTGAAAAAAGTCATAGTATAGTATGTCGAAAAAAGTGAAAAAAGTCTTGTATAGTATGTAAAAAAGTTTTTAAAAAGTCCTGTATAGTATGTCGAAAAAAGTTATGGTACAGTATGTAAAAAAAAAGTCATAAAAAAGGCATAGTATAACATGTCAAAAAAGTAAAAAAAAAAAAAAAAGTCATAGTATAGTATGTAGAAAAAAGTCAAAAAGTCACTGTATATTTTGTCAAAAAATGTCAAAAAATGATAGTATTGTATGTTGAAAAAAGTCAAAAAAGTAATATTATAGTTTGTCAAAAAAAGTCAAGAAAGTCATAGTATACTATGTCCAAATAAATCATAGTACAGCATGTCGAAACAAGTTATAGAATAGAATGTTGAAAAAAAGTCATAGTATGTTGAAGAAGTCATAAAAAAGTCATAGTATAGCATGTCGAAAAAAGTCATAAAAAGTTATAGTATAGTTTGTTGAAAAAAGTCATAAAAAAGTCATAGTATAGCATGACGAAACAAGTCATAGTATATTAGGTCGAAAAAAGTAAAAAAGAGTCATAGTATAGCATGCAGAAAAAAGTCATAAAAAACTCATAGTGTAGCATGTTGAAAAAAGTCTAAAAAGTCATAGTATAGTATGTCGAAAAAAATAAAAATAAAAGTCTTAGTACAGTATGTTGAAAAAAATTAAATAAAAGTCATAGTATACGGCGCCAGACTTGCTCACCTGGTTGAGCATGCGCCCCATGTATAGAGGCTCAGTCCTTGTAGCACCTTTGCTGCATGTCATTCTCCCTCTCTCTCCCACTTTCAAAGTATAGTAAGTCATAAAACGTCATAGTAAGAAGAAATAGTATAGTATATCAAAACAATACTGTGAATGCTGCTGAATCAGCATTTAAGCAAAACTCAAATAAAGTACAAGTACATCAAAAAGTACAGTGCTAGAGAAAATCTACATAGTCACATTCCACCACTGATTAATTTAATAAATATATTTTAAATACACAGGAGGCTGGCATATCCTAAGATGTGCATTTTGGTTTTGGATCATCTCGGACCACAGCTCTGCTCACACTATTATTATTTTTATTTGTTGCTCTTAATGACGTGTCAGTTTGAAATAGAGATATTGAGGGTGTGAACTGAAACAACAGCAAAAATGTACACCAACCAGGAAGTGGACAAAAAGCAGGAAGCAGGTAAAAAAACAGGTGAAACATTTAAGGTCCACAGTGGTTCAAGATTTAAGGGGGGTTTTGTGTCTCTGTCATGCTTTCGTTCTCCGCACAGTCATAAGTTCAGAATGTGATTTGATGAGTCATTGTTCACTTTGACCCTTCGCCATTATGTATTTTACTGTATGTGGCTGATTGAGTGATTCATGATGAGTCATTCTGTGTTGTACATGTCTGAGATCCAGAATGCCCAGGGATTTCCACGACACACGCAAACATGCATAGTAACACATTTATGTACCAATGGCTTTTCTTCTTCCAGCATATTCCAAAGAAATATTGTAGCTCACATAGTGTTGCTTTACACATCTTCACGCTCAGTAAGACAGCAAGGACTTTCATTTTAAAATGCTGGAAATGTATTTACATTTCTATCCCGAACGTATCATACATATAGAAAAAATATTTGTTCTTTTAATAACCATTTATTCTTGTTAACTCATATTGTAAGCATGGTCATTATTAAATAAAAAGTGCTATGTAACATTTCTATGCAAAACTGGGTGCCAGGAACTGGCAATGTTAGCCCATTATGCCATTTTTATGGCATTATGTTATTATGCTGCTTATGTTCCTCTTTCATATTTTCACTTGCATGATCAGTGTTTTCATTATTTACTATTTATTATTTAACACTGTTTATCCACTGAGACGTCATACTTAACATTGGTTTGATTAGCCTTTATCAATTGTCTGTTTCGTCTATTATCCAGAAAAGTAGACATAACATAAAAAGAAAAAGTTACTTAAAAACATAGACAGACAGCTATTATTCACAAATGGAAAGTTGAATGATATAGCCTGAATTTGGCATATTTTTGTAATACACTTGAAATACTAAATTCCATCTGTCTAAATACATAAAGCTTTATGCAAAGGTGTGTGGAATTGCTTTGTCAGCCTGCTGTGTGCATTGCTTTCCTACATTCGTCTGCCTTATAATGGTTCAAACAGAGGTCTTGTTTTCACTGTGCCTTCAAAGCTGATTGTAAGCAGCAGGCTAGATACTGTGCATAATATGTATGTAGAATTAACTGTGGGAGGGACTGTGGCCTGTGTGGTTTGTTGCCCTTTCTACAATCTTACCATTCTTTGTTCAACACTATATAACATAGTAAGCACCTTAATCTAGTTAATGGTGCACACGATTCTGCACATAAACTGTTCTCTAGTTGAAACACTATGCTTTTGCATGAGTTCTAATATGTTGCTCAACAGTTGCTAACGTGACAGTAAAATGTGCTGAGAGCGAAGCCTGAGCTTCCCAGTCTAACTGGTCACACTGAACTGAACAATGGGAGGTAAAACAAGCCTGGAGTTTCCCTCAGGCCTCCAGAACATTGCGTTCAACTTGATGTTTGTTTTTAAAGGGATAGGTCACAGCCTCGCCAAGTCTTGCGGCCTTATCGAGAAATTGGAGTCCTTCCAATTTTTTTTATCTGCGGAGGATTTGAATAAGTGATTTGATACTGGGTTATTAAAAGGCACTGCGACAGAATGAGTGGGAGTATAATCCTTGTCTCAGTATAAAATCAGTAGTGGCATAATTTACTATGTTAACGAATGAGCACAGTTAGTATAATGCTTGCAAGAAACTGATACTGTTTTTCTACTGATATCAGTTAGTCTATGTATGCTGTACCTGTATGCACTGGAACTGGAAATAGACCCAAACAGTAAGACACAGGAAATATATCTTTAACAACAAACATACAGTTGACCATTAGGTGAAACTCCACTGCAGACCAGTTGGTTTGCTCTTGTGTTCATTGTATTATTTTTATGGTATGATAAACAAACTGAAATCACATTGCAATCACACCTAAAGTTTTGGAGGAAACTCCTGTGCACGCTGCAGCCCCCCCCACATGCCGGTCTTTCCACACACTCAAGCACTGAGGGGCTGCTGAGCAACATTACAAGTGAGTCAGCATGGAGATACTAAAGTGCAGTTTTAGGACTTTCCATGCGACTACCCCTCCCTAACAGAAACTCATTAATGCGACAAATCTTGTGCAACCATATAATATATAAAATACTGTGCTTTAAGTAATCCTGATTTCATGGGCTCCATTGTTCTCCTTTTTGTAGAATTAACATTGCATCTCTTGAAGCACTGATGTGGCTTTAAGGCTGACCTTCCTTCTTACACATTTGTCCAGGATGACAAGTGCATCATTTTGATTAAATAAAACTATATAGTTTGCATAATAACTGAGAAGAATATTTTCAAAGTAACCACTGATTTCAAGTTTGAGGTATAAATTTAGAAATAAATGCATATGTGTTGAGGAAATGTGACACTAAAAAAAGTCAAAACACTTATGTAAAAACTGAAATACTGCAGAAATTATTATTTTAAGTGCAGCAAATGTAGCCTGCAAAATGACTTTGCTCTCTTGGTGATAAACTGAGCAGTGTATTTATGTGTCTGAATAGAAATCCCCTCTTGGAGCCAGCAATCTGTATGCTGTGTTATTCTGAGTGACAGTTTTCTGGAAATCCCCCACCTAGTTGTTAGCTCCGCCCCAAGTGCATCTCGCTGCAGCCACACAGAGGGCATTTACAGACTGCTGCACAACTTCGACAGTAGAACACCAAACGCACCTCGTCCCGAATAACAAACCACCATGGACCTCCACCGGACCAGTATATTAAACCAAATGGATTACAGCCGGGATTCCAAAGAAGGGAAGCCAGCTCCGTCGACAGAAGAGCGACTCGACAGCGGTTTGGACTCGCTGAAAGAGGAGGAGTACCAGGCTGTGGCGGCCGAGATCCGTCGGCTCCAGGTGGAATGTGAGCCGCCGCAGCACAAACAACATCTCGCTGTAACCGGAGAACTGCACGAATGGAAAACACAGATCACAGAAGACGGAGACACGTAAGTCAGACCAGGAATAACGTTACAGAGTTAAGCATGGGGATATTTGTGAGTTTTCAGAAGGTACAGCTAGGCTTGCAGTATCGCCTGAGTAGGCCCAGCTCGGGTCTTGGGGGTAATTTGATCTATTTCCTGTGGGAATGTCTGCCTCTAGCTTGTAATTACAATGCACAGGCTCAGGCCTAATTTAGTCCGGGTTGAAGCTTACTTTAGGATTACGGCTTAGCTATAAAAGTACGCCGCAGGAGTGTTGACAATACACAGGACGAGTGTCCGGTTTGATAATGGGTCTAGCTGCGGACAGACACGGTGGTGTTGGATATAAACAAAAGGCTATTATCAGGAGGGAATCTACTATGGCCGCAGGTCAGACTGGGAAAGTCCCGGGCGCGCCGCCAAGGAGTCTAACCGACGCGCGCTCCCGTGAAGGGAGAAGAAGGAAAAAAAAAACAAGTAAAGTACCTTAAATTACGTAAAGGTCTGTGGAGGATGAGGGCGAAACTCTTTTCTGGAATACGTGTCTGCGTCTTGTTTCTATCATAAAACCAAGGGGGATAACATTAAGAGTGACTCTAAATGTTATTTTTTTATTAGAACACAATTTACCAGCCGAGAAATATAGTTCAAATTATCTTCTCATTGCATGTGCATAAATGAAGTGTTATTGCCTGCTAAGTTAAACAACGTGACTTCATCATGGAGGTATAAAAACACCAGACTTCATAATCAGTTCAAACCAGACCGGAACTGTCTCTTATGAAATGAAATGACATGATATCATGTTAGTTATTTAACCAAAGGACATAAGAGCAGGGGTGTCAATAACATTTTCTAGAGGGGTCCTAATGGTCCAAATAAACAGCATCAAGAATCTTTTAAATGTTGTATGTCCCACTGAATGTAACAGTAGGCAGAGACATGGAAACTGGTGGACAGCTGTATTGAAGAATCCAGAGATGTACTTTAAATTTTATCGTTGAGGATTACACTTCCCAGATGACTTTTGAAGAAAAGCGCATATTTTTTTTAAAGAACGATTATTGTGTTGTCTCCTAAAGATGACATCAGTAGAAGTCAAACATGGGGTACTCAGTTTTCACGGCTGATTTATTTTTTTTAAATCTCTGCAATGTTCTAATAAAAATAAAAGGCTTGTACATGCGCTGGATTTTGCACAAAGTAAAACTGTAGTCTTTTCTATATTTTTCTTGCCTTTCAAGTAACTATTCTGTATTGTAAACCTTAGGTTTGTGCAGCTTTTCACTGTTTAAAAGTAACAGTGTTAGATGTGGATGACAGAAACGCAATCAGAGGTATTTGTCATGTGACAGTGTGTCACTGGTTACAGTATAGATTTGGTTGTGTATTTTAACAGGTTTTCTACCTTCCTTCTGTCATTATAGGCTGCTCCACCTAGCCATCATCCACGAGGCCAAGGACTATATCAGAAAAATGATAGACCTGTCCAAGGACACAGACTTCCTCAACACACAAAATGACCAAAGACAGGTACTGAGGATTTAAACAAGAATATATTGATATTGATGTAACCCCGTCACATCTTTATCATCTCCTCTGTTTGCCTCCACCTCTTTCTGTGAACTTGCTCTATCTAAACAACTTATTCACCAGGATGTAGCAATAATAAATGTGAATGCATTATGTCATCACATAACCTCTCCAAACTTCTTTCCACCCTAGACTCCTCTCCACCTAGCAGTAATAACGAACCAGGCGGACGTGTGTCAGCGCCTCCTGGTATCCGGCTGCGACCCCACGCTTGTGGACGACAGCGGGGACACGCCTCTTCACATCGCCTGTCGCCACGGTGACCTGCTGTCCTTCAGCGTCCTAACACAGAACTGTCAGCCAGAGCATCTACACACAGTGATGGCTGCCTGCAACTATCATGGTAAGATTGTAGTACGAGAACAATGTTTGTTTCTTGAACTGATGTGGTTTTGACTTTTCCCCCTTTGAACATTCAGAGCTCTTACTTTACAACATTTCTGATAAATGCTTCAGTTGTGTTAGGGAACAAAATGTTAGGCAGGGGTAGGCTAAATTATTACGTTTCAACATTATTAGAATATTATGTCCTGGAGCAGTGGTGGTACTTTCCACTCTGTGGTGGCCCACCCTCGGTGCTGCTGGTCTTAACTACTATTTAAACAGATGAATGGTGGGCACGATAAGAGTCATTTCTGCTGCCCTGAACACTATGGTTAGGAGGAAGGAACCATTTAAGCAAGGGGAATGCCATAGACATTCAGGCCATCACACCCTGACGAAAAACCCATCTATTACATGGCCCATAATGTTAGATGCTAAGCCTCCAAATAGATTTAGACTTGTGCATTGACTGTTTTTTTTTTTTTTTTTTTTTAAGACTAAAGTATTTTTGAATATATAATAAAAACCTCAACTGAGTTTGGCATATCAAATGAAAAGTCTGCTTTCCTTTCCTAAATGACATTAACATGGCAGAATAAAATAAATCCACATTAAAGTTAATACTTCACTTACCGATAATAGTATTTGTCCAGACAAATACTATTTTATTTAGCTCTTGCTAAATTTTTATTAACTTGACAACCAACCGCGGATCCTGGACTTTTCCTAGAAAACTGCAGGAATACAATGACGTATGTCGGTCTGGTGTCAGCTGTTAAGGTCTTCCTCTGATGTTTTTTTTGCAGGTCAGAACTGCCTCCACCTGGCCTCAGTTCAAGGTTTCCTGTCACTGGTGGAGAACATGGTGAATCTAGGAGCTGACATTAATGCAAAGGTAAACAACAAACACATACACGATATCTATATGTGAGAAATGAATAAACACTTTATATACTTATGGAGTATAGAATTAGAAAGTAAGATTACATTTAAGTATTTAGTATACAAGTATAAAAATAATTCATTTTGAGAACCGGCACCCACCTGGCTACCTGGTGCTAATGAGATCTTGTGTTCTGTCTCTGTCCTATAGGAACAGCGTAATGGTCGCAGTGCACTGCACCTGGCTGTGGACCAGCAGAATCTCTCACTGGTCAAACTGCTGCTAAAGAAAGGAGCAGACCCCAACCTCCTGACCTCTGGAGGCCACACTCCCTTCCACCTCACCTACGGTCGCAACGACGACGACATCCGGGAAGAACTCTACTCACTGACCAATCCTGACCTGAGGGAGCTGCCTGACAGCGAATCAGACGACAGTGAGGAAGAGGAGGGCGAGGAGTCTGATGATGAGGAGGTGTGTGTTAAATATGCAGAGCTTTCCCCTGCAACATTAAAATGAGCTGTCTGGCCAGTGTATAACCATTATTCTGTCCTCTGTGTGTTTGCAGGTGGGTTATGACGACATTCAGTGGAATGGACATTAGCGGGAAATGAGAGGGAGAGAGAGGCAGGAGGCTGTGATGACGGCAAAGGACAAGAGAAATGGCTCGGCATGTCTACTACTTCCTGCAATGACGTCACACAAGCCCAATAGTGTGGGTGACACGGCGTGGGCGCTGGCGAAACAGACGGGACAGGCAGCTGCAAAGGA
Source organism: Zingel zingel (assembly GCA_023566125.1). NCBI lineage: Eukaryota > Metazoa > Chordata > Actinopteri > Perciformes > Percidae > Zingel > Zingel zingel. Next base: position 11,962,203 of record CM042333.1, on the reverse strand, counting down.
TAATCAGATGTGATGTTCGAATCGCTCCAAGCTGCGGGAGAGCAAACATGCTGAGATGTGAACACGTGATCATTATGATGGGATGAGTTTGCTGTATGATGACAGGATTGCTTGTATTCTGTGGACACTGCAAATATTTTGTCCAAAAAAAAAAAAAAAACGCATCCATCCGCACAGATGTACCTGCAACAGCTCTGTTGTATGATATTGTAAATGCTGTGTATACAAAGATGTATTTTTTATGGAAGCTGTGAATGTGTACAGTTGAGCAGGTTGTATATGTCAGAAAGCAAACAGTCCAGCACACTTCAGTTAAATTAAAGACACTCATATTTAAAAACCTTTGTGAATATACTGTATTTGTGGGGATTGGGATGAAGTGGAAACAGATGACATGTTATTGGAAGATTGCAGTTTTAAGTTTAAAATGTTTTCACACATGTACATAAGACATACTAATTTTGGTAATATTATAAAAGATCACATAACTAACCCTAACTCAGAATATAGTCTACAGTGCCTGACAATATTTCAAGGCTGCAAATATGCAAGAAATGACCTTAACCATATGCCTTTCTGCTGTCGTCAGTATGTCTGCTTGTATAAATGCCACCATCAAAGCATGACAGATGAGTTTCAGTTCGGTTGCTTTTCATTATCATATAATGCATGTCATGCAGGAAAGAGCTGATAACGTGTTTCCACTAAATGAGGAACTGGCAGCCAATTAAGTCTGTGACAGTTCCTCTGTGTGTGTGTGTGTGTGTGAGAGAGAGGAGATAAAAGGCATAGGGGAACTGCGTGTGTGAAATGACGCCAATTGCTCAGGAATCTAAATCAGGAAGTTTTGGGAGGGTAGGACTAAAAAGGAAGGGACAGGAAATTCCCAGGAACAGAACACTCAGCTGTTCACAATATTGTTGCTTCTCAAAAAAGGCGAACCTCCGCCGAACAGGATGCTTCAGTCAAGTTCGGAGAAGGAAGTCTCACTCAAATTCAAATTCAAACAACACTGTTTAATACACTTATGCAATTCTGATTGTATCGCAGATCAGGTTCATGTCTACCAGCTCGTTATGGATTGTACGTTAAAATACAAATACATTTTAAGGCCTTTTAAATTTGTACCTAAATACTTGCGTAGTCACCACATCTTATTTCCCTAATTAAAAAGACGTCTTTGTTTTGCTGTAGACTGCTCATGATTGAGTATTTGGAGTAAAAGCATATTAAAAGAGCTGTATACATGCAATCTTTAGGGGTTTACAACAGTGGCACATCAAAGGTCCATTTTACATCCAAATACTGTATGATACCAGCAGTGCAACTATAGTGATATTTCTTCCCTTGATTCATAGTCCAGCCCTAAGGACTTTTCTGACTTCTGACCAAATTTGTATTAATGTATGTAACTAACTTAATTTATATAGCACCTTTCAAGAGTAGAACGTCACAAAGTGCTTCAATAAAATCAATAATGTAAATACAAATTCATATTGACATTACATTTAAAATACATCTCAGGAAGCTATATTCAACAAACATTTTATGCTAAATTGTCTTAGATTAAGTGGAGATATATTTCAATTGGCAATGCTAAATCTGAAAATATGCTCACTCCCACAGCACCTGGACAGACAGGCACCGTATTTCGCAATTTTCCATGCTGCTCTGGTGATTCATGTAATCAGCTGCTTCACCTTTACATAAAAGCCAAGGTGGCAATACGCATATGCAAAGACAAAAAAAAAAAAAAAAAAAAAATCAGGGAATCTTAAGTGTTCAATAAAAACATTGTGTTTAATAGAAGGGCAGTAATGTACAGCAATGGCAGCAGAGGGGAGGAGGATCAAGACGCAAGGGAGAGAATTAAATAATTGGTGACTTCCTGTTGATGTTGACCTGAGCAGACCTAAACACGGGACAGTTGTGACAATGATTATGGAGAATTCCCACAGCTGTCCCCTGGGTTATCAAAGCACACCAGAGCATAAACATCATCCTGGAACTACAGCCAGACTTTAACGCAGATTGATAAAATGAGAGAGATACACGTTGCAGCCCTGAGTAAAGATTGTAAGCACTGTTGAAATCCAGTGACTCAAATAGCTACAGGACCACCAAGTCCATAATATTGAGAGGTATTAAGAGGTATTGTGGTGTAGTTGTAGTGTAACCCCATCTTCCAATCTGCTCATGTCACACTCATCAACTGAAGTCATTTGGGCTGAACTCCATCCAGAGAAAGGAGCATATCAGACCCATAGGTCATATGGTGGACTAATTTAAATGTGCAGCATCTTTCCAGGCTCTGTGACATTTGGCAGCTGCCTGCAGTGAGGATGCCTCAGTGTGGCTAGAAGAAAAATGCAGTAGGGGTCGATATGTGGCTAATATTGTGTCCAGTCAGGTCCTGGCAATGACCAGAGAGGATAGAGGAGGGGTACGTGCCAGGGCAGATGGGTAACATATTCTACCCACCTGGTAATTAGGACCATATTGTTCTTTATTGTTCATCGTTTTGTTTATCTCAACCTCACTGTATAGCACCACCTCTTCTGAACAAGACGATACCAACTCCTCCTTTATCGTCTCACTAGATGAGACCTTTGTGTGGAGGAGGTGGGGTGTCTGGTATTGTCGTTCATCCTTTTCAGAGTCGGCAGCAAAATGGATGCTAATTTTCCTCACTCTCTCTCAGACAAAGCAACCAGGTGGACATCGATCTCCGACTCTGACAGAACCCTGGAACACAAACACACAAGTTAACAGTCATCTTTTCTGTTATGCCAGATTTTGTAGGCCTTACACATGGACATGTTGAGAACATTAAACCCTGTAAGACCTTTCTTTGATCTTATCCCTGGGTTTAGTTTTAGGGAATTTCCATTACAACACTAGTCTGTTTTATTTATATATATAAATAAAGTAATTGCTGCATTATTGACAATGCCAACACATTACCATGTTTTAGCGATTTAACTGTTTTCAGTGTCAGCACAAGGTATAAAAAATAAATGCAGAAGCAGTGGTATCTGTTCAGAGCTGTGTGTTTAGTTGATCAGCAAAGATTATTTTTCTTTTTGTTTATTTTGTAAAATGTATCCAGAAGGTTTGGCTAAATCCCTCTGCCTTTTTCAGCAACGCTCGGGTTCACGTTAATTCTGGAAAACCTGTTTACAGCAGCAGCTGAGCATTGAAAAAAGTCCTTTGCCTGTGGCTGTCAATACATTTACTCTCTTTGTGTTAGGAAAACACTCACTTGAATCTAGACTCTTTTGTAGTGATAACTCCCACCTCCAACTCCGAGGGCTTGAAGTCGATGGACAGAACGGTTGACAGACATGAGATAGCCGTCTGTTTTGAGAGAAGAGGGCGTTAACAGGAGGGAGAGGAGAGGGAAATAAATTAAACATTGCATCAGTGATATAGATGCCTTTGGAAACAGGAGCTCACAGTAGGGCTGCTCGATTATGGAAAAAAAAAAGCATAATCAAGATTATTTTGGTCAATATTGAAATCACAATTATTTAACATGATTACTTTGACTCGTGGAAAGATGCTGCAAATATTGAACTTAACAAAAAAAAAAAAAAACTGTATAAAAAAGTTAAACAAATCAACTGTGAAAACACCTTAAACTGTATTTACTGTAATTTCCCTTAATACTTTTCCTGTTTGAACTTTTTTTTTCCCCCATTCAGAATACAAGACAAAATAAGAGTTTACTTGCAAAATAATCCTTTTTCTCAATTATTCAGTTTTTGTGATCATTAGGAGCTGAAATCGTAATCACGATTCAAATTTCGATTCATTGCACAGCCCTAGCTCACGGTGTCAAATAATCTTGAAAGATGGGACATAATGTATTTATAAGGGCTGCTTGTATTTGTTAATGAAATCACTAAGTAATAAATGAGTGACCAGCATTTCTGTGTGTGTGAGTGAGTGAGTGAGTTACCTCTATGGTCTGCTCATAGGTCCAATCCAGTTTCTTCTTGACTTTCTTCTCTAGGAAGCTTGTGGCCTCAGTCTGTTTGACTCCAGCTGCTGTAGCCTTAAAGCCACAGTAGTAGCCGGCTGGATCACACTTGTAGAGCTGCGGACCCAACTCTTCATCCAGTCCGACCACTATCATACCTAGAGGAAGGACCCAAAGCAGAGGAAAATGAAGACAGGACAGTAGAGAGAAAGAGGCAATGTCATCTATTTAAACATCTGGTTTAGGCTTTGCAAAATACATTTGAATTTTCATCCTTAAGATAAAAATTGGCCTGAGGACCCATAAACAGTTTTAAATGCTGTGTGCAAGAACATGACAGCTAGATCAACATTAGTTTTCAAAGAAATAGTATGCAAATTGGCGGTGCAGATTTTTTGTGTTGATATTCAAAATCAAGCTGTGATGAAAGCCCTCTAAAACGCCATTTACACAACACTTTAGTCTTACAAAACAACTTTCAGTGTACATCTTAATACTTCACAAAGTAATGCTAACAAAAAAGTATTCACAAATTCTCTGGTCGTAGAAGAACATATATTATTTTAAAAGTGGATTAAACGATTTTGAATATTAAACAGGCCGGTTTTGGTTAAAACTAGAGCTGCACAATACATCGGGGCTTTATCGTGATATCAACTGTCAATAACTGTCAATAAACACATCATGAAAGACACTCAGAGATTTTTGGCTTAGTTGAAAGAAAATATCAGTAGAATACTACACTTTATAATAATTCTTTTGTGGTGCCTATTTTATTCAATGTTCCAATTGTTCAATAAAAGAATGTTGAAAATGATTTCCTTTTGTTTGTTTTAAATTCAACAAGCAATGTGTTGTGTTTTAGCAGAACTGAGTACACTTTAATAAGTAATATCGTTATCGTGATATTGAACAACGTTTTCGGATATCGCATGTTTTCCTTATACCATGCAGGCCTAGCTATACCCTATATAACATAAACAATCATTAAGGACGTGTTTCTGGTACACACAAACACACATGCACTCTACTCACAGCAGCCCAGCGGCCTCATCTCAGCATTCTGTGTGTAGACTTGGGAGATGTCCGCCATGCGTTTGCACAACATATCCACAGGGATCTCATAGCCGTACTTATACATCCAGTTAGCTGCTTCATACCGTGCCCTCTGCACCTGAGACCTGCTATCAGCTGGAGGGAGGAAGAGGCAGAAAAAGCATTTCACACAAATTGATTTAAGATTGGACAAATACATGAATGAGCATAACACAAACAAGTTGCTTCAATGTTTTACAGTGAAAGAGTATGATAAACTTCTTTACGTAAATTGATCCATGAGACAACAGAGTAGAAGAGATGGATGAATCATCACTCTCAACGTCATTGTCACATACAATGCAGTCAATGACCCAATCGTATCACTTCAAATTACTGCTTAAAGTTTTCTATTTTGTTAGCTACAATGCATTTGCAACTCATGTCCCACTTTATAATACTTGGTATGTGGTTGTTCTGACTAGTGTTATGTAATGTTCTGCTGCAACTAGAGTTGGCACCTGATTAAAATTACACACTATTTTTCTCCAGCTGAAAAATTGTATTAACTGATGTATTTCTATCTTTAAATAAGAACCTTAGTAACATGGCAATAAGGCAATAGTCAGTGAGAATCTGTTACTAACATGTAATGTTGACAGAAACTTTAACAGTCTTAATCATTAAATGACTCATTTTTGAGTATTCACCATCAGATGGACAAGACGTTGCTTACCAGTCATTCCGGTCATAGCACAGCCAATGTTCTCCGTAATTCTGTACAGATGTGTGACTGTCACCGCATCCAACAGCTTGTCCTAAGAAAAAAACACAAGACAAAGAGATTGCCAACAGAGAAATGTACTCCACAAGTAATGCAACAACAAGGACAGCTGTGGAATCTGACCACATGTGAAGAAACAGAAACATTATCTTCTGTGTGCGTTTATAATGTGTCCATGTGTACTGACCGGGACTTTCTTCTGGGTGACGACCACAACACAGTCCTTCCCTCTGACCGCTACGGAGGTTAGTCCTCCCTGGTTGATGGCTTTAAAGGCATACTCTGAAGACAGATAGAAGGGGGGGGGGGGGGGGGGGAGACAGACTGCTCATGAGCTCTACAAGAGTGCACTTTAAACTTTTCACCACTGCCAGCATTTTGTTTTTGAAATCAGGAACCAACCTAGCTAATTTTACACGTCACTGTACATACACACACTCTCCTAAGTATAACACAAGAACACATATTTTCTTTTGATAAGGTTTCACACTGTTCTGAAGCTAACGTGTTACAGCTCGGTTATTTTATTTTTTATTTATTTTATTTGTTCATTTAAAAAGGGACAATGCACATCAATTTACATTTTTTGTTTACACTCCAAAGGTAAATGCGCCAGAGTTCGCAGAAAAGCTCATTTTCATCTGTAGTCCCTTATAATGCCTGAATGGTTTAATAGAATGATGAATATAAATTGTGAGAATAGGGGTAAGTAGTGTGCTAAGGTTACTTAACTGTTTGCTAGATTACCTAAATAGGAAATTCCTTTCAATTCTAATAAAAATATGTATCCAAACATTAGCTTATGGGAGCACTGCACAGCTCAATTAAGCTAACGTTAGCTAAGGTAACGTTAGCTCAACTGCAACAAAACGGTTTAATTACTAGACAATTAACTATATTCAATTATAAATAATCATATATTAAATTGCATTTACTTATACCCTACCACGACGTACTGCAAAATTTCCTTTCTAAATAGCACTGAACTATAAATGGGCTAGATAGAAAATGCTAGCTAATGTTAGCTAATGTTAGCCTGTTAGCCACTAGTGATGACAGAGCAGGTTGAGTTTTGTTCATTTCTTTCACTAACTTACTTACTTACCGACTTGGTAGAGTCTTCCCTCTGGAGAGAAAATAGTGATATGGCGGTCAAATCCTGCACTTGACCCCCGAGACATGACGGCTGAAAATAACTAATATAACGTAAAACTGGTAGCTATAGACAGAAGTTGAAACTAAACATAGAGGCAACAGATCCAAAACATGGCAAAACAGCTACACCGGATGTGATCTGTCCGCTTGAAGGCTTCCATATCCGGGTCAACTTCGCAGCTTTGTAGTTTACCAGTCTATGTAGTTTACACTGATGTCATCAGTGACTGCTCCATGTTGCAATGAGATGCCACGGATGTTTGATTATTACTTAAAATCTAATCAAATGGCATTTTGCTATGGCTCAAAGTTAAAGAGATCAGGCCACTTAGTTATTTGTGGTAAATGATTTATTTACAAGTCTACAGTTGTAATCAAAGCATATGAGATATGATCAGTCTGAGTGTGTTCAGTGCTTTGTGGTGAGGCAGAGCCATCGTTGTGGTACTTCATAGGTGCTCCTGTCCTCTGTGTCGTCGAAGGGAATGTGCCACGAGTCCGCTGAAGTCTGGACAATGGTGTCATAGCTGAGAATACTCTAAACACACACACACATGCACACAGTTAATTGTTATGCTTCTTTCATTCACGCCCCATTATCAACTCTCTCCTTTCATACCCTTCCCTCTTCCTCTTGCTCCTCCTCTTCCTCACCTGAAATCGGACTCTCTTGCCTGCTGCGACGTATCCATATACTACCAGCTGGTGGCCTCGCTGCCATTTGAAGAAGAGTCGTCTGGTGGCTCCGTCTGGCAGGCAGGCCTTGTGGTCCCTCATCAGGTCCCTACTCACAAACCGACAGTGGTTCCCAGAATGCAAAGTAGCATACAGCAAGAAGGGGTCATCCTCCGAACTGACAGACACATAGACCAAAAGGTGTGAGGTACACTCATTACAAATAAATTCTAAAAAAAGAACAAAAAAAGTTGTAAATAAACAGATGCATAGCCAAATTGCAATGTGCTGAATGATACATATGAATTCATAATCCCTATTCTGGTTTTTATTCTATTAAATCAGACTCCCTCATGTTGCACGATGCTCATTAAACATTCTCAGTAAATAGTCTGTGTTGCCTCTGCTGTGTTAATGTGTTTTCTATGTTTTTCTATTGAGCATATTTCATGCTAGTCTTTTTTGCTATCGGGTGCTCACATGTTTTCAGTGAAGAAGCAATGAGCTTTCTGCTGGATGAGGGTCATGTTGTGTCTCTCCCAGGATCTGGAGGGCCGCAGCATGTGTTTCCTCCCCAACACCAGAACAGTCAGGCCCTGACCCACCAGCTCTGACACCACCGCCAACAACTGTAACACACATTTACATACTTTTATTTATATTAATATTTAAAAAAAGGAACATGAATATTTAAAAGGGACATGTCATGAAAAACTCACTTTTTCAGTGGACATGTGCACATACATTTCAATATCTGGAGTGCCTACCAACCCACAAACAATGAAATAAGTCAACTCAGTCAATTTTTGTGAGCTACTGGAATATACCTCCCTCCAACTACCTTTGCAAAGGTGTGCCATATTTTTCTCGCAAGCCAATCAGAGCAGACTGGGCTTTTTGGGATGGGGGAGCCAGGTCGATGAAACAAAGTGTCTCATGGTGATTTCCATTTGAACTGGAAAGTTGTAAATTTCACCTGAAACACCTCCTGAAGTCGGTTTTTCAAATCAGAGTCGGGAGAACCTCAGTCGTACACACAGTTCTGTAACTGTTCACGGTTAGTTGTTTCTGAACAAATCTACTTATTGCCACAGCAAAAACTACCACTCTTAAACAGAACAGAACTTAAACAGAGACACACTGGGGAATTGACTGCTAAGCTGTTTAGAATGGCTCTAGTGAGTATGTGGGCCCTTGGGGAAGCCTTTAGATGTCGTAATTTTATATTATCTGACCCTAAAAGGTTTATGTACAGTATATATACAATTCTTAGCCATGCTTGTGGCATGGCTCTATAGAAGGCAACGTTGATTGGTTAGTCAGTCTACCATTCTGGTCCAGACGTTCATGTCCCATTCAGAAAGAAATTCACAAACTTTGGTGATCCTCTGACTTTTTATCTAGCACAATCATCAGGTTAAAAAGTTTAATTTGTCCAATACTTTGTTTATGATTTGTTTATCAAATACCTGCAAAACTAATGACATTCCCATCAGCCTCAGCTGTACTTTGTATTTAGTGCTCATTAGCAAATGTTAGCATGTTAACACGCTAAACGAACACGGTAAAACATGGTACATATTGGCATATTTTACGGTGTATTGATAACTAACTGCTAAACATCAACATAGTATGCAGAAATTAGCATTTAGCTCAAGGGCAGCTATCGACACTGCTTTCACAGTGTCGATAGCGTGGCTGTATACTTTTATGTTGTGGACTACAAATTCAGCAGGTATTTTCATATTTCATATATAGCTGTGTTGCTGCCAATTTCATTCATACAGGCATTTGAATAAACATTTCTGTCAGTGGTCCTTATGTAAATGTATATGACTTTTGTGTTCATTTTAATAATGTATTGAGCTTTTCCATGAACTGGATGACTAGATAGGGAAATAGGTTTGACTGTTTGTACTTGGCTTTGTCTTTTAGCCAGATGACATCTGAGAAAGATGTGACATATTTGAATGCAGAGACAGAAGTACAGATACTTAACACATACACACATCCTGATAGACAGACACGTAGGTAGGCAGACAAGTAGTACTAGGTGTTGTTAAAATCAGGTATTAGCAAGTTACAAAGGCACCTCCTACACATATCTACTAACACACTGCAGGGTTAGTCATAGTGCAACCGGCAGAAAAGCCCCTGGGTTGGACAGACATATACGGTATGTAGGGAGAAACCACTACAATCTCAACCAGCAGTAGAGTGTAAAACTGTGTGTGAGCATGCCATTTGCAGAGAGGATCCTGAATAAGTGTTGTTAGACTGGTAGAAAATATTAAGCTTTACTCTTTTCATCTCTTTGTTGTGCATGTGCATTTGTGTTTTCTCACCGTCTCTGACTGCCTGGTTTTGTCCTTGTTGGTATTTGCTACATTCAGTCCATCTACGACCACATCAAAAGACGGCTTCCTCTTCACAAACGCCTTGAACCTCTCCAACTCCTGAACAGACACATAGATAGATAGAGAGATAGAGAGAGTGATATGGTGAGAAAACATTGGTCAGTTGAGGAGAAGAAATTGATAAAAAATACACAAGTTATACCTGAACATTGTACTGTATTGTACAAAAACACTTGAGTTTACACTCCATGACATTCCTGCTTTTTGCCATTTAACCATAGAGGCTCAGAGTTAATAGAAGCAACCTATGAAAATGCAAAAAAAGGCTGAGAACAGACAAATCCAGTGAAGAATAAGTGATGCACGAGTTGCAGTGTACCTGAAGTTTTCACTATCTGTACTAACAATATTACCTAACCAGCTAAACTAAGCATGCTAACATGTAGTAATTAGCACTTAACACAAAGTACAGTTTTGCACAGATTTGGTCATCATTTAAAGTATTGGCCAAATTAAAAGTTTGAATCCATGGTGCCGCTAGGGGAAAAGTCAAGGGATCACTAAATGTATTACAGTTCATCCTCTAGGGTCCACAATGTCTGTCCATACTGTTGGTCCAATCCATCCAGCAGATGTGGAGATGTTTTAGTGAAAACGTAATACTTGCTGGTGGCCAAGGGGAGAAGTCAAGGGTGTGATGGAGAAGTTGTTGGTTAAATGAGCCCATGCTTAAGACCTCATACTTAATAAAGAATCCCTAGGTGTAGTTGCTTAAATGAGTTTGCAATCACGGATTATTTAAAAGCCCTAATGCTGACCTTTTGAACAAAGAAAATCACTAAAGTCCAGTCTATAACAGTACATTTTGGGAATAGTGGCTGACTTGCTCATTTTCAGTAAATGTACAATTTGGCTGGCTGATTAACTGGATGTCTGACGTATTATGTACTGTACTGAAAATATACAGAAAAATGTCCACAGATCTCTCAAACAACAACATCAGGGGCTTGTTCCTTATTGTGGTGTGTGGAGCGTATCTGAACCCCATCTGCGAGTTGACTGGCCTGATGGTTGGCTGGTTTTCTCACTGACTGATCACAGGCCTGCCAGTAATACTACCTGGCTTTTTCTTCTTGGCACTGAGATGGCAGAGGGCCAGCTGGCAGCTCAACTGACAATAGAGTACTCTGTTTTATGTTAAAGTTTAATTTTTTATAAAATGTACACACTGAGGACCTGGGACATTTTTTTTCTCTGTTGGACAAAACTTATTTTAGTTTAGACTCACTAATATGACAAAAATGTAAAGTGGGCTACTGTCAATGCACTCTTAGCTGTATTGTTTGTATTACATTTGGTCACACTTTATATACTTACTCCTTCCAAAGGGGCTAACATATAGTATGTAAGTAAAAAGTCTGATGTGGAAAGATCTGTAAATATTCAAACTCTGTCTTAAACTTAATTTTAGTATAGCAGCACCTAAAAATGCAGCTAATAATCAAGTTACAATTTGTTGAATATTTTTGTGTCATCTGTGTAATATGACCACAGAAGTTAGGCTTTATCTTTATTACAGCTTTGTACCATAACAGGAAAGTAGTGCTGTAGCTTAGAATAGGCCTTCAGCACGGGAACATTGTTAGAACTTTCACTTTTAGATAGCAGCAGTATGGAAATAGGTTGCAGTGAATTCCCCTGGACTTGAAACTTGACTGTGTGCATGCCCTCACGGACGCACAATCAAATTGTGACTGTAAAAATGTAAAAAAAGGCTGTAAAATTCCTCCTCTGATGGAAATGTGCTCTAGATAAAACGCCTGTTGATGCTCCATTATCTATTTTGATTGCTTTTACTCACACGCACAATGTGCAGTGGAGGCTGGCATTGGTTGAAGGGGCAGATGTGTGTTTCGGGTGGGAGGCAAAAGGAATTAAAGAAAAAAACCGATGGATGATGGACAGATGGAAGTGTGGAGATAAAGAGAGTGCTTGGTTATGATAGAGAAAGGGTGCAGAAATAAAAAAGAAATTGTAATAAAAAAATAGAATTGGCAAAAACAAGAACAACAGAATAAGAGCAGGAGAAGGAGGAAGAGAGAGACGGAGAGAAAGTCCGGTATAATTATCCAGGGACTTTCCAGAGCTCACTCACACGCACACGCACACACACACACACACACACACACACACACACACACACACACACACACACACACACACACATTACACAAATCAAGATAGCATTCTGTATACATACCCTACAGCATGATAGTAGCAGAAGCAACAATACCAGATAACAATATAGAGGCTAATATTTTATGTAAGAATTTTAAAGTTATTTATTATTTTTAGTATTGAAGTACAACATTTGCACTTTAGTGAACTGAAATTGGTTACAATAAAAAAGCAGAAGACTGTATTGTGTATTGTATGTTAAAACGTTAAAAATAGACTTTTGTTCTTGTTTTGGTATCTGAGGCTTTTAACTGCGCAACACATGAAGCCCCTGTTGCTAGAAACACACAGTGTATGCTGGCAGGTTATTTAGCTCCAACAGCGTGGACACAAAAACACAAAGGCAATTGTACAGAGGTACAATGTAATGCAATATAGCAGAACAGTTAATCAAAAATGCAACCTTTGGGGAACTTCAAATGTTCTATTTTTGTTTCAGAAATAGGGGTGACCAAAACTATTAGAAATGTCCTTTAATATAACGCAATGCAATAAATCACCACAGGAAACTGTACATTTTTGTTGAAACTGTGTGTTTAGGAGTTAAGCATAATAGGTTTCACAAAGGTGGTAAATAATGGCTGATATGTTATTTTTCATTTAAATTGCACAGGGGGTTTTATTTTTCTTGGCACTCGTAGTGTCAAAATGGATGACTTGATCTCAGTGTCCATCTATCTATCTATCTATCTATCTATCTATCTATCTATCTATCTATCTATATATATATATATATATATATATATATATATATATATATATGTACTTAAATTATATCATACTTTCCTGCTCGCTGTGATGACCTTGTAATCAGCACAGACAAACACAGCTCCTCTTCCTCTTTGCATTGATGCAAATCTGTTTCTGTCCCTCCCTGCATCTGTTGCTTCACTGTAGTCTGTAGCACACTGTTTGCCCTTAAAATGAATTGCCTTAAATTTGGAATTAATAAAGTCGAGCATGTCTGTCTGTCTGTTTGCCTTCCTTAGCCTGTCTCCTTGGCAGGAGGTAGTTGTGGTCCAGATTCACATGGTGCTCCACATGCTGGAAATCCCCTCAATTTAACTAACTGTTGCACGAACAAACTCCCCCTGACTACTGAAAAACACAAAGGAAAACATGCAAACTTTCTCTCTGTTCATAAATCAAATTTTACATATTATTAACTACATGTTACTAATGCTGCCAATTTCTTTTTTTGAACTATTTTAAGTGAATAACCTTGTTTTTAAGTTTATTGTCATAAAAAAACAACAACCAAAACATTCCAATCCGATGAAAAGCTTGTGCCCTGGCTCTCTATTCACACAGACAGCGCACAATATGCATACATGTGTGTGCTGCCCTTTTTGAAAGTATCAAGATCCTAAATCATCTGTGGGCTGAGGCTGTCTATTAAACAGGTGGTGTGAGTCCTATCGTTTTGGAACCACTTAAATCGACTGAAATGACTGATACGCTCATTGATAAATCATCACCACGTTTGTTTCCGAAGAGAGGTGGAACAATGGTCCCTGCCACCTCAAATCATGCAATTTCCCAATTTCATGTAAAACATTGCCAACCTATTGGACAAAGCAGCAGAATAGTTTACCTTAATGACATTTGGGAAATGTGCTTATGCGTTTTCTTGTAGAGATGAGAAAGTGACACCACTCTCGTGTCTGTCAAATATAAAGCTAATAGCATAAAGACTAAAAACAAGGGGAAACAGCTAGCCTCTAAAGCTAACTAATTATCACGCTATATCTTGTTTGTTTAATCCATACAATACATGTTAAAATGACAATTTGTGTTTTTTTTCATTCATGTAATACAGACTATTACCATCTAATACAGCATAGTAATGTTGCTTAGCCAACCAACAAGTTAATTTCATTTAGCTAAGCTACATTTTGTAACTGTATCAAATGCTATTCCAGCTTAATAATGTAGCTAAGGTACATCATTGTAGCTAAACTACATTATTAAGCTGTTTAGATGCTAATACAGTAAAAAGTAATGACTGTCATGCTACCAAGCTTGAAAAGTGCAAACAACAGCGGTACTATTAAAGTCATAACAGTCCAGAGAAATGAGTCTTTAAACCAGATGGAGAGACAGCAGCCTCACCGTGCCCGACGCTACACCTAACTTCCTTTAAAACAACTCCATACCAAAGCTGTTTTACTCTCATTTATCTAGACAGTAAAAGTGTTTGCTAGAGTTCACCAAGCTGTTTCAACTAACCTTACCAGCCTAGTGCTGCATCTGTACCAATGACGCCATCTAGCAGAAGTTAAAGAGAAGGAGATAATGTACAGACAGATGAGCCTCAACATAGATATCATATTTTTGGTTTAGGACAATTTCTTACACATTTTTTGAACAACATGGAATTTTGAATTTAGGATGAATGACTTACTATTTCAAACTGAACATATCTTAAAAGTTCTCAAACTGCTGAAGCTAAAAGTTCACAGACTTTTAACACCAACCGCAATTAGCATAATGTATTATTATTTATGTACGGTTTTAATCTAAAGGTTAATAAGAATGTAGATCATATTTAATGGACAAACTGCGAGCGCAAATCAATTAATACAACATAATATCATCAAATATATTATAATCTGTTAATACCAATTTATATTTCACAGCTGCAGACATTGAAATTAAATTCAAAATAAACATGCATACTATGTCTTCAAGTCATGGTAGAAATGTATTTAAGCTATTTAAATGCTCTTTATGACCTTAGATTTAAATCATTAGAGACTTATTCAGAGTTCTTAAGGATCCATGGAAACCCTTGCGTGTGCGTGCGTGTGCATGCGTACCTCCGGTGTAGTCTTGTTAAAAACATCTCGTCCCTGAATGATGTCAGCCATCACTCTGTCTTTTAGCTGTTGGTACTCCTCATCAGTCAGCTGGATGGACTCTAACTCAGACCCACAACACCTACACACACCCCTAAACACACACACACAAACACACACACACTCACATTCATGAATGACACATACAGAAAAAACTATTCTGCCCAAATAAGCTGTTATAATGATTCATGTTGAGGTAGGAAGGGGTGTAATTACTTTGGGGTAGCGCTGGTCCAACTTCCTGTCCATGTCTGTCCTGTGAGACTGAAGAGGAGGAGAGGGATGGAGAATAGAGGAATGAGAGCGAGTTATGGGTTAAGGTGGATAATAATAGATGAGATCATGTTAAGTTCCCACCAACAAAAGAAAATAAATTCAGGTATGAATGTTGGTTTGCAATTTTATCTTGCTTTTTAAATCTGTATAAAAGGGAGGAAAGAAAAGGGAAAATCCCCTCAAATGTATTCATAAGCCATATTTTAAAAGCAGCACTTTTTAACTCCTGACTGATCAAATAATAGCTTGTCAGTCAATCTGTTATGTTTTTATATTATACAATGATATCATATTTAAAGCCACAGTTTAAAGAACGGATGCTGCTTAATTTAGAAAATTGTATTATATGCATCCAGCTTCATTTTCCCACCTAACCCTCAGTGTCTTTATCACTCTCCCGTACCTCTCAAACCAGGTCTTAATGCTGCTGGCAAGGCTGTGTTGGGGGTAGATCTGGTTGTTCCTCATGTAGAGCAGAATCCCCTGCAGCCTCTCCTGGTGCTCAGACTGAGACATGCCCTCTGCCTCTGTCTCATTTTTCTTCCCCACTCCCTTAAACAGAGCGTCCCAGGTCTCCTGGTGCGGGCTCAGTCCCTTTTCAATTAATTCATCATAAAGAGCCCAGGCAGTGGTCGTGTCACCATTTAACACCGCTGCTGTGATAATGTCGCCATAGTTGCGTGGTGATGGGGTAAAGACCTGTTATGATAGACGTAAAACCAGGTAAGGATAGAGTAGGGATGTCACGTCCTCTAGCTCCAATATGAGTTTAAAGTGATTTTAAAGTAACAACAATCAAAACACTGTTCACCTTCTTAACCTCATGCAGGATGCTGACAGCCTCCCTCCACCTTGCCGTCCGGCTGAAGGACTTGATAAAG
The DNA here is from genome assembly GCA_023566125.1 of Zingel zingel. Lineage (NCBI taxonomy): Eukaryota > Metazoa > Chordata > Actinopteri > Perciformes > Percidae > Zingel > Zingel zingel. The sequence goes on along the minus strand of CM042333.1, from coordinate 11,945,962 downwards.
AGGCTGGACGCTCCTGTGTCCAGAGAATGGAAACTTCCCTGCATAATGTCATAGACGTCGAACACCTCGGAGTCGTGGCCACTGCTCACACACAGCGTCAGGTACCGTAGTAACAGCTCATAAGACAGGGTTCCTGTTTCCATTGCTACAAAAGTCAGTAGGGACCTGTGGTAGAATGATGCAGTACATGTATGTAACATACACATACTTAACAACGTGCATATTCTTTTGTATTTATTCTTTCTTTCTTTTTTAAGATTATTGTTTTTTTTTTTTGCCTTTAACTGATAGGACAGCTGTAGACAGGAAAGAGGGCACAGGGGGGGTGGGGGGGACCATATGCAGCAAAGGGCCGCGGGTTGGAATTGAACCCGGACCACTGCGGTAAGGACTGAGGACTGTCTAGGTTTATGTATGCACCATCCACTAAGGCAAATTCCTTGTAAGTGTTACTTACTTGGCAATAATTCCTTTCTGATTCAGATTAAATCATTGAGCCTTATGGCACACCTGCCTTGCTTATATTTTCTTCTTCATGGTTATGTGCAATGACATTAAAATGATAGTTCTTGAGATTTAATCCAACATGCTAAAATATTAAGGTAGCACTGGTTTTCTTCTCCACTTGGACAAAAACAACAGGCATAAAATGAACAGACATAATGTAAACAATTAGGACAAATGGACCTCAACAAAAACCCAGACACACAAACACACTCATTTGCTCTTACTTGGCGATATCCAGATCTGCCCCGTGGGTGAACAGCGCACACATCATTTGGATGTCAAAGCGTTGGGGATTTCCCAGAGACTCCTTCAGCTTTCTCCACTCTGCAGCAGCAAGTGGCCGGTCGGGAGGCTGCACCTTTGCTGTGAAACATTTATGCTTCGGTGAAGGAAACTGAAACAATTTTTACCAAACACTTTCATAGATTCATTTAGACTTTATGAGGCAGAAGGAAAACGTCATTAAAAATACTTAGTCAGTATGTGTGTTTTTTTATTTATATATTTATATATATATATATATATATATATATATATATATATATATATATATATATATATACACAGTGAGGAAAATAAGTATTTGAACACCCTGCTATTTTGCAAGTTCTCCCACTTGGAAATCATGGAGGGGTCTGAAATTGTCATCGTAGGTGCATGTCCACTGTGAGAGACATAATCTAAAAACAAAAATCCAGAAATCACAATGTATGATTTTTTAACTATTTGTGTGATACAGCTGCAAATAAGTATTTGAACACCTGTCTATCAGCTAGAATTCTGACCCTCAAAGACCTGTTAGTCTGCCTTTAAAATGTCCACCTCCACTCCATTTATTATCCTAAATTAGATGTACCTGTTTGAGGTCGTTAGCTGCATAAAGACACATGTCCACCCCATACAATCAGTAAGAATCCAACTACTAACATGGCCAAGACCAAAGAGCTGTCCAAAGACACTAGAGACAAAATTGTACACCTCCACAAGGCTGGAAAGGGCTACGGGGAAATTGCCAAGCAGCTTGGTGAAAAAAGGTCCACTGTTGCAGCAATCATTAGAAAATGGAAGAAGCTAAACATGACTGTCAATCTCCCTCGGACTGGGGCTCCATGCAAGATCTCACCTCGTGGGGTCTCAATGATCCTAAGAAAGGTGAGAAATCAGCCCAGGACTACACGGGAGGAGCTGGTCAATGACCTGAAAAGAGCTGGAACCACCGTTTCCAAGGTTACTGTTGGTAATACACTAAGACGTCATGGTTTGAAATCATGCATGGCACGGAAGGTTCCCCTGCTTAAACCAGCACATGTCAAGGCCCGTCTTAAGTTTGCCAATGACCATTTGGATGATCCAGAGGAGTCATGGGAGAAAGTCATGTGGTCAGATGAGACCAAAATATAACCTTTTGGTCATAATTCCACTAACTGTGTTTGGAGGAAGAAGAATGATGAGTACCATACCAAGAACAACATCCCTACTGTGAAGCATGGGGGTGGTAGCATCATGCTTTGGGGGGGTTTTTCTGCACATGGGACAGGGCGACTGCACTGTATTAAGGAGAGGATGACCGGGGCCATGTATTGCGACATTTTGGGAACAACCTCCTTCCCTCAGTTAGAGCATTGAAGATGGGTCGAGGCTGGGTCTTCCAACATGACAATGACCCGAAGCACACAGCCAGGATAACCAAGGAGTGGCTCTGTAAGAAGCATATCAAGGTTCTGGCGTGGCCTAGCCAGTCTCCAGACCTAAACCCAATAGAGAATCTTTGGAGGGAGCTCAAACTCCGTGTTTCTCAGCGACAGCCCAGAAACCTGACTGATCTAGAGAAGATCTGTGTGGAGGAGTGGGCCAAACTCCCTCCTGCAGTGTGTGCAAACCTGGTGAAAAACTACAGGAAACGTTTGACCTCTGGAATTGCAAACAAAGACTACTGTACCAAATATTAACATTGATTTTCTCAGGTATTCAAATACTTATTTGCAGCTGTATCATACAAATAAATAGTTAAAAAATCATACATTGTGATTTCTGGATTTTTGTTTTTAGATTATGTCTCTCACAGTGGACATGCACCTACGATGACAATTTCAGACCCCTCCATGATTTCCAAGTGGGAGAACCTGCAAAATAGCAGGGTGTTCAAATACTTATTTTCCTCACTGTGTATATATATATATATATATATATATATATATATATATATATATTTATTTATTTATTTTATAATATATTATTATATATATATATATATATATATATATATATATATATATATATATATATATATATATATTATTTTTTTATTATTACCTTTTTTAGTATTATCACTATTGTTATTATTATTACTTTTATTATCCTTTCTACTTTCTGGATAGGTGTCCTATGTGTTCGGGGGGGCAATAATTCATACAAAATAACGATGTGAGCATTGGTTCATGGTTCTTTCGTGAATGTTGTATCTATGTACATATGCTGTACTATCAGTGCTCAATAAAAAAAATATTAAAAATTAGTCATCTGAGTGTCTATTGAGTATGGAATTATGTGTAAGTATTTGAACTGCCTTGTTCCTGCACACACATTTGTTTTCTCTAATGTTGTATTTTGCACCAAAAAAGGTCTGACTATAAGAGAGAAACAAGGCTTTGCTGCATGTAAAAAGACGCCCTCCTACTATGTCACATAGTTCCAGTCGGTCCTACCTGCTCCTCTAGCTGTCCTCCCTTCAGGCTCCCCTACATGCTGCTTCCTCTTCAGCATCTCTGCCGTCCTCTTTGCCGTCCCCGCAGCAAACACAGATTTGGGGAAGGAAGGCCTCTGCCAAAGAGTGGAGCTTTTACCTTTTCCCTTTACAGCACCATCCCATAATTCCTCTTCCCTACATCTGATGGTGCTATTTTTTACTCCCCCCTGTCCATCAGTCCGTCCACTGTTGCTTTTGTCTGTCTGTCTGCCACCTGGGTTAGGTTTAGTGTCTCTGGTACACAGAAAGCGTGCTGAGAGAGGCAGCTGTGATGACTTGCATAGAGAAGGATTGAGTGTGAAGAAAGCTAAACTTCCCTGCTGAAAGAAGGGCTTTAACGGGTTTAGGCATATTCTGACCTTTAATATCAAGGTGGAGCCCATGTTGGCCTCTGGGTTTGTGAGAACTTAATGTCGATTATCTATTACTAAGCTTCACATTCACTTTAGTTATACACCAGCTATAATCCTTAATTTGGCATACACAAACTGTAGTTTAGTGTGGCATACATCACATGCTGTTAGTTACATGAATCAATAACCTGGAGATGAGACTAGCCAGCTAACCTAGCTGTTTTCCAAATGCCATTAGTTACTTAAATATAACGATCACTCGTTTGCTCTAGGTATGAGTATAACTATTTAAAAGTGACTCACACCTTCCCCTCGATATCCAAATGAAATACCTAGCTTCTTTCTTTCTCCATAACTTCATGGACAAACACAACTGTAGGCATGACTCGAGTCGCACATCTTGACGTCATCAACACTCGACAGCTCCGTTTGTAAACTGCGTCAAGTTTGTAAAGATAACCAGAGAAAGACCGGAATAAGCTATTTGGTTTTTATCACTTAAAACCATAAATTAAATATATGAGACCATAATTCATTGTTGCAGTGACGACTTTGCAATTCATGTGTTTATTTGAATTGATAGAAACTGTTAGCGTTTCCCCAATGTAGTCTCGCATTGTATTTAAATTACGCGTTTATTTTATTTGAATTCTGTCATTCAAACCGGAAGCCACGTTCTTGTTTATACAGCAACTTGACGTTGTCCAATTTTTGGGTAGTTTGGCTACTTGTGTACACAAGTCTACTTTACACTGTTTTTAACTTTTGGGATAGAAATGTTAAACTGACGAAAGATAAGATTCACTTCGCAGCAGGTATGGCTAAAGAACAACAGCCTCAATGGTCGGATATTTTGAAAAGGAGGTTAGCAAACACCAAAAAAGGTGAGACAAAAGGTAAACTAACGTTACATACTGGCTAACGTTCGCTACTTCGGATTGATAACTAATAATCAACATTAACATTCTACTGACCTGTGTCCCTGTTGCTGTACAGATGAGAAAAGCGACGAGGAAAAGAAAGCAGAAGAAACTGAGCTGTTCACCAAATATTACACAGAGTGGAAGGGAGGAGGCGACAAAGACCAGTCCTACAAGAACATCCCACGATTTTACTACAGGGTATTATTGAAATACACAACATATGTAAACCCAATGAAAAGTGTTGTCATTCATGTCATTTTGATTGTGTTATGGTACAAGACCGATGACTAAACTAAACTCTGAGTCATCACTAAATTACACTGACACAATCTGCCAAACAAATGTCCTTTTCTATTTGAAGAAAACAATTACATGTCATCCCCCAAATAATAACACTACAAGATTAGTTTGGACGTTGGAAGTTACCGTATGGCAGACCACCCTAAATTATATTATTAATATATGAAACAGAACAAAACAAACCAGTGAACTGCAGTTTTTCTGCCAGGTGTGTGTCTGATAATGGCCTGTTCAACAACTCAGCTGTTTGACAGAGTGAGGATTTTAACAGTGGCGATAATGCTCTTACATTACAGTGGGATACAACAGTAATATTGAAACAAGGTTGATGGTGGTAGTGCTGATGAAGATTATGACGTTGATCATGTTATTACTGATGTGTAGTTGCCAGCTAAGTACAAGGTGCGACCTTACAGGCTTGCTGTTTAATGAAGGAGATGTGCAGAAATGAAAATAGAGTGGTGGTAATGATGATGATGATGTTGTTCTGCAGCTACCAGCAGAGGATGAAGTATTACTTCAGAAACTGAGAGAGGAATCCAGAGCAGTCTTCCTCCAGAGGAAGAGCAGAGAACTGCTGGATAATGAGGAACTACAGGTAAAACGCACACTTAGTCGGTCACGACACAATGACTTACTTAGGCATGAATAACACCACTGTAGGATACTTATTTTGTGTCCATCTATGTTTTTGTCTTTTTTTACTTGTCTTACTGTAGAATCTGTGGTTTCTGCTTGATAAGCACCAAGTGCCTCCAGTGAGTGGGGAGGAGGCCATGATTAGCTACGAAGCCTACCTACAGGTGGGAGAAAAGGCTGGGCCCAAGTGCAAGTAAGTAACAGGAAATAGAGGTTAACTGGCAACAGCCCAATTTCAGTAAAAAACTCTGGCCAATCTTGTTTTGTGTGGTTTTTATACTATAAAAAACAATGTTAATAGCAGATGTAAAAGGGGAAAACCTGGCTTAGGTAGGTAATAAAAAGTAACAGTGTCTCTCCTCTTGTCTTCTCTCTTTCCTTCAGAAAATTCTTCACAGCCAGAGTGTACTCCAAGCTGCTCCACAGCGACCCTTACGGCAGGATCTCCATCATGCAGTTCTTTAACTACGTCATGAGGAAAGGTGCGGACCTTCATTTTCTTGTCTTTTGTATATGTTCAGCAGTGAGCAAAAATCTACAAAGATAAACAAGTAATATATATCTTGAGAAGGTAGAACAACAAACAAAACGGCATCTTTACTGTCAACTGATACAATTTTCGGAACTTAGGTTACATTAAGATCTTTCCCTTGATATTTGGTTTGGTTAGTAATCTCCCAACTCCTGTTTACTCAACTGCATTTATCTGAACTGGTGAAAATCCTTGTCACTGAGTGTTGCTCATTTATATTCCCTCTGTGCATCTAGTATGGCTGCATCAGACCAGGATAGGTCTGAGTCTGTATGATGTAGCAGGACAGGGTCACCTCAGAGAGTCGGTAAGTATTTCCATCACTAACCACACATTTAAAAAAAAAAAAAAAAAAAAAAAAGTAATGTGCAGCCAGTAGGAGAATAGTGGATTGCATTAGTACTGAAATAAAAAGAAATTCTGTACAGGATCTTGAGAACTACATCCTGGAGCTGATCCCCACTCTGCCTCAGTTGGATGGACTGGAGAAGTCCTTCTACTCTTTCTACGTCTGCACCGCTGTTCGCAAGTTCTTTTTTTTTCTTGACCCTCTCCGAACAGGTGAGCCTGAGCCCCACACATGGTGAAAATGTACAGTGGCACTACAGTGGAAGCCATGCTAAAGTTGACTAAAAAGAGGAATACAAAAATAATCTTTTGGAAATTGATCTTAATGCCTTAATTAAAAAATGAGGAAAAGTCCGACCTTTAAGGACACCAATTTTCTTTGTGAATGAATAATGTATCGTACATAAATAAATGTTCTTCCTTAAAATACAGTAGGCATAAGTGAGTACACCTCTATGTTAAATTCCCATAGAGGCAGGCAGATTATTATTTTTAAAGGCCAGTTATTTCATGGATCCAGAATACTATGCATCCTGATGAAGTTCCCTTGGCCTTTGGAATTAAAATAGCCCCACATCATCACATACCCTTCACCATACCTAGAGAATGGCATGGGGTACTTTCCATAAGATCATCTCTCAATGCAAATCAAACCAGCTATTAGGCTAACTGAAATAAAACCATGCTATCATCTAGGTATGGTGAAGGGTATGTGATGATGTGGGGCTATTTTAATTCCAAAGGCCAAGGGAACTTTATCAGGATGCATAGAATCCTGGATCCATTAAATAACTGGCCTTTTAAAAATAAAAATCTGCATTGACAAAGAAAATTGGTGTCCTTTTAAAGGTTGGATTTTTCCTCATTTTTTTAATTAAGGCATAAAGATCAATTTCCAAAAGATGATTTTTTTTATTTTTTTTTATTCCTCTTTTAAGTCAGCTTTAGCAGGGGTTCATAAACGTATGAGTGCCACTGTATCTCTACAGTAAAATGTTGAATAATCGATGTCAAAGGGTAGTATTAACTATTTTAAATGGTCAATATGGACAGAGGTAATAGGTGAAGAAACATGTCCAGAGAGAAGTAATATCTGTGGCTATAATGTGTTTATAAAGAGAACACTTTGGGATTACAGAGACTGAGTTTACAAAGTCAACAGCTTTTTCTTTAATGAGGCTGTTGGGTTTCTGCTTTTTTTCTTCTTCAGGAAAGATTAAAATCCAGGATATATTGGCCTGCAGTTTTCTGGACGACTTGTTGGAGGTAGAATTTTTGTATCACTCACATTTCTTAACCTTCTATAAGTCCATTGTTTTTCCCCCCACAACCCCTGCTGTGTTAATTCATACTTTGCAATCGATTAGGTAGGTATTGTGTTGTATGGATTAATGCAGTTTTTCTATATTATTATGAAATGGTCTGATATTACAAGGCAAATTCATTATTACGCGATACTCCCACAAGTAAAGACCAGCTGATTTCATTTCATGTTGTGCTTTCTCACATTCTTATTCCTCTTCCTCTGTGCCCTTAGTTAAGAGACGAAGAGCTTTCTAAAGAGAGTCAGGAGTCCAACTGGTTTTCAGCCCCCTCGGCTCTCCGAGTCTATGGTGAGAAAACGTCTGTGTGTGAATGTCAACTTTCCAATCTCACATCAAGTGTTCATGATGTTAAATTATTTTCTGGAATAATGTATTATTTTATCTCTGCCAGCTAAATTAAAAGACTTTGGTGGGCAAAGTGTGAATCTGGGATTCAGGGTCAATAGAAATAAAGTACCTGGGGTGTCTATGTAAGCAACCAGCTCAGTAAAGATCACAGACTGCAGCCTGTCAGTGGCTGAGCTTGTGGTTCTGTTATTACTGGATATTTTTTTTTTTTTACAAATCTTTTTTGTCTCAACAGGCCAGTACCTCAACCTGGATAAGGACCACAACGGCATGTTGAGCAAAGAGGAGCTTTCACGCTACGGCACAGCTACGCTCACCTCAGTCTTCTTGGACAGGGTGTTTCAGGAGTGTCTCACCTACGATGGAGAAATGGTACAATCAAATGCAGTACACATACAGATGGGTGACAAATTAAAAGGACAGCTTCAATGATCTTGAAAGTTTCTGGAACTCTGTTGGAATCTAGTGGTGTCTAATTGATGGTGGAGAGTAGCCTAGAAATCTCCAAGTGTAATTTGCAGCCAGGGTCATTCTAGCAACTCTCTGTTGGCTTGCGAGCTGGAAAAACGAAATTCTGGTCAGGCCAATCACATTGTGTATAGAGTCGGTGGGCGGGCTTAACATAAGGACTGCAGAGTTGCGACTGTTCCGTGTGAATTCCCTGCTACTTGAAAACAAAGAAGATGGCTGCTGCTGCTGGTGAACAGCGGTCTTTCGAATCGGCTTTGGCTGCGACTCTGGAAGATTTGGAGTTAAGCACTGAAGTCATTCTTAAAAAGGAAGATGTGTTCGGAGTTTTGCCGACCAGATACGGCAAAAGTTGAATCTGTCAACTAGCGTTGCTCTGGTTGGCAATGAGTGCAGAGAGAATTTGAAATATAACCGTTTATCCCGCCCCTCGGATTGAGCCCTGCCAATGGTGAGTTCCCAGACCCAACGTCTTGATGTGGGTCTAGCTTGTCAGGCTAGGTGGAGAGCGCTGTCGAACACATCAGTCCAAAACCTCCCATGGATGGTCAACTGGGTTGAGATCTGGTGTCTGTGAAGCTCAAAGCATACGATTCACATCATTTACATACTCATCAGACCTTTCAGTGACCCCTCATGTCCTGCAGTTATGTCCATCCTCTCATTTATTCAGGGTTTTCTTTTTAATTGCTCGCCTGTCTCTATGTTATGTTTTGTGTTCACCTGGAGCTGCTCAGTGGGTGATCACAGTGTGTCCTCTCTGGGCAGCTGACACACACATTTGATGGCACTGACTTTCTAATGTTGAGAATGATACGGCATTGGTCTAAATCTCTTCTCTGTGCATCATTTTAGATGTTAGTTTTTGCAGACTTCTGTGTGCTGGTTCTAAATAGGATATTTACAGTAAGAAATATTGTGTTCCTCTTCTTCTATCTTAGGACTATAAGACCTATCTGGACTTTGTATTGGCGTTGGAAAACAGGAAGGAGCCAGCAGCGTTACAGTATATTTTTAAACTTTTGGACATGGAGAATCAAGGATACCTCAACGTCTTCTCCCTCAACTATTTCTTCAGGGTAAATTCTCATTCTAGTTCCTGATTATAACCCCCTTGTTAAGGCTAGGACCTAGCTTGTATTTTTTTTCTACGAGGATAGGAAATACAAGATCACACACACACACACACACACACACACACACACACACACACACACACACACACACACACACACACACACACACACACACACACACACACACACATTCACACTCAACTGTGTTGTGTCCGTGTTTCATGATACCGCTGTGTGCTTTGTTCTTCAGGCCATTCAGGAGCAGATGAAACTCCATGGTCAGGAGCCTGTCACCTTCCAGGATGTCAAGGTATATTGTACACACACACACACACACACACACACACACACACACACACACACACACACACACACACACACACACACACACACACACACACACACACACACACACACACACAGGTTTGTGGCACTATCTCTGTGGGGACCCGTCATTGACATAATGCATTCCCTAGCCCCTTACCCTAACCTTAACCATCACAACTAAATGCCTAACCTTAACCCTTACCCTCACCCTAACCATAACCTAATTCTAACCCTAATCCTAAAAAAAAGTCTTAACCCTCAAACAGCCCTTTAACCTTGTGGGGTCCAGCATTTTGGCCCCACAAAGCTGTCAGGACTCCACAAGTATACTGGACTTCTGGCTTTTGGACCCCACAAATATAGTTATACAAGCCCACACACACACACACACACACAGACACACACACACAGTTCAGCCAAGTTTCTTTAACACGCCAATCTTTTTGTACAACCTTGCTCTAATAATGGCGGCAATGTGGTGGGTGCTTTAAAGATGACGAACTTTACTTTCAGTCATAGTCTTCCAATGTGTTTTTGACATAGCTAATGATGATGATTTACTTGATTTTGATTTATTTTGGTTGCCAAGGTTCAACCAAGTTGTACAGATTGTTGACCCTCTGTTACGCCAAATAGAGACATTCTTTGTTTTGGGGTAAAAAAGAAAAGAAAAGATGAGCATTTTGATCACTGCCTCTCCTCAGGATGAGATCTTTGACATGGTGAAGCCTAAAGACCCCTATAAGATCACTCTCCAGGACTTGGTGAACAGTTGCCAGGGTGACACCGTCACCAGCATCCTGATTGACCTCAATGGTTTCTGGACCTACGAGAACAGAGAAGTGCTGGTCGCCAACGACAACGACGGAAGCAACACAGCTGATCTCGACGACAGCTGAAGATGATTTGGGCTTAAAGTGTAGTAGAGAGAAGAGGCACTCCTGTTACCAAAAGGTCACAGTTTCACTCCCAACCTAAAAGCACTGAAATGAAGTGCAAATTAACTTTTATTGCTGACTCTGGTTCAGTTTGAGCTAAATGTCTACATTGTGAAAGCCTTAGATAGAGGAAAGCCAGACATAGTGCTTTGTGTTCCTGCCTGTTATTTTCCTGTAAAGACCACGTTTTTGTCATTGACCCCCTTTATGAAATAAATGTTTCCCTTTGTCTTTGTATAATGGAAGTACCTCATTATTTACACCCGCTCAAATCGAACATGCGTGAGAAAAAAAGCCCATTTACGTACGTCAAACCGTTTTCTAACAAGTTTGCCATATCAACTTAAAAGGTGACGATATATCAACACTTTGTTCAGAGTGTGTTTTTACTGCCGCGTCTTACTTTGTTTTATAAAGCTACCATTAAAGGGGCTGTACTCAAAATACTGCAAAAAACTGTGGGCTGGGATTTAGGGGTGCGTGATATATCGACTCGATATCGTTATCCCGATATCACGTTGCGCAATATTATATCGAAAGTGCAATTTTTTTTTTTTTTAAAGATTATGTTTTGGGGCTTTTTCCCCTTTATTTGAAAGTGGATATACATGAAAGGGGGAGAGAGAGAGATGGGGGATGACACGCAGCAAAGGGCAGCAGGTCGGATTCAAACCCTGCGCCGCTACAGGATTCAGCCAACATGGGGCAAACGCTCTTACTGTGTGAGCTAGAGGCCGCCCCATAAGCGCAATATTTAGTTTATTTTGTGGAGCGCTGCGTCCCGTCCGTTGGCTGCGTGGCTTAGTTGTGTTTGATTTAGAGCCCGCTTGAAACGCTATAATGATCATCATTTCATGGCCAGTTACCGTGCCACTTGCATGTTAGTACACATCAGCGCACGGGTCCACTACGTAACAAACCCTATGTAGCAGTCGTGTAGTCTAATATATTGTAGCGGGTATACTGTACTGTATATTGGCCAGAAACTGCCTTTTTTTTTTGGGGGGGGGGGGCATATCACAGTGGGGGGTCTGGGTGTCCTCCCCCAGGGAAGTTTTGAGTAACGACTTCATTTCCTGTATTCGGATACACTTTTATGTACCAATTTACGGTGGAAATCCCTTTATTTAGCCTATGTGAAGAAGAAAAACACAGATGACAATTCAAAATATATCAAGACAACAAAACGGAACGAATCAGAGAAGCGAAAGAACAGTTGCGTCCTGTTCTCTTTATTTATTTATTTATTTTATACTGTACAACCAGTAAAACATGTCCTGTTCTGTAGACATGGTCCTTATTTATTTATTCATACTCAGATTACAACACACACAGAGGGGGTGTGACTTCTCTGCTCAGGACACCATTACTCCACTATACATAGCAAATATTTGTTTACGGCTATATTATTGTTCAGAATGTCGAGTACAGCCCCTTCAATGAAACTTTCTAGGAAGTAAAACAGGTGGTTAATTCCTTTATAACACAATGGGATAACTGAAAGAAGTCATTTATTGTATTATGTATAATAATGAAAAAACAAAAGTCGACCTTTTGAATGTTCAAAGGTTTTATTAACACAAAGAAAATATAAATATGTATACATTCATTAAAGGTTTGTTAAAATAACATTTGCATATATTGGCCTTTACAAATAAAAAAGCCTGAATAATATCCTTTATTGACTTATTGAGTAAAAGACCACAAAGTGTTATTGACATACTTGCGGTCGGATTTGTTGGGATTTCACTTTCGTTACATCTTCGTAGTCCATTTAAAAAATCTCTTCTTGAATGAGATCATTTTCCAAAGAGGTGTGCCACTCCTGGCTAAACACGGCTGCTCTGAGATGTGAGGCCTGTCACCACACAGCCATGTCAGTGGATACAAATAATCACTAAGAAGCTTATGATAGCTCAGTCTCTGCAGAACGCCTGCTGCGCGGCTAAACACTCATATCAAACGCTTCCACAAGGACACTTGACGAATGAACCCTCAACACATGAAGATAGTAGCACTATACGTGTCGTGTGCAACTTTTCATGCCTTTAGTCACCAATACATTTGAGAACTAGCAGATTTTCAAAGATTTAAATTATTATTTATTCTAAATTGGCTAACAATTTGCACTTTGGGCATTTCCTACAGAAAACAATTCGCTACAAGTCGTTTCTGTTAGTCAACCGATTTAAGAAAGAAAGATAATTTCTTTGAGGTTAGTATTGAAGTCAATTTGAACAACCAACTGCCGGGCAAGAAGCATCTTGCCCGGCTCTAAATCTCATTTGCATAAACCAACCTGCACAGTAGCATCCGAGTGGTGCTGTGACGTGGCAAACTTCATCTAAAAGACACTATAGTGCACAGGAGGTTTTTCCAAGTCTATCAATACGCTATGCACAATGACCTGTAGTACTATGGCTGATATGATTACAGGTGATAGCTGTGAGCTCATTCACTTGCACTAGAGAAGACTGTGATACACTATAGACCCAAGTACTGTACCCAGATCAAGCACAGATAATTACAGGCAGAACTACTGGACAGTTTCACTTGTGCCATTTCCAATGACTTAGATATAATGCTTACCAGAAGGTCCACAAAAATCAGCAAATATGTGCTGCTTAAAGCTACAGTTGGTAACTTTCATAAAAAATAGCTTTTTGTCATTTTTGCTTTGCTTTGTTTTAACGTTTGACCGCAGTTCACGAGCAGTCCATTGACTCCATTGACCGTGGAAACTTGCAAATGCCATTTTGAGCACTAGGGGGAGGCAGACGAACATGATTTCATTTTCAGTTATTCGGCCTCATGTCCTACTGTCAGGATGTAGTGACAGTTTCAGCAAATATGACAAAAACATTTGTCAAGTTATCTCTTGAACCTCGTTAATAACTCAACATATGAGTCACGTTCAAGTAGCAGGAAGGCTATAGTAGCCTTGAGGAGGTCGTCATGACTACCTAAAGGCTGAAGCAGCAGGGTTGCCATACTGTATGTATTTGGATATTGTGTTGAAATCGAAATTGACTATGTCTCAATAAGATTAACACCCAGCATTTATTTATTTTACTCAACTGATTTCAATTCAAAGGGAGTTGAGCCCAGTCCCATTCTGGTCAACAAATAGTAAATGAGTCTCTCTCAGTCTTGCATATTATTTTAAACTATACACACATTTACATTCACAGATAAGGCAAGCGCAGTCACTTCCACAGCCCTTTTAATGTGTCCCTGCACTGTGTACTAAGATCTCTTTATAAAATAAAAACATAGAAAAAATAAGAGTATTGTTAATCTACACAGCTTAGTTAATTTAAGCTTTTGCCAACGGATCAAAGTGTGTGACTGTGTGTGGTTTGTCTGTGAGTGTCAGTTTTCAGGAAGGGAGGGAAGAAGGGACTCTGTTAGTGTCTGCAGTGTGGAGAGGAGGCTCAGGTTCGAGCTCAAAGCTAATGTTGACAAAGGAGGCTCCAGACGCTTCTGGCTGCTCCACAGTAGCAGGATGAGGATCACCCTGAGGATCATCCTGCTCACCTCTTCTTTGCTCCGCAAACCTTCGCTCCGCCGTCTCAGCCAGATGGTTCTCCTCCTCTTCCTCCTCCTCCTGCAGGAGAACACCAGTGTGTGTTGCATTTAATACTAACAACAATTATTTGACAGCTGATGTTTGTGTTCTTGCTCCTGCGTCTCTGTGTACAGTAAACAGCTTTAGGTGTGACTTTATTTATATTTACATATGAAACTCAAGGATGTGCATGAGTCCTACCTCTTTTTTTATACGGTAGTATTCATCGATAGCATACTGGTATTTAGGAGTAGTTATGCCGAACAGAGAGGCCAGTCTCTCTCCCATGTAGTCACACACTACAGGAAACACACACACACATACACAAAATAAAGACATCTTCCAACTCTTGGTACAGCTTCTTTTGTGATGATCACTTGGGGCGTGATATGAAGGGGACCAAAAACAACCAAATACAATTCAAGTACGACACAAGCTGACAAATACGTTCTGATAGATTCCTGTAAAGCGTCTCATTTGTACAATTTGCTAATATTCCTGTATTTCTGCAGAACATTTATAACATTTCCTGACTTCCTCTGTCTAGGAAAACACCTCTGAAATCTTGTGATATTTCAGAACCTAGTAAGATGTGACTGGTCCTTGCTGGCATGAATGCCAAATGAGACGGTAGATGACTTTACCTGAGATAGTGGAGGTGCCCATTCTCCACATGTGGAACCAGAAATATGGACCCCAGGTCAGTTTGGACTAAAACACATATGAAGAGAACATGACAATTAGACCACACGTCTGCTGGTCAAACACAAAAGAAAAAAATTGACCTAAGATTACATCTCAAGCATAATTTAAAAGCACATTTTAGACTTGTCTACGTAAAACAGCAGTGTAGTTAGTGATAAGAAACATCGCCCTTCGTTGAGTCTTGTTTTGAGATTAACTGCACGATTGGAATGGATTCACAGGCGACCAGCCAATTAGACTATCTTGCCAGAGGCCGTAGAGAAGGGTTGTTCTAATGTAAACACCACCCACAGGATATAGGCCTTATATTTTACCATCTGTAAAAGCCTGATGGTTTCAGTCAAGTTTTGATCTCAGCCTACCGGATCTACAGTGATGACATCTCTCTTGACAGGCTCCTCCACTTCCTCCTCTTCATCGGTGCTGTACTCCTCCATGGTCTCTCCACTGGCAAAGAAGATGGTCCTGCGGGGAACCTTCACCCTCCCTTGCCTCCCCGCAGAGTCACCTATTTCCACCGTCTCAAAGTCTGTCGCCCCTCCTGTCCTCTGTCAAAACAGTAAAAACATTAGGGGTGCATGATTCAGAAAATTGCACGATTCAATATCGATTTTCAGGCTCAAGATTCGATTCAAAATGGATTTTCGATTCAAAAACGATTCTCGATTAAGCATGTGATTGCAGTAGACATACAATTAAAAAAAATAGAATCGCGATTCGAATGTGAATCTATTTTTTGGCACACCCCTAAAAAAATGTATATGATGCCCCGCCATTATTATTAGTAATATACAGTATATTAATATTAGCTTTTGTTTGATTTGTAAATGCTTAGCGTCAATAAGCAAGGCACACTCGCGCTAAACGGATATTCTCATAGAGTTTAATGTGCACTCTCACACCCTCAGAGGACATATTTGACAGAATAAACTCATAAACAACAAATCAATACCTAACAAAAACGTTATATGTAGTATACTTGTTACCTCATTATGTCATGTGGCTAGCTACAAATGTAAATTAAGTAGCTAAAGTAAATCGTCCCAAATGTTATGACAGAAACCGGTCAACGTTACCAATGAAAGCATCGGTTCTTAAGTTAACGTTAACGCTACCTACCTAGCTCACTTTAGCTAACGTTACTTTGTGTTTGTTGACGGTTAACGTTAGCTTCTCAGCTAAGGAAGTAATTCTTAAAAGTCTATTTTATTATTCACAAACACGAAAAGTGGCGAAAGTAGTATCGCACGGACTAACCTTATCATTTTCCATAGTTTGTCCTAGTGAAACATTGACATTGGTTAAATACAACGACAAATCTGCCATCACAGTCACTTCTTCCACCTCACCACGATCTGGTTGTCTAGTTACTGCTAGCACCACTTCCTTTCTGATTTCTTCAGAATAAAAGCTCTTTGTGCAAAAACCGGGATGTTTGACAGCAAATTCAGCCTACTGTATTTGGTGGTAACTGTTCTGCACAATATAAATCCCCTTCCCACTTTTCAATAGAGACATAGAGTTTACATACTCTCCTTAAGGAAATGTATTTTAATGATTGTATCGTCAATAAACCAAGAAACAAGAAATAAACATTAAGCCTATTGTTGATCAATATTTACACATATAAGTAAGCACAATCAGTGGGCATCTCTAGAGAAAAATTAAAAATAAATAAATAAATAATGTAATTAGTCAGACATTAGGTGGAAGCGAGACAAATGCAGAAAAATAAACTAACAATAAAAATATAGATTTGTTATTTTATTTTTTATTTTCAAAAATACTATCAAAAATTATTAACTTTCCTTAAGTATTTTATTTTATGTTACTTCCCCTCTATTATATTTAAGAGGACAATCTTGTTTCTTCTTACAAAAATGTTTGTGTGTGGTTTTTTATGTTTATAATCAGAGTTCAACAAGGATCTAGAGTCAATTCAGCAAATCCGGAGGAATGAAGATGCTCTGCTGGCAAGCATAAAAATCAAGAAGAGGGAAATTATTAGGGCTGCCCCCTCTTAGTCGATTAGTCGACTAATCGGTCGTTTTGGTCTTAGTCAACTAAGATTTCTTTAGTCGATTAGTCGCTTTTTTCATGCTGAATGACTTATTTCCAAGAAACGTACGAGCACATCTCTGGTAAACAAGGATTAAAGTGGTGCTTTTGCATGACTCTTTGCGGAGAAACTCAGATTTACAGATCTGTCGATTAAATAAACTAATCGATTAGTCGATACACTTGAATGAGTATTAGTCGACTACGAATTCCTACAATCGAGCACAGCCCTAGAAATTATACACTCTTGACCGCTAGATGTCACTATTCCGACTTAGTAAAACTCATTTTTTCCATTTGTTTCTTACTGGGATACAACAGTCATCTCAACCAGTGAAAGCTTTATTTTGAAAGTAGTGAGCGGAAGCATTGTATTATTCGTCTGCGGTAACTTGACACTTGTACCAGCCAGCAGAGAGAGGGATCCTCTTGTGGTGTTTTGGTCTAGTGGAGCCCACTAACAAAAATGACAGCGAGGAAGTCTGGCTCACGACTGGAGACCGAGATAGAGCGGTGCCGTTCAGAGAGTCAATGGGACAAGATACCGGAGTTAGTACGACAGCTTTCAGCCAAATTAATATCAAACGGTAAGACATTTGCGGGTTTCCCTGTTCGTTCATTCAGTCTAACGTTACAAGGCCTTCCCCCTGGTCTCGTCCTCGGTACTTCCTTGACAGCGGCACCCGATGCTGGGAGATGTCCAGCCCTGTGCTCTGGTTAGAGCTAGTTGGCTAGCAAAGGTCAAAAAAGAGACTTGCTTCATTTTCACAGGGGATTTTACCACATTTTGGGCAGCGTGGTGTGTACTGAAGATACTTTGATTTTAGGATATGGAGAACTTCGCTCAGTTCCTGTGGTCTAACGTTAACAGTTCTGGCTCGCTCTGCTCTCCCTTCAAGCGGAACTCAAACATACTAACACGTCTTTGGGTTAAATATTGTTCTTGCTTGACTTGTATGATACATTAACCAGGTACTTATTATTGGCATACACCAACACCTTAATAGCAAAAGTACCTAATTGTTTCACCTCTAAACGGGTGTTACTAACATGTCTTACAGTTTGATGATGCTGAAATGATCCATATGTTAGTTATATGCTTTAACATTTTCCACATGGAGCATCAGCTATTTTTAATTATGGTTTCTCATTACAATAGCTTCACACACAGTTAGCTTTGTGGTTAGGATACATGGTCGCTTGCTAGCTGTCAAACAACTCCTTGCTGATGCTGAAATGTAAACTGCACTAACGTTACTGGCAGTAACGTTACAGCTCAGCTAGCTAGCTACAGTTAGTACTCGTTTACGACAGAAGAACATTTAGTTTTACAAATGAACAAATATGGCCTCTCCCCAGGCAGTGCCCGGTTTCTAACTGTAATCTGAATCAACTCCCATGGATAAAAAATAAAATAATATAATAAATAAAATCTCATCTGCCAAAATCCTGTGAAATGAACGCATCGCTATATGTCGTCATGTACATCGTGATGCGTTCATTTCACGGACATTTTATAGTTGCCTTCTTGACCCTTTTGATATGAAAACGAGCTGGCTTGTGTGCAAACAGATAGCATCATATCCCATCTTGTCATGCAATTTAAAAACACCTAATGTCATTGTGTTTACATTGAAATATCACTCATTGCCCTGATCCCATAGATCCAAATTGACTAAAGTGAACTACATCCTGTCATCAAATAACCAAGGCTGACTGCTTGTGTAGGTTAATGCATCCATGAAGCCTTGTAGTGTGATTGATATCTTATTCGGCCCCTGGAACCCTCCTATTAAAGAGTAACTTTAACCCTTAACACTTTTTTTTTTGCTGGCCTCCAGTGCCTCAGTGATGTACAGGTGGACTCTATAACACTGTCACATTACTGTTGAGTGTGGTTACAGGCCGTACTCCTTAGTGAGTGCGGTCAAAGGTAGGGCTGCACGATGTGAGGAAAATATGCCATATGCGATAACGTTATTAAATATCACGATAACGATATTACTTTCGATAGATAAACAGATATTAAAGTGTACTCAGTTCTGACTTTCTGTTTCTTTTAGTATTCTTATAAAATACAATAAATTGCTTGTTGAATTTAAAACAAATAAAAGGAAATCATTTCTAACATTATTTTATTGAACAAATTGAAGATTGAATTGAACATAAAAGGCACTATTTAAAATAATGAGTTACATTTTAATTTGCAGTGTATTTACTGATATTTTCTTTCAACTAACACAAACAATCTCATAGTTGATATGTATATTGCGCTAGTTGATATATTGTGCAGCCCTAGTCAGAGGTGAAGCAGGCTTTTGATTCTTTGATTCAGCTCCTTTGTGAACGTCCCATCTCCACAACAGCAACATTAGGTGGGCTGTCTGGCAAATGTTATCTAACATTGACTCGGAAATCGCAGACAGCACAATCCTACTTTTAGCTAATTTAAATGCTGGAGTCAGTGGGCCAAGCAGGTTAATTCAGCATACACGTTTTCAGTCAGTCAGTAGTCAGTTAAGCTAAATGACAAACAGTCAGACTCCTGTGTGGATTGACAGACTGTGACTGACAGCCAAAGCATGCTGCGGCATCGATCAGCGACTGGTTCAACTGAACCAACTCAAAGTGTGGTCCAAAAATGTGTGATTTATTTTTTTTTAAATCCAGTTATTAATAGTGAACTTGCATTAGGCAGTTGAGAGATAACTCTAGAAAGTAAAGGCCAAACATTAAGAGCTCTATCTTTTTAATTTATTTATTTGTAAGTGGTAAGTGAGTAACCACAGCCAAGGTGGCAGTTAGAGGAATTGCTCCTGTTCTGTTGCACATATGTAGGGCGAGGAAAACTGCAGGCTTGTGGCATGATAGTCTTAAAACAGAAATGTTGTCAGATCATTGTAAATTGTAAGCCAAAAATGAATGTGTTAAACCCCTGACCCCTAAAAACTGCCAAATAAAAAAACAGCATGTGAGGTCTGTCGACTTTAAGTGAAATCATTTCAGAAAGCTTTGACATTATTTAGAGCTGTATTTTCCCATCTTTATCTTAGTGAGAAATGTTTCGACATGTTATTCTCGCATAGAATGAATATGTGATTATATTCTAGACTAAATGCTATTTGTTATGTATGTAACCCAAACCAAGGTTACCTGCTATTTTACAATTGTGCAAGATGTGAATGTTTCAGACGCTTTCTGAACACTATGAAAAATGCTGCCATTATGGAATGGAATTTGGCACATGAGAGCTATGAGCTCTGGTCACTGACTGGGTTCAGTAACTGGATTACCGCTCCTTTCACCAGTTGAACCTCTAAACACACACAATCACACGGTTTAGAAGCTTGTTAAGCTATACATAATTCTTGCTGCTATGTGTGTGTGAGCACAGCAGCGTTTCTCTATGTATATGTAGATTTACTTCAAGCTGACCCCCAGGAGAACCCTTAAAGTGTCATTAGATAGTCCATAAAGTGTTGTGAAAAGTGTATTTTAATTTCATATTGTAAATCAATTAATTTTAGATTGCCCTTAGGTTGGCTGTAGATTTAACTCAGATTGACCTTCAAACCTTAAGGCTCTGACACACCAACTCGACAGCTGACCGTCGGCAGAAAAGGCAGTCGGACTGATCAGTCAGCTCCCGTCTCCCAGATGTCCAGAAAGTGCCTCGGAACACACCGAAGCTATGCCGACTTGAGCGTACGTTCTGCGCGTGCGCAAGACGTAATAAATCTCCATAACAGCAGGCAGCGCTAATCTGTATTGTCATCCAAAAAAATGAAAACCGGAATGACGGAACATCTCTCTCTAGACCTAGTAAACACAGAGCACGCTGTTGTCAGTCACTGTTTTCATCAGACAGTGTTGATAGTAGTCAAGAAGGATCATCGCTGTCATTACTCACTGAACGGAAGAAAATACGATGGCTAGTAATAAGAAGATACTGGCGTTGTCAGCTCCGGTTTTCTCGTGCACTGATTCGCTAGTCAAGGGCTAGCACTCCACCAATCAGATTGGTCATTGAGTCTGACTGCCCACTGAATGCCCCCAAAATGAACGCCGACGGCTCCTCCGACTGACAACGGCACGGAAAACACCGAACAGACTCGAGTCACTGACCTCGCCAGACTGACTGACGGCCGATAATCAGGTTGGTGTGCCAGAGCCTTTAGAGTCATGATTTCTCATCACATCTCTCTCATCGTGTATGTAGATGACCTAGGAGAGTTGTTGCTGGGGGAATGCAAGCTTCAGACGTACTTGAAGGAGAACCCCATTAAACAGGGAGCCAGTCCCAGGGGCCAACGACCTAAACTGGTGGAGGTTAGGAAACACCTCACTGCTGCTCTGGACAGAGGAAACCTCAAGGTGACTATGGATGTGTAGACAATTGACAGACTGAATGACTTACTTTGTTAGAATCCTCCTTTTGTAGTCACTTTTAGCAGTTGTCACTTTCTTTCATTTTCTTATTTATTTTACAAATCAATTTCGGCCACATCATTTAGTGCTACAAAATGTGGTTAATGCAAAGCTTCTCAAAATCAGTAGATGGAAACCCAACTCATGAATTGCATAAGTCAAAATATTAAAAAAAGAGAAAATGTCTTATGTTCTGTCCTTCAGGCCGATTACCTCCAGGAAGCCAGCCTGTTGATGGCCAAACTGTGCTATGTGGAGGGAGAATACACAGACGCTTTAGGTAACACACACACACACACACACACACACACACACACACACACACACACACACACACACACACACACACACACACACACACACGTGCACACACACACACACACACACACACACCCCTCTGGTTTGGTTTATTTACTCATATTTATAATTTGTTCATGGTTTGATGTTATTAATCAAACAAAGTGCCTTGGTATATGTATAAAATACTGGCGTACCAATCGATTTATTAATTGATAAATAATTGATGTTTTGGCAGGTCACTACAGCAGGGTGAACCTGGATGACATGCAGCTGGGGGGAGCTCCTGTGTATAGGCTGTCCATGATAGCAGAGGCATACGCTACTAAAGGTATGAACACACTTCTTTTTCTTCTTCGTTTCTTCTTTTCTCACACCCAGTCATCATTCCATGTCTCAACTGCCATCAGTCAAGTCACCCCACCCTCTGCACTGCTGCTTTGCTCCACACGATGGCAGTACTGTGTCACTGCTTATTATCAACAGTGGAATAAACTGTAATATGAATAAATGCACACAGTCATACATCAGGCATCTCTGGTTGCCCTTGAATAAAAGATATTCAGTTGTCATTCTATTCTTATTGAATTCATCCGTTTAACTTAATACAGTTTGCACAGTCAGTTGACAGTTGTTAACTCAAGTAACCATTGCGTGTCATTTACGATTGATAAGGTATGAATGTGATGACTTTAAATTATTTATTATGTTTTGAGGCACAGAGCAGATTGGTTTGAAAACTAATCATCAGTAGGAGAAGATGATCATCCACGTGTCTAAAATTACACCAAACAACTCTATCAGAAATATAAACTTGTATATACTAATGGTTTGAAAGGCTAAAATAAATAGCAGATAATTAACTCTTTGTTTAGTTTCTGTCATCCTGAGCACTCTTTCTCTGTTCCCCCCCCCCCCCAGGGCTGTGCCTAGAGAAGGTCCCAGCTGCCTCTCCATCTCTATCCAATAAGAACACTGGCTCTCCATTGTCCAATAAGAGCACAACAGACCGGGAGCAGGAAATCATTACCTGCTATGAAAAGTCTGGAGACATTGCTCTGCTCTACCTGCAGGAGGCTGAGAAGGTATATGTTTGTGCCATGTTATGTTAAAGCAGTCATTATACTCGCCATTCCCGACCGCGTCGTGCAACAGTGTGATGTCATGGGAGCGCCGTAACTATTTATACTTGCGCGTGGTGGTTGCGACACTAGTTGCAGTCTTCTCCTGAACAGAGGTGTCGCAACTGAGGAAAGGCTACCGACTTTAATATTTCTACGGACTAGAAGAAGAAGAAGAAGGTAAACAACGGCAGAACTGGCAGCAGCATTGACGTCAATGTCAACAGTGGCTAAGATGATATTGGAGTCAACGGATGAGGAAGAACAGCTGCTTTTGAGCCTGCTTGCAAAGAAACAAAGAAAAAGAAGGTGGAATGTTCGTCCTTTGACACAAGAGAGACTTGCAGTCACTCTGAGAGTCGTGGCATCCGGTACCAGTCAGAATGCAGTTTCCGCTTTGTTGTGCGTCGCCGGAAAAAATAGAGATATTTGCATACTTGTTGTCTATTGCGTTGTTTTTGCTGAGTGTCACATAATTGCTCACCAAATATCTTCTTAGCACCTGGGCTTCCAAATGCTCTGCTATCCCTGTGGGTGTGTGATGAATACTCTGCTGACGGTGTGCAAGTTTGACTAATGCATTACCACCCATGAAAGCCAACTGGCAAAACAATCTCTTCCTCTTTATTTGGAGAATGTGTAAGAGGACGCACAGACTGAGCTGGCAAACAACAGTAAACTGCAATAAAAAGCAGGAGGATACAAAGTAAACTGTCGCAACCATAAAACTATAATTAAATTCCTGCGAAATGTATTGCATAAATTGCTTGTCTAAATACAACAGAACATATGATGCTATAGGTTTAATATAAGGTGTGATGAAAAAAGGGACATCACCTGGATAAAGTCACCAAGTACGGATGTGACAGTAACATCTTGAGTTATAGGAATATTTTAAAATATCATAGTAATACTATAATAAATACAGTCCGAAACCCAAAGATACTCAGTTTACCGTTGTGAAAATTATCACAACAGAGAAGCTGGAACCAGAGATTTTGTTAACGTTTTTGCTTGAAAAATAACGATGATTAATCTATTAGCAAAATAGTTGCTGAGTAATAACTCAACATATTGTTTCAGCTCTAGTAAAGTCACATCCTAAGTCTTTATAGAAATATTAATAGAAATAGAAACACCGTACATGGATGTAAATGATGTAAATAAACATGATGTGATCTGGAAACACATTTAGGTAACATTACACACAAACTAAACAAGCAGATTTTAACAGGTTTATTTATCAACCATAGCCAAATTTTTATACTCCTATCATAACTTTGTTGTTATAATAATTCAACACAAGTAGCAGAAATGTAGACCAATGTTACCAATAGTGAATTAAAGTAAATTATTCATGCAGTCCCACTTGCACATACCGTACTGGCTGCAAAAGACAGAAATATGATTGTCTGCCTTAGTTAACATTTCTCATGCATACATAAATGAATAAAAAAGGCCACTGTAGAATTGAAATGGTATGAGTGAGCCAATTTGAATCTTAGTGTCATAAAATGACATCAGGCCTAGTGTTTCCCCTGAGATTATACACGACTAAGCTAACAGCTGTGCATCAAACATGAAAGCCGACCTTTTCCTTTGCTCTTACATATAGAAGTTTACCCCATTGACAAACATTGACAGATAGTAGTTGGATTTCACACATCATTCATTTAGGTGAGGGGGCTTTCAGGCAGATCCTTCTTTGCAATGTTGTGTTCACGTTTGTACTCCTTTCTTTATCCCTGTCTGTTTCTGCAGGCGTTGTCAGCAGGAATTCAGAACCGCAGCCCAAAGCCTGGCCCGACTGCTCAGGACTTGGAACTGGGCTACTTCCTGGAGACGGGCCTGCAGAGAGCTCACGTCATCCACTTCAAGAACGGGTAAGAGAGGGAAACTGGTGGTGGTGGATAGATAGTACGGGTGGTGGTGGATAGATAGTACGGGAGACAAAATCAGAGAGAATCACTCTTCAGAACCACAAACAGACATTTTTAAGAAAAAAAACTAAACACGTTTTTTGTATTTAAACTCCTCTCAAACTTCAAACTTTTTTTCTAGTTTAGAAAGGGCACCATATGCCCAAACAGTAACCGCGAACAACCCTTTGTGGGCATATTCCACCCACTTTATGGTGGTTGAAGCAAAAAAGTGTGAACACAGTTAAGTAGCAACACAGGGCAGCAGAGAGTAGTTCCTACAGTGTTGTTGCTTTCAGTACAGTGGGGATAGTTTTAGGTAAAGCCTTGTGCTGGAAGTAATGCCTTTTAGTGGACTGGATGAAATCTGCAAAATGTCTGCCCAGTGGTAGCTCATTGTTTCTGCAATGGCTCCACTTAAGAGAGGGAAAGAGAGGGCACTTAAAATATGTAAACATTGTAGAATTTCCCTTTTCACTCAAATTAAATTGTGGTGTCTAGTTTTTAGACTTCATCACACAGGAAGTAATGAATTCAAATATGAAAAAGAATATTTAGTTTACTAACATCACCTTGCATTATATTTGACCGTAACATTAAAAACTTGTTCTCATTTGAAGCAGCCAGCATGCACAATTGCCTAGCGCAGCATGAAATATCTTGAGAATATAAACAAACATCAAAGATCCTGAGACATGTGAGTGTTAATGTTACCCCATATAAGACAGGGTTTTTCTGTGTCATCCTGCAAACTGGCAAAGTTGTGGTTCAAAGAAACATCTGCTAGTGATGCTACTAAATATTCACTGACTCACACATAGATAGAAACCTGAAAATGTTTTGGACATAGTATGGATTATGCACATACGTTTGTTTTGATACATCTTGCATTCACACATACACGCACTACAGACTCTGACAGATGTCCTTCTTGCTGCTTCCTCACTACATTGCCATAGCAACCTGACACGAGGCGTGGGCCGGTTTCGGGAGATTCTTCGGGCTGTTGAGAACAGAACCACCCAGAGCCTGCGCATGGTGAGGCATGGGATGGGAGGTTTTTATTTTTGAAAAATAAACTTATTTGCTTTCTTGACAAGGTTTTGGCTGGTTGCCTGGCAAACTCAGAAAGTCCTCTTCCAGCCCCAAACTTTTGTGCTTTGGGTTTTTTTGCGGATTAAACAAACTAGATATAGCGTGTTAATTAGTAAGCTTTACAGGTGCTGTTAAAAGGATTCTGTTAACTTCTGACCAGGGCTGCACAATATGAGGAAAATATCTAATTGCTGTTATTTTGACTGATATTGCAATTGCTCTGTGTGCTGTGGCCACAGAGGGAAGCCAAACACCATTCATCTGCACAGTCTGTAGAATCACTTGTAGGCCAGAACATCTCTGCAGCACCACAATACTTAATTCAGGATTGTATTTTGACACAAATATTGCACCCCCCTGCGATTTGGATAGTCCATATTGGGATTTCGATAAAATTTCAAGTACTAGCTGTTTGCCCCTGTTTCCAGTCTGGGATAAGCTAACCGGTTGCTAGCACTAGCTTCAAATTGACCAAACAGTGTTAATCAATCTTCTTATCTAATTCTCGCATAGATTCAATATTTGATTTTGTCTTTTTGTGATGATAAAAGAGTCCCGATAACAGTCGTTACAAGGGTAACATGATTTATATAACTGTACTCTTGTTTTCTAATTATATTAGAAGCAATGTAAGCCCCAAATAAACAGATTGCTGAGTATCTTTGCCAAATGTGCATGTGTGTGTGTGTGTGTGTGTGTGTGTGTGTGAATGCAGACCATAGCCAGACAGCTTGCAGAGATCTTGCTCAGAGGAATGTGCGAACAGAGTTACTGGTCTCCTCTGGAAGACCCACCCACTGTGTCACCATTGGATGATCCCACGCGGCAAGGACACACTCTCACCAAGAACTACAGCCTAAGCCGACGCCCACGGGTGTACTCGGGAGAGAAGTAAGTGATCATGTTTGTTTGTTGATGCTAAAGTTGGAATACTGTGGAGAATAGCCAACAGGCTCTAAAATTAAACTGTTGCCAACCAGTCGCTCCATGTCCTCCTTATCACTTTTCTTTTTCTCAATTTTTCCCTTTTCTCTTCCCTCTCATCCTTGTCCAACTCCATTTTTCTGACTCTCGGTGCGTGTCTCTCTCGCAGTCTGTTTTGCCCTCAAGAGAACACAGAAGAAGCTTTGCTGCTTCTGCTCATCAGTGAGTCCATGGTAAGACACAAGAAACATATTTCACACCCCTCTCAAACTAGCTGTGTATCCTCAACTCTGGTTTTGGAAATCTTGACATAGTGCCATTTCTACATCTCTATCTTTGTTTGTGTGTTTTAGGCTAACCGTGATGCTGTCCTGAGCAGAATTCCTGAACACAACAATGATCGTATCATTAGCCTGCAGTCTGCCTCTGTGGTGTACGACCTGCTGACTATAGCTCTGGGCAGGAGAGGGCAGTATGAGATGCTGTCAGAGGTGAGTAATCCCTCTATGGGCTGCTTAGTCACTATTGGCGTTTTTCCACTACATGGTACCTGCTCGACTCAGCTCGACTCTACTCGCCTTTTTTGGTTTTCCATTATGATAAAAAGTACCTGGTACCTGCTAACAGGTACTTTTTTTAGTATCTCCTCCGTCGAGGTTCCAAGCGAGCTGAGGCGATACCAAAAGATGACGTGAAAACCTGCAGACTACTGATTGGTCGGAGAGAATTGTCAGTAATCCCTGCGTATCATAGCGTCAGACGGGGGTGTCCTGAACAAACCCACCATTTTGTAAGTAGTTTAGCCAGCCGTGTTATTTTTTTGCAACAAAATGTGTCTTCTGGCTGTGGCAACAGCCACATGCCGAGAATAAAAAACAACGCATATTTGACGTTCTGAGCATGTCGCGGCAGTTTCCTGCGGCGTCGGTATGACGACCAGCCACGCTCGCCTCACGCATGAGGCGGTACTAAATCTGCAATGGAAAAAGGAGGATGTCGAGCAGGTACCATGTAGTGGAAAAACGCCATATGTGTATTAAGTGTTAAAGCCCACACCCAAAGTACACCCACATACACTTCCTTTTTTTTTTTTTTTTTTTACATTCATTTCCCCAAAACAAATTAATACTCTAAAATGGCTGTACAGCTAGATAAAGCTTACATATACCCTGAGAAGACTTATGGAATGTGTCCTATTTACAATGTGTCCAGTGTTTGGAGAGAGCCATGAAGTTTGCCTTTGAGGAGTTCCACTTGTGGTACCAGCTCGCCCTGTCACTAATGGCAGCTGGGAAATCAGCTCGTGCCGTTAAGGTCCTTAAGGAGTGTATTCGCCTGAAGCCTGACGACCCCACCATTCCACTGCTGGCTGTCAAGCTGTGTATCGGACCTCTGCACTGGGTAAGGACCATCCTGCCATAAACTCAGATGCAGCTAGTCGCTTAAGCATCTTAGCGGTTCTCAAAACTTTTGGTGAGGTTTTTTTTTTTAAGCTACCGTTCTGTGTATGCACTAGTAGATATTTCCATTTGCTCCTCTGTTAATGGCTTCCCTTAAACACCTTTATTTAAAAAAAAAAACAATCCTGATTTTATTCCAAAATCTCTTCTCTTTTTTCTCCATTCTCTCTCAATATATGTCTATCTACTCTCATAATCCAGTTGGATGAAGGGGAGTGCTTTGCTAAGATGGTGATTGACATGGGGGAGAAAGCAGCTGAGTTCAGAGCCAAAGGCTTCTTGGCCATCGGGCTGGTTTACAGCCTCAAAGCCACTGACGGTAGGTCTCTGTTTGTACGTGCTCTTGTACATCCCTGACGACAAAGGATGATAATCAGGAACACTTGGTTGCGTCTTACTTTTTAAGCTTTAGGATTAAGATTTCAGTTTTTCAGAAATGTTGGAGATTTCCCCCTTTTGCCAACCTATTGTGATTCATGACAACATGGAAAGCAAGTCACATATCTCATGTGAATCTGAAAAAAATACACAAGTCAGTGCATGCATCCCTTTGTGTTCCTGTTGGCTATGTGATGTTTTCACATATAGACACATCCAAACTTCAAACGCTACATTAAATATTGTTGTATGATTCCACTGACTGTTGCACTTTGTTTATTATTAGTATAATGTGCCTCTTTCATCTCTTTCTGTCCTTGACTCTGTCTCCCTGCGTCTTTTTAGCATCATTGCGAAGCACACAGGAGGAGTACCAGAGGAAAGCTTTGGGAGCCTTCCAGAGGTTGGGACTGAGCCATGCTGCTCGCTGTTTTCTCTTTCACACCCACATTTCCCTCAGAATGATTTTGTCACGGCACAAACTGCTTCTCAGTCTAAGAAAATAGAAACTGTTTTGAATTTACCACCTTATCAATCCATTATATTTACCTTGCACAGTTCGTCATCTGTGTACACAGAATATGACTTGTGTACTGTCCTTAGACAACTTCCATCCGTAAAAATGTTCTAAATGTGAGGGATATATTGGAATAACGCTGTAAGACACATACTTTAAAACATTGATGCTATTTGTTCCTCCTGGAGATTAAGAGTCTGCAACTAATAATCCACAGAGCATACTGCAAGTTGTATCTATAAATAAGGTGAAAGCTCTTAATGGTCTTGAAGGGATAGTTTAGATTTTTTTTTAGGTGGCTAAAACACGCTTAGCTGCTGCTCCCGTCCACAGCAGTACATTGTTTAGCTTCTATGCTGGGACTCCTGCCTGCTTCTCCAAACCTGGGGCGTTAATAATCTAAATGATCCCTTTAATAGACATACTCTGCATTATTTACGACATCGTTATACTGCTGCAATATGTCCTCCTTTTTTATATGCCATCAATCTGCTTGTTAATATGGTGTTAGAGTTTCTAACTGTGTATAAATGTTTAAATATTCTGTGGTTTGATTTCTTACACGCTCTATTACTTTGCTGTCTTTGCGACCCTTTTACTGTTCTGCTACTGCAGTGACCCAATTTCCCCACAAGGGTCTTTAAAGTTTCATGTAATCTTAATTCACTTTTTATTCAGCACGTCTGAACGCACAAAATCTCTCGGTCTTTCTCTGTAGAGCTCAAAGTCTGTCTCCTACTGATCATCTAGCAGCCTTCTACTTGGCACTTCAGCTTGCTGTGTCCAGACAGGTAACGCAATCTTTAGTAATAACAGCTTAAAATCACTATGTACATATATACATATACAGTATCTCACAAAAGTGAGTACACCCCTCACATTTTAGTAAATATTTTATTATATCGTTTAATGGGACAACACTGAAGAAATTACACTTTGCTACAATGTAAAGTATTAAGTGTACAGCTTGTGCTGTCCCCTCAAAATAACTCAACACACAGCCATTAATGTCTAAACCTCTGGCAACAAAAGTAAGTACACCCCTATGTTAAATTCCCATAGAGGCAGGCACATTTTTATTTTTAAAGGCCAGTTATTTCATGGATCCAGGATACTATGCATCCTGATAAAGTTCCCTTGGCCTTTGGAATTAAAATAGCCCCACATCATCACATACCCTTCACCATACCTAGAGATTGGCATGGTTTTATGTTGATTAGCCTAATAGCTGGTTTGATTTGCATTGAGAGATGATTTTATGGAAATGGTATAAAATAAAATAAAAATGTGCCTGCCTCTATGGGAATTTAACATAGGGGTGTACTCACTTTTGTTGCCAGCGGTTTAGACGTGAATGGCTGTGTGTTGAGTTATTTTGAGGGGACAGCACATTTACACTGTTATACAAGCTGTACACTTAATACTTTACATTGTAGCAAAGTGTAATTTCTTCAGTGTTGTCCCATTAAAAGATATAATGAAATATTTACTAAAATGTGAGGGGTGTACTCACTTTTGTGAGATACTGTACATACATATATGTCACTTTACATAGTGCTTTTTTACCCTAACTGTAGTGAAAACCTGAAGTTTGTATATATATGTGTGTGTGTAGATCCCCGAGGCACTAGGCTATGTACGACAGGCGTTGCAGCTTCAAGGGGATGATGTCCACTCCCTTCATCTGCTGGCCTTGCTGCTCTCTGCTCAGAAACACTACCACGACGCTCTGAATATTATAGAGATGGCTCTGTCCGAGTACCCTGAGAACTTCAAGTAAGACCCACACGCTACCACAACATGCTTTCATTTAAAGCACACGCAAATTGTCATCTTATTGTGTGTTTATGTGTTTGTATATTGTAGTCTGCTATATACCAAGGTGAAGTTGGAGTCGATGTGTAGAGGACCGGAGGATGCTCTGCTCACTTGTAAACACATGCTGCAGATCTGGAAGAGTTTTTACAACCTTACCAATCCCAGGTACACACACACACACACACACACACACAGTTTCATTCATTCAAACTAGTGATTAACTAAATCGGGTTGCACCATTAAAACGTAAAGATATCTTAGCCAGTAAAAACTTGTGTGTAAATCAGTTGCAGGAAAACATCTCCGTCCAGTCAAAAGCAATCATCTCTGGGGCGCCTGGATAGCTCACCTGGTACAGCGTGCGCCCCATGTTCAAAGGCTCAGTCCTTGTCTCAGCAGCCACAGGTTCAACTCCGACCTGCGGCCCTTTGCTGCATGTCATTCCCCCTCTCTCTTCCCTTTCACATCTTCAGCTGTCCCGAATAATAAAGGCCTAAAATACAGCATAAAATAAAAATTTTAAAAAAGCAACAAAAAGCAATCATCTCTGTAAAAGGGAAGCATCACACACCAAAATAAATATTAAACTTAGCTGCTAATTCTTTGGAAATGTGTGATCTTTTATTTACATTCAATTTATATTTATATATATATATATACACTTGAAGATATATGTGTTTCAGGATGATGCTATTTAGTTATTTAATATAATGGTATTAGAATATTTTATAATTTACAATATAGTGTTGTTTTTTTAAATGTAATTTAAAAATCTTCTAATCTATTTTACATCATTATTAAACAGTTGTAAATCTCCACTTAGTAAACACTTTCATTACAACTAGGCTGGTGTTCTGACAGTAACTAAGAAAACTAAAGGCAACTAAGAAACGAAATGGTTGTACTATCTGTTGCTTTTGGAGACCATGTTTGTATATCAACCCAGGCACATGTTTTTGTGGCAGTGATTCTGGGCGTGGCAGCAGTCTGTTGGACAGAGCCATAGCAGACAGACGACAGCTCAACGCCATGACTCTGCCTGACTTCAGTGACCCAGAGACTGGTAGGCACACACACACACACACACACTCACAGTTGTGCTCAATGGTTTTCAGCAAACGATTCACTTCTCTCATCTAATACCCATACCCTTTTCATAATTGGAAAATCACTAATTGTCAGTTGTGATTTAATTATGAAAAATGGAATCAAGAGGGAGATGTGGCTTCCTCTATCTTGTTTTCATATTGATCCATTCTCCCTCATATCTACAGATCTACCCGCTCGTTATTATGATAGTATTGGTCACAAAAATGATAAACTTTCCAATGTGAGATCATTTTAGAAATATTGTTTTGTTTTGTTGAAATATTGTAAAAATAGTGTATGCAGATTGAGAACCAGTATGTATCTTCCCTGTCTTTATTCCTTGATTAATTTAACTCATTTCTGTTTCATTTCCTTTGTTTGTTTTAGTCTCAGGTTCTTCCTCTTCTCACTCTGGTTTTGAACCCGTCTCCCCATCCACCATTTCCACCCTCTCCTCCCCACTGTCCTCCCCTTCTTCCCCCGTCTTCATCCTCCAGCCTCCTCCTCTCCCTCCACACGAAAACCCATCTTCCTTCCCTCTTCCTCCTCCTCCTCCTCATCCTCCTCTTCTTCCGCTTCCTCCTCCTCCTGCGCCCACCAAGACCAGGACTCACTCCTTTTGCAACCACACCACTCTCCGCCAGCTCTCCTCCAATTGTAATCCGCCGCCACGTCCACTCTGCCTGTAGCATGGTGTGGAGAGTGATCTAAAAGAATATACCAAGTTTTTGGGAGATTGGCTCATTGGTTAACTTGTGTGTTGAGTAATGACAGCTGTCCCAGTATTTCTTTTTTTTTTGCTCTGGTGTTGGTGGTGTTAAACCGTTCATTGAATGTTCAAAATTCAGAAACTGAAAAAAGACCTCACTGGTGTAGCTTATGCCGGCTTTTATTACATTATACTCATATCTTTTTAATTTATCAATTTTATTAAATCTCTCAATAAACTAAATAGGAAAGTATTATCATAGTATTAGTTTATCATATCATACAATAACATACATTCTTTTATAGCTTTTCAACAGTGAGTTCATGATATTTTTGTCATATATTAGTATAATATTATATTGTAGAGACTGTCCAGAGTTTCTCCAGATAACTGGGATCAGTTTTGTCTACCAGTCCCAGGTGCTGCTGCAGTCTTAACAAGATTTTACTCAGCCTGTTCTCACTCAGATTGTAGGCAATGTGAATCTTGAATTTGACTTAAACTTAAACTCAAGCATGAACAATGAGTGTAATACTAAACTGACTAACCCCACAAAGTACTGGGTGTGCTTCAGTCACACCTACTGTAGGTCTTACTCCTGCTGTAAATCTGTGCATGTTAACTTTGGGTGTGGATTAAAGTGCAGTTGAGCCTTGATGGGCGTGCTGCAGTTGCGTTGCATTTTTTTGCAA
The DNA here is from genome assembly GCA_023566125.1 of Zingel zingel. Classification (NCBI taxonomy): domain Eukaryota; kingdom Metazoa; phylum Chordata; class Actinopteri; order Perciformes; family Percidae; genus Zingel; species Zingel zingel. The sequence goes on along the minus strand of CM042333.1, from coordinate 11,912,354 downwards.
CTCAGGTGAACTGACTCACTTGACACACACATTTAAACTCCACAAAGTCTCTGTTGATACAGCAAGGTTTTCAAGATCAGCTTTTATATATATATATATATATATATATATATATATATATATATATATATATATATATACACACACACACACACACACACACACACACACACACACACACACACACACACACACACACACACACAGTGCCTTGCGAAAGTATTCGGCCCCCTTGAACTTTTCGACCTTTTGCCACATTTCAGGCTTCAAACATAAAGATATAAAACTGTAATTTGTTGTGAAGAATCAACAACAAGTGGGACACAATCATAAAGTGGAACGAAATTTATTGGATATTTCAAACTTTTTTAACAGATAAAAAAACTGAAAAATTGGGCGTGCAAAATTATTCAGCCCCTTTACTTTCAGTGCAGCAAACTCTCTCCAGAAGTTCAGTGAGGATCTCTGAATGATCCAATGTTGACCTAAATGACTAATGATGAAAAATAGAATCCACCAGTGTGTAATCAAGTCTCCATATAAATGCACCTGCTCTGTGATAGTCTCAGAGGTCCGTTTAAAGAGCAGAGAGCATCATGAAGAACAAGGAACACACCAGGCAGGTCCCAGATACTGTTGTGGAGAAGTTTAAAGCCGGATTTGGATACAAAAAGATTTCCCAAGCTTTAAACATCCCAAGGAGCACTGTACAAGCAATAATATTGAAATGGAAGGAGTATCAGACCACTGCAAATCTACGAAGACCCGGCCGTCCCTCTAAACTTTCAGCTCATACAAGGAGAAGACTGATCAGAGATGCAGCCAAGAGGCCCATGATCACTCTGGATGAACTGCAGAGATCTACAGCTGAGGTGGGAGACTCTGTCCATAGGACAACAATCAGTCGTATACTGCACAAATCTGGCCTTTATGGGAGAGTGGCAAGAAGAAAGCCATTTCTTAAAGATATCCATAAAAAGTGTCGTTTAAAGTTTGCCACAAGCCACCTCGGAGACACACCAAACATGTGGAAGAAGGTGCTCTGGTCAGATGAAACCAAAATCGAACTTTTTGGCAACAATGCAAAACGTTATGTTTGGCGTAAAAGCAACACAGCTCATCACCCTGAACACACCATCCCCACTGTCAAACATGGTGGTGGCAGCATCATGGTTTGGGCCTGCTTTTCTTCAGCAGGGACAGGGAAGATGGTTAAAATTGATGGGAAGATGGATGGAGCCAAATACAGGACCATTCTGGAAGAAAACCTGATGGAGTCTGCAAAAGACCGGAGACTGGGACGGAGATTTGTCTTCCAACAAGACAATGATCCAAAACATAAAGCCAAATCTACAATGGAATGGTTCACAAATACACATATCCAGGTGTTAGAATGGCCAAGTCAATGTCCAGACCTGAATCCAATCGAGAATCTGTGGAAAGAACTGAAAACTGCTGTTCACAAACGCTCTCCATCCAACCTCACTGAGCTCCAGCTGTTTTGCAAGGAGGAATGGGCAAAAATTTCAGTCTCTCGATGTGCAAAACTGATAGAGACATACCCCAAGCGACTTACAGCTGAAATCGCAGCAAAAGGTGGCGCTACAAAGTATTAACTTAAGGGGGCTGAATAATTTTGCACGCCCAATTTTTCAGTTTTTTATCTGTTAAAACAGTTTGAAATATCCAATAAATTTCGTTCCACTTCATGATTGTGTCCCACTTGTTGGTGATTCTTCACAAAAAATTACAGTTTTATATCTTTATGTTTGAAGCCTGAAATGTGGCAAAAGGTCGAAAAGTTCAAGGGGGCCGAATACTTTCGCAAGGCACTGTGTGTGTGTGTGTATGTATATGTATATGTATATATATATATATATATATATATATATATATATATATATAATATGACAGAAAATTAGTTTAACATATAACAGCTTTACGTTCTCTTCACATCTATCTGCTTTTCCCTGGCCATTTGTCTCTTGTTTTTGTTATTTATTTTGCATCCTCCTCTTTTCTCTCTCTCTCTCGCTCTCTCTCTCTCTCGCTCTCTCTCTCTCGCGCGCTCTGTTTCTGTGAGGATCTCACATTTCAGCCAACATTAATTTTTCTCGTTTCCTGGTTTCTCTCCCTTTGTTGCCATCTCTTCTACTAATGATGTTTGTGCTGGAAAATAACTGTAGCTATTATATGCTATGGAGTTACATCATTTAGCTGCATGGAAAAATCACAATTAATTTTTCTCCTGAACATGAGCCTCTCAGTCAGCCTGAGAACAATTACATTATTTCAAACCATGGCAATAAGTCCATCAAAATTATCACAATTACTGAAAATGTGATCCTTTTGTTACTGTATTAGCATACTACTTTGATTAGAGAGCACTTACCTTTTGTTCACATTGTTAGTCAATTTAAACACTTTGTGAGGTATGTGTGGTGCAAACATCTTATTTAAATCCAACTGTGCTAAATGCATGTTAATCTGCACTACTTATTTTTGAGAATATCTTTAAAAATTAAGCAGTTCAGAGTATTTCTCATACAACGAAAGAAAACTCGTCAACAAAAAGCTCTCGTGAGTTATAAAGTGGCTATTAATACAAGTAAATGTGCAGATTTGCGGGTAGGTATGCATTTATTTAAACAGATTACAGCATAAGTAAGGCACGCGTGGAAGCAGCTCGTCTCATGTGATGAAGTCTAAAGCCCCAGACACACCAAGACGATAATCGTCCGTCGGACAGTCTGGCGAGGTCAGTGACTCGAGTCTGTTCGGTGTGTGCCGTGCCGTCGTCGGTTGGTAGAGCGCTAACCCGGAAACGAGGAGCGGGATGAGTGTGACTAGAGTATCTCAAAATCTGACGAAAATCTTTTAAACTGACCTTTGTTGATCTGAAATGAAGACAGATTCAGCAACTGCACGGCCTATTTCTCGCTTAAAATGTTTTCAGAAACCCGTTTGGGTGAATTGTTTTAGTACAATATGAGATCGTATTCTGAACAAGCCGCCATGACAGTCTGGCTTTGAATTTCCGGAAAAACCAGACCCACGTGACACGTTCGTCCAATCAGCTGCCGGTTTTCAATAGCGCCACCTGCTGTTATGGAGACGTATTACGTCTCGTCGCTTCGGTGTGTTCCGAGGCATTTTTTTGACCAACTCGGGGAGACTGATCAGTCCAACTGTCTTTTCTGCCGAGGGTCGGCCGTCTGGTTGGTGTGTCACGACCTTTAAAGGCTACTGTGAAGAATAAAAACCTCACCGTGCTCTGGATATGATTTGGATATTTCTTCTCTATCTCTTCCTCCTTTTCAATCATTAACAATCGTCTTTCTTTTTTTTCCTATCCATCCTTTTTTCAAGGCGGCCTTCAGGAAGCTAATACTCTTGGTTTTTCCTCCATGTTTTCTGTTTGTAAGTAGCCATCTAACCTCCATCTGACATTCCTTTTCCCATCCATTATTTTATCCATCCTTTGGTCCCTGTTGACTTCCTTTTCCTCGACAAAGTTTTCGATATATGTACAATATCTGTACGAAGAACATATGTACATATATCCTCTGCTTTAACTTAAAGTCTGCAGCCATTTTCCGAAAGATTTGTACTGAATTGCTATCAAGTTGGTGGTCTAGGATTTAAAGGAATACAACGACTTAAAGAAATATCTCTCCAAAAACAGTGTTGTGCATACACATTCTTCAATTTATCAGAACAAAGCAACGTGAAAGTATTCAGGAAACAAACTTTGGGTGTTGCTGGAAAGCTTTTGAAATGCTTTACAGCACATTGAGTTGTAAAAGGGAGATGGAGGTACCATTTCTGACATGTTTATCCTTCACATTAAAGCAAAAGAGAGCGCAAATGCTTACAGAGCAACACCAGATAGGAGAGAAAAAAGCAGCTTCTTGCATGTAGCACTAATGATCAAATACTGGTACTGACTGTACTGACGGCATGAGAAAGAAGTTACGAATGATCTTAATTGATTACAATAATTTTGGCGTAATCCAAAGATATCTAGCAAACTATTGTGGAAAAGGTAGAATGAGGGAATCCATGATAAGATGCCCCATTGATAATCTTGTTTGAGAGGAAAATATGTATTATTTTCACCTCTGTGCATCTATTATCAACATTTAGTTGTTTACTGCCATTAACACTTAAGCACAGTGTACATGCTCTATGGAGATCAAATAATCTGTTCCTCATCCTGCCATTGTTAAAATGTGCCTTACACTGGAAGCACAGAGGATAACCACACACTCGCCAGTTTATGCTGTGGTGATTAGTGGCATTTTCCCCTCAGGTCAGTGTATTCCTTTAATTCAGAGCAGCTTTACAGTAGTGCATGTGTTGCTGTGTGAATTGTCCACATTTTAGGCACTTTAGGAAGCTTTCATAACTAGTTAGAAAATGTGTAAATTTCACTGAGTGAAAACTTGTTTCTATATATTTAAAAACAAAAATATATATATATATCATGTCTGAAGGTGCATTTATTATATATTTTCATTTTACAAATACTCAATTGATAGAGTTACTTGAATATTAGGGGCACAAAATGGTATAAGTGAAAGCAATCCATATAAAACTAGAAGGGCACTCTGAGAGCACAGACCTCTGCCAGGGCATATGCCCTGTCTCACAATGTTAATGCAGTGAGACTTTTCCCAGTCGGGAACTCATTTTTCCGATTGTTTTCCGACACCACATGAATGCAGCACAAATGCCCTATCTTACAATGTTAACGAAAGTGAAAAATAATTTGTGTATCCGCCCCTTGATTTGGCTCTGCTCCAAAATGTATCGGGTCCATCCTTGGCCCATATACAACCTCCCACCAAGTTTCATGAATGTCAGGGCAGTAGTCTTTCCGTAATCCTGCTGACAGACAGACACACAAACAAACCAAGTCGAGCACATAACCTTGGCGGAGGTAAATATGGAGTACCACTTCTGTTCCTCTTTCTCCAACTGTTAGACTGACTAAATAGCACTTTTACTGTCAAGGCCATGTGCCTTACCGTCTATATGATGTATGAGCCTTGCAGTGCATGATAACTAGTGTATTCAGGAAAGTAAAATGGGTGGATGTAAGGGAAAATTAAATATAGATAAATGGAGAACCTTTGAATAAATTTGCAGACAGATTAATTAGTAGGAAATGCCGTTGAAACACCCCTAGGCAAAAGTTATTTAGAATTTCCGAGTTTATTTCAACATACTGTAACATGTTTGAATGTGCTGCACTTGGCTGGGCCTCTACATGCTGCCATCTACTATAATATTACTTAACGTAAGCCCTTAGGCTGCTCAACTTGAAAAACATTTGTTTGTATGTGTGTGTTTGAGAGAGACATTCTTTTTTTAAAGCCACTTATCAGCAACACACAATAGCTCTCTTTGCCTACACACACACACACCACATTACACACACAGTTGTAATATTCAAATCTTTTATCCTTATTTCACTCATCTTTTACACATAGGTAGTTCCTGTCCCTTTACACACAAACATACAGTATAGTAGCAATGTAGTGAGAGGAGGAAGAGTATTTTACATCATGGTAGGTCAGAATAATAAGAGAAGGGTGTGGGAGATGTTTTATTAAAGTGAGGCTTTTATTCCAGCGAGCTGCAACTGTGATTTTTTTATAAAAAGCACATATGTATGTGTTATCTAATCCCTTCAATTTTACATCCTGACATTTTAGACAAAATCACATATGGAAAGAATGTTTAGAGGTTTCTAGACGTTTGGACAAACGTCAAAACATTTAAAAGAGTATCAGTCTATCAAAAAGAATATGTATGACAACACACTATAGATAAGTAGGCAATAAAAGATAAGTAGCAAGTCAATAACATTCATATATATGTTTGATGTAACATTGGAAGGATATGATATGTGGGAAATAATATTGGAGTTGACAACACAATCATGATATCAGGTTTTGCTTTCACAGATCTGCAGTGTGCATCTGCAGTCCCATGTGGTGGCCATTTTGCGTCCCTGTAATAATCTTGTAATTTAAATGCAGAGACAAAATCAGAGACACACTTCTTTCATTAACTAATCAGCAGAGTGATGCAGTGTTTATGCATGATGGTGCAGAACATGATTCATTTTAACCAGAGCCATAACACTGTGTGTTGCAGCGTGTGGAATGCTGTGGACTGATTAAAGGCTTTAGTGCAGGAACAGGAAACTGTGTGCCAATGTGGGCCCAGAGTTTTAAGCTTATACTGCACCCGAACACTCCAGATTACACTGATAAATTCCTTGTTTCTGTCTGAAATTGTAGGAATCAGTGAAATCTGCTGTTGTGTTTGATTGAATTACAACCCTGCATTGTGGCACATGGCTGCCTAATGTGCTGCAGTAGTGAGTCAGTCCCTTTTAGGAGATGGCGTGTATAATGGTTTCAATTCTCTCCCTCCAGGCTCAGTTCATGCTACATCTATAGCAGCCAGTCGTGTAGAGCAGGCTCTGTCTGAGGTAGCCTCCTCACTGCAGAGCAGTGCCCCCAAACATGGACCCCTGCACCCCTGGATGACCCTGGCTCAGATCTGGCTGCATGCAGGTATGCACACGTACATAACTGTTACATACATGAAAATGCAACAGACCCCACGACCTGACCCCGGCCAAGTAGTTGAAGATGGATGGACGGATGGATTAAAACAGGGTTGACAGAAAGGCTAGATGAGGTTATGACTGTGGTTTCTGTCTTACCGCTGCCACATAAAAAACATTGTAAAAACATTTATTCTGATGTTATCTTAACATTCAGTAGGTGGTTAACATGACCTAGAAAGAAAGAATGTCTGCGACTTTCAGTGAGTTCAGGGTATCAATCTCCTATTGTTGCCATGTCTACCTTGTTTCAGGTTGCTGTGATAAGGTTAGGTTATTAAGTTGAACACATACAAATATAGTGACACATCAGTCAACAGACACGTAAACATACAGTAGGTCCTGTAATGCTTTGTTGACTCTATTAGTTGGTAATAGGTATACTTCTTGCTGTAGGGCAAATTGTATCATCATCGCTTATTAGAATACACTTGACAATTCGGGACTTCCCCAAGGGATTCCGAGATAGATCTGAGTGGTCAGGTGGCCGTTGAGCTCAGTTGGTAGAGCGGGCGCACATATGCAGAGGAGGTTTATTCCTCGACGCAGAAGTTCCAGGGTTTGAATCCGTTCTGTGACGGTTTTCCTGCATGTCTTTCCCCCCCCTCTCTCTCTCCCCCCCCTTTAATGTCTCAGCTTTCCTGTCCAATAAAGTCAGAAATGCCCCAAAAATTAAAAAAAACAAAAATCTGAGTGGTCAATAAACAATTAAAGTGAAAGAATAGAGTCATTTACAAAAAATAGTTCTCTTACTTTTGTCTTTTTTATTTTCATATCAAATACTAGACATGTTTACTTCTCAAAACCTTCAAGTATGTTAAAATACGGATACTTTCATCTCTTTAGGCCTTTAAAATCCTCCAAATAACACAAATCAGAGAAGGAAAAATCACATGTTGAGACAATACGGTTCAAACTCGTTTCCTCTGTCTGTCTCATTCTTTGTTTGTATTTCTCTCTCCATACTAAAGTCATCAGGTGACCTTGATACTGAAATTATTTTTCGTATTTATGCTATTCGAGAAAGAAAATTTGAGTTATGCTTTCTCACTGCTTTTTCCTTTTTTTTTTCTTTTTTTTTTTTTATTTGCAAAAATGTTTTCTCCATAAATAAATGTAGCTTTCTGTTTGTGGCTCTTCATTTTAATACATTGTTTTAGTTTAAGAGGTTTACGAATGTTACTTGAGATGTTGCAGCATCCTTTCTACCACATAACAATTGCATTTCTGGGAAATGCAGTCTTGGTTTTATATTGACTGTTATTTTGCTTTCAGTAATTAAACCGAGCTGTCAGTTGATTTGACAAAGGTACTGATGTTTGAACGCTGCTGCAAACGGCACATTTTAGTCAAGCAAAAGGAAACGTGCACTCATAGTTAAACCCTCACGTTTGCAATCTCTCCTCTCGGTCTGTGTTTCTCTGATAGCCGAGGTGTACACCGGCATGTCGAAGCCAGCAGAGGCCACGGCATGCACGCAGGAAGCCTCTAACCTTTTCCCCACATCCCATAATGTGCTGTACATGAGGGGGCAGATAGCTGAACTGAGGGGCAACATAGACGAGGCCAAACGCTGGTATGAAGAGGCCCTGTCCATCAACCCAACGCATGTCAAGACCATGCAGAGACTGGTAATACACAAAACACAGACACTCTCTGATGTTCTCCTTCTGCTCTGTCCTAGTGTTTGTTCCTTTGAGAACAGAAAAAAAACCCATGTCCTATCCTTCTGCGCTGTCCGTACAGCCAGAGGGTTTGTGTGTTTTATGTAATCAACCATAATCCTGTGGGACGGCCCCGTTAAACCATCTGTGTAGGGAGGGAACAATGTTCTGCTCCCTGTTCGCTCCTCTATCTCTTTCTTACTGGCTCCATCCCAATCAAAGCACTGTACTCTCTGCCTCTGTTTACACCTTCACATTTTACCTCACCGAGGGCCATCCCAAAACTGGTTATTGTGGACCATAAAAGGCTCTTAGCATCAGTGCTGACCTACCATACTCCACTCTCCCCAAATGGAATGAATAAATCAAAGTGTTTATTATTGTGTCATGCATATATAACTATGTCCATGGTTTACAAGGCACCACAAATTAATATAAGCCAGCTCCAGAATGAAGTGTACATTTTAAAATAATACTACAAAAAGGAAGAAGAAAAAAGCAAGGGAAACCAAATTGAGTGATTTTCACAATCAGACTTTCAGTCCTTCATGTGGGAACAAAATATATAGATTATTCATAAATGAGACATCAGAATAAATACTACCTAAATAATTGATCTTGCCTTTTTCCCCAGGCCTTTGAGACAAATAGGATTTCAGGGTTTTGAAACAAAATCATCAGTATGTACAGTACAATACAAAGGAAATGAGACTCCCTATCCACTCCACAGATCTCACACAGTTTTCCTCCTGAATATGTTTGAATCTGCCAGCCTCAGTGGCCAGAGGAGGAATACCAGTTCTCAACTGTGCAACTAGAGGACTTTGACTTAATGAGATGTAACATATGATTCAGGGCTTGCATATATATGTCCTTAATGTTGGTCAAACGTGAATCAAAGCTTCCTTTAAATGGAAGTGCTGCAGAATGGAGGAAACACATGTTGAGTCCTTCTTGCATTACATACATTTACAGGGAAAAAGCTTGTAATCTGTCTAAATAGCTGAATGACAGAGGCGTGTGTCGGAATGTGGAAGCCATTTGGGACAGTTTATTTGCTGCTCCATCATCATATATATACACCTGTTATAGAATATGTGGCTCTATTATAAATAATGCAGCTCTTTGCTTGATGATGTGTCAGTACTTTCAGTCAGTGGTACTTAATGCAATAAAATACAACAATAATGCTAGTAATGTTACTCTATTCTCACTACTAGTATAACTGCAATGCACAGCAGTACACATTCATCACAACACACTGACTTGAAACTCCTTTTTCTTCCTCTTTTTTTCATTCTGTGTCTCTAATGTCCACAGGGTCTGATTCTTCACCAGCTGCAGCGCTACAGTCTGTCGGAAAAGGTCCTGAGGGATGCTGTGCAGGTCAACAGGTGTGTGTGTGTGTGTGTGTGTGTGTGTGTGTGTGTGTGTGTGTGTGTGTGTGTGTGTGTGTGTGTGTGTGTGTGTGTGTGTGTGTGTGTGTGTGTGTGTGTGTGTGTGTGTGTGTGTGTGTGTGTGTGTGTGTGTGTGTGTGTGTGTGTGTGTGTGTGTGTGTGTGTGTGTCAGTGCAATGTACATGATTATTATATTTTAGGTCACTCACTGCAATAATTCCCTTCTCCTATTTTTTCCTCTCCTCTCTTCTTCCTTTCTCTACTGTTTCCTGCTCTCCTCTTTCTTTCCCTCTCTCCTCTCCTCCTGCTTTATTCCTCTATTCACCTCTCCTTTCCTGTTTCCTCTTTTCCTTTCTTATCTTGATTTCTCTTCTCCATCCTCATTTCCTTTTCTCCTATGCTCTCCCTGATTCATTTTTTCTCTCTCTTTTCTCCTCTCTCCTGTTTCCTCTTCTGCTTTCTTCTCATCTCTCCTCTCCTCAGTACGGCTCATGATGTGTGGAACAGCCTCGGGGAGGTGTTGCAGGCTCAGGGAAACGCTGCGGCTGCCACCGAGTGTTTCCTCACCGCCTTGGAGCTGGAGGCCAGCAGCCCCATTCTGCCCTTCACCATCATTCCCAGAGCACTATGAAACACACACCTTCACAGTTGTAGCCTCAGTACTGTAACACAGTGGCACAAATGATGGACCTGCGAGACACACACACACACACACACAGCATGCCTGCATGCCACTCACACACCTGCACAAGGTTTTACTGCCATACCCTTACTGTAAATACACACACTGTATAGAAATTAAAATAGTACACATAAACGTACGTGCTTCTTAGTGCCCACCCACCCTTCCTACAATGCCTTGCTGTAGCTTTGACCCGTGTGTGTGTGTGTGTGTGTGTGTGTGTGTGTGTGTGTGTGTGTGTGTGTGTGTGTGTGTGTGTGTGTGTGTGTGTGTGTGTGTGTGTGTGTGTGTGTGTGTGTGTGTGTGTGTGTGTGTGTGTGTGTGTGTGTGTGTCTCTCTGCACTTTCTGTTGCCTGTGCGTATTTGTGTCTGGCTGTATGTGATTTGTAGAATGCTGTGTGTGTTTGTTGTTCTGTCCTGTTCAAAGATGTAAATAAGAATACATTTGAGTTCCTACTCTGGCATTTCTAGCATTCAGAAGCCTAAGAGTTTACATTTTGTTTACACGTTATTTAGTCCATTCATGTTTTTCTTTCATGCCAAATATTACTGATGATCTCAACACACACACACACACACACACACACACACACACACACACACACACACACACGTTCACTTGCTGTTCACATGGAGAGGATCACGGTTACTGTATGGCTGGCTCAGGACAGCCTAATCTTTGAGAATCTACTGGAGCATCGACAGGCATCATCAACAGATCACCGAAGAATCAATCAATCAGTAAAGTCTAAATGCCAAAACACAGGCTGCATCTACACACACAGGAGATCAGATTTGAAACTGCTGATGTCCCAAGGGACGGCTGTCACTTCTTTTTTTTTACGTGTATAGATTAAAACACATTTAATCTCATGTACGCTCCTTTGGTTAGCAATATTACCATGACACGCTATTATTTTGCAATTTCTTCCAGTATGTGCCCTAATATTAAATTTCCCCAAGGGAAGCAAAATAAATACTTTTTTTTATACATTTTGGGAGAGTGGTATCAATCTTCTCATCTATAACTCTCAGCAAGTAAGCGAACGAGCATATTACCAAAAATGTAAAAATATTGCTATAAAGACTTTTTTATGCTTTTTGGAAAAGCTGAATTTTTTTTTTTTTTAACATTAGCAGCTGTAGTCACAATGGCTGAACACATAAGAGTGCCAATTACAAAAACTTGAACAGAAACAATATAACATCACAGATAACCAGTTAAACCGCTGAAAAACCAGTGCTCCTATGTAACATTGATATTTGAACAAATTCTAAGTATGAATGGTAGGAATCTGTTACATTTTATTTTTTCAAAAATCTGATTTTTGTTGTGTGTAAATGCAGCCAGTGATAGTGTTGTCTCTGTGTCCTGTCAGTCATTGTACATTGAACAAGATGAATATACTTTTTCATTTCATTATAAATACAAAGGATTATTGTTGTATATTTGATTGTTCCAAGTGTATTATTACTGTTGTTGTTTTAGAAAGTAAATTATAATTCTATTTTTTGGAGTGGGATGTAACTGAGGTGCAGGTGGAGGAATAAAAGGATGAACCGATTTAGTTTGCTGACGTGAGCTAAGCCAGTCAGAGTCCTTTTGTGCTGAAAATGAACGACTGAAAATTAGGATGATTACAATGACAAAGATAATAAAAGTGGTTGAAAACGTGGAATTTCTTGTCGGTGTGTTTTATTTTGACATATTGAATATTGAAAACATCCCCCAATGTCTCTTCTACTCATAATGTGCACTTGGATGTTTATTAAGGCTTAATATTTTGTATATTTTAGTACAAACCTGTGTCTGTGTGGTGGTGTTCCCTGTCGCTGTGACCTCGGAGCCAGCAGTGTGTGTTACGTTCTCAGGTGTGTGTCTGTCAGTGGATCGGTGTGTCCTCTTTTGTGTGTTTTGTATTGGAGGATTACAGCGCTGACAGGCTTTGTCCTAGAGTGTCAGGAAGCCACAGTTCAGTCTCTCAGACAAAGGACCCCCCCCCCCCACCCCCACTACTGCTGTATTCTCAGGTGTCACTCACAATGAGTCCCCCTTAAAGGTCATGGCCTCAGCCCACAAATGTACTGTATACAGGCTGACATTGTTCTTTTGATTCACTCTTGATTGTACATTTGATGCTTCTTACACCCATTTTAAAATGCACAGAATCAGGTTTTCTTCTTGCTCAAATTCTGAAACATTGGACTTAAAGGTGCTGTAGGTAGGATTGTGATTATCCAGAATTGAACATCGACAACTTCTCATTCTCTCCCCCCCTTTCTGCTAAAAGCCAGAACGATCTCCTAAGCCCCTCCCCCCACACTGGGAGAATGAATGCGTGTGCATGAGCAGTGATTGACACGCAGTTAATTTTTTTCAACATACTGTAGGATTTCTTTTTTCGTCGGACTATGCTATGACTTTTTATCACTTTTTTCGACACACTATACTATTACTTTTTTATTACTTTTTTTCGACATGCTAACGACTTTATCACTTTCTTAGACATAGAATACTGACTTTTTTCGACATACTATACTATGACTTTTTATCACTTTTTTCAACAAACTTTACTATGCATTTTTATCAGTTATTTCATGGATCCAGGATACTATGCATCCTGATAAAGTTCCCTTGGCCTTTGGAATTAAATTAACCCCACATCATCACATACCCTTCACCATACCTAGAGATTGGCATGGGGTACTTTCCATAAGATCATCTCTCAATGCAAATCAAACCAGCTATTAGGCTAACTGAAATAAAACCATGCTATCATCTAGGTATGGTGAAGGGTATGTGATGATGTGGGGCTATTTTAATTCCAAAGGCCAAGGGAACTTTATCTGCCTGTCTCTATGGGAATTTAACATAGAGGTGTACTTACTTATGCCCACTGTATTTTAAGGAAGAACATTTATTTATTTACGATACATTATTCAGTCACAAAGACAATTGGTGTCCTTAAAGGTTGGATTTTTTAATTAAGGCATTAAGATCAATTTCCAAAAGATGATTTTTTTTATTTCTCTTTTTAGTCAACTTTAGCATGGGTGTGTAACCTTAGGAACATCTCAGATTTTTTTATCCATTTTTTCGACCTTGAATACTAGGACTTTTTTCGTCATACTATACTATGACTTTTTTTATCACTTTTTTCAACATTCTATTCCATGACTTTTTTATCACTTTATTCGACATGCTATATATATATATATATATATATATATATATATATATATATATATACTATGACTTTTTTCGACATACTATGACTTTTTTTTATCATTTTTTTTCAACATACTTTATCATGCATTATTTATCACTTTTTCAACATAGTATATGACTTTTTATTAAAAAAAATTCAACATACTTTACTGTGCATTTTCTATCACTTTTTTAAACAGCATGTCAAAAATGTGATAAAAAAAAGTCATAGTATAGTAAATTGCAAAACAAGTTATCATATACTATGACTTTTTATCACTTTTTTCGACATACTATACAATGACTTATCACGTTTTTTTGACATACTATAACTTATTTATGACTTTTTTCGACATGCCATAGCCTACTAGGACTTTTTTATCACTTTCTTTGACATAGAATACTGTGACTTTTTTCGATAAATTATATTATGACTTTTTTGACTAATATTATACTGAATATCTGTTTCATACAGTAGCATGGGATGTCGAACCCTAACACACACACACACACACACACTCACAGTGTGTAAATGTGTGTGAGATTAATTTGAGCCAAATGTGAGATTAATCTTCTGGATTAGAGACTGTTAATAACATTGGAGTGGCAGTGATCAGCAAGATATATTAATACACTTCAGACAGTTACATAACTTGAGCTAACTGTATGTGTTACATAGATACATGTAACACCTTCTCCATCTCTATCTGTCTGCTTCCCATCAATGCCATAATCACAATCATCAGCTTCATTTTATAATGTACGTATATCCTAGGAAGTAGCATCAGTGCAAGTACCGCTTATTGACATAGCTCCCTAGTAATTAAACACAGAGAGAAGCCTTTATTGTCATAGACTGTAAAACTTCCACTGGACTGATCTGTTAAAGCCAGAATATCAGCTTTTGAACCCGAGGAAAAAGGGAGGTATCTTAAAGAGGAGAGCTTTTATGGGTATTAAGATGCACTGTGAATCTGTTATCATTTTCTCTTTTTATCCCTCCTTCTCTTCCTTTCCCTCAAGTCCTGGGTTTCTATTATTGTCTTTCAACCTCCTCATATCCCCCCCACCCCGTCTCCTCTCTTGCTCTCTCCTCTAACTCCCACGGTTTTCTGCTCCCTCTCCTTCACTTCCACCCACCCCATGCCAGGCTCTGTTGCCTAGCAACGACTCCTCATCTGCAGACAGACGTTCTTGGAAGATCTTAAGTCCTTGTGACACCTCTCCATACACAAACAGTACTACTAAATGAGTGAGGACACATTTGTGTCCATAACCTTCACTCGTGTGTGCACGTTAGTCAGACTTTTGAATAGTCCCATGTTTTAAAAATTCTCCTTTATTGCAACTTTTCCCTCAGTTATATTGATAGGACATTGTATTCGTTTACCCGTTTCATTGATAGTGCTTTTTGTTAATAGCCGTATCAACAAGGGAAGATAAAGTCACCATGGTGTTGTTTTAATAGGCAGAGGCCTAGCTCAGTATTACTTTATTCCTGACCCTTAATTCCTGCCTATTTCCCATCGTTCCTTTAAATAACAGCTTAGCTGCTACGCAAATAGTTATTTTATAAGAGACTGAGACTAGTTGCAACATTTTGCATCATTTTTTCGGTTCTCATCTCATGTTTGTTGAAAACCAGACTAACTCTCTGCTCTTCTGATAACTGCTCATTTAGGAGATTTAGGAAAGTAAAAGCTGATCGATTCCCCTCCTAAAATGTCTTCAGTGTCTATGTCTTACACTCCCAGAAATACATTGCATGAAATAAGTAGCACAGATGAGTCATTTAAAAGCAGCACTTCCCCCACAGAATCTGCATTCACTGAGAGAAAAAACACAAGTCAGCTGATTCTTAAGAAACAAAACGCACAAAAGACCCAATACGAGATGTTAGTTCATGGTATTTTATTGGAAAAACAAAATGTAAAGACTAGCTTGTACAACTTGGAATGCAGATCAACTGAACTGGACAGAACAGTTGGACTGGGCCGGGCCTCGCCGCACCCACAGACACACGCACACTCACACACAAACACAAGATAGAAATGCTGCAAAGCACCGACCCTGTCCCCACTAGTGAAATTAAACCCCCCGTAGAATCATGAAACACATGCAACCTTTGAGACAATATGCTGTACATACGCATGCTTCAGTGATAACCACAGATTCATTGTTTGTAAATCTCCAACTCTGCAAAACCTGATATTGATATTGCCTCAAAGTCGCTCTTGTATATCATCTCCTTTGAAGCCCTCCCAACCCCTCTAATAGTCCGATACACATCCAACACCCAAGGGGCTTAAGTTTATGTCCCACCCAAGCTTCCCCCTCAAAAAAGGTAAACACACAAAGGATAAAATGAGTATCCTGACATGCGATAAACACAGAATCTAAAATGAGTTCTTATTTATTCCATTTTAAAAAAATTCTTAAAAATATCTATTGTCAGTGACTTCATTAAGGGACGCAAACGGCAAAGGTTCTGCTGCTTCACTCACTCCAATCCATATTTCAACAACTAACCCCTCCCTCCTCTATGTGGGTCCCAGAACAACCTGAGGCCAAACAGCCTTCTGCCATTGGGCTCTCAACAGTAACCCATCTAAAGCTGCATGCATGAAGAACAGAAAAAAAAAAAAGAAAACAGGAAGTCATAGAAGAAAGGCGATTGAACAGCCCATATGATCATCGGGACATCAGGCAGATGGAACCAGGAAGCAGAGGAGCAATGGCCAAACCAGCCAGATGCAGAGGCTGCTTGTCTAACGAGTAGAGATCTGATTGGGCAGCTCAGCGCTGGGGGGCGGGGAATACAAGCCAGTACATGCAGATTCATTTAGAATTTTCCGTTTTGTCTTTTTACCTTTTTTGAGCTTGTTTATATGGACAGATTTTCAGTTTTCCAACATTCACTTTAAGTTGTCTATACAGAACAGTATGAATAAATGTAGATTTTTGCAATAAGAGGTAAGTGAAACATTTGACTGATTCTTTGTCCCAGCCCAGTTCATTTGGCGGTCATCATCTGAACAAATTCTGCAGGGGAAAACAAACAAAAAAACTCATCAGTAATAGGGATTCAATTGTGTACTATAACACAGTACAAAATGATTATCAGTCTAAAAAAACAGCAATTGGACACAGTTATTACAGAGCTTTTGTCTATCACGAGCGTTTGTCAGCTTACATAATTTAGCCTTGTTCCATAAACATACTTAATCATAATGTAATCTTAAACAAACTGTATTAGTGTGATTACATTTCAAGACCGTCTTTGAGCTCTTGTACCTTCATAGTTGACCTGTCCGTCTCCATCGATGTCTGCTTCTCTGATCATCTCGTCTACTTCCTCGTCGGTCAGCTTTTCCCCCAGGTTAGTCATCACATGACGCAGCTCTGCTGCGCTAATGTAACCGTTGCCATCCTGCCCAACACACATACAGCATACAGTCAGTCTTTATCAAGCGTCACTGTCAGGCCAAACAGAGGCAAGCTCCTCCTTAGTTGTCAGCTTAAGTTTAGGGACGTTCCGATGAATGAGTTTTGTGTATTAATGCTAAACTGATGATGAGAAAAACGCATCTAAGAATCAATTATTTTTCTTGCTTCATCTCGTTGGTCACAAAAACGTGCACATAAACACATATTACCTTATCAAAGACCCTGAATGCCTCCCTGATCTCCTCCTCACTATCAGTGTCCTTCATCTTCCTTGCCATCATCGTCAGGAACTCAGGGAAGTCAATTGTTCCGTTTCCTGGAGGGGGAGAGAAAGGAAATCAGAAGTAAGTTATGATTACAACTAGTCATTAGGGGTGTGCAAAAAAAAAATAAATAAAAATTTTTTTTTAAAAAAATCGCGATTCAAGCTCTACAAATTCTAAATCGACTCAGAATTCAAAAATCTACAAATTTTTTTTTTTTTTTTTATAAATTGTACGTCTACTGCAATCACATGGGACTACATTTACATACTGTGAATTTTATTTTTAATCGAAAATTGATTCAGAATCAAATCTTGAGCCTGAAAATCGATATCGAATCGTGACATTTTCTGAATCGTGCACCCATACTAGTCACAGTTAAAAAGGGTCTATAACGACCAGTTTAAACAAAACCCTTCCCCATGTGGAGGCGGAACCAGCATACCATCTGCGTCCACCTCATTGATCATGTCCTGGAGTTCGGCCTCAGTTGGGTTTTGACCCAGTGACCTCATGACCGTGCCCAGCTCCTTAGTGGTGATGGTGCCATCTCCATCCTTATCAAACAGGGAGAAGGCCTCCTTGAACTCTGGACAGACACAAGGGGAAGAGGGGACAACAAAAATAAAAATAAATAAATACAGAAGGTGGAGGAAAGGATGAAAGAAAATGTTAGTAACAAAACGTATATTCCATGTGATAATGCATGGACGTATGCAGAGAATGTGTGTTTGTTGCTAAAGATGATAATGCAGTCTTTATGTGTTGTCACCATACCTGCAATCTGCTCTTCTGTTAGTTGGTCAGCCTAAAAAAAACAGAAGGAAGACAGAAGAAGGTAGAGAAAAGTTACAAAAATAGCTTAATCTTACAGGTAAAGGCCGGGATGCAAATAGTAACCGGTTTTAATAAATCCATTTCCTAGACCGATGCAATATTAATAATTTACTTCCCAGATGTTAAAAACCCTACTTCCTAGCACATAGCCACTCAGCAACAGCCATCACACTTGTGCAACAATCACAAGTCAAATAGGAGCAAGTGATGATACACTAAATGGAGGCAGGTGGCAAGGACACTAGGGATAGAACGGTTATTGGTCCGTTTCTTGGCAGTTTTCAGATTATCTGTATCTGCGTTTTATTTGCCCAATAACCAATTACTAAAAAGTGCGCTACTTTGGCTCCGCTACAGCTCTGTGTCAGTCCCTCTGCTTCGGTTTCACTCACCACCGAGTCTGACTTAATGTCCCGCCCACGACAGACTCTTTTTTGTGTGTTATGTTGAGTTTCGAATTTATTAAATAATGGCTTAAATCGTTTAAACAAAGTTGTGTGTTTGAGTTTATAACATTCCAAAATCTTAATTTTGACTTAAAGATTTTCATTTTCACTGTAAATGCATATTGGTTCCAAACAACTAACAATCGTATCGGTCTAAAGGACACTCCTTTTGAAACAAGCATGCGCCATGAGTAAAGAGCTGCGACCATAACCAGACACAAAGAAGCACTCTGGATCAGAAATTCGTACAAACTAGACTAAGATCCTTTTTCTTTTCTTCTTTTTTTACTTTTGGGACTGGCTGCCCGAGCACACTTGTACTAACATCTAGTCGCAGCAAACGACCAGCATTAACCACGTACTATCTCAAAAACAGGAACAGTAGGAGTTTTTGGCTATCCACAAGCCATACATTAACACCAGTATACCATTAAGCGATGCTAAAAGCTCTAGCTAACCCATACATTTCACTTGTGCATCTGTGTACAACCTTTATGTCATCAAAGCGGATATCTGTGAGGTCTGCCACCAGCTTCACTGCTTTTGGTGCTGTTTTTTTTGCCTCTCCACCTCTGCCTCCACCTCCTCCTCCATCCAGCCTTAACCCACCACCTCCTCTGCAATGCATCAGATCCACACCTCTTCCTCCTGCACCTCCACCAATTACTCCCGATTTGACGCTGAGGCCATCCAGAGCCCCTCGCACCATCACCAGGCCTCCAGCCAGACACTCAGCCCGTTTGCTGTTCTGGACACCCTGTTTTTTAACCTCGGCCAGCTCAGCCTTGGTTCTCTGCAGGCAGTTCCTCAGGTCTTGCATCTCTCTAACCAGGCTGTCCATGCGGCTAGATGACGAGTCCATCAGCATTTGTAGGAAGGCTCTGTAGTTCCTCTCCTGCTGCTGGATGAGCTCCTTGTAGTAATGCTGTTGTTCATCCAAGAGGTCATAGACAGTGGACAGGCTCACCAGCTCATCCTCTGCTGGGTACAGAACGGCTTTCTTAGGCTGCATAATGAGGGAATGATGGTATGAAGGGCAGGAATGATGCCTTAGGATGGAAGGAATAGGTGGATGGAAAAAACGATGGCCAGACATCTATCTGTTGCTCCTGATTTGGACAGACGGAATGGTGGACAGCAGATTTTGCCATCTCTTAAGTTACATAACTGTATTGGCGAGGAACATTTTGGATTTGAGTTTTGATTTGAGTAGACGGCAAAACAGTTTAGTCCTTGTGGATAGGTAGATAGTTGGATGGACACATGAATGTAATCAGATGACTGGATAATTGCAGGAGTCGTCTTTCAATCCATCCAGCATGAGTGGATGTCTGGATGACAGAAGTTTTCACAATCCCTCTGAAGTGGCAAAGGTCAGTGGATTGGCACTGACCTGACAGGCAAGGTCTCTCTTCAATGAGCTGGATGAAGAGCTGATGGAAAAGTCAGTCCTTCTGTTGATGTTTTTTCTGGTTACTTGTCCATCCGTCTGTCTTTCAATAAT
This sequence comes from Zingel zingel, assembly GCA_023566125.1. Lineage (NCBI taxonomy): Eukaryota > Metazoa > Chordata > Actinopteri > Perciformes > Percidae > Zingel > Zingel zingel. Next base: position 11,892,263 of record CM042333.1, on the reverse strand, counting down.
GCTGCCTGTCTAACTGTTTCTTTCTTTCTGTCCTTGTGTCTTGAAGCACTGTGAGTGAACGTGACCAGACGCTGTCCTTCCCTGGCTGCATCTGACTCCAGCTGGGTGAGGCAATGAAGAACCCACACCCTGTCCCTCCATGTCAGTGTGTGTACAAGTGTGTGTGTGTGTGTGTGTGTAAGCCTAGGCATGACAGTTAAGGCTTGGTTGTCCGTCCATCCATCTCCCCAACAAGTGTGCAGTAAAGATGGATGCACAGATGAAGTGTCCACCTCCTGCAGTGGTTCAAAAGAAGAATAGCCTTCAACACTTTGACAGAGAAAGAGAATGGGTGTGTGTAGAGGCCAGGACAGGCCACCCAAATGGGTCAGGAAAATTGATTCAAGGTGTGCGAGAGTAATAGTGTCCAGACTAAGGGAGGTCACAGGGGTTGCGTGTGTGTGTGTGTGTGTGTGTGTGTGTGTGTGTGTGTGTGTGTGTGTGTGTGTGTGTGTGTGTGTGTGTGTGTGTGTGTGTGTGCGTGTGTTAAACTGTGGCCTGTCATCTCACTGCTACAGTTGCGGCTCCTAGGGAGGATCAGGTGGTTGCTGACCTCCTAGACAGCATCATGGTCACACCAAATGGCCCCCTCTGACAGGAGCCCCTATCCACACAGTTACAACAGATTCTGAGTGATGCACCCCAGGAGTTCGCCATGAGTCCAGGGTTAAGGTTTGTTTGAAGTAAATGAGCCAAAAATGGAAAACTGCCCTTCTTACAAAACTCAATCCATAATGGCACCAATATCACTTATAAGAATGTGCAGGAATGTATTCTAACAGATGTTCAAATGATAAAGTGTGTCCTCTACAAGATACTGCAGCCAACACAACAAAGAAAGTAATCACAAGTCATGAGTGGGTTCTTAAGCACCAATTAGATTCATGAAAACACTCATTACTTTTTTTTTTGCTAGTAACTAGGCACTTTTTAATGCAGAAACATCAGCAACATGGCATACAATTACTTTGATGCCGTTATGTTATAACTATAAATAAAAGACCACAAGCTGTGATATTTGAATCTTTCTCAGAACGTAATATGTTTTAACATTGATTGATTAGGAAAATGTCTGGAAGGATTTTAGAAATTCAAAAGCACAAAGCTAATGATCATAATCAATACTCTAAATATTGATATCTGATCCTAACTATATTCTGTATGTGTCTGACCTTAAGGACAGAGAGAGTGAGAGGGAGGAAAGGTGAGAATATAAATTGAAATATTTCATCTACAAGGTATTATTAGTATTACTGTCAAGTAATAAATACTAGGCTTTCAGAATTTGGCTGCCGACAATGAGAGAGGATGTGTTTGTGTTCATGTGTGCGCATGCTCCAACACTAGTCAACAAGCTGCTAACCCCTCTTATACTCAGGCCAAATTCCTCTCAAGGCCCTGTAATGCCTAGCAATAAAGACCATGTTCCTGTTAGATGGTGTGTGAGTTCAGCATGTAGGCCCTATGATTTACTTTAACAGCATCCATGGGCAGTCCATGGGTTTTAGTGAAATTTACAGATTCCACTACTGCTACTAAAACTCAATTTGTGATTACCATAAACAGCTCTAATTGGTCATTTTTATAAGAAAATGTTTCTTGGAAGAAAAAGAAAAAAGCTGTGGCCTATTCTATATCTTTATAAATCACTACACTACAAAATAGGTAACATGCAATGCGAATGCTGATGTGTAAAGATGTAAACACATCCAGTGATCAAAGCCGACTATGAGAACACACCAATGTATATTTTTTTTTTCCAAGTATATTTAACTTCAAGAGGGCTAAGCACATTTGAGTCACAGTCCAACCACAGTAAGACTGACCAAACAAGTCTTTCTGCCTAAACAAGTCCTACACATGGAAAGGAACCGGGACAATGTCTCAATCCCACTTAAAACTTCTTACTGTATCAAAAACTTTGTCAATGTAGCTATGGCAACCACAAACCAACAATGTACCTTTGGTAACTAATCCAACAGGTAGATACAGAAATTAACACTAAAGAAGTCTGTAAGGGGGCCAGAATATCCATTTTGAAATCCTTTTAAAATCTAAACAGGAACATTTCAATGAAAAGTTGATAGTTCAACACAGCTTATCCTAGTATTTTCACTCCTTGTGAAAACCTGTTAGACTACTTTGAAATCAATTGCCAAACAACTGGGTTTTTAAGGTTATTTAAATGACTTTAGTTGAAATAACCCAAAGTTATATGCTACAATTAATGTTATCTTTAATAAGAAATGTCATGTTACAAGTATCTCAAGAAATTAAAGTTGGATTTGCACACTGCTAAGACCACCTACCATATAACTAAAGAGACTACTCTAGTCACTTTACTGGTGTAAAAACAACAGCAGTCTACTGGTTTTTGATCCAGGTCTTCTAAAAAGAGGGGCCTGTTAGTTTTTATTATAGCACTATGATTAGCAGATATGTCCCACCTGGGACACAGTTTATAACACTTTTCTGTAGTTAATGAGCTGCTGGGACAGAAAGCCGGACACACCCAAGGACACAAACCAGTGTTAGTCAAGGCTTGTATGTACTGTAAGGAGGATGGGTCAGACCACAACCAACCAAAATTCACGTTACAACATGAATTTAAGCAATATGTTGCTGCAGCATTTCTTTAAAATAAGAGTTACATAAGTGATGGGAGTTAACTGAAGTAGGGGGCTTTTACTGCGTAATGAAAGTGCAAGGAGCCAACGATGTGTTCAGCGGGTTGCATCTGTCAAACAAGGCTCGTGTCCATTTAAGACTTACACATAGCCTAAAGAAAAGGTCCACCATGCCATATTATAAAAAAAATTCCCAAATGACTGCATTTCATACCACTCCCTTGGGACTGTTCCAGGGACACAGACTAAGAAGCTGCCATTGTTTATAAACAAACAATCCAACCAGATTTTACAGTTACGGAGACAGTTCTGTAAAAGAAGTAGGAAGGAGGTACATTTCTTTGTTTTTAGGAATGTCTCGACTGCAATGCTCAGGTACAGTAGTTAGGATATACCAGGTTTTAAGGCATTTCTTCTAAAAATCAATCAGTACCCAAAAATATTCACTTCAATATGGTATTCAAATACCATATTTAAATAACAAGTTTAACAGTTACAAACATATCTGGTATTCTGTGACCTAACAAGGACTCCCAGCTATTACCAGTGCAGTTTTTACAACGGTAACATGTTGTACTTTGATATCTGTCTATAATGTGAACCTATATAAATACTATTAGACGGGTTACAATACTTATTAGCTATAGTAGCAAGAAACCAGTGGCCGGAACTGAAGTGTAGATCTGTGAGTTACCCCACCAACACCACCCATCAGTCTCGTTTCGGTTCGTATGTCTGTGAATCGAATTGGTCACAGCTTTCGGTGCAACATCGGCATAAAATAAAAATAAAAATAAAAATCAGTGTAACGTTAGAGAGACTGCGGAAACCATATAAGTAAAATGGATTTTATTTTTCATTTATTATTTCTAATGGCGGAAACCAACTCACGTTACTACCCCGACACGGAAATGCATATTTGCCAGACGTTACAGCTGCCTCATTGAGGGGTGTAACGTTAGCTGTGATGCTAACATCGGCAAGCCAACTGAACCGCCGCAACTAGCTACTGCCAATATGTGGCCACCTGTAACAAGCAACTCTTTAGTGTTACACTTCAGCGTGTGATAATATCAACTACCGTTGTAATTGTAATCTCGGTTACGAGTTTAAGCAACAACTATATGATATAGCTACTATTTCTAGCCGCCACAGTGTTACCAGCTAGCATAGTTAGCTAGCTAACGTTACAAGTAAATTTTACTCAGGCTCTCTGCAATGGAGGCTGCGGGATATTTCAACAAAACGACTATCCGGGAGAGCCTTAAGAACCCTTGGCAAGCATTCAGTCAAATCAACCCAATTTCAAGTCGAACATATCACAAACTATGGTTGACAAAATACTCACCATGTCTGAGTTAGGAAGGTTGGTCTGCTAACGCTACAGGGAGAGAGGAAATGGAAGGTTGCCACTGAGCAAGAAGGCTGGCTGGCTGGAGGCGGGCAGGCAGGACGAACCACTGCTGTACGGCTCACTGTATTCCTCCGCACTGTGGGGAAAGTCGCTCAATCAATGAAGGGTGTTCACTCTTTCTCCGTCTCTTAAAACGTGAATTTGCATGCACACATGCACGCTGCTGCTGTGCGCGTACCTGTCTTTGTGGTTGTCATGTTTCATACAGGGAAAGTTACTTTTATAGAATAGAATAGAAAGCCTTTATTGTCATTGCATAGGAATACAACGAAATTAGATGTGACACTCAGGTGATGCATTCCAACATAAAAAACATTTAAACATAAAAACACAAGACAAAGGACATTCAGTGGGATACCAATAAATAAATAGATACATATAAAGGTATTTAAAGTGCAGCAAGTGCTTAGTGGATTGCAGGATGGCAGTAATTACTTAATTTTTAAAGGGGTATCTTTAATGATGTAGGCTATTTTACTTTGTTGATGTAGTGTGAAGTGGTAAATTCTTCCAAGGGGGGTATCTGGGTTTCTTAAAAACTATAGTCTTCATTTAGAAAGAGAAGCGAAGGACAGGTACAATAAGATTTTTAATGTGAAAGGGTTTGCATGCTGTGTAAGACTGGATTAACCATTGGAGGAAATTTGCTGACCATCAGCTACTGACACCAAACGCCCCCTGTGCAATGTGTATGTATTCTATTATATGCACAAAGAGATCAAAGCTCTTAAAACAAGGTCCCTCTACAAGACATGGCAAAAATAGCTAATAATACAGGACCTGCTTTACTTGATTTTGTACTTAATGCAGAACCTGCTTTAGTTGATATTGTACTTAATGCATGACATGCTTTACTTGATATTGTACTTAAGCGGTGCACATTCCCTAACAATTATGCATGCATGACATAAAGTGACCCCGGGGCCCCATGACAGTTACCTGCTTTACTCGTTTGATTACACAGCATCAAGGCTGGATTACCAGAGCTTTAGAGGAATCGACTGATGTAAACATTAGTATCGCAATACAAAATGAAATCAATCCCACTTTTCTATTATTTAACATATGCAGTCATAAACCACACTATCTGGCACCAATCATAAAGTGTGCTGCTGAGGTTTCTTCAGCCATTGGCTGCCGTTACATCTGGTATCAAAACCATAGAACCACCTTAGTGTTACTGAAACCTGATTAACTGCAACAGGTGTCTAAATGTACCTATACCTGTATGCGTTGACATTATATAGGCCTAAATTAAAATGTTAGTGTAGCATCATCATTACAAATAAAGAATATTTTCAGGCAAAAACATTACTTTTCTTTGACCCATTTCACATAACACTGTAATAGGATGTGTTTTATCGTCATAAAAATAGCCTAGTGAAATGTAGTGGTTTATCATGAGGATACATCTGTCTGGGGGAAAAAGATAATTATAACTTCTATTAAAATAATTGAGTAGTTCATAATAGTGGTCGTTTGCCTTTAAAGAAACATGTGATAAGTTTCCTCGTATCTATTTAGGTTTTGTTTTTTTTAATCTGTGGAAAGTGACGGACTAGTTTGTGTTAGACCGAGTTTTATGCAGGCGGAAGGATATCTCCGTGGCACTGGAGAAGTTGCGGTTTTGAGAGGCGGATTCTGATTGGACAGAGCAGACCCGCAATATTCTGCACACTGTACAGAGGCCGCTGATTGGCCAGGGCGAATCTGCAATGCGTCAAACCACGGCGCGGCAACGATGGCAGGAGGGAGCGACTCCACCGCTGTTTTATTAGTTATATACAAATAGGGCAGGTAGGCCTAAAAACTTTCAGGTAACTTACCGGTCAGTTGAGGGAGTGAATGAATAAAACGTACCGCGGACATAGCCTCATATAGGCTTAAAATGAGACTGAATTCACTATGTTTAAAATGTAATTCTTAAAGTCAGAAGACAAAAACAGCAACAACGCATATTCAAGCCTAAACTCTGTGACAGATTTTACATTAGCAGTGTTCACATGATGACATTTAATATACAAAATAACTTAAAGATGGAAATCGCACCACGTCAAAAGTGACAACTTTCGGAACCTGACACTAGTGCCAATCTGATCTTTTTCTATTCTTGGTATTTGGGTAAGATTTGGTTTCACCAAGGTGCAGGGATACAATTTGATTTAACCTAATCTTCCTTTGGAGTCTTGCGGGTGTCCAAAGCATTATGAACAAGTTGAAGCATTTGCATTTTAGCATTCACAGTTAAAATATAATAATCATGATTTTTAAATGTTGAGGCAGTGTCAAGTCTTTTTTTTATGTTTCTCATTTATCTCAGTATTTGTTAACACATTTATTTCAGTTGCTCTTTACAATCACATCTACTAGTAACATGTCATAGACTTTTATAATAGGATATTTCATTTAAAACACAGGCCCTAAACTTCAGTGTGCATGCACTGTAAGCTATGCATAAAACAATCCTACAGCACACAACACATGAATGAGAATTATATATTTATTAACAATCTCTGGTAATAAAACACACTCTTTGTGGTTTGCTGTGAAAATAAAGCATTAGATATCATGTACAAAGGATGGCTCCTTGCCCATAAGATCACTGCAACTTCACGGTTTAATGCTGTGTGTAAGCATCTGAGTTTGTGTACAGTATGGGTCTCCTGTTCTTGCTATCAAGGGTGCCGATATTTTCATTGGCATGTTGCCAGTAAAGCAAACTCAAGTTCTTGAATGAGATGTGTGTTCAGTCCTCCAGTAGTATATCCAGTTCTTCTAAAGGCAGTCTGAGTCGGAGTTCTTTCTCTGTCATCAGATCTACAAACTCCTGCAGATGTTCAGGGAACAGCTGCATTGCGTCCATGTACAAACCCTGATTACATGCGTCACACACACGTACATCACACACACACACACACACACACAGACAGACAGACAGACAGACAGACAGAGAGAGACAGAGAGAGAGAGAGAGAGAGAGAGAGAGATCATTTCTCATATGTACAATTTAAAAATGAAGTAGACCGAGGTCAGCTGCTGTTAGGAAATATCACGTTGATGTCGGTAGCTCACCTTAGCCCAGGGGACATTCTGTAAGGCCTTGTAGAAGATCCCTGTGGCTTTATCACCCTTCCCTTCTGACACCTACAAATACAAACGCATAGAAACACACACAGCTTAAGCATAAGACTTTACCAACTGTCAATATTTGTATATCCAAATGTGCAAATTACACACAAAGTAACTTTGTATAGGCTGGTCTTCCTGTGTGTGTTAGCCTTATACTTGTATATTTGGAGAAGGAGAAAATAGGCAGCACTCTAAGGTCACATAATAACAAGCAGAATGATATGCACAACAAAATGCGATCTTATAGGCACAGCAGGCTTTTCCAATCACTACTGAAATTTTTGTGTTCAAATGTTATCCACGATGATGCTAAATTACTGCGTTGATCCTTGATACACGTAACTTTTGAAACTGCTCTTAACATCTATCAGCTTTTTGACAAGTTTATTTTGTGAAAAAAGAAAGCTGGTATTTGCCCCTTTCAGTGAAGTCTGTAACTATGATGTTAAGAGTATGATTGGATAACTGTTTAAAATGATTATGAGTTTCCCCTAATCTTTATTTTTCTTTCAACTGACATGTCAAAGATAGAAAATGAGTCAATACGGTGTCCTCACAAGGGCAGTAAACGTATGAGTGTTATTTTCTGTCTCACCAGGAAGTGCATGTACAGCCTCCAAAGTAAAGGACAGTGAGAGCCCATCTCTGTTGCTATGGCGCTTTCAAACAGTCCACGGATACGGTTGCTGAGGCCATTCTCTGGCAGGATGGGCAAGGCAGCATCATGGCAACAAGACCTATAAACACCATACATTTATTTATTTATATATATTTATATATATATATATATATATATACACACACAATTATTAATAAGGAATGGGAATTTTGATAGAAAGTATTTGTGAAAATTAAGTTTTCTTTGCTTGTCACACATAGAAGGAATAGGGAAAACTATGGTCATGGCATCATTGATTACATCTTTCTAAGTTGTTACAATGCTTATTCCCATACAACACGAGTGCAGGCAAAAACCCTGCAACTACCCATCATGCTGTCTGCTCTTACCTCTGAGCAGCGTCCACCAGCTGCTTCCTTTGTTGTTCAGCAACAATGGCAAAGAGGCGTGGCACCAAACTGCTGTTGTCTCTGGTTACAGAGTGAAAAAAGCGACGCGCCCGGCCAGCACTATGGTAACGGTTCTCAACCTGAAACACGGGTCACATGAGGGTCATCATGCCAAAATACACAAGTACTGATTTGGTACAGAAAAGGTGCAAAGTGCTGGTAAAAACACATGTACAGAAGCTCATTGCCAATGAATGATTGATTGATCAATCATTCATTGGCAATGAGCTGTTTCAATCATCATGGGTTCTAATTTAGAACCCATGATGATTGAAACATAAAATGGAGGCCCTGGCTTACCTGGACATATATGCTCCAGAGACAGGCGCTGCTGGGCCAGGTAGAGAGGGCAGAGGTGACCGTCTGTCTCAGTACTGCCAGTGGAAACACACTGATGCTGTTGTGGTACCTAAGCAATGCTGCCTGCTGCACTGCTAATGCCTCACATTCAGAAGCTAGCCTGTTAACATAGCGTCTGCTGGTATGGCTGGAACCCTCTGCAGACTGGCTAGCATCAGTGCTAGCAAGGTTGGTTTCTTCATTACTGTTAAGCTGCTTGTCAAGTGTTAGCGTGCGGTGCAGCTCCTCCACCCTCTCTCTAGCCTGGCTGTAGACCATGTTAGCTGCTTGGATGCCCATGGTGAGGTACTGGAACAGAGCGTAGCAGCCTATTAGGCCTCTCAGCCTCAGCTTCTCTCCTAGCAGGTTCTCATCACCTGCTGGTGAAACAATGAGATAAGGATAAGATCAAATTAATGAAAGGCAGCCGTTTTATGCTGGAGACATTTAGACCAGTCATAGTAGGAAAAGCACAGGTATTACTAATAACATCAACAAAAGCTCTGTTCTATTCAAGTGTCCCAATAAGCAATGACAGTGAGCCAGCATGCACAACACCAGGACCCTAAGACCCAAGCAGCTACGTGGAATTCAGCCATTTGGTTATTTACACCAGGCTTTTCCTACTGTGACATGTCAAAATGTCTTCAGCATTCATTTGGGGAGGATTTGTTTATTTTTGGGGCATGGTCGGCCTTTATTTTGATAGGACAGCTGAAGACATGAAAGGGGTGAGAGGGGGGAATGACATGCAGCAAAGGGCCAGAGCCAAACCTGGGCTGCTGCGTCGAGGAGTAAACCTCTATATATGGGCGCCCGTTCTACCAACTGAGCTATCCGGGCGCCCTTTTTTTTTTTTTTTTTTTTTTTTTTTTTTTTTAATTTTAATGAGGTCTCATGTATTGCATAACTAGTACTGATTAAGACTTCCCATTGGTTTTTACTCCTACAAGTAACTGAATACTTTAACTCGACTCAGAAGAACAGTTTTGTTGCTGTACTGAAATCCATCAGACCCGTTGGTATGCAATGTAGAGGCCAGTGGCTACTATTAGTTTGGCTATGCTTTTGTTTATTTTAGAAAAATGAATATACTCTTATTTTGACTAATAATTAGATATGCACCAATCCGATCTTCCAGATCGGTATCAGCACAGATATCGACCTGATTAAGTGGATTGGGTAGTGGCCAGACGGGACCAAGCCACAATAAATACAGTTTCTCTGTCAGTTTCATTATAAAAGGTACCTGGTATTAGCAGATACTCTAAGTTGAGGATCTGAAATTAGTATTTTGTGAGAAAAGGTTGAACTGGTGCATAACTGGTAATAATTACTTATTGCTGAAGGTTGTTGTTCCATTGTTACTACTAATCTTGTACTGTGTATACCTCACATTACTGTACTAAAAATGATTAAAAAACAGTCTGCAAAGAAGTTGCTAAATATGCGCTCATGAATCAAAACAAATGGTATGGTATGTTTGGAAAAAGGGCCAGCAGTAACAGAGAGTGAACAGCTGCAAACATGCAAAACCACTGATATGGGCCTTTTAAAAGACAGGCTCTCCACGCACCTCTGCAACAGATTTAACACACAGAAGTTGTTGATAAAGTGAACCTGTTTTGTTGGCCTGAGTTTTGTGGGGGTTTTGGTCCAGAGACAACAAGCCGGCAGTCAGAGCCTGTTCATACAACTTCCTGGCCTTCAGTATGGAAACCGGAGAGAGAGGCTGGGAGGATGAGGAGGTTCCTTCTGCTAGCCTGGTTAATACACAAACAGCTGGGGACACGGTGACATCAGTTAGTCCTCCCCCTTGCACGCTTGACCCGTCCTCCACCTCCAGCTGGGCCCACAGCAGACACAGCTCACAGAGGGCGCAGCTCTTCAGCCCTTTGGTTCCCCCTATCGCTGTTGCCGTGGAGAAGACTTTGCGAGCCTCGTCGAGGTTGCCCAGCATCCACTCCAGGTGGGCGTACTCCCTCCACAGCACCAACGAGGAGCGATTGTCGGGTTCTTTGAGCAGTTGCTTGGCAATTCGCTTGCTGCTCTTTCCCTGAGAGCGGATGCGCTTTTTGTTGCTGCCACGCAGGCAACGCAGGACCTGACATGTACACATACAAATGCAAAAAGTAAATCAGTGCAAATATCAGACCCTTATTAGACTTGAAACTAAGTCTAAAAAGTCTAAATCTACTAAATGATATAACTTGAGTCAGATAATCTAAACAGACTCTTACCTTGAGTTTCTCGTACTGCATCCGGCTGAGTGACAGGGCGGCTCGGTGGTGGGCGGGAAGGACGGGTTGGACCATATTGAACACATTGGTGACAAACCTCTCGCCCTGCTTCCCAAGCCCCACCCACTTCCTTGTTCCCTGGAGAGTGGTCATGTGACCTACAGAGTTAACCCCGGGTTCAGGTAGGTCCTGGGAGGTCAGAGGATGCCTGAGCTCATTACCTAAGACGTGACACAGCTTTGTCTCAATGATATGCTTCAAGTTGATTGTTATAGTTAAAAAATCAAAAATAGCTAGTTTGTATTTTTCTGACTGACGGACGGTGCCATTTTTACCCTGAGTGAGCAGAGAAAGGCTCTCCAGCAGCAGGCCGGGCTGACAGGGGGCAGCAGAGAGCACAGAGTCTACGGGCAGTCCCAGGAACGACAAGAAACGGAGAAGAAGACTGAGCTGGAGCTCTGGTGAAGACAGAAAAATTAGGGACGGCCCAATGTCGTCAAACAACACCTACAGTTGGAGGAAAAAGAGAGACGAAGAAGTCAAACAAAGTGGTCACGCCTACAATGGTGGCTTTCATTTTATTATATTGTAAATGGCTTCCAAAACATACCATATGTGAGCAGAGACACTTTAAATCAGTACCTGTCTGTCCGGGTCCTCGCAGTCCTCTTCTGATTGGCCCTTGGCTTTGTCCGGCCTCCAGGGCAGCCAGTGAGCTGCTTCACGAGACTGCTCCACTTCCAACCAGACTGTCCATCTGGGCTGGCTCCGATCCTTCACCTCCTCCTCGTCCTCTTCTTCCTCCTCTTCTTCCTCTGTGGAGACACACACACACACACACACACACACACACACACACACACACACACACACACACACACACACACACACACACACACACACACACACACACACACACACACACACACACACACACACACACACACACACACACACACACACACACACACACACACACACACACACACACACACACACACACACACACACACACACGACCGTTTACAAAAAGATAAAAAAATAAAGATTTTAGCCCCACAAACAATTTAAAGATTATTCCAGGATTTACATCAACACTAAATAATGTAAAGCCTGCCTCACTTTTGTTATAAGGATGTCTGAGTGTTTTACCTGCACTGGGCTGTAGCCAGCCTCCTCGCTCCTGTTGAAGCATCCAGGCTTTCCAACCTCTGGCCCCCAACTCTCCAACCCTCTCCTCCCCGCTGTCCCAGAACGGCTCAAAGAACTCAACCTACACACACACACACACACACACACACACACACACACACACACACACACACACACACACACACACACACACACACTTAACTGGAAGACACAATTCCCTCCTTATTTACATTGCTGAAGCACTAGTGTGTGTACTCTTAATGTCTTTACTCCCCAAGTAGATTTGTTTTTAATCGCAATCAACTAAAAAAAGACAATAGTTATCTCTGTTTAATACATACAAAAACAAAAGTGTACAAATGACAAGGTGCTTGGCAACCTCAAGTAGTTCACAAGATTTCAGGAAGTCCCTGCACCGGGCCAAGAATGCAAATAAGTGTATTTCCCAAAATGTCGGACTATTCCTTTTAGGCATTATAGGTTACGATTCGGCCTCATGGTCAAGATTATTTATTAGGATTAGGTTTAGATTTACAATTTAAATATAAAAGTGAGGACTAGGTTTAGAGCCTGAGTAGTTTTTTTTTGGTTTAGTACGTGTGTGTGTGTGTTTACCTGCTGCTTGGTGGACAGTTCTCGTACGCTGTCAGGTTTGTAGAAAGTAAAGTCGATCATGGCCTGAAACAGAGAAATGGCCTTCTCTGAGTGACCAGACTGACGTAGGAAATGACACTGCTGGGTGAAGATATCTAAACAGAAAGAAAAACAACAACTTTTAATAAGCATTAAGCATACAAACAAAAAGTTTTTGTATTCAAACAAATAAGAATATGATGACTCATGCGTGATTTCCTTGTGACAGTAGTTGGTGATTAAATTTCAGCAGGTGAACTGAATATGTAACTGTTATCCACTAATCAGTCCTCTCAGAGTAGAAGCACTGGATAAGTAGAGGCTAGTTTTCTGTTACCCAACATATCCTCCTCAAGTCCTGGCAGGGCCGGGTGAGAGACCATGCTACCGTCACGCACCGCACTGAGCGTGCTCAGACACTTCCCATAGGCAGAGTTGACCTTCGACACGGTGAAGTTGCTGAAGTAGCTCTGGGTAAACAGCAGATACTCCTTCCACAAGGGGGCACTGTTTGGGTGGAGGAACACCTGAAATACAATAGACAAAACACAAGTTATCCCTTTAGCTAGTAAAACCGTTCCTGCCCTTTTCCAAACGGTTTCCAATAACGGCTTCTCAGATGATTCTGTGTAACAAACCATCTGGCGAGTCAGATTAATAGAAAGTGATTAATTTAAAGTGCTCATATTATGCTTTTTGGCTTTTTCCCTTTCCTTTATTGTGTTATATATCTTTTTTGTGCACGTTATACATTTATAAAGTGAAAAAGCCCAAAGTCCACCCCAAAGGGACTTACCATCTCCAACAGAAAACACTGTTCACAAACTGCTCCAAACAGCTCTATTGTAGTCCAGCCTTTACTTCAGAGACGAACGCTCGTCACTTTGTAACACACGTTATAATGCTCGCCTAGCTGCTAGCGTGGCACGCCCTCATACTCTGCCTCTGACTGGCTAGTAGTCCTTACCTAGCTACTGCACATGTGCGACTCCCAACAAAGATGGAATAGAAGTGCGATGTCTTACTCTGTAGCTAAAACAGAGAGCTCAACACACAGGGGGAAAAGAGGAGCTGCAGCAATGTGCAGTACAACAAATATATGGCATTTTCTGAAAATTAAAACAACATAAACCTATTCTGGTACAACCTCTAAATACAATTATGAACCTGAAAATGAGCATAATATGAGCACTTTAATGAAATGTGTAGGAGCCTTTGCTTGTAAAAAGGCAGTGTGAAAATGAACGAACCAACTACAAAAATAGAGCGCAGCCAATCTTCCACTCTTTTTAGGTCAGCTTTAGTTGAAATACAAAAGCACTGAGTGAATATTACGGAAACATATAAATACGGTAGACTGACCAGTTTCTTCCATTCTTTAGCCAGAAGTGAGGGCTCCCAGAGCTCTTGGCAGATCCTGAGCCTCTCCAGTTGTAGAGCTATGCAGCTGTGATTGGTGGCCACTGCACGCTCTGCGATGCTCAGCTTTTTCTCCAGAACCGCTCTGTAGGAAGACTTACGGCGCTCGGCCGAATCGCTGCCCTGTTGTTCCTCCTCGCCTCCAAACACTGTTGCGCTCAGCTCATCCTAGAGTGAGAGAGGAGATGATGAGGTTTAGAAGTAGCAGTGCTGTAGAGATAGGTCTGGCGATGCGAGACTAGGCAAGTGAAGCAGAATAATACAGTAGTCTATATATTAACACAAGTTTTCACACCTGGTATCGTATGAATTTTATCCATAGCTGCGTGTCCTCCGGCTGCTCTCTGAGCCGCCTGTTAAACTCTTCAGTCCTTCCAGCCAAAAGCGCTGCACTCTGCCCCGTCGGTATGTCCTGCTTCTGCGGCTCTGTCTGCTCCTGCTGTCCCTTCCCCTGCAGCCAGAGGGCCGTTGAGGAGTCGTACACTCCGAGAGGATTTACTGATGATGTCTTCACCCGGTCACCTGGATTGACATTTACATTACCATTACCACATTGCTTGATTTTTTGAGATTGTAAAGACTTCCCCCTTCACCACCTGGCTAAATCTCTTACCAGTCTCTGCTCCTTTGTTCTCCTCGTCACCCAGCGGGAGGAAGGAGGCGGGGCTGATGGCATCACCGCGCTCAGGAATCGTAGGTAATGTAGGAATAGGGGGCTGGGACCTCAACAGCTGGCGACTGACTGTAGAGAAGTATCTGTCTGCTGCTCTCTTCTTGTCCCCGCTTTTCTGTTTCTTATTTGACTCTGACTCCTCCCAGCTGACGCCCTGTCTGCGGAAGTCCAATCCCAAAGACGAGCTGCCTTTCCTCTTATACCTTACACACACACACACACACACACACACACACACACACACACACACACACACACACACACACACACACACACACACACACACACACACACACACACACACACACACACACACACACACACACACACACACACACGGTTTAAACATTACGTTTCAAATTATAACCCGCTACATTTTTATCAAGTAAATATTTGTTTTGCTACTGTAGTCTTTAAACCTACTTCAGCACATGTAAGCTTTTATGTTTACTCCTCCAAAGAGTCACAGAGAGTCTTTCCCAAACTAAATGATGTTTTTGATTTGTAATAAACTGAAGAACCTACTGAAAGAAGTTAGCATTGGTGGGGATGGTCACTAAAAGAGACACTCACTCTTCATCAAATAAAAAAAATCCAAGATGCACTGCCCTCGTAGTGCAGACGAGTGTGTGTGTGTGTGTGTGTGTGTGTGTGTGTGTGTGTGTGTGTGTGTGTGTGTGTGTGTGTGTGTGTGTGTGTGTGTGTGTGTGTGTGTGTGAGAGAGAGAGAGAGCTACCTGGCTACGTCACCTCTGTAAAGGGACTTGTAGGTCCAGTTGGATGGGTCTGCTTTACGGTCCACACAGAACGGCTGCTTTGTGGGCGACTGGAGGTCATCCAACCAGGAGAAACAACTTGCTAACGGAGCAGGCTGAGGACTGCGTGGATGCACACACACCAACCATGAATGCAGAGCAGAAGTAAGTCACTGATATTGTATATGAGATTAAGAGTGTAAGCATGGGTGATGTAAACGTGTGAGTCTATTACCTATCTGCCTCTTTGACCCTTTTGAGGTCACTGGGGAAAATGGTTTCAGAGTCAGTCCCACTGCTGTCTGAATATCTTCCACTCTTCTTTTTGTGTTTTTTCTTCTTTTTCCTCTTCTTTTCACTCTTTTTTTTCTTCTTTTTGGGCGGCACATTACCCTCTTCCTCCACCTCCGCAGAGCTCACATCTCTGCCTACACTGAGGATTATAAGGCGAACTCAACGTTAATGCGAGTCAGAGACGCAAAGAACCCATTAAACACCTGCCTCATGTAAAGTCAAAGATTTATTTGACTAATTTTCAATACATGCTTAAGAAATAACTTTTTTAAACAGAGTGCTTCACTGCTAAGAAAAACAGATGCAAGCATAAGTATAAGAACACAGAAACAAGAAAAACATAAGGTGAAATGGCAATATAGAAGCAACAATAAAATTGCTGTCCTACACTGAAAAACGTTTTAAGAGGAAATCTAAAAGACGCTACCACAAAGTTGAATGTTTGAGCGTCCAAAGTCAAATGCCCAGTGTTGTGTCTGCAAGCAAAGAAACTAGTTTTTAGTTTGGATTTGTACCTTGATTCCTTCTGGTTCAGCCTCTCACTGTCACTGGTCTTCTCAAAAAAACGACTGTGAAGAGAGAGCGCATCTCCAGTCCGAAAACTCTTATTTTTCAGCCAGTCTAATTCTAAAAGTAGAGAGTGGATGGAAAAAATATCAGTGTCATTCAGTGATCAGGAGGAGGATTGAGACATCGTGATGGTGAGTACATCATGTACTAATAATGCAGGGGATACTTTCTCTCATCTTGCATTACTGAAGATAAGGTGGAGATGCTAAAGCCAGAAAACAAACAGAGTTAACTCAGTTGGTACAGATTTGATACATATGAATGAGTTAAAAGGTCCCATGGCATGAACATTTCACTTGTTGAGGTGTTTTAACATTAATATGAGTTCCTCCAGCCTGCCTATGGTCCCCCAGTGGCTAGAAATGGCGAAGGGTGTAAATCGAGCCCTGGTATCCTGCTCTGCCTTTGAGAAAATGAATGCGCTGATGGGCCGATCTGGAATCTTCCCCTTATGTTGTCATAAGGAGGAGGGTTACCTCCCCTTTCTCTGCTTTTCCCACCCATGAGAAAGAGAGAGACATCATGGCTTGCAAAATAAGCAAAGTGGAAGTTGGTCAAGGCCACACCCCCACCCTCCACCTTGCCCCCCCTCTCTCCTCCTCAATAGCATTTAAAGCTACAGACACAGAAATGGCACATACTAAAGAAAGCTCATTGTGGGACTGGCTCTAGTGGCTGTAATTCTGCACCAAGGCTGAATTTCAGGAAAGAGACTTCAGATACAGTATTAGGGGACCAGTAAGGCCTATATAAAAGAGACTTCAGATACAGTATTAGGGGACCAGTAAGGCCTATATAAAAAAGACTTCAGATACAGTATTAGGGGAGCACTAAGGCCTATATAAAAGAGACTTCAGATACAGTATTAGGGGACCACTAAGGCCTATATAAAAGTGTGTGTAGAATATCATCAAGGCTTCATTTCCATATTTTGGTCTCTTTGTCATATAGAAATGCAAGAAAGCGCTTGTTTTCAACCCGGTGTCGTGGCAACGTACTTATCACCCGCCAGGATGTGTATCCCCTGGCCGCGGGAGCGTGCGTGCACTCAGAGCGGAGTTTAGCTGCTGCACTTCAAATTCGCCTCTTAAAATGAACAGATAGCGACGTGGAAGACTCGATAGGGGTTTCCTTAGTAAGGGTCTCATTTATCTACATAAATACGTTTATTTGTCTGTTACATTAAGGCGATGTGTAAATTGTTTAATACTTCGTTTATTATTGTGGATTAATCAACAGTATTAGTAAGTTCCATATTGACATGCACCTTCTACAAAGGCCCAACTGATAGGCCTACCTATGTGAGTCATGCAGGTTTATGAACAATATTTTTTCCTCGTCTTTGCTAACCTGTCCCTCCCTGCCCTCTAACGCGATTTCTGTTTTAATTTAATTTAGTTTAATATGCCGTTTCAATTAACCGCATTGTTCACCTGTCTACCATATAAGTTACAGAGGGGATACACAAAATATCAGGCCGTTTTTCACCTGATATAATGTGTATCCCCTCCCCTAACATGCAAGGGGTCTGTCCTGTCATCATGTGTGTTATTTTCTGTCTTTACCAGGTCACAATAAACAACCTGAGATAATATGGAGATGTCTGCTGTTTTCTACCAAATGATACATAGGGGATACACATTATATCATGCCATTTTTCACCTGATATAATGTGTATCCCCTCATCTAACATGCAAAGGGTGTGTCCTGTCATCATGTGTGTTATTTTCTGAGATAATATAGAGATGTCTACTGTTTTCTAGCAGAAGTTACAGAGGGGATGCACAAAATATCGGGTCGTTTTTCACCTGATATAATGTGTATCCCCTCCCCTAACATGCAAAGGGTCTGTCCTGTCACCTTGTGTGTTATTATGTTAGCTATATGTTGAGTGCACGCGCGCTCCCGCGGCCAGGGGATACCAATACTGGCGGGGATAGACGACACCGGCGGGAATGTCGTGTCTAACGCACAAGACAACAATAACGCCTGCTTTGCTTGGTCTATTATGCGAATGTGACAACTTTACTACTACTACTACTACAACATCATAACATAATATACGAGGCAAACCAAATGCAAACAAATAGTCAGAAGGTATCCTAGCTTTCACGAGTAACCCTGTAGCAGAATGTAAACTAATAGACAAGAAGGTGAGCTAACGCCAAGGTCTGTCTTTCAGGTCCGACGACAGGCAGACGGCAGATAGCTAATGTTAAGCTAATGTTAGCTCGTAGTTCTCAACATGATGGCAGCAGAGTATTGAGGCAAATAGCAATCCGTATTAAATCGAGTGCTACATGAAGAAGTAATCACCTTTGGACGAATCTTCAACTTTGTTACTCTCTACTTCTGCGAAAGCTGGAAACAGAGCCATGATGGTGTGTCGCATATAAACAGTCGCAGGAACATGACGTCATTTGTAAGTCGGCTGCCCATTCTCAGTGTGATATATGTCAATGGTGAATTGCCACATAAAACCATGTGCAATGTAATTTTGCATATATAGTTTCAGGTATTGTTATATTGGATTTAATTATAAAAAATAAAAAAGTGTAGCAGATGACTACTCTTTTCGATATAAAGCAACCCAACAATGCAACAAGCTATAGCCCCTAAAATGAATCACATGGAGGTAAATTAATTAGCCCACTTACACAAGCTCAGCGAAAACATAATACTACTTTAACAGAAGTAGGATTTAGTTAGCAGCCACTGCTCTGGATTGCTTTGTACAAGTGTTTCCTATTTGAGGGCCTGTTTTATGTAAAATCATAATCATGTCACTAACAGTTCCCAGGTGTAGCCGTCATGTTGTCACTGGTCACTGTGCCAACCTCTTGCCCAGACGAACCGTTGTGCTGCAGGGAATACCTATGATACATGGGTCCCATTTAGCTCTGTCCATTTTTGATAGTAACCCTCTGGTTTTGTTTACCTTGGTAAATGTGTCATTCCATCCCATTTTGGTCTTTATAAAGCAAATTCTATACATTTACTCAGCAAAATGAAAGAGGCCTGGACTGTTGGATGAACCTCTCTTTATCGGTACTAGGTCAACCTATACAAGAATAATATACTTCCACAGTTAATTTTGGCACAATTGGAACCCCATACATCCCAGCACTTTGGACTTGATGATCACTCTCCGTTACAGCTTGGAGGCTGCTCCTCCAATTTAAACTTGTAGAATTTCATATGTATCTAAAATGCCTATGTCCATCTATTTATGGAGGAGGAAAACATTTGAGTAATTAGATTTTATTTGGTGTACATTTTATTCATAGATGTTAATATCTAAGGTCAACCCCCACAACAGATTGAAGAGTGAACAGACATCTACCAGAAAAATCCGTTGTGAGGAAACGCCCTTGTGCGTCAGGTGAGTTGAGCATGTTATAAGGCTCTTTACTACCCTCTTGTGGCAAATAAAGCTACGACAATTACTCATTCAATTACTCATTCATTCCTCTTCCTCTTCTTCCATGGCGACCTAGCGTGCAGGATTAGTTAGATAGCATACTTGGCGCCTAATAAACATGAAACCACACTAAATTGGCATTATATCATCACAGAAAAAAATGTATAAGTAGGCTATGTGACAGTTTGGTATGTGTGCCAGTGCCACGGATGATCATATATCTCCTTAATTGTATCTATTATTAACTTTCTTATTTTGAGCAGCAGAGAGGCTCGTGTATTAGATATAGTCAACAATGAAAATCATTGTAAGATATCGTATTGTTTGGTTTTTATCGAAACTTAGCTACATGTTGAATAAACAAAGGGGCGTCTGGAGCGTCTAGAGTGTCTCTGTAGAAACGCTGTTGTGTATTAGATTCTATTTAGTGTTACCAAGACAACAGAGCTCCCATAGTACTATCCAATCAAAACTGGAATCCAACTTTTTTCGACCAATGAGATGTCTGACATGCTTTGACTGACATTTAGCTAGTCCAATTGCATTATCGGCCAGCTGTAGTTGGCATCACTCCCACCTTCTTCTCAGGTTAGTCCGTTACTGGAGTGCTAGAGCGTTATAACCGGTTTAGACTTTGTCTGTTTCGGTCGTTGTCCGTAAGTTTTTAATTACCACCAAAATGAGGGAAATCGTGCACCTTCAGGCAGGCCAGTGTGGAAATCAAATTGGAGCAAAGGTTAGAATAGCTTTTGTTTAAGTTTTAACTCAACTGAAAAAGAGCGTGAATGTTAAATTAGATTTGGGCGGGCTGATATAAATGAGCTTACCTAACGTTAACAACAATACTAAGCATAACCTTTGTGTCCATACCACCGATGGTTTTGACTCGTAAGGATAAGTCATGCTAGTTAGCCAGTTAATGTAACCGTTATCCTCTGTTCTTTTCCCCCCTGGTTCTAGTTCTGGGAGGTGATAAGCGACGAACATGGCATCGACCCCTCCGGGACATACCACGGGGACAGCGACCTGCAGCTGGAGCGAATCAACGTGTACTACAACGAGGCATCAGGTTAACTTCACTTTGCTTTGAGTGTGTCCGAACTATACAGTTTTAAACAATGTTGCTAGTTTCTAAGAGAGCCAAGGTAATTCAATACCACGCGGAAAGCTTGTTAGTTCCGTAGCCATCCAGCAGGGGATCCTTCACCCGCTGGAAGCCACTAGAAGTGATGCCAATGGCCGCTGCCCCCTGCTCCACTCTCCTAGTTACGGTCGCCGTTTCCATGATACAAACAACAAACCTCCAGCTAAGGATAGTATCCCAAACAAATATGAGGGCGTCTTGAGGCCTTTTATAGGCGACTAACTTTGTTTATTTAACGTTTAAATATTGTAGCAGAAAATATGGGCACGTTTCTGACCAAATTAAAAAAAAATAGAAACCGTCCATAAACCACTTTTACGTAGGTGTTGTGCTTTCTTTTGTCTTTTTGCTTTGTTTGGTTAACCTTTTAAAATGCAAAATATTTAATGCATACTAAAAAGAAAGGAGAAAATCAAGCAGTTATACTAGTGCTACTACTAGTATAATGCCACTGCTACTACATTGCACATATCTGTACATGTTGTTCATGCATTGTTCATATTACATAGCCATATTTATTCTGCTCTTATAACATTTCTTGTCCTGCCTATGCACCTGTCTATACTTGAATATCGCATTGCACTTTCTGCTTTTTTCTGCACTTCTGGTTGGATGCACACTGCATTTCGCTGTCTTTGTACTTGTACACTGCATAATGACAATAAAGTTGAATCTAATCTTATCTAAAAGTTCAGGAGCTTTTTTTTTTTTTTGAATAAATGTTTCAGCACTGTGTGTAATTTGTAATTTGTCCTCTTGTGTTTTAATCACCAGGTGGTAAGTATGTCCCCCGTGCAGTGCTGGTGGACCTGGAGCCAGGCACAATGGATTCTGTGAGGTCTGGTCCCTTTGGCCAAATCTTTAGACCAGACAACTTTGTCTTTGGTGAGAATTTAAATGTGAACAAATTATGTGTTTTTTTTTAACTTGGGTGATCAAATTGCCATACTGTGATGAAACATCAACTCTTACTTTAAAGCCGTATATATATATATATATATATATATATATATATATATATATATATATATATATATATATATATATATATATATCTGTAAAGTAGTTTTTCTGCGTGAAGGAGCCAGTCTCTTTCACTGTGTGCACTGCTCACTGCGAGTAAATTGTGTTTGACTTTGCAAGTATGACAAGTCATATTTCATGAAGACTAAGATCCAGGAGGTTTTGACACCACAGCAGTGATAGATGTCTGTATTTGCATGTAACACAGGCCAGAGTGGAGCAGGTAATAACTGGGCTAAAGGCCACTACACTGAGGGAGCCGAGCTGGTGGACTCGGTCCTGGATGTGGTGAGAAAGGAGGCAGAGAGTTGCGACTGCCTCCAGGGCTTCCAGCTCACACACTCCCTCGGAGGAGGCACCGGCTCCGGCATGGGCACGCTGCTCATCAGCAAAATCCGAGAGGAGTATCCAGACCGCATCATGAACACTTTCAGCGTGGTGCCTTCGCCCAAGGTTCATAAAAAAAAAAAAGAACATGGAAATATTTGAACACTAAATATTTGCCCCTCCTCTGTGCTTTAATGCTGTCTCCTCTTTCCCTTCACTCTCCCACTCCAGGTGTCAGACACAGTGGTGGAGCCATACAATGCCACCCTCTCCGTCCACCAGCTGGTCGAGAACACAGATGAGACCTACTGCATTGATAATGAGGCCTTGTATGACATCTGCTTCCGCACGCTGAAGCTCACCACGCCCACCTACGGCGACCTCAACCACCTGGTCTCAGCCACCATGAGCGGGGTGACCACCTGCCTGCGCTTCCCCGGCCAGCTCAACGCTGATTTGAGGAAACTGGCCGTCAACATGGTGCCCTTCCCCAGGCTGCACTTCTTCATGCCCGGCTTTGCCCCCCTGACCAGCCGGGGTAGTCAGCAGTACAGGTAGAGAGGCAGGATTTAGCTTTTTAGAGACTGTATCACACCTTCAAGTTGTATTTTAAAATGCATTTGCAATAAGTCCTAATTGAATTGTTTGTCTTTTTCCAGGGCATTGACAGTTCCTGAACTCACCCAGCAGATGTTCGATGCCAAGAACATGATGGCAGCCTGCGACCCACGCCACGGGCGCTACCTTACAGTCGCCGCCATCTTCCGGGGCCGCATGTCCATGAAGGAGGTGGACGAGCAGATGCTGAACGTGCAGAACAAAAACAGCAGCTACTTTGTGGAGTGGATCCCCAACAATGTCAAGACAGCTGTCTGCGACATCCCTCCCCGTGGCCTCAAGATGGCTGCCACCTTTATCGGCAACAGCACAGCCATTCAGGAGCTGTTCAAGCGCATCTCTGAGCAGTTCACTGCCATGTTCCGCCGAAAGGCCTTCCTCCACTGGTGAGTAACAGAAGACTGACGTCAGGACAGTTGGGAGAAGTACCTGTACTTGTGCTGTCTTGTTCTTACCCAGAGTTCATACACTAACATTTTCATGCATGAGTGTCTTTTCATAACCCCAAATCTGTCATAATACAAAATACTTCAGCAATAGACTTAAGCTAATTTGTCAAGCTTAATGTAAGTAAGTATTTACTTGTTTCAGGTACACGGGCGAGGGCATGGATGAGATGGAGTTCACGGAGGCCGAGAGCAACATGAATGACTTGGTGTCCGAGTACCAGCAATACCAGGACGCCACCGCTGAGGACGAGGGCGAGTTTGAGGAGGAAGGCGAAGAGGACATGGCCTAAAACATCTACTATGACCTTTTTCTTACTAGGCAACCATTAGGAATTAGGTTAGTTCAGAATTATTGATAATTGGCTTAACCCTTGTGTTGTCTTCGTTTCAACCTTGAAAAAAAACACTTTTTTTTCCTGACATTTGTGACGCCTTTTTCACAATTTGTTTTTGCTTTGTCCAACGTTTTAAATTTTTAAATTTTTCTTCTACACATTGTCAGCGCTTATTTCTACGTCCAATATTTTCTGATATAAAACAAAAATTTAAAACGGGCCAATGTGACCCGAAGTCAACACAAGGGTTAAAATCAATCATCATTTGGACAACAATTTTCTTTTCTTTTTTTAAATTGCACAGTAACTCCAATGAAAGTGGTCACATGATAACATTGAACTCGTTGAAGGATTTCTCCAGCCTTGATTTATAAATGTTGTCTGTTCTGTTTTCACACTACTTTTTCTTCCTTCCTGCTTTGGATATGAATGTTTTTAACCTCTCCTGTTTCTTTTCTGTTTGGATGGTATCACCTAAATGTCGTGCCAGGCAATACCATTTCTCATCATATTTCAAATACCACAGATGACTGACTACCCAGTATGTCACGCAACAATTTTGACTCCTAGTTTTACAGTACATCTCTATCCATACGTAGTTGACCTTATTTGTCTACTCAATGATCACCCTCTGTTAATACATAGCCTTTTTCATGCTCCAGGTTTTACGTGGATTTGTGATTAAAGATAATGTAACACTGACCAGTTCATGACAATCATGGCTGAATGTGACACTTACTTGGTTTGATGGAATGTAATTCTTTATAAGAATGTAGTGAATTAAACAACAAAATACACCTTGCACCATAAATAGTGTCAGAAACTGGTCACTGCTACATTATTCTTAGTGTGTTTGTACTGGGATGTTATTGATATCAAAAGTATACATGGACTTAATAAAGATCTTGATGAACTGGTGCTACGCTGTGTGATGACTTATGGCTACTTATACATTTGACTGAACTGAATTACGGTATTACAGATTTTTCATTAATCAAATTATAAAGCCTTTACACAGGTGTTCTCGTGTATTAGCTTAATGAAACCTGCTCAAGGATATAAATCTGTTCAGCTTCCACCTGCCTACTGGGACAGTAACATTACGTCCTTCCTATTGGCAACATCCCTGTCCAAATACTGTGACGCTTAAGCTCATGGCGTCACACAAAATAAGCTGGTTCAGTGCATAGGTGAACGTTTAAGTGGCAACATGAAATATCCACAGGGAGCAGTTAATGCCACCAAGTTGAATATAAATGCAATAAATCCCCAGCAAGATGTGGCCCATATTCTTCATATGTATATCTCTTACATCTATATGCATATGATTCTATCCTTATGATATATATGCAAAATGTGTGATGGAAGTCTGTTATGTAAATTTTATGTCCATCAAATCTAAGGAAGTTACCTTGCTGAAGAGGCCACAGATCTGATAACATCCAATGTCCTTGTCCGACTACTCTCGCTTCATCAGATTAAAGGCTAAACTCTCCTTCAACTCTCATAACACTACACAAGCTCACAGATTGCACACATAACAACTCCATCTTTTTAGTTCTAAAATAAATGAATAAGCCAGTCCTTTGAAAGTCCCAATTCCAGAATACTAGGAGAGAAAACGATTGATAATTCTGAGATTGTACTTTTTAGAAATAGTGTTATCAAATCGTTTTTATGGCCTTGTGATGCATTCGTATATTGTGTTTGAGGAAAGATGTTTCCAAAGGAGTAGCCTATCCACTGAGATAATCATTTAGGAGTATTTGGCGTTGAGTGATTTGAGTCTGCTGATCTATTTTCCCCAGAGGATAAAATCCATATGTGATACTCAAATTACGATGCACTTTTCCAAAGTAGCTGTTGTATGTGTCTCTTGAATTTATGCAAAAAAAATTAATTTCCTTTTATCCTATCATACAGGGGAGCAAACATAAAAAACATATTCAGAATGGGCAGACATCATGTAGAACCATCCTGTTAACTGCAGCAGATGGAGGAGTCAGATAACACACATACCTGTTCCTATTTCCTTAGTTTACATGCAGAGAGAAATGATCACGGAAAGGTATTTATCTTTTAAATCTGTTTTCCGTTTCCTGCAAGCCTCTGAATGGAGAGAATATCATCTGCCCACATTAAAGTGGATATTGAGTTCTTTTTGGATGGTAACTTGCACAAAGGGAAAGTCCATGATGAGGGTGATATTAAATAAGTCAGAATTATTCTGACCATTGTTGACATCATTCATCCTTTGCCCTCAACCTTTATGAATAACTGGACATTTTTATAATGGGATTTTTAAGTTAACAATAAAAAACTAAATACAATTACAGAAAATGTTAAATTAATAAGGGCAAAATGAGATATATAACTTAAGCAAGCTATTCCAAGAAATAAAATGAGTTTTGTCCAATCAAGCTCAGCTGTCTATTATGTATTTTCAATCTTTCAAGTGTAAATACATATTTCTGTTCAAATAAAAATTTAAAACAAAACAAACGCAAGACCGTTAATATATTTATATTTAGTTTACATGTCAACACTAATAACAGGTTCTGGAAATCCTTCACCCTGGAAGGAGTTTTCCAAAGGATCCGTTGTATGTGACCGAAAAGGCTAAGATTTTATGAAATACCCGTGTACATGTAGACTAGGCCTTTGCTAAATTTCATACATTAATTAATTCATTTAATAAAGGCTCAACAGAAAATGGTGAAAAATGTGGATCAGTGTTTCCCATAGTCCGATATGATGTCCTCAAATGTCTTGTTTTGTTCACAACTCAAAGATATTCAGTTTACCGTCTAAGAGGAATGAAGAAGAAACTAGAAAATATTCACATTTAAGAATCTGGAATCAGAAAAGTTTAGATTTTTTTGTAAAAAAAAAAAAAAAAAAAAGACTCAAAGCGATTATCAAAATAGCTGCTGATTAATTTATTAGTTGACAATCTTTGCAGCTCTAGTAATTAAATACATTATCAGCAGTGTTCAGCAGATGAGAAATGTAGTCCTTAGCTAGACTACTTCTCTGAAACCACTTTTTAAGACAATGCTACCTATTAGGGAGAACACACAAGAATAGGACTTTTAACATATTAAAAATGAGAAAATCTAATAATAATGGCCTAATTTCCCCTATCCCTGATTATATACATAACTGATACATGACCTTAAAGTGAGAAAGATACTGATCTTGAACACAGTCAAACACATACACACCAAAGACCCTTGCACATTTTATGAATCAGTGTTTTAAAACTGCACAAATTTCAATTACACTCTCAACATCACATTTCATTTTTTATCATGCTTTCATAATAAATGCTTTGCCTTGCAATCAAGGAAAGAAAAGAATAAGTTGAATTTTTAATACCTAATGGAAATACAGCATTTTGTCTTTGGACCGGTTCTTTCTCAACAATCATCAGATGGGAGCTTCGGACAGCAGTGATAATATTACGACAGTAATATTTCCTGTCACCAGCAGCGGTGACAGTGTGTTTAAAATAATTCACCAACATTTAGAGAACTCTGTTTGGATAATGCATCAGTCAATACGGTGAACGCTTAATGTTGAGGCAAAAGTAAAGGCACCCTGGCCTTCATGACAAAAACATAACCGCTAAAACAACAAAATAGATCCAAGTAGCAATTAACACATAACAACACACATGGTGTTATCACATTGTATTGTGGGTAGTGGAGTCCACAAAACAACAAATGGTAATATTTTCATTAAATCTCAACTTTCTAACTTACATATTTACTTTTCTGGTCAACCGGCAGAATCATGAAAGGAAAGTTTTTTGTTTAAAATAAAAACTAAATTATGATCCGTGATGTTAAATGGACATTATAAGATATATAGGCATTCATGTTCAGTATGTCCAGACATGTTTGGTTAAGTTTAACATCTCAGGCTGTGTGACGTGGTTAAGCAGCAACCCTATATACCAACCATGTTTTCCATATTATGTCTGTGTCCTGAGTCCCCTGGACTATCTATACGCCAACTAAGAATCAAAGTCTACAATCCATTCAAAATCAAAGGTCTATTGCAGCTGTAATCTGCAACAGACTAGGATTTTGAATAGATTAATTGAATAAATAGGAACAAATGTACCACTGCTGACACAATGGTAAATATCGTAGGCACATTGTCATAATACTTGTTTTTAATTTTATGTACGGCCACACACTCTTAGCTATAATACAGGAAACCTCAAGGGTTAGGAAAAGTATGTTGTGCTAGTACTTTAACTTGTCTGGTCCATTTCCAAATTCCATTTTTCAAATTAGGGAAAGGCAAGTGGAAGATAACAACAATAAGAGGAGAAAAGATATTGGCAGGGTTAGAAAAAAGGAAGGGAATGCATATGGAGAGTAGACGTCCTATTGTAACTATAATTGTAACACTCCCGTTTATAATTATGATGGTCTGTAAATGAAGCTCAGCTTCATGATTTAGAGTGTAGTAGATTATATGCACTGCATTAAAATGGATGTGGGTTGTGATGAGCCACTCCTCCACTTTACCTCCTAGGGAATAAGTGAAGGTATGTGAGGGAACACTGGAGAAAAATAAGTGGAGAAGGGGAAACTGTTGGGAAATAAGGCCACACAGGACGAAGACTGGAAAATGGAAACAACATAAAATCAGATAACTAGATAATAATAATAAAACAAAGGATGAGAGGCACTGCGAGTCTCCTCTATTATTACAAGAAGCGTTACACTGATATACAGTATACTGTATATTAAGTCAGATATTGGCTTTTTAAATAAATGCCAGATGTCAACCACTCAATGTCATCCACCGCCAATGTGATGAATGTGATGCAGTTTGGTAAACTATATATTTAATGTTTAATGTAATCAAAACTACAGTGGATGTCTGTGGGAAGTGCTTTACCTGAACTAAGTGAAGTGAGTTTTGTGCAGCTATGTATAAATAATAAAATTACAGAACTTGCTCAGGATGTCATTGTTTTCAGATTTTGAAATTTAAAAGCAATTCATCAAAGCAACATTGCATAACTATTTACCTTAAAATAACAGCTTAAAAAAACTACACTGACTTAGGGAGAATGTTGCAAGCTTTATGGCACTACCACCGGTTTTGGTGAAACTGGATCATATTTTATGGATAAAATGTTTTTGGGTTTTTCCGTCGGATTTCCTCCGGCTGCTCTGCCTCGACTCTGTGATTTATGAAGTTTCCAGAGGGACAGAAAGCGTACTTGTTGCTAAATTAAGGCTAAATGCTAAGGGCTGCTAAACCGTAGCTGCCGTCAGCTAGTTATGTTTGCTCGGTTAGCCGTGCTGCCAGGACTGGGATGCCGGCGGGCAACAGATCCGAGCTGGCCATCTTGCTGTTGGACTAGTAGGTAATATTAGTAAAGTTGTCGACTTGCTAGTTTTTGACCATGGGCTGGCTGTGAGTCGGAGGTAGTGGGTCGCCACTATCAAAGTGTCCCTGAGCAAGACACTGAATTTCCCGGATGCTGATGATGTACAGTACAGCTGTCCACTGCTCCTAATACTTAGGATGGGTTCAATGCACTGATTGAATTCCACTACACTGTACAGTCAAATTGTAAGTGATGAATAAGATTAAAGTGTCTTTTCTAAGTTATGTAATCATAACAAATGCACATGTACAGCTGACCGTACTATGACAGCAGTGTAGAAGTGAATTAAAGGTGCTCTAAGTGATGTTGGGTGATGTCACTTCTTGTTGACGTTCAAAGTATTATCAAACAAAATGGAGGCTAGCTCGCCCCTCCCACCTACTCATCCCATCCTGTCCCCCTCCCTTCTGCGCACTAACCCCCCACCCCCAAATCCTTCTTGTTATTGTTCTTATTGGCTGGAACACTGTTTGTTATGTTTGGTGGTGCAGGTTGGCGCAGTTTGTTTTTGTTGCCGTTTGTGGAGCCTGGACCGCGTTTTTTTTTTTACAGTGTGTTCAGGGGGCAGGCAGCTCGCCGATACTGAGGAGATGTTTGCTGTATGTGACAAAAAATACTGTAGCCTAAAAAACGCACGACATCGCTTAGAGCACCTTTAAACTCTGAAACTGTAGGGGCGAAAAATCGCAAAAAATAAACAATGTTACGCAGTGTTGCTTTAAATACCAGTATCAGACTTTAAAACATATACTGTACAAGTAAATACTCATTTAAACCCCTTAACAAACAGATCTGACTGCTTACTAGATGTAAACTCTCGTCAACCACATCAGCACCGACTGTTGTCAGTTTGCTGCTCATACCAGTTTAGTATTGCAGAAATCTGCTTTTTGAAATAAAAAGTTCATTTGACAGACATGGACCATTACTGATAGTAAAAAAAAAAATAAAACCTTAACAAACCACATGTGAGAAATGATAAATATCACTCTGGTGTGACAGGATGAGAAAAGAAGAACAATGTACTCCCTTTTTCATATTTTAGAGTATTGGATGTTTGTAAACTCATTGTGCGTTTACGTGGGGAACTACTGAGATTACTAAACACAATGATCCCACACTTTTTTGTAACGTTCTTTAAGTTTGTCTCTTTGTGACAATGGGTCCCCTTTTATTGTGTCTTTGTTCCGTCTTCCTTTTTCAAAGACTTGTCAACCTTCGTCTGAAAGACTGATGGGCGTACCTACGGCTGCAATTCGCTGTGAACTGTTCAGCATCGGCGAATGTTTCTGTTGCAGAGAAGATCATAAGCAGGGTGTGAATAAGCAAAGCTCCATATCACTGTAAACTGTGATTATCAGCGGTGGCTGGGGACTGATGTTGGGCTGCTTCATGTTCCTGGTGAACCTCTCTGACGGCCAGGATGCGTGTGAGCATGCTTTGTAGAGTGGCGCCCTCTAACGGTTGAAAGGTGTACCAGTGGGAACTGTTGAGGTCAGAAATGAAAAAGAAATTTGAAAAATATTTCTTCATTAAAGTTTTAATGTAAAGAGATACCTTTGCACATTGTTGTCCACAAACAGCAGAGAAAGTAACATTTTCCCTTCCATCAGTTGGATTAATTTTAATAGGGTGAATATACAACATGTCACTGGGTTTCTTTCATGTTGGAGGACGGAGTCTGACCTTTGAGGGTGCACAAACTGTTCAGGCTGCAGAAAAAACAGGTCTGACCTATTCTTTACCGACTCAGGGCTGTTGAGAATAAGAGGACAGAGAAGACAAAACGTTTGTTCAGTTTTATTAGTTGTTTCATATAGGGGCCTAGAAATATGTGTGTGTGTGTGTGTGTGTGTGTGTGTGTGTGTGTGTGTGTGTGTGTGTGTGTCTCACCATCTGGAGAGGTAGAACTCATAGAGTCTGACGGGACAGTGTAAAGGATTGGCGACATTTTCAAACATCTCTAGGTCTCCCTCTTCCTCTCCCTGCCTTTTTCGGTATCGCTCTAAAACAAAAATAAGTACCACAAACTCAGTTATTCGTAACATTCTATTTCTAGTCTAGTCTATTTCCAAACACATTATGCTTTTAGGGACACTTTCTGAATCTGGTTTTGATGTCTAGAAATAGGATGAAACTGATGTATAACCCTTGTGTTGTTATAGTTGACCCGTTTTCAAAGTTTTTATATCAGCAATATGGGTTTCTTTGAACCAAAATGGCCAAAAATAACATGGATGCAAAATGAATGATTACTTTTATTGAATTTTAGGTGTTTTATTCAATTTTATAAACATGTTTAAATGGTTTTAAAACAGTATCGTGACTAAACTTTGACATAAACTAGTCTGTGATTCACTCAACATCCTCTGATCTTAACTATTAGTCAAAATAATTCATAATTTCTGCTTTTTTAACTCAAAAATTAGGCATAATGTCATCTCAATTAGGTTTATTGACCATGAATTTAAAAATAAATCGTTGAAAAAAAGTGACAAAAACGTTTTACAAAGTGTCAAAAGCATAAAAAAAAGAACCAAAAACGCTGGAAAAAGCACCAAAAAATTCAAATGACCTGAATGGACAACAAGTCCATGGTCGACTGGAAGACAACACAAGGGTTAAAACATACTGATACCAGATGAAGGCTGATACTAATAGTTTTGCATGTGAAGTTACTGATACCAGATACAGTATTTTGTACCAAATATGGCGAGTTTAAAAAATGTAAGCCACTGCTCAAAAGCACAGCTGCATGGACAAACTATCATTCCGACTTTAATTTAAAAAAGACATACATGTATTATTTTAACAACACCCACCTGTGTGGGGTGTGCCAGCGCTGCTTCTCTGGTAGCGGAGGTAGTGGACTTTGCCGGCTCGGTTGCAGGGCTTGGAGTGTCGAGTGAAGTTGGTAAAGGAGAGGCTTTGATGCTGCGCCAGCGTGGTGAAGCGGAAGTTCTTTGTGCAGAAGAAGAGCAGTGTGTTGAGCAACACTATGGGGGAGTAGGCGCCCAGCTGCTTACACTCCCACAGGTAGGACTCCACAATACGGGAGGAAGCAGTACCACCTTGAGGAGGAAAGATGAAGCAGGGAAAGAGCAGAGTGACTCGGAGACTCAAAGTGCCCATGGGTGTTAGTTAACTGGCCACCTGTTTAGGGTACTGCATGCTGTGATAGGTGCTAAACTGCTAAATCCACTGTGTTCACCAGCTAGCTGCACCTTGCTGTTTGGTGCTAGGCAGGTAATGTATAGTGGGTTTCTCAGAGCTTCCTGTTGCTGCTTCTATAAACAATGCTGATGACGGTAAAGTTGTGGGCCATAAAACCAAAACAATGAGTTGAATTGGCATTAAAATGCTCTGTAGAGCTGAGAGGAACCGAGTTGGGTGATTACATTATATGTAGTCTTGTGACACATTGTTAATATCAAAATATTGATTAGTGCAGCTCTAAAGTTGTAGGTAATCTGAATCTATTACTGGAATGGCAGACTCCCACCACTACCAACCAATGTCTATATAGAAATATAGAACATATCTATTGCAAAAAAAACAAAAACATGAACAGTATCAAATTAAGGTGTGATTCCATGAAAATTAGGCCTTTATGTCAGCAATCATACCATTAGGTAGTAGTTTAGGTTTCCAGAGGTGCAGCATCCCACTGATCTTGGTAGCAAACTGACTGTACAGCGGGTCATTAAAGATGTTTTCTATGCGGCCCTCCATGAACAGATACTGTCCAAAGAGAGGGGGACGGGAAAGAAGGAATCAATAAGAAACACACTATTAGAATCAAGATGGAAACCCGTGACACAATATGTGTGCGTTACCTGCTGTATCCCCAGACAGAGGTAGAAGATGCTGTCTGGGCTGTAGGTCTCTCCATTGGGCCGTCTCACTTCTCTGATGAAGCAAGACAGAGCATAGCTGAGCTCAGCAGAGTCACACTGAAGGATGTCTTCTTTAATATCCACTGGATTGGCTACAGGGGAAGAGAACATGAAACTCAACGGGTATAGAATGAAATAAAAAGGGATGTAAACAGAACAAATCAAAGGGTCAGAGGAATAGATATTCTAACTTAAAACTTGAATATAAAAAGAACTGAGGCTCACATTCTCTCTGGTGCTTGTTTCGTTGTTGGACCCAGCTCTTCCAGGCTTTAACTCCAAACAGGTGGTTCAGTTTAGAGGCGGCTGGAGTCACCACTGCAGTGCGGTTTGATGTAACAGTTCGCCTTCGACCCTGGATGGATGGAAATGCAATGAATACTGGGTAATGTGGGATAGCTGTTGACACGACTAAAAGGTTGACTGTGAGCAGAAAGTGCACTTTTAGGCTAAAATTGGGCGTATTTGAAAACTTTCTGGTTCTATAAATACATGTTATAATCAAGAACGTCATAACATCGAAGGACAGGGAGGCACTCTTTGTAAAAAAAGGGTTTCCTACAGCTAGAGAGCTAAAAACTAAAGTCAGTAAGTACAGTATCCAAGGCTGATAAAATGGATAGAAGGAAGACTGCTGAGCTATCATACTCGTTTCCGGCTGGAGAAACCTTCTCTGGGTCTCTTCACTCCTCGCCGTGGAGCAGCTGATGTCTGATCCAACGATTCTGTTAAAACACAAAAGTTGTAGCGACTACATGTTATCCAGTTTTTTTTTTTCAACAGATTAACCCTTGTGTTGTCCTTCTGGTCCCCGGCACCCATTCCGTTTATTTGACGTTTTTTGCATTGGCCTGGCGTCGAGCTTTGGGTCTCCCCGGTGACCGTGTACTATGTGATGTAATTTCACGTGAACTGGCACGGGGGGGTCCCAGAGATACGTGCTGCGATCAAATGTGTTTGGACTGGCTAATACAAAATGTAAATAAACTAACCAAGTCCCCATGACACGAAGGACAAGACATGGGTTAATTTGGGTGTTCACTTAAGTTATAGGATGTCTCACCAGACGGGATGTCAGTCTCCAAGTCCATCATTGGAGAGGAGGGGGGTTGATGCTCAGCACTGGTGGTAGGTGGGTCGCTTGTTGCCATGGTCCCCTCTGGCTGGGTATTAAGTTGCGGATCAGTTGACTCTGTGCTCCTCTCTGGCTGGGTATTAAGTAGGGGAACAGTTGACTCTGGGCTCCTCTCTGGCTGGGTATTAAGTAGGGGAACAGTTGACTCTGGGCTCCTCTCTGGCTGGGTATTAAGTAGGGGAACAGTTGACTCTGGGCTCCTCTCTGGCTGGGTATTAAGTAGGGGAACAGTTGACTCTGTGCTCCTCTCTGGCTGGGTATTAAGAAGGGGAACAGTCGACTCTGGGCTCCTCTCTGGCTGGGTATTAAGTAGGGGAACAGTCGACTCTGTGCTCCTCTCTGGCTGGGTATTAAGTAGGGGAACAGTCGACTCTGGGCTCCTCTCTGGCTGGGTATTAAGTAGGGGAACAGTCGACTCTGGGCTCCTCTCTGGCTGGGTATTAAGTAGGGGAACAGTCAACTCTGGGCTCCTCTCTGAACTTACAGTAAGTGGCAGGTCGGCTAGTACTGCTTTTTGTGTTTCCTGATCTTCACGGGTTATGGGAGTGACAACCTCTGACTTCATATCTCCACTGTAAGATCTGCTCTGGTCTGTAGAACACACAAAAATAAACATAGGTGAGGTGAAAGTTGGGTAATTAAGCTTTTGATATTTCATTGATTAATGTAGCAGACATACTGTATCTCAAGCCTTATATGACTCAAACACATAAAAATCAGGACAAAAGCTGCCCTCACCTGCACTGTAAACAGGCCTATCTTTCGGTTTTTCTTCCTCCACAGCCAAAGGCTCTGACTGGACCGCTGCATCTTTCATGTCCTTTTTCTGTGGTGGTACTACCATAGGTACTGGAACCTGTAACAAACAAGTAAACATTTGATTTGCTGCAGCAAATAGCCAATACAAAGTACATGAATCATTCTGAATTCATAGAATTACTAATGTAATGGAACGTACGGGCACAGGCATAGCCATTGGAACAGGTGTGTGCTGGGAATACATGTTCATAGGCACTGGAATGAAGACTGGTACTGGGACCGGCACTATCAACACCTTCACCTTCTCCTCTCCTGCAGGGGAGCTAACTGAAAACAGAGAAGGAGCTGGGGGAGAGAGGGAGGAGTAAATGAGAGGAGAGAGAACGAGAGATGGGCAAAATTTTGAAATGGGTTAAATATGAAAGAAATAGGAAATAGATACAGTAAGATAATCGAGAACTTTTCATTTTTGAAAATATTTTGTTGCAAACAAATTTGCCAAAAGGAGAAAAAGACACAAAATACAGATAAGACAAATAAACATCCTACAGTCTCACAAAAAACGGTAAAGGAGGAAAATGTATAAGTGACATGTCAGTACATGTGTATTTTCTTTCTTGCTGCTAACAAAACACATTTTGAAAAGCTATACAGTACACCATATATTTACAATCATCATGGCCATGCTGTCTTAGTCACTTTATGTTAATCTGTAATTCTCAAAATGAACAAAAATATTTAGACCCTTCAGCTCTCATAATAAATGGGTGTGGCTAAAATGATACACATAGAACCTTCGTGTTGTAGCAATCGCTGATTGCAATTGAAAGATTTTTTTACCAATAAATAAGGCATCTTTTGTTTATGGGAACGCGTGACCTTAGACCTGAAAAGTAAAACTATTATTACACCATAAAGATCTGTTAACATATCTACAGATTCCAGGGGCAGCAGAGCTTTATGTCTCAAGAAGAACATTTACTTATTAATAAAAAGAAGAAAAAAATCTATTCTCACATTCATTTAACCATCATTAGCCCTGACAATTTCCCCTTCACTTTTACATCATGCGTGTATTTTTTATCTGTAATTATTTGTTTACGTATTGCATTTTATTAATTTCAGGTAAGCATCTGTAAAAACTAAGCGTGGCTGGTTTCCTCGTCTGTCTGCAGCTTCAAACTGCTGTTTGGAAGTTGCTTGTTACTGAATTTAACTTAACTTTGGTCTTGTGGAGTTCATGTCTTGAATACAGTCTGATTATCGTAGAGGCAGCTTTTGCAGCTCACTACAGTAAACATGTAGTAAAAACGATTGCAGCCTTTTGTTACTCAAGGATAAATGGTTTCAAAGGTGACTTAGTAACAGCTACTCGATAGTTTGGTTTCGACTGATGTGTATAAGATTCAAATGGGTGGGTCATTATGAACTTAGGTTTTTGGGCAGGTAAAATCTAATAAATATAACACACAAAACAAAATTGTATTCACAAATTAAATTTATTGACAATGTCTTTGCATTTAACAAAACCATAATTTGTAGGTGTTGACAATATTCTTTTAAAACAAACACAAAGCTGCAATGCAACAGGATTTCACAATCTCGTTAAAATAAGAAAAATAAAAACATGCAGTTAACAGCGAAGAAGTTACAAAAACTTACAACAGACAGTAGGTTGCAAAAGAAGTAAACCGTAACGTATTTATGAGTGATGTAATACAGGGCTGGAAACTCCAACAGCACAAGGATGAACTGAAGTCAACCTTGGTTCACATGACTGCATCAGTAGTGAGGTACAGCAAGGAATGTTACTTTTAAACATGCATCACACATTCATAATAATACCTAAAATAGAGCATAACAGTACAAAGAAGATAACTGAACATCCAAACGTTTTTTTTCACTCACTCACTCAGACACTCCTTCAAGTGATTGCAGATTTTAGCTGATAGGTGCATCTATAGTTACAGATCGAGACCTTCCATTTATAACGTTTATCGAGAATGGTACACTTTATCTCCTAGTTTGGTCAACTCGCCCTCTGGTCAATTTAGCAGTGAGAGTAAACCCATACTAAATGACCTTCACCTAAGATCATCCATTGGGTCTGACTGCCATTCTGAGGGAAAATCGTTCATTTCTACAAGAACTGGACCGGTCATTCCCTATGTCATTGCCTTCAAGTCCATCTCCTTTAAAACACCGCACTAAAGACCAACAGCTGAATTTCAGACCAACTGCTGCATTTATTTAACCAACAGCATTGGCGATCTTTAATTCAAGATGTATGAATATTTAATGAGATAAGTTAATTTAGTGTGGTGCCCTATCTGGACAGAAGTTACATAGTTTATCTACACTGGGGTGAAAACTAAGAAACAAAAAAGTATTTTGTTCAAAGTAGTAGCATATTTAGCAGCACAGTTGCTTGAATCCAGCTCCATGACATTTTGAGTTTGATTTTAGCATCAATGGGTTTGCCCGTTGTATTTTGCATACGTTTAGGAGCCAATTTCAAAAACATATGAGAAATTGGTTTGACCTAAACAATGTGGTATCCCCTTCATAAGAAACCTGTACAGTGCAGTACATTTTTCCAGGGGCTGCATCTGGGCAGGTAGCTAGGCACAAGTGTCCTTAATAAATGTAAGGATCAGGTTACATACTGTAGGACAGGGGTCATTACTGCTAGTGAAACAGTGAATGACGTTTCAGCCTGTAATGTAAAGTGGCATCACATAATGGGATGTGGTGGTGGTAAAAACATACCCGTTTGTATCAGAGCCCACCAGAAATAAAGTGGCAGCACAGTCCGTTAACACAACAAATACAAATCAAGTGAATGAAACGTTAGATTCATAACTTTAAAGACACTTCACAAATGTACCATGATCGCGATCAGTTTTAATGCCATGTTCATGTATTGCGACACATATTAATTGAGGTAAAAATAAATGTTACTAAATTTTTACAGCACCGTGTTGTGGGTCACTGAAGCACTTAAGGAAGTATCTCAATCTTGCCTTGACCATTGGTCCATCAGTTAAAGACCTTTTATAACCCCCCCCCCCCACACACACACACAAAATAAATACCCTTTATAGGAAGAGGGCACAGACAGCCATGAAAATCTGTTCTGCATAAATACTGCTATCTTTAGTTAATTATAAAAAATACAGAAACTCCCCATTACGCGCATAATTTCACTGCACTGCCAGTTCGCAAATACACATTCATGAAACTACTTTACACTGATGGGTATTCTGCCTTTGCTGTCAATAAGGTTTTTGGTTAAACTTAAACAAACGGTTGAACCTGTAGTCGTTTCATTTTTGTCCGGGGGTCGTGGTAGAAGACGGCTCCTCACGTCAGCACGTCAGGAGGCTGTGAAGAGAGAAACTCAGGTGATACACTCGGCCCTCTTAAGAAGTCGATGTCAACAGATCATGTCAGTGCATCGTTGTAGTTACTCCGATTATAATAGCATTAACATTAGTTGGAGTCTTTTACACACACACACACACACACACACACACACACACACACACACACACACACACACACACACACACACACACACACACACACACACACACACACACACACACACACACACACACACACACACACACACACACACACACACACAGTTGACAAAATAAGAAGCCTTAAATAGTGGATACAGCTGTGGTACAAATGAGAAAAAAATGTAAAAGTATTTTTGGTTACACTTTACTTGAAGGTATAAGAGTGACATGACGCTGTCATAGGGCTGCTCGATTATGGGAAAAAATATAATCCCGATTGTTTCGGTCAATATTGAAATCACAATAATTTAACATGATTACTCGTTGACTTCTGGAAAGATGTTGCAATTATTGAACTTAAAAAAAAAAAAACAGTGAAAAAAGTTAAATAAATCAACAGTACAAAAAAAAAAAAACACATACAAGTGTGAACTTTACCTTAATACTTCTCCTATTGAAACTTCATTTTTTCCCCCATTCAGAACACAAGATAACAGTTCACTTGCAAAATGTAATGAGCTAAATAATAGTTTTTCTCGATTATTCTGTTTTTGTGATCATTGGGAGCCAAAATCATAATCACGATTTAATTTTGATTCATTGCACAGCCCTGCACTGTCATGAATGTGTCATAAACATTATAAACAAGCCATAAACGTTTATGACATAACGCTTCTTTTAGTAAGTGTCATTCGGTTTTTGTCATGACAAGTTACGGTTAGGGTTAGAGTTCATGTGTTCATGACAGTGTCATGTCACTTTTATGTAGATACCTTCAAGTATTACCGTATTTTCTTTACCATTTGATTGTGTTACTATATATATAAACTCAATGTGTTTTTGTTATTTAGAAGGCTCACCTTGTGTTTCCAGTTTAGGAGGTGTTCTGTAGATCAGTCTGGTGTGGTAGAGTTCAAAACAGGGCACGGGACAGAGACTGGGCTCTCCTGAACACGTCTTACAGTAATACGACGTCTTACTCCACAATGTCCCACTCTGCTGCTCACAATGCTTTGTTTCTGAGTGCTCGCCCTCTTTTCTCTCCCCATAGTGTGACTGGACTCCCTTTGCCTCCTCTGACTCTTCTTCTGTTTTCCTCTCCGGCTCCTCATCCTCCTCCATCTTCTGCTTCTTCTTTTCCTCCTCCTCCTGCTGCTGCTGCTCTTCTTCCTCCACCCTCTTCCTCTTGTATTGTGAGCAGCAGACCTTGCAGTCAGAGTCCGTGTCCCTCCTGCCCGGGAAATGGCGACCGGTTAGGCGTGCTGGCACGCCATTACACGGCTGAGTTTCTCCCTGAGGTTTTGGCGATGGCGGCGGAGATGTGGAAGCTTCCGCAGATGGCTGGTCAGTTGGCTGGTCAGTTTGCGAGGAGCTATCTAGCAGAGCTGGTGCAATTATTGAAACAGCTAGTTGTGAACATCGAATAATTGAATTAACCAGAAAAATGAATGAAAATATATTAGATGCTGTGTAGGGTTGTGACAAACACCCTACAAAAAGGCACACCAGCCATGTCCTAAGGGAAAATGGCTACTTCTATCAGTGCTGCTAAAACTAGGTATTACATTATATTATTATTAGTATTATTATTAACTTTTGCTGTGGGTATTAGTTAGATTATTTGCAACACAATTTAGTACAATTAGTGTTTTATGTTTTCCATTATCAAAATGTACGTTTTTTCTGCAGAATGTTATCTTTGTCTTGGCAGAAAAGCCTGATATTCTATACCTAATAACAAAAAAAAATCAATATTAGTCCAGTATATCACTGTCCACCTTGTGCGGACTCTAAGAATAACAAAGCACAAGCAAGCTCAATATTCTACTTCACAAAGTTCAAAGTTCTTTTTGCTTAGGTGACAGTTCAACTTCTTAATTCTAATTGGCTCATCTGATTTGTGTCATAGGAAAATATTAAAATATTCAAACAGTTTAAGTGTCTCGTGGTGAAACCTAACCTTCCACCTAGGGCTGGGCGGTAGGGAGAAAATCAGATATCACGATATTCTTGACCAAATACCTCGATATCGATATTGTGGCGATATTCTAGGGTTGACAATTGGTGCTTAAACAAAATATCTTCACACTTATACTTTAGATAAATAATCATCAGTAATGTGGACATAATGTCTAAGTGGGGAAAAGGCAAATAACAGAACAGCTAGAACTACTCTGGTAAGATCAGAAAATTACATTTTTTATTTATGCATTTACTGTAATGCAGCCTTTAAAACCAGGAAAAGACAACACTTAAGTCATATCACGATATTACGATATCATATCAATATATTGCCCAGCCCTACTTCTACCACTACGAGCGGTTTGGTTTGATCAATAAACACAAGGAGATGTTTGGGAGGGATTTTTCCACGCACGGAGCAGGAACTGAATTGTTTTGTTGCAGTGTTTCATTTATGTGTTCTTTTAATTGTAAAGTGCATTGAGACCATGTTTAATGGTGATTTTACACTTTAAATACATGCGATTGATTGATTTACTCTAGGTTCAGCACCATCAGAGTGTGTACAGAGAAGAAGAAGATGGTATAATAAGCAACAACATTATCTAAACAGCAGGAACTGACATGTTTTCATGCTAATAGAATGTGTTTGTAGCTTGAAACAAGCTAGCGTGGACCGCTGATTAGCTTACACCGCTAGTATTCGGGGCACAGGGAAAGTAAAAACAAATAACTATTTATACCACTAAAAGAGCTCAAAATATCACCACACTTCAACAGTAGCATAATGAGGGTCCCTAAATGTTAACCGAAGCATTGAGAACATTGTAAGTGTACAGACAGTTTATTAAAAAGATAGTTTAGAAAGACAGTAGCTCCCCGAATACTAGCGTTGTAAGCTAATCAGCGGTCCGCGCTAGCTTGTTTCAAGCTACAAACACATTCGATTAGCATGAAAACATGTCCCAGAGAGCGATCGAGTGGGTACACATCTGTTATTAACCCCTAGGTTCATTTTGCGCCGGAATTATCCTTTAAAGAGGAACTATGCAGTTTTTCTTTAGCTTAATTTACCTCAACTGAACAGCTTCAGAGTCATTGGAATGGTCATATGACTTTTTTTTCCGGGTTGAATGGTGGTCGTCTCGCTTCCCCATAGCGCCTGTGAGCGGAAAAACCACCCTTCCAACTTTGGGCCGTCGAGCCGTCGGCCTCAGCGTCAGGAAGTATCACGTGATATCAGGTCTCGTGATGTAACAAATGGCTTCACGGCACTGCACACACACAGGAACCGGCTAGCTACAAGAACAAGGTAGCGATGGAGTTTTTCGCACTATTGTCATGGCTGAGCCGGCAAAAAAGAAGCAGAAAGCTAGGAAAGCGTTGTCGGAGGAACAGAGAAAGAGGAAACGGCAGACTGACCGAGCGAGGAGTCAGACACGAGTAAACATCGGAGCTGCGTTTTCAGAATGGCGAGAACTGAGACAAACGGAAGCCTGCTAATCTGATGCTGACCTGGCGTTCCTGCTGTTGCACTTGTAAGTATCTTTGGGACAAACTCTGTTTAATCTTTGTCTTTCTTGTTATTGTGACCTCAGGATGTTTGC
Source organism: Zingel zingel (assembly GCA_023566125.1). NCBI lineage: Eukaryota > Metazoa > Chordata > Actinopteri > Perciformes > Percidae > Zingel > Zingel zingel. Next base: position 11,850,293 of record CM042333.1, on the reverse strand, counting down.
TATTGTCCGTAAAGGTTTTTATTATGATCGCTGTCTGTTACTAGCTACTAGCTGTCTACCTCAGCAGACATGGCTGTGTGCGTTCGCCGGCTTCTTTGAAAACAAATGCACGTGACCAGAGGGAGAAGATGGGAGAGGGGGGGGGGGGGGGGGAGTCGCCAACGAGTTTTTACAACAGTGTTGCCAAATATCTATTCCAAAGCTGTAGGGGGAGCTCTATAGAGAAACCTGCGATCAAAAAGCGAGAAAACAGCGAAGAAATTGCCAAAACTGCATAGCGCCCCTTTAAAATACTTCACGCATGATGTTTCAAAATGTCTGTATTGGACTTTATGTCCACTCTGTATTTGGACACTCTGTAGTGCAATTTACTGTCAGGAAGCGGCTGGACGGCACACAGTCCACATGAAACTCGCGTACCTAAATCCAGCTGTGCAGCCGCTCTGTGTCCTGTGTGAACAAAATGTAACAAAGCTAAACTACCCAAACCTGTTCCGAGTGTTTTTTGTAATTACCTGCTAAATCAGTGGAAGGTGCGGGGAGCTGGCACATGCTCTCTTGGTCCATAGTGAAGGGCCGACACAGAACCGACTTGTTCTTCATTTGACGTCGACGGGACACAGGCGCTCCCATGGCATCAGTCTGAGTACTGGCCTGAAAAGGGACATTAAAAACAAAACAAGAAGAAATAAACAAAGCAGATCTGATCTAGTTCTTAATCATAAAAAAATAAATATATATATATAAAAACTTGGTAATTTTCTTGTCAATAATTTAAAATTTTTTAGTCGAGACCTACATTTGCATGTAAGGTCTAGCCTGAAACGAACACACACACAGTACATACATGGTCTAGGTTCTTGCCGTCAACGTTGGAGGTTGGAAGTGCTCCTACAAAAGAGAAATAAAAATATAACAGCACTGCATTAAACCCCACTGTTAGAAATACACATCATAAATATATAAAAACAACTAACTGATATAACTAACCAGTAGGGCTGCACGATTAATCTAATTGCAATGTGGGATTACATAACTACAAAAATGGTGCGATTTGACTAAACCAAAAGGTGTGCTGAGTGCGTGACACTCTAGTCTCTGTGTGCACGAATCAAATTATATTGATTCTTCGGAAAACAATATATTTGTGGATATCTTAAAGTCGGTCACAATACGCTTTCGATTAGATTCAATTCAGGGGCCTGCGATCAATATGAGACATCATATGCCTATTTAATTTTGTATTATTATTTGTTACATTTACATCAACTGAAAATAAATAAATAAATAAAATATGATTTGACAATTTCATTACTGAGCTCTTCCAGACACTTAAATCATTTAAGACAATCTAGTCTTTTTAAATAAAAAAAATTAAAATAAGGTGGGAATCTAAAATAAAGCAGAATCTTACAGACAATATATATGGATATTTTTACCTTTACATTGATAATACTGGATCGTGGATCATTGAAATGATATATCAATCCAGATCAATATAGCGTTACACCCCTAGTTGTAACACCTTTCACCTACCGACAGTATTAACAATAGATAAACCCACCGTGTCTTAATAAGCTTGTTTTATTGTTCACTGTTAACTCACTTTACATAGTCTTTGCTATCTCTTTTTCCTCATACAGCTGCTACGCTAAGTCTGTAACCGACGATTCTGCCCTCTGAATTACATTACCAAGCAGATAATCAAGCGGGTAGACTCATGATACCATTATATCACTATCACAATCGCAGTATTGTAAATCGCAATGGCAATATGACTTTTTATCCAAATCGTGCAGCCCTACTAACCAGTAAGAGCAGTATCTGCTGACACACTGGGCTGAGTGGCAGAGCCATTGGCCAGTGACACGACACCAGCTATGACAGGATTCATTTTTGAGGAGTGGTGGGGCTGGGTTGGCGCTGGAGGAAGAGAGAAACATACCAAAGTTAGATTTTGGTCATGTAACATGTGAGATTACTACTTTTCTTTGTCCCCCCTCTATTCTTTTCTCACTGGATGCACTCCAAAACGTGACTAAGACGGAGCTCATTTGTGCTGATTGGGCATGGTTTTCACTCCATTTGAATTTGACAAACAAAGTAGCACATACCACTTTGTGCTGACAAAGCTCTGTGCAGCATGGACGAAAAACATCACCTGTACCAACAGCATCGCAAATAATAAAAACGAATGAAAACATTTTTCACATGGCTGAATATAAATAAAAAAGTTTCTATAGTGTCTTTGCTGACAAGTTGTAAAACGACAAAATTAAAAGTCAATTTGGACAGAGGCTTAACAATGCGTGTCCATGGCACTGCGTACAAATAGCCGTGAACCTGTTTTTGCACGTTGTCCATGTTTTCGTCTTAGAAATTTGACCCTTTTTTTCGGTTGATGAAAGCCATGTGTAACATTTGGGCTGCCTCAAAATGTCTTTTTCAGCTTTTGAACTAATGACACTCTAAGCAGTCGGCTGTTCATTTTTTTTCAGTAAGTACATTTAGTTTTAAGCCTAAATTTGTAGCCAAAATTATCATCCCAATTTATATGACAGTCAACGTGAATTACGGATGCACCTTTCTGACCAACCGAGCAAGCAAGCTAGTGTTAGTGTTAGCTTGTAACTTGAGCTTCACCCTCTCGTCCAAATATGGTCACTTCTTGCTTAAAAAAACAAATTGTCAAACTCGAGGCTTCACAAACCATAGGGTGACGTCACGGTGGCTACATCCACTTTTTTTAAACAAACAGTCTATGGGAAAATACCTATTCAGGTGTTATTTTAACTAGCATGAGCTTGTTGGCATGTAGACTGCTAGTCAACATCATACTGTATAACGCTGATTTGATAACACAATTTACCATATGGTGCTTGCGGGGCCGCTCCAGTACCGTTACTGCTGGTGTGTTGGCTCGTCTCAAAATGCAGGTGGCAGTACTGCAACAGGCAGGGCAGGTTGCAGAAATTACGGACTGAACCCAAACACTGCAGCTTCTCAGTCATATAGCTTTGTTTCCTACAGCTGTCACATCGACCCATCTGGACAGGAGAGGAGGAGAAGGAGGGAAGAAAAGACAGGATGAGAGAGAAGGAAAAAAAGAAAAGAAAAAGAAAGTAACCACCTTGAACAAACAGTAAGTCAATCCCCTTGATTTAATGCCATACAATGTACAGTATAGTGGGACATCTGTCTCTTTACCCCATAGAAGAGCACAGTGTACTGGGACATGCAGTGGGGTTTACAGAACTCCTCCATCTTGCCTCCATAGTGACTGTGCAGCATCTTCTGGCCGATGCCTGAGCAGTAGGTGCAGGGACGCAAGGGATGATCCTTGTTACGAGATGTAATATCATGTTTGAAGAAAAGCTTACAGTCTGGAACACAGAATGGGTGGGGTATAATATTATTTAAATTTAAGTACAACAAACATATGTTTCAGCCCACAAGTGTTATAACAGTGAATTAAATTTGACTTTTAGACCTATGTTGATTAATAATTTAAAAGTTTGGAAAGCCAGAGCTGTAGTGGGTCATCATTTAGGCCAGTTTTGTCGAGATAGTGAGTGGACCGAGTTGACAGGCATTAATCAGACGTTCTGCATTTGCAATTTTATACTTCAATCAAGGCTACAATACATTTCCACTGAGCCATAGGAATACCTGAAAACAAAGCAGAGGAGAGGATAATAAGGAAAAGCCATTTCTGTATTAACTCACTCTCACTGCAGAAGATCAGGTCCTGTTGGTTGTAACTGATGATGTCAAAGGGCACTTTCTCCTGTTTACAGAACTCACACACCATCAGGATATTCTTCTGGGTTTTATACTGATCACAGCAAGTCCTACTGCAGAACATAGAAATACGACCCTGCAGGAAAGAATTAGCATTAGTGTAATCGTCATCATAGTTAGGTGATGACTAACACCCATCATGCAGCTAGCTATAAGGGTTAGGGTTAAAGGCCTTTTTACAGTCGCTGCAGCCGACCTGTCGCTCGCCAATGTGACGTCAAAATGACGTCGATCTCGCTGGCGCGCCAGGATTTTGAGAGGACCACTATTTTTTTCAGTGGCGCACGACAAAGCAGAAACAGGAAACATGGACGAGTTCGAGGGGAAGCGGATGCCAGGACTCTCAGAGTGACTGAAAGTCTCTCTTGTAAACTTACTGGGTTAAGATGAGCTCTTTTATGGTGAATGAAAGGCTTGGTCTGACGAAGTAGGTCATCGAATAAAATCGAAAAATTGGCGTCAATGCTGCTGCCAGTTCTGCCGTTGTTTACCTTTTTCTTCTTCTTCTAGTCTGTAGAAATAGCAAAGTAGGTAGCCTTTCCTCATTAGCACCACCTCTGTTCAGGAGAAGACTGCAACTAGTGTTGCAACCACCACGCGCGAGTATAAACAGTTACGGTGCTCCCATGACGCCACATTTGCGCACGACAGGTCAGCTGCGGCGAGTATACCGGACGCTTAAGTCTCTGAATATACTGAGAGTCTGTATTTGCATGTGAGCTGTGCTCCTTACTTGGTTACTGAATAGAAGCGGCTTTGTGTTGAATTGTTTGCTGCACTGATGGCAGTTCAGCTTGGAGGGGTCACTGGGCCCGCCTTCTGCTGGTTTCAAAGGGTGATCAGCAGGTGCTCTGGCCTGGGCTTGCCCAGGGACAGAGGGGGAGGACATAGCTGGGTAGTGGGGCACCAGTGGGGGCACTGAGGTATGACTGGGATGGTGGCCCGAGTATGGCACTGAAGATGGGTAGTCCTGAGGGATGGGAGGGACTGAGCTTGCTCCGGGAAAGAGCCCGGCTTTGGGGGCATCTCTGAGGGAGGAGTCCCTGAGAACAGAGGTTCCATTGGTCAGGTCTGGCTGAGAGGTGTCCCCGGACTTCTGTAAAGACAAGGTGTGAAAACAACAGCAATGTCAAACAGATGCTCCATTAACATCTTATGTTTGATACAAAAAAGCTCCTATGCTACTGGTGCCTTTACCCTGTATGTAGAAACACAGTCATAGGAGCAGAAGTTACGAATGGTGCCGTCCACCATGGCCAGATGATACTGAGGAACAGCGGACACCCTGCACTGGCAGCAGGGGAATGCAGCACCTAAAGGAAAGGGGTAACATAAAATTAATTTGTTAATTTATTAATGATGAGACATGCATTTACTGGATTTGGTTGTGATATACAGTAGGCTGCAGTGATGTAACGTATGGTGCCACCTGTAAAGTTTTAAATTCATTATATTTTGCGTTTGGTATGTTTTCATAAACCAGTAAGAAGATTATTTTAGTCACTGAGAAGATCTGAAGCCTTTTCCAAGTTCTGCATTTAAGTATGCATTTACAGTGAGGAAAATAAGTATTTGAACACCCTGCTATTTTGCAGGTTCTCCCACTTGGAAATCATGGAGGGGTCTGAAATTGTCATCGTAGGTGCATGTCCACTGTGAGAGACATAATCTAAAAACAAAAATCCAGAAATCACAATGTATGATTTTTTAACTATTTATTTGTATGATACAGCTGCAAATAAGTATTTGAACACCTGAGAAAATCAATGTTAATATTTGGTACAGTAGCCTTTGTTTGCAATTACAGAGGTCAAACGTTTCCTGTAGTTTTTCACCAGGTTTACACACACTGCAGGAGGGAGTTTGGCCCACTCCTCCACACAGATCTTCTCTAGATCAGTCAGGTTTCTGGGCTGTCGCTGAGAAACACGGAGTTTGAGCTCCCTCCAAAGATTCTCTATTGGGTTTAGGTCTGGAGACTGGCTAGGCCACGCCAGAACCTTGATATGCTTCTTACAGAGCCACTCCTTGGTTATCCTGGCTGTGTGCTTCGGGTCATTGTCATGTTGGAAGACCCAGCCTCGACCCATCTTCAATGCTCTAACTGAGGGAAGGAGGTTGTTCCCCAAAATCTCGCAATACATGGCCCCGGTCATCCTCTCCTTAATACAGTGCAGTCGCCCTGTCCCATGTGCAGAAAAACACCCCCAAAGCATGATGCTACCACCCCCATGCTTCACAGTAGGGATGGTGTTCTTGGGATGGTACTCATCATTCTTCTTCCTCCAAACACGGTTAGTGAAATTATGACCAAAAAGTTCTATTTTGGTCTCATCTGACCACATGACTTTCTCCCATGACTCCTCTGGGTCATCCAAATGGTCATTGGCAAACTTAAGACGGGCCTTGACATGTGCTGGTTTAAGCAGGGGAACCTTCCGTGCCATGCATGATTTCAAACCATGACGTCTTAGTGTATTACCAACAGTAACCTTGGAAACGGTGGTCCCAGCTCTTTTCAGGTCATTGACCAGCTCCTCCCGTGTAGTCCTGGGCTGATTTCTCACCTTTCTTAGGATCATTGAGACCCCACGAGGTGAGATCTTGCATGGAGCCCCAGTCCGAGGGAGATTGACAGTCATGTTTAGCTTCTTCCATTTTCTAATGATTGCTCCAACAGTGGACCTTTTTTCACCAAGCTGCTTGGCAATTTCCCCGTAGCCCTTTCCAGCCTTGTGGAGGTGTACAATTTTGTCTCTAGTGTCTTTGGTCTTGGCCATGTTAGTAATTGGATTTTTACTGATTGTATGGGGTGGACAGGTGTCTTTATGCAGCTAACGACCTCAAACAAGTGCATCTAATTTAGGATAATAAATGGAGTGGAGGTGGACATTTTAAAGGCAGACTAACAGGTCTTTGAGGGTCAGAATTCTAGCTGATAGACAGGTGTTCAAATACTTATTTGCAGCTGTATCATACAAATAAATAGTTAAAAAATCATACATTGTGATTTCTGGATTTTTGTTTTTAGATTATGTCTCTCACAGTGGACATGCACCTACGATGACAATTTCAGACCCCTCCATGATTTCCAAGTGGGAGAACTTGCAAAATAGCAGGGTGTTCAAATACTTATTTTCCTCACTGTATATGCTAACCTTGGCACGTGAGTGTGTGTCTCTGTGGTGTGTACTACCTGTGAGAACGTGTGGGGGTGGTCGACTCTGTTCCACACAAGCAGATGAACAGTAAAGCTGAACTTTGCCCCTCTGGTCTCGTTCCATAATGGTGGAGGACACTATAGCCATTTTGTGACAGTAGGCACATGTAACCGTCTTTCTGCAGGTCTGTGCGGAAAAAAAACACAATTAGTATTGAAGAGGTTTACATTTGCTTCATAAACATAAGGGGGGCTGCATGTGATTTTCTGCTGTTACATGATTTTAAGTTACTCAAACTCACACCTTATTGCCATTTGGAGCCAATAATATGCAAAAATGGCTAGTGTAGCCAAAGAGTTCACATGTTTCTGTCATAAATACTGAACCAAACAAGATTATATAAAAATGATCTTTTACACAAACACATACCTGTTTGTAGGTGCCAATACAGGTCGGACCACAGAAGTTGAGCTGAGTTCTTTCAATTGTGAGCGTTTGACAGGAGCCTGAGCTGCTACTACAGTAAAGTCCACAGCCTTCACAGCAGTTCATGGCTAACTGCCGCATCTTGCGCCATGTTACAAAACAAGCATTACTACAGAGTCTGTGCAGACGACCCTGATGGGTGACCTCGTGCTCAATCTGCTGTAGAGATGACAATAATCAAACACAAGGAGGAGAAAGAGAATTAGACGGTAGAGTAAGAACGCAGGGAAACTGGGCCAATACTGGTAACTTGGCTTATCAGGCACCTTGACCAAAATCTGTCTTTGCCATTAAATCTAGCCTTTTGTGTCTCTCTTACCCTATTGGAGACTCTGCAGACACTGCAGAAGGGTTTTTCAGGTGGGCGCTCCGCTGGTTTCTCAGGCGGCTTCTCGGGTTTCTTCTCCACTCGTTTGTCAGCCCATTTATCAGGAACCTTGTCAACAGTTTTCTTCTTGTGTCTAAAGACAGACAAACAGAACTGGCCACAGAAGTAAAAGTAGGTGTTGCCGTCTGATGGAATCGTGATCATGTCCCTGGGCTGAAGAATCTCCCTGCCGAGAGAACAGCACAAGGAAAAAAAAAAAAAAAGACAGTAGTCAAAAAATCCAGGATGATGGCAAGATTGGGGTTGGAACATACAAAGTGGCAAAACGACAAAACGTTGAATATTTTGAATTTAATAGACAAGACGTTACATTTATTATGCATTCAACCTTGCCTGAACAAAGTCAATATGAATCCATTACGCGACCAACTGAGACGATCACTTGTCATTTTATAGAAAAATGCGTACAGTGAAATGATGGAGAGAAAAACTACAAACATACATAGTGTTTTGGTGAGGAAAAAAGATTTAAGCTTTTTTCCTCACCAAAACACTATGTATGTTTGTTCATATAAGTTTTTTAACTGTATATAGGATTTAGGATTCTGACATGTGGGCCACAGAATAGACAATTTTTCAATTACACCACAATAGAATTAGATGGTCATACAGCATATTATGAAGAAAACAAATGTAGTGTTCCATAAAGGTGTTTTTATTAAAAACTGTCAGCAATATGATGGAACTGTCTTGCTGCCTTAAGGCACCCTTTACACTCCCATATTTGACGGTTGCAAAATCAACTCTTTTGCATTCATCTACCTAACTTTAAAAGTCAGAAATAGCACATTTTAACCGTGAGTATTTTCATGTGGTAAACGAATACACCTCAAACAAACCGACTGCCAGCTTATGGGAGCTAAATGTAACCCAGATTTAAGTTCATACTGATGTCAGATGGAAACAAAGATGTACCTGTTGCACTGAAAACAGGATCGGTTCTTGTTAGCTGGAGGCAGATGACCAGTCAGGCAGACTGTGGAGCAGAAGAGCTGCGTCGAACCTTTTCTTTGGAATGCTGTTTGGCCTTTCAGAAGAACCTACAACCATTTACAGAACCATGAGACATAAAACTGACAGGAAATAAAATTAAACATAATTTCTGCTTATCGTGCCATAAATATAGCTGATAAATATAGAAATTATGAATCTGTCAGTATTCCATGTTAATAACAATGTATTTGACATGAGTGGTGTTAACTATTCAAAAGTGTTTGACATTAAAAAATAAATGTATATATATATTAACAGTTTTCACTTAATACTACGCACCTCTGTGTAGAGGGGTCTTGTTAAGCAGCACAAAGTTACAACAGTACCTTAGAGCAGCCACTGCAGCGAACGCTACCAGGAACGGCGGGCGGAGGTGGGCGTGGGGGTGCTGGTACCAGAGCTGGTAGTGAAGTGGGGATTGGAGCTGGTGGTCTGAGGGGGAGGGGAGCTATAGCTTGTAGGACATGCTGTCCTCTACCTGGGATAAAAATGGCCGTAGGAGTAGGAGCTGGGACTGCAGCTGGCACTTGAGTGGATAAGAGGGAAAAGAAAGAAGAACAAGTAACAACAACAATATTGTTTGATCACTTTTAATAATACAACACCCACACATGGAAAATCTGCAGTTCTGAACCACTGGCTGCTGACACAGATGTATCTAACAAACATTAACAGGGCTGTGCCGGTGAAAACAAATGTACAATTTCACAAAATATTAGAAAAGTTCAAATATGGCTTGCTATGCATGCTTTGGGAAATGACTGCCACAGACGGAAGATGAAAGCAGATATTTATTTGGTTGAAACAAAACCACGGGTATGGTCCTTTGACCAAACTAACCCAATAGCTCTTGCATGCAGTAACCAAACTGCCCCCAGCATTTTCAGTGTGTGTGACAGATTTTGAACAACAAGACAACATCTTGTTGTTGGAAGGGTTCTGGTTTTCGGTTTGAAATCCGTTTGTGAGTGGGCTTTGGTTGCATGCAGGTAAACAAACAATCCGCGTGGCGAGTAAAAGAGGCGGTACACATTGGACGAAATGCACTCTTGGAACCAATCAGCTATCATCCGACCTTGATTGCTTTTTAAAAAATATGATTTATCTGCATTAATATGCCGATATCTGTTTATAGAGACGTTGTTTCTTAATTCCAACTCCATTCTCGCGTCTCAAGTTGCTAAATCGGACGCAGCACACGGAAGAAGAAGTCTTGGCCCGGATTTCCACTGGCTAAACCGGAAACCCCGAAATATTGGCTATTTCCCACAGAGGCTAAATCGTCATCAGACCGGTAGCCAATGGGTTCCGAGATGGCTTCCTGCTTCTTCTTATCTAACTTACAAACATGAACAGGACACAATATGACCACTACAAAATGTCAGGTCTGATGTTAAAATGAGAGAAACATGTCACAACAACCAACAAATTAATTAACCTACCGGTAGGCGATGCAAAGGCGTTCCCTCCACCTACAGAGTAGACAGAGCTGATCCTCAGCTCCTCCTGAAATGAGAACACATAAAAGAATAAAATAAAATGCTATAAAGCATTCGACTCAGGGTGCAAAATTAACTTTTTGGTTTGTCCGTCAATGGCTGGTTAAAAAAAAAAAAAGATACATACCAAAATATTTTTCACCCAGCCATAACAAATAAGATGTCCTTAAAAACACGGTAGCTCATTGTATTGCTGTCGCTGTCATAAAAAAGCAGATCTCTCTCCATCCCTGATCTGTAAAGCACCACTTCTCTGTCAATTTTCTTTTAACCGTACTTCCACCGTGCTTTTTCTTTTTTCTTTTAATGCTAGGTCCATGTACTCCAAAAATGTGCCGCCAGCAGCAACATACTTGCAGGCTCATTTTTTTACGGTTAGTGGGATATTCTCCTCTGCGGTACCGACCAGTACCACTGGTAATCGAGCTGGTTAGGGAGCTAGATAAAGTTGGCGTAACCGTAGTGCCGTGGACAGCGAGGATCAATCAAAGAAATGCGATTAAATTAGTGATGGTCATTCGTTGCATGCTGCCACCAGTGTTCAGAGTCAAAGCAAAACAAAACATGGTCATTCAACCTATGTGTTGTAGTAATGAGTGTTGAAGTAGGCCTGTTTCAGCAAGAATAAAATAAATGATCATGTATTGTATTCCCCAACATAGATTTTTTTGGTGATCATTTTGGACCTTGATTCTACTATTATTAACAAACAGCACACAGTATGGGCCGTCAACAGCTTCAATCCAATCCTTCATTATTTTCTGGTTAAATCCCATTACAATTCTACCCTTAGTACTGAACATAAACAGCAGGTGCATACTGATAACATTCTCTCCTCACACCAACCTCCTGATGCTCCAGCTCCTCTTTGATTTGTCTGATGGAGCTCTGAGGCAGTAAAGCAGCGTCGTAGCCCTCATCAATGGGCTCATCTTTAATATTGATACTAGGAGACATTGGGGGATTACTGTCCGCCATTGGAACTGCGTCTGACATCTGAAATAATGGAGTATTCATAATTATCTGACGAAGATTAAACGTTTTTTTTTTTTTTCATTGCATTTACTTGACAGTCTTTCTAAAGCCCTACCTCTCCCGGCTGGCTATCTTCTGTCTCATCTGTCTGGTTCAGGACGCCTCCATCTGACAGACAGAAAGGGAGAAAAGAAAACGTTAATTAAAATAGTACATACTTCACCCAGGAGTTTACAACGCGTCCAGACCACCATAAATGCCAGGAAATAATGGACGATAAAAACACACTGGCGCAAACAATTCCAGTGCACTATTTTTCAAGCATTTGGGTCAATTTGACCCAAAGTCAACACAAGGGTCAACCCCTAGTTGCTCCAGAGGCGTGCAACCTCATATATATATATATCAATTTGTAAGTCACTTCGGATAAAAGCTTCAGCTAAATGACATGTAATAAAAGTTAATAAAAAGATAAAATATAAAATAGAGAGAAACTAAACAAACAAGGCTACCATTTTTCACAACACTCTCAACCTTGTTTAACTGTGTAGTTACTGTATATGCTGAGAATACTAATGTGTCTAATACAAAGTTGCAACTGGTTCTGTTAAGTTTTGCTTTGCACTGGAATTGTCAGCCTGTTGTCATTTCCATGTGAAAGAGGAAAGAGGCCTGGTATAAAATGAGAAGGAGATATCCCACTGAAAAGGGATTTATGATGCAGTACAGCATGTCAGCCCACTCTCTCTGCTTGTGGCTGCTGATAAAGTCAACCGGTGCCTCCACCACTGTGTACAGTAGCAAGAAAAAGTATGTCACCCTTTTGGAATTTCGTAGTTGAATAAATTTGTCATAAAATGTGATCTGATCTTCTTCTAAGTCAAGGGTATTGACAAATATAATGTCTAAAATAATAAACATTTTTTTGATCTTTTATGCCTTTATTGAGAACAACCCCAAAAAAAAGCTCATAGTGCTTGTGGAAAAAGTATGTGAACCCTTGAGTTAATGACCTCAAAAAAGCTAATTGGAGTCAGGATTTAGCACACCTGGAGTCTCGTCAAGATAATGAGTTTGGAGGTGTGGACTACAACTTCTTTGACTGATTAAAAACGCCTCAAACTTTTGGAGTTTGCTGTGCACAAGAAGAGCATGCTTATGTGAGCCATGCCTCGCCAAAAAGAGCTTCCAGAGGATCTATGATCAAGAATTGTTGATTTACATAAAGCTGGCAAGGGTTACAAAGTTATTTCAAAGACTAAAGAAATTCATCAGTCTACAGTTAGGCAAACAGTCAACAAATGGAGACACTTTGGACTGTTGCTACTCTACCAAGAAGTGGGCGCCCAGTCAAAATGACACCAAGAGCACAACAAAGACTCATCAATGAGGTCAAGAAGCAATCCCGAATGACAGCCAAAGATTTGAAGGCGTCATTGGAGCTGGCTAACATCTGATCATGAGTCTACAATAAGTAAAACGTTGAACAAGCAAGTTATCTACGGCAGGACACCACGAAGGACGCCACTGCTTACTAAAAAGAACATTGCTGCACGCCTGAAGTTTGCAAAAGAGCACATTGACACTCCACAGCGGTATTGGCTAAATGTTTTGTGGACTGATGAAACTAAACTTGAACTATTTGGAAAAAACACACAGCGCTACATCTGGCGTAGAAAGGGCACGGCATATCTTCATGAAAACATCATCCCAACCGTAAAGTATGGTGGAGGAAACATGATGATTTGGGCCTGCTTTGCTGCATCAGGGCCTGGCCAGCTTGGATTCGTTGAGGGGAAGATGAATTCCCAAGTATATCAGACAATTCTTCAGGATAATGTGAGAATGTCTGTATGTCAGCTCAAACTGTGTAGAAAGTGGGTGATGCAACAGGACAACGACCCAAAACACCTGAACAAGTCCACAACAGAATGGCTTCAGAAAAACAAATTCTGCATTTTGGAGTGGCCAAGTCAGAGCCCAGAACTCAACCCGATAGAGATGCTATGGACTGACTTGAAGAGGACCGTACACATGAAACGTCCAAAGAATATGGCAGCGGTAAAGCAGGTCTGCCAGGAAGACTGGGCTAAAATTCCACCTCAACAATGTGCAGGTCTGATCCACAGCTACAGGAAGTACCTGGTTGAGATTATTGCTGCAAAGGGAGAGGAGGGGGGTCAACCAGTGAGGGTTCACTTACTTTTTCCACTGCCATTTTGAATGTTGAATGAGTGTGTTCAATAAAGACACAAAAGATCAGAATTTGTTTGTGTTACTATTTGAGACACATTATATTTGGCTTAGATGAAGATCAGATCACATTTTATGACAAATTTCTTCAGAAAACTATGAAATTCCAAAAGCTTCACATACTTTTTCTTGCCACTGTACATGAGATGACTAGCCACAGTCGGTTGAAGGGCCACGTCAGCCATTTAGTATTGCACTTTTATAAAAGGACAGACTTACAAGAGAGATGAAGGTCAAAATTGGGGCAGCAGAGGCCAAGATATCCTGTCCTTTATTCTCAAGAATCGGCCAAGCCATCGAAATACTGGATCCTACATTTTCCATAATGCAGCTCCGTAGTGTCTTTCGTTAGACCCTCCCTGCCTGGTAAATGCCCATTTCTTTGAAAGCTCTAAACATCGCTAGGACATTATTAGGATTATTTTCTCAGACCTCAGAAAGCTCCTTCCAGAGCCCTAGAGCAGATTATACAACTGTTTCAGAATAGTACTCTCTGTGACAAATGAACTGAACCTGATGTGTAAAATTGGTGGTGTGCCCCTTTAATAAAAGCCCAAAGAGCAATGGTCCTGGTGTGCCATGACCAGATGGAAAGCCTTTACAGCTCTCCAAAAGTGAAGCCAAAACACCTTGATTGCCCCCTGGTGGCCGGCTGCAGTATAGGTCATAAATCCCACCCCCTCCATGTTTGTGGGTGGGACATAGGCCAAATTATTTTTTTCCCCCAAAGATGGTTTCTGTTATTTTAGGTAGTTTCGATTTTGCTGATGTATGTTCATGTGTTCATTTCTTTAGGATAAATTTGGTTTAAATGATTTATTTGATGCTATAAAAACAGCGTGAAATGTCATGATTGACAGCGGTGATTGACTCGCGATTGGTGAAGCGGGTGTATGGGCGGGACATCAGTATCGTGCCTCCACCGCCAGATCAGGGCCCTATGAAGTAGTACAATACATTGGATAGACACTTACAGCATGGCTCTGATGATCACTCTTGTCTTTCACCACGGTCTAATTTCTCATGTGCATGCAGGTTTACCTCGGCTGTTGTCAGGTGTATGGTCCTGGGAGGAGTGGGAGGTGTTAGCAGACCCACTGCTCCCTTCCCTCTCTTGCTCCTCTCTGGGCTGACGCGCAAAGGGTTCGTCTTGAGTTACGTTGTTCCCCACTCCTGGTTGGCCTCTTTCTGGGTTTGTCTTGCCCACATTAACATCCTCCAGGGTGTCCATTTGCATGGCAAAGTGCCAGTCTTCATCTTCTTCTTCTTCTTCTTCTTCTTCAGGCCCATATGAAGGAAGGCCATCCAGTGCGTCGTCAAATGCTGCCCCTCCACTTCCTCCCCCCCCTCCTCCTTCGTTGGTTCCCATGGTAAACGAGGAGTTTCGGACAGAAGAAGGGGAGGAAATGCGAGGGAAAGATGACTCTCCCATCCCCTCATCCATCTTTTCTTCTGGTCTGCTGCTGCTGTCCTCTTCTTCTACCGGTTGGTGTTCCCCTTGTCCTGAAGTTTTGTCTACTCCCTTTGTCTCGTCCTGACCTCCACTTGGGGAAGAGATGAAAGAGCTCCTAGAGGAGTCAGCAAAGTCTCCGAGCCCCATCACTTCGTCAAACACTCTGGACAGGCGCTCCTCATGCTGTAGGGGAGAAACGGGTTAGGGATTTCAAGTGGCAAATTCATGTATCTCAAGGCACTCAAAGGAATGATGCATCTTCTATTCCTTCTTCTAAAACCTCAAAATGTCAAAGGAAACTAAATTTCACCCACACTATTAATACCAAATAGATATAACTTCAAGCTACAGTTGGTAACTTTAATAAAAAAAAATAACATTTTGTCATATTTGCTCAAACTGTCACTATATTCTGACAGTACTGTAAGGTGTTGCAGCTACAGGTGCGGTTGCGCGCACGGTAGCCGGGCACGCTGCTGATGACGGCATAAGCAAGCGTCAAGCTCAGCTGGAGGTAATGTTTGCTGGATGCTGATTACCTGGCAGCGTGAGGCAGTTGCTTCTTCTCCGGCGCTTAGGCTTCATTAATGGTATGTGGGAATCCTGTTATGTGTATAATGTTATTTGTATTGTTGTGTTACGTGAACATTTGTTTATACTGTGTTTTATAGTGTGAAGGTGCGCGGACGTTGTGAGGCTCGTCTGACTATCTTAGTGAAGGCTATGATTCTAGACCGGTACGCATCTTTGTTTATGAGGGTTACGGGTGTATATTGTTTGTTTCACGGTATTGGTTGTATCCTTAAATGCATTATTCTTTTGTTATATTAAGGGGGAGCTGGAGCAAATGTGTTTAGACCTATGCCACTGTTTTGAGGTAATCACAATTGTTAACCTGTATCGCCATCAAAGACAAACTATTGTGAAATAAATAAAAACCCTTGCCTACTGTTAAAGCGGTTTATGGGTATTCATCTTTAAAGAACCTGCACACGCATTACAGTACTATATGAATCAAATTATCCGTGAAAACAAATCACATTCATCTGCCTCCTACTGGTGCTCCTAATAGCTGTGGAAACCCGCAATTGCTAAGGAGCATTAGGGGGAAGCAGAGGAACCAATTATCTGTCTCAACTACTACTGTCAGGAATCAGGGTGTAGTTAAAGTTTCAGCAAATATGACAAAAACATATTTTTTTATTATAAAAAGTTACCTACTGAACCTGTAAGCACATTTTCACAAAATTGTTTACTCAAAATAATTTTAGGAATAACACCTGAGTTTCAATTATCCCAGGTAGAATCCAGTTCACAGTTCTACCCCTAAGTAACTGACCCTTAAACCCTGAGAAGCTTGTCTAGTATACCAAATTGTACACCTTAATCATCCGTTTCTCTCAATAAGAATAACAAAAAATCTGAGTTCACTGAGCCATTCAAACAGTTGTATGTATGTGTATATCATATCCCCTCTCCATTTCTTATAAATTAATGAACCATCAGATTTGGAAATGCGCCACCAACCTCCAGCTAATATCTTCTCAGACAACAATGTGATAGTGTACAAAGGGACGTCCACTTGTACATCACAACTGCATTTTTAAGCTGTGATGTATTCCATACTAACACACAGTCTGCCTCCAGCAGTAAACCCATTTTCCATACAGTTGGCTGAAAAGCCAACTTTCCCCGTCACTTTACACAGTAATAACACAACAGTGACAGTACCAAGCACAACCATCACCAAAATCTACTGTCAGTAGATAGTGTCTTTGACTTTGGTGAAATAGGAAAACACATTTGTGTCTTTCTATATTTTATTTTATTTTACAAATCCTACCGATATAATGAGTTTATATCTTAGTGTTCGGGGTAGCATAATAAACACTACAATCTCATCAAAGAACACCCTACACTCACTGATTTTAACCTCCCCATGTCCATGTTTTTGGAAACTGGCTATACGAGCCTCTGTCATTAATGTCTTGTTATTATATCGATAGCTACAGGCCTCATGCTGTCCGATTAGTGGTATGGAGGGGGGCGTCCCACCAAACTCCATTTAAAATTCGGCCATTCATCGTGTCCTGGCATATATGTAAACTTATACAGACACACACAGACACCACACAATCCAGTAAGACATTGTAGTAGCTGTCGGTGTCCTCAAGTAAAAAATAACATTGGTGACTCGCGTATATTAAAATCTCCACTTTTGTATTGTTCACTGCAGCCCTCCGCGATGCAAGGGCTTTATGGAACCAGCAGTCAACAGCACCATACAGCTAGCTAGTGCTGGAATAATAAAGGCTCTTGGGGTTCACAAAAATACCTGCATCATATTCTCTGTAATATGTCCGTTTGCAGTTTATCAAATTGTCAGGCTAATAGGGAACTTGGCGTGGCGGCATGTATCAGTGCAGCAAGCTACAGGGTTGTAAGCTAGCTTGCTAACGTTAGCTTCAATGTGCACATCTCGACCGGAAGTTAGCCCACAATAACTAGCAATGTCTTATTATGTAGGTACAGCAATTGATCAATTCGGCTTGCTGTCTGAGTGTCGCTATAATTATATTATAGATTTGCATTTCTTACCTGTAATCGTTTAAGTCTAAATTCCTCCGATTCCGCCATGTTTTAATTATGCTGCAGACGCCGCGCTCCCAAACATCCACCCACTTCTGGGGGTTATGGGTTATGTAGCTAGCTATGCTAGCAGCTAACGCTACTAACAAAAAGGATGCAGCTGTAAACTAAATTAAGAAACAAGGGCAACTTAGTCGGCTAATGCCAAGACAGGGTGTAACTGTAAGAACAAGGCAACCATCTAGCTAGGTAATGTTTTGGATTTACTTTCTGAAGAGAAGAAACAACGTTACATATAACGTTAAACCGTCCACTAAGACGACGACGAAGACAACACTTTGGTGGGAAAGATAACGTTATAGCTTTACCGTAATTTTGGGTGGCTTTTCTCCGTCTTCTACTCCTGACATTGTAGGTAGTTGTCAGGGATGGTATCTCGCTCCAGATAATTGTGTTGTACTATCGTGGTTGCTGTTGTAAATGTGTAATGACATTTACTTTTCTAGTGTTCACATCAACCCTTTGCCTAACCCCGTTTTTCAAATGCCATCCCCAGAAAAATACAGCGAGCTATATTCGGGTCAATACGGCAATCTTTTCAGCTTTGAATGACCTTTTTTCTCTCTTCCTTCTTTGAACAACAATTTGACAAACAACAAAGCACAATATTCAAATCCTTATGTCTCTGAGTAGTAAAATAATAAATATCTAAAATAAAACAATAACAAATGTGCATTTGTAAATAACATTTATACAGTATAATACATACATATACATGGTCTTCAATTTAAATTAAAGGTTTGTGAATTTAAACTATTATAATTGGTACAATCTTACACCTCTTAGCAGTTCTTTGAGGATTTTAAACTCATATATTTCAGGGATTTAAAATATAGGCAAAATTCATTACATAAAGCAATAAACATGGTTGGGGGTTTCATAAATTAATAGTTGTTTTGCCATTCTAAGAATTGTATTAATCATCAGATGTTCTAGTTTCTCTCTCTTAACCAGATAAATGATTGTGTCTAAACCATTCTTCTATTTCTTTCCAATATAGTTTGGCCCTTTGGGGGTGACTGGAAAAGAAAATATGGTATGTAGTTTCAATGAAAGGATATTACTTTACATTTACTTAACTTAACTTAATTGTAATGTAAGGCATTGGCTAGAAGGAATATTATTGATTCATTTGAAAATAATTTCTATAGCTTTGGGTAATATAATCGTGTAAAAAAAATAATTTACTCTTAGTACTGGATCTATGTCTTTAAAATAAAGACAGCAGTAGAAATGTGGTGTTCATTTTAAACGTCATAACCCTCATATGCATATACCTAATTACTTTCATTTGAGGGTAGGTGTAACCTGGTTATTCATTGTGATTTTTTTAGATGTCCATTATAAATGAAAGTGAAAAGGACTTTACATTCAATAATTCATTCTTGACCAGTCAGCCATCTACCACCTCGTGGTCTGACTATTAGTGCACTATTTTGGACAAATCGCATAAAGCACAATAATAAAACCAGACCACAAGGAGACAAGACACTGATCCTGTAATCTGTCAAAATTCTACATTTTGGATCCATTTATGACAAACATACAGGTCTCATCCTTCTTATATGTCTATGGTCTCATCCTGTCAAGGCCAGAACCCCTATCCAGCAGAGGGCGATCTTAACAGGTGTATGGCTCTACCGTAAAAATGAGAGTATCAGCGCAAGCTTTAGCGTTAAGCGGTCATGAGAAAAGTGAGCTCTGTGGTAAAAATAGCTAAAAGAAAGTGGACACACAACACATCTACTGTGGTCAAATTTAAAACCCTAACAACAAGGCACAGAAAAGTACCTTTTCTTCGCAAATTTGGTCGCATGTATTGTATGAACTGCGGTATCTTAATTCATATCCTTGTATAGAAATATAAAAAAACACAGCAGACTGCAGGTTGTCTTTCAATGAAAGCCCACTCTATGCAAGTGTATTTCTATGTGCGCCGACCCGAACCTCCCATCGGGGTCAAACAGGCTTTTCGGGAAGCAGTAGAGAGAGTCGACATTGTTGTTGTTGTCGTCGCTTGTGCTGTATCCTTTCCCTGTCTCGGAGTGTTTTCTCGGTGTAGGTTGAAGTCTCTTCACCGGCGGATGAATGGCAATGACGGCAGTGAGAGCGGTGGCAGCGGGGGGCCCGGCGTCTTTGTCCCGGTTTAGGGGAGCGCTGGTCGCGGCTGTGCTGGGAGATTGTGTCGGCGGAGAGTTTGAAGGAGCGGAGGAGGTTCCCATGGAGAGTGTGCTGCAGCATCTGAGCAGCTTGTACGACGAGACCAAAGGGAATGGTTAGAGAAAGGATGAGATTTCATACACCAGTCCGGGGAAAATGAAATACCATATTACAGGGTGGCACTGGTAGAAGTGCGAGAGATACATGGCTATTGGCTAAACTCCCAACGTACTGTAGGCTACTCTAAACCCATGCCAACCTGTCCTGCAGAAGAGTCCAGCTCTGACATCACTTATTTACCAGGGCTGTAGATGCTTTACTAGGCTAGGCTGCCATATTAAACTGGGGGCAATAAAGCGTTACATAGGGGGTTTCATTCTGAGTACCTCGCATCTATTTGTTCTACCATAATTTACAGCTACACGTCAAAATAATAGGAAATGACAGAAATGAGTACATAGAATGATGTCCACAAACCTAAAGTATGAGAAAACCAAACTTCTATTGACATTAGAGGACATTTGGCCAACACGCTTTAATTGACAAGTCAACAGAAAATGAATTGATTTCTTCAATTTGTAGACAGTTCTGACATTCTAGTGATGTTGATAGGCCTATATGTCATGCAGGTTGTTTTTGTACGCCATCATGCAGTGTTAATATGTCTGTCTGTGTGTGGTAGGTATCCTTGAGTACAGCGATGACACGGCAATGGCACGTTGTGTGGTCCAGTCTCTACTCACCCGTGCCGGCTTTGATGAGCAAGACATGGGTCGCAGGTATACCAGTGCACACTAGCTGCTGACGCTTATATTTTTGTTTGCAGAGTTTGAATTGAGGGATGCACTTACACACAAAACACAAATAGAAGCCCTGGTGTCTCACCCCTCTAGGTTTGCTAAGGAGTACAGTGCGTCCCCAGGTCGTGGTTATGGTTCTGGAGTGATCCAGGTGTTGAAGAAGCTGTCCTCCCCTCAGCTCAGTGATGTGTACCAGCCGGCCAGGGACCAGTTTAATGGTCGAGGCTCCTTCGGGAATGGGGGAGCCATGAGGGCGGCCCCCTTCGCACTGGCTTTCCCCAATGCAGTTGATGTTAAAAGGGTGAGCAGACCACATCTTTGGTGACATGCATGCTGAAGCTATGTCATTTCTATGAATTGTCTAACACTTCAGTAATTCTGTAGCATGTTTGTGCTTTATTTCCATTTGCAATTTAATTTTTTTGTGTGACCAAGTAAACTGTCCTAATTTTCCATTTGACACACACCTTAAGTAAAGTCTTGAGTCTAAAAATGAAATACTTTGGCCCAAGTGAGAAACATTGACTAAGCTCAGTACCAGTTTTCATGAATTTAAATCAAAATACTTTACACTTGCACAAAAATACTTGAAATTGATACTAACTTTCATGCCAAGTCAAGTCTCCGATCACTAGGACCCAAATCGAGCGTAGACTCAAATCGATGGTCTTCATAAATCCAGTCTCAAATAAATTAGTGATGGAAGTCAGATTTGCGTTCAAGTTATGTGACCTGAGTCAGCAGGAAATGGTCTTTTCTTAAGCCTTAATCTCTGCTATAAAACACTTTGAGATATAGTTTCAAAGGAAGCAGCTCAGTGAATTCAAACAAATGTGTGTCTAACTGCATGTCAATCACTGCTCATGCACACGCATTCATTCTCCCTTGTGGGGGGAGGGGCTTAGGAGACCGTTTTGGGCTTTAGCAGAAAGGGGGGAGGGACTGAGAAGTTGTCGATGTTCAAATTATTTGGCTAAGTCCTGGATCTTAACAGTCCTACCTACAGCACCTTGAATATGCTGAAACTGACATATGACACTGTGGTTAGCTAACCATACCGTGGTTCGTCTGTGATCAGCTAACAACCAGACAAGTGTCTTAAAACACAGTCGATACGGTGTATTTATAAAATCTTCATTTATGCATAACGCAGCACAAAAAAAGTTAGTGTTTATTTTGCTAAAAAACCTTCCCTTTCTGTGTACTTTGTCTTACTTATGACTGACAATAAAACACACAGGCTTGCATTGTGAGATCCACTGACTTGTTTGTGCACAGTTGGTTTAATTTCTTTCTTTCTTTTTGTTTCCAGTTCGCCCACCTGGGAGCCATGCTGACCCACTCCTGCTCTCTGGGTTACAATGGGGCAGTGCTGCAGGCTTTAGCTGTGCATCTCTCCCTGCAGGGGGCACTAGACCTGCCCCAGCAGTTCATCAGCAAGTTAATTACAGAGATGGAGGAAGTGGAGGACAACGAAGCTACACGCAATGATGCCAGAATGTAAGTCCTACATGAATAAACGACGCTACGGCTCTAGGAGGTCAGAGACGTAATCTGATGTTTGGGGTTCATTGGCAGGAAACACAGAAGAATTTATAAAGATGGAAAAACAAAAATGAATAGAATCAGGTTGTATTGGGAGTGCTATTTTTTTTCTTCCTTTAACATGGTGTTTCTGTCCAGCCTAAAAGAAGCAGAGAAGCCATTCTGTGAGCGCCTCCACAGAGTTAGAGACCTGATGGACAGGAGCAAGGTCAGCATCGAGGAGGTCATTTCTGAACTGGGTGAGTATCTATTTTCTCTGACTTTATCTTGACTATTCATTGAGGGCATCCATTTCCAACACCTATATTTTTATACGCACTGTATTCTATTTTCATTTTTATTATCTAGGGCCGCAAACAATGGCATTTCTTTTTTTTTTTTTTACCATTGAATAATCTGCCAATTCTCTTCTTGATTTGTCTGTCCGAAAATAATGGAAAATGCCTGTCGCAGTTTTTCAAAGCCCAAGTTGACTTATTCAGATTGCTTATTTTGTTCGAACAACCACAAGATATTCCGACTACTCTCACGGAAGATGAAGAAAAACATTACATTTTCCCATTTGAGAAGCCAGAACCATCAAATTAGTGCTTTGAAGTCACTCTAACGATAATTGGACAATTCAAATAGTTGCCGATTTATTTTCTGTTGGTCGACTAATTCATTAACCGACTGATCGTTTCACTTACATCTAACTCTTATAACACAGAACAGTAGGATGGAATTCCATTTCCTCCTTAGGGATCTTGACAACGGGCATTTTGCAGCTGAAATAAATATTTTACTCTTGCTGCTCTTGTTGATTCAATATTAAAGTTAGGTTTTATTTGGACAGAGCAAATGGATTGTTTCTATAAGGGATGAAACTGTCTTCCTGTCTTTCCTTTCCAGGCAACGGCATTGCGGCACTCCACTCGGTCCCCACTGCCATATTCTGCGTCCTCCACTGCCTGCAGCCACGAGAATGCCTTCCTGAGAACTATGGCGGCCTGGAGAGGACTATAGCGTACAGCCTGGCCCTGGGAGGGGACACAGACACCATAGCCTGCATGGCAGGGGCCATCGCTGGGGCCCACTATGGCATCGAGGCTATTCCTCAGTCATGGATAAAGTGCTGCGAGGGAGCCGAGGATGCAGACATGAACGCAGAGCGACTTCACATGCTGTACCACCAGTCATCACAGGGAGGCGGGGGTGGGACGGGAGAGCAGAGCGGTGAAGACGCATCTGAAAGCCAGTCAAACGCTTCTAACGGCACAGAGAAGAAAACTGGAGCTGAGTGATTCGTCAACTGGATTTTGACAAAAGGACTCTTAAACACACAAATGACAAACTAACACTTGGTAATAACTTTTTTGGGACTGTGTTGGTTAACTGAGAACCTGTGAATAAGGGCAGGATATCTCTACATTGACATTATATTATTGATCAAAACAGCTCATTATTTTCTGAGACCCCAAGCTTGCCAAAAATTTTTAAAAAAAAAGCTACATTTGTTAGGTAACAGAATAGTGAAGCTGATCAAGTAAGAAACATTAAGGGTCACCAGACAGGCTACATTGACTGTATGATAACGACACACACACACACACACACACACACACACACACACACACACACACACCTCCTCCCTTCCCTGCTCTCTCCTGTTTTGTGTTGAACAATCTTTTGTCATGTGAAAGTTGCACTATGATTTGACCATGTCTTGTTTTATCCTTTTGGTGGATAACAATTATTTAATAAACTTTTTTTTTTTTAAATTCACATAATCTGTATGAGTGTTTATTTTGCATTTAAGATTTAGAAGGCACATTTGTTTCAGGAAGGTCAGCTCCCTCGAGATGTCTTTTTACTAATCTTGTAGCCCAGCACAACTCCCTAACGTTAGTATTAGAAAAACCTACAGTCATAGTCACAGCGGTGCACTGAGCTAAATGCTAATGTCAACTCGCTTACATGCAAGTTTGCCTTGTTCACCCTCTTAGTTTTGTCTGCTAGCATGCTAACATTAGCTATATAGCACTAAGCACAAAGAACAGCTGAGGTTTATTGTTTAAGGATCCCCAGTAGAAGCACACACGGGTGCCTCTAGTCTTCCTGAGGTTACGAACATAGAAATGCAATAGAGACATACAATAACAGTACAGACAATTTAAAGGTTGATGTATATTTTTTTTATATCAAAGTGATTTTGAAAACTGTGTAGGATACTTGGAGTGCTGAGAGGCCCTTAATGCTCTGGCCAATAAGAGCCCCTGTTCTCTGTGAGTACGTTTGATTTTAGTGCTGTGCTTTTTTTTTTTTTTTTTAAATAACAGAGAGGCTATTTTAAACTAAATAGAAGTGTCTTTAAAAGGTGGACACATTAGAAACTGCAAATGAACAAGACACAGCAAGCCGGAGTGCTGTTCTTGGCCCAGTTTTTGGTCTAGTCTTTGTTTTTTGGTCCAGTTTTCCCCTTTTGTCGTAGAATAACATGTATGAGGAGAATGTTCAAATTCAACAAATTCAAAAAACTAAAGCAACAGGTTCCTGAGTCACAAACAGCAAAATTAAACCTGGGTAGAAATCCCACATCAAATTGTTAAGTTAGTAAGTAGTTTATTCTAGACCTGAAGACATTTTTTGACAAACTGCAAAAACAAATAAGACCCAAGTGTTTGTGTGTTGCTATAAAAAATATACTTGCGTCTGTCAGTGTCTCTTCCCTCTCCTGCCCTTTTCCCCATTGTGAACAGAGCATTCCATTATATTCTATCTGCACAGATGCTCAGAACGATCTCCTGAGATCATTTTAAGTGAAAGACAGTAAGAATGTAAAAGCAACAAGTAAAGCAACCCCCCCCGCTTCCCCCCAAAACTGACTGCTGTTGAATGTGCAGTATGTTAAACACCAATCAAGACAGTTATGAGCACAGAAAGTACAATTAAAAACAAATACAGAACAGAAACATTTTGTTAACATTTTTAAATATTTTAATTGGTATTAAATATATAGTATATTATTATTATTATTATTATTATTATTATTATTACTGTTGGCTTATCCCAGTTAACTTTAAGCCCTGTGACAGACTGCAGACTTGTCTAGGGTACATTCTGGAAAAGTAGCCGGTCTATCACAGAAAGGCGCATATACCGTAGACCAGGGGTCTTCAATGTTTTTTTAGGCCAAGGACCTCTTAGCTGAAAGAGAGATGGAGCAGGGACACCCTACTACATCTATTGTATACAATTGAGTTGCATATTAAACTGGGCTGGATGGATGGAGATGGTTGGATGGCTATTCATATGCTATTTATACATCACGTATAACGTAGCATACATATGTGGAAGGCAAAGTGAATCCTTAAGCTTAACTGTATCTGTGGATGGCTACCTTACCTATAGTACGCCTATCATCATCAATGTTGTGTAAATTAATTGTTAACACAACATTGATGATGATTGTGTTTTCATGTATAGGCTGATTTATTTTTGCTAAATAATATATTCATGTTAATGTATATTTTCAGACCTTTTTAACTTTCAAAAAAATTGGCGGCTCCCTGCAGTAATTCTGAGGACACCAAATATGATCTGGAAGGCACTTCAATTGAGCCCTTTTCTCTTGATTTGTCCTTGGCTGAAAAAAAGATTAAGAACCTCTGATTTAGAGTGTCCAATTAACCTAATCTGCAAATGTGGGACTGTGGGAGGAAACCGGAGCACCCGGAGGAAACCCACACTGGCACGGGGAGAACATGCAAACTCCACACAGAAAGGCCCAGCTGGTTGCCAGGTTCTTACTCAAAACCTTCTACATGTGAGGTAACAGAGCTCACCCCTGCACCTCCATGCCAGCCTAAAGTTGATGTTGTCCTGGGCGCCCGGATAGCTCAGTTGGTAGAGCGGGCGCCCATATATAGAGGTTTACTCCTCGATGCAGCGGGCCGCGAGCTCGACACCGACCTGCGGCCCTTTGCTGCATGTCATTTCCCCTTTCATTTCTTCAGCTGTCCTGTCAATAAAGGCCTAAAAATGCCCCAACAAATTATCTTTAAAAAAAGGAAGAAAAAAAAGTTGATGTTGTAGAGATGTCCTCCAGTCTCTCCGTCGCCTCCGCTTCTAATACCTAATCTTCTTCAAGATCTTCTGCAAGGGACTTCTGTCTTTCGTTGGGATTATCTTTTCCCACATAACCATGAACTCCTTCTGGTGGGCAAGTCCCTGAAGCATCATCTGTCCATGGTGCCTGTGCAGAAATACATTTCTCATTTAGCAATGTAGTGTACAGGTAGCACAATGCCCAGGAAACATAAACCATAAGACCATGCAAGACTTGGTAACCCACCTGACTTCTGGTGCAGCATCCACCGCCATCTTACTGACAGCAGTAAGGAATTGCTGAGCGAAGATCTTCCCTGCTGTCAAGATGTGATTCTCTCCAATGATGTCCGCCAGCTGGTGGAGGTGCTGTGCTGTGCTCCCCCTCACTGCAACACAACGGTGCCTGAAGAAGGACAAAAACAGGAGAATGTTGATTAGGTTTTATTTCCTTTACTTCAAATGCTGCTGATACACGTCCTACTAAATTCTGATGAAATCAGCTTCTCTTACCTCAGCCCTGTGTCGAGGAGAACGTTCAATATTCTACCAGGGCTGCAGCCCTCCACCAGCGCATCCAGGGCAAGGTTAGCCTGCTCATGAACAAAGCCGTTGGTCGTCTGTGCCAACTTCAGAAGCAGGACGCGGCCTGTCCACTTTGCCTCAGGGTCCATGGCTCTCCCCAGGTGAACATGGAGCTTCGCTACGGTGGCCATTGCAGCACAGGCCACACCAGAGCGCAAGTTATTCACCTAGATTGTAAACAAGAACATCAGTCAATACTTCTGCATAAACACTACAGGTAGATGAACAAGAAGGCAACTGAGAACTGCATGCAACAGAGAAACAAAGAGGAACATGTCTACAATACCTCTTCTGCGAGGACCAGGCAGACTTCATGCAGTTTGGTCTGCAGTAATGCCGGATGATGTTGTACCAGAGCTCGAACAGACTTGAGTCCATCCAGTTTCTTCTCCCTGTATTTAGATGACAACTATGTTTATCATAGCTTTAGGAACAACCGCCTGTTGTGACCCTGCTGGTTATTCTCTTTCAAATATATCAGTAAAAGTCTGTAATGTTGATGTCCTACCAGTCATCTGAGGCCAGCTGTGTGAAGGAGAGGGACAGGCTCTCTGCAGGTTTGACGAAAGGCTGGAGGTCTTCCTGAGCTGCAACAGCCTTAGGGTGGAGTTTTGTCCCACGGCGAGGTCCTTTTCTGTTGGGCGGGGCAGCTTTGGATGGCGGTGCTGGAACCTTGGGTGCCACCGCCAGGGTCCTACTGGGGGCTGCTGGTTGTTCACTAACCCTAACCCGTGGAGGACGGTGGTCGAGCTGGAACATCTCAAAGGTCTCCCCAACTTCCTCAAATGTATTTTTTGCTGACTGCAGCTTGCATCTATTAGCTGCCTTCTTGCCTGTTCAAATTGACAGCAAAATAATCATGATTACTCAAATGTCCATGTTTACTGTAATCACAATCTTTACATTATTTCCATTCAAGTTCCCAAAAAGGAAGTCATCACTCAACAGTATTAACATACCTGTTCCACCAAGTTTCATCACTGGGATACGAGACACTCTCCTGATTGCTCTAGGAGGAGGATTAGGGGTGAAAGAGCGTATGTGTGAAATAGCCCTTAGCTCAGTGGGAGTGTGTGTGTCCACAGAGCTGGGGGTAGAGTCTGGGCTTGGGCTCCTGTTTGCAGCTCTCAGCTTGGCAATCTTACAGGCAAGTATCGCCATCTGACAGCCCAAACGCAGCTTCTTCTCAAAGAAAGGGTCCTCTTCTAACAACCTCTGGTTAGTCGTGGCCATCCGACTCCTTTTGTCCTCCTCTACGACAGGCCTGATCCTTCTCCCTGGAAGAGAGCATTTTGGGCTCCTTCTGGGAGAAGCTGGTGGCTGAGGTGAGTGGAGGGTGTCCTGCTGGATGGAGAGTCCCATTCTCTCCAGAACAGCATCGCTGCTGGCTTTCTGGGAAGCACACAGCCTCTCTGCATGTTGAATGAGTGCAGCCAACTCAGCCTTTTCAGCTCTCTCAATGTCCAGGATCCTGGACTGACTGCTGGAGCCACTTTCTTTTTCATGGCTCTCTAGTGTCTGTAAAAAACAAACAAACATATTGTTCGTTGTTATTTGTGTTCTTAATTTTTGGACTTTGATGATTTGATTAGTTTAAAAATGGGTATGCTATTTCGGATTGCTAACAAACATCAGTGAATACTAAAGCCACTTTTTTGAACTCACAATCTCACAGTCTGCATTACCAACATGTATCTTGGCAAAACAGTTAATTTCACATTAACTGTTTAAGATTTCTACATCTGTGCATTGGTAATTTACTAGTGAAAAATACAAAGTGGAAACAAAAACAAATAATTCCTTAAGTTCCTGAACTACAGTAATACTGTAATTACAAAAAAATCCATAATCAACAACATGTAGGCTATAGTACAATCACTCATACTGTACAGTACTGGGAGGGTTCTAGTCCTCCCTCTCTCCTGTGTTTGGCCACACGTTTAATCAACATTACATGTTGTGTCTTCTCTTTCAGCTGAAATCAGCTGTTTGGAGTGATTATTATTTTAAATATTCTGCAAAGACTTTCTATATAAATTTAACACAAAAAGTAAGGAAATCTACCAAACCCAAATTTCCTTACTTTTTGTGCTAAATTTATTTCAATATGGTTACTACAGAAATGCACATTTGCTGTCAATGTGTTTTGAATGTGTTTGAAAACAGTGTTAGCATTTGAACAATGTGCTGCAGAGCAGATATATAAGTATTTTGCAGTTGGTGTACTATAAATTAGAAAAAAGTTTTGACATTACTTTAGTGACTTTAGTTTTGACCAATGAAGGTTAGTGATAAAAAAAACTGTATTTATCTATCTTCCCTCAGAAAAAGGTTACTTACATCATTGTCTTCCTTGATGTTGATCTTCGTCTTACACCGTTGCATGAAGGCCTTTAATGTCTCGTAAATAGCCATGAGTATCCGAAAAATGCTAACTAAATTCACAAAAATGGCAGAACCAACACGTAGTAGTTTCTCTCAGTAGGATCAGTGTGTGTCTGACTGGAACTGGATTCCTCCCTTTACACATGAACATGTTCTAAGTGATGTCACTGTAGAACCATGGAACATTCTGATGGAATCCATATGCAAATGAGGTATTTTATGAATTCTTTTATTTTAATTTGTATTAAGGAACATTCTGATGGAATCCATATGCAAATGAGGTATTTTATGAATTCTTTTATTTTAATTTTTATTAAATGATATCAAAGCATTGTTGGTGATCCAAAAGGACCCAAACTTAACAATCATGACATTTTATTTTTACTCTTGGCACACATTTAATAATTTATCTATCAAAATTCTCAATTTTGCAACATTTCCAATTTTTATCACCACATTTCACATTTTCATATTGCTTTTATCATGGTCCTTTTTAGGCATAGGTGCGCTAGGCCAGCGGGTCTCAATCTGGGGGTTGGGATCCCCAAGGGGGGGTCGCAAGATCATTTCTGGGGGTCGCCAGATGGTTGGGAAGAAATAAAGAAATGACATATTTTAGACTTGATGAATGGTTTCTACATTAATGTGTGAAGTTTGGTAGATTTCATGTCTTATATTCAGAGCTTCATTTGTAAATCTGTCCTGGAACAAAGAAAGGGAGCTGTTCCGGCAGGTCAGGTGGAGAGAAAAAGTCACAAACGTATCAAAAATCTGCAGAGCCTGGAGCACACTGGACAAGGTAGCTGCTAAAAGTAAACTGTCATTAAAGCAAAGCATTATTTGTTTACATGTATTAATCGAGCATCCACAATAATCACTCAAAATCAGCAGGGGGAGGCGCGTAGCAACAGCTGTTTACACCGGTTTGCAGCTCTTTTTTCTCTTTCGTCGAGAGGGGTGGGTCACAAACACCAACCTCATTATTCTGGGGGGGTCACGACTCTAAAAGGTTGAGAACTACTGCGCTAGGCAGTTGGCCCTATGCCATTCATCCTCATATGAATCGTGTATGAATGACGTGCCATATAAATGGAATCATAATGTGATCCAAAATGGGATAAGACTCTTGACTGGGAAACTATTAGCGCAGGTATTTCCTTAACCTCTACCGTAGTTGGTTCAGGTTCAATGTGTTGTTGTATGAGTTATATAACTTTAGAAAACAGAACTCTAATTCAATCAAATATTTGGGCTTCTTTGACATCAGACCATTCTGGGTTGGTCTTAGTTATTTGCAGTAGAGAACAGGTATTTTACAGTACATGTTTTCCACAACTATAATTTGTTGGTGTGCCATGACTTCATTTTTGTACCTGCAACCTACTTCAGCCAACTTTCATAGCAATCCATCTAATAGTTGTTTCCGTTTTCTTTTCATACACGTTTTTTTCATTTTATTAAAACCATAAGTCACATACCTTTCTTTTAAAACAGTAACTGTTTAATGACAAAGCATGCTGCCGTTTGATTCTTTCGTTGTTTTTGTTTCGTACAACTTGAAGCGTTGACGTTGTGATGAATCTTGTTAGTACAGCATTTAGTTTGTGTTGCTTCTTCTCACACTGTATCAGTGTTTGGAGGACAGCACAAGCTTTCTCCAGTGTTTATATCATGTGCAGGTCCCTGGCAATGAGACCTCTTCTTGCTCCCCCTAAATCAAAATGTCTTATCATTTAAGAAAATACATTAAACTGGAAAATTGTTATACAACCCTGTTTCTTTCTGTATTTAAAATACATTTGTATGTATGTTTGATCTAGAACCTTTTGCAAATGAACAAATAAAACTCCAACTTATTAATAAAAAAGAGGAGGTTATAATAAGTTGTTATTGAATGTAAACTGTAATGTTTCATGACTGCCATTGCAAAAACAGGTGTAGTTAAAAAGCACAAGATTTAAAAAAAAAATGGAAAATCACCTTTTTCCTCTGCCCAAATCACAAGTTTTTCTCTGCTGGGGCGACCTCTAAGAACAGCTGAAGGAACACTGTTAACTTGGTCAACAGCCCTGGGCAGAGCTTGTAATGGATGAAGGGTATGTAGACTATAGCTCCACTGAGGATAAATAAAGTCACATAGAGGTATTCAATCTGAGGATTGTCTATGATGGGCGCCAGCACAAGGAATATTGCTGCCATTAGGACCAGTATAGGGAGTATAATGGGAACCTGTGGAGAGAGGAAGAGACACAAGGTGATTGTCAACCCGCGTTAACAAAAAGACAAATATATGTTTGTGATGATGTCATGAGAAGTGTATGTGTATGGCGCTGACCCTGTAGGGCCTGGGGAGCTCTGGCTTCTTAATCTTGAGGTAGAGAAGTCCAGACAGGGTGATGGCATAGAAAAACCAGGCAGTGAAACTGACAATAGCAATGAAAAGGAATGTCAGACAAAAAACGGGTTGTACATTCTGTCAACACAAATGCAAAGCAGACCCAGGTTTCACCTGAAGTAGTTGACAATACTCTGGAAGTCTCCAGGGATCAGCACCAGAAGAGAGACAACAGTGGTGAAGATCAGGGCTGGAGATGGAGTCAGTCTGTGGACGTGAGCCATGGCCAGAATATCTGGCTACAAAGCACAACGCAAGTCAGGGTGAAACGCAGTGACAACCGTCTTATGCTAAACAATCTAACATATGTTCATAAGTAGAGACTCTCACCATGTGTCCTTCCCTGGCAGCAACAAAGCACACACGGCCACCACTGAAGAACGTCCCATTCAGAGAACCAAAGGCAGACAACGCTGCAACCACAGACATGATCCAGCCCCAGCTTCCTAACACCTTATTCCTGTGGGAAAAGGTTGAGGTTCTCACGAAAGCTGCAACAGCATCCTTTACATTTTTCAAAAGCCACCTGCTACACATATAAAATATATATTTGACAAGGAAGAAGAATGCGTGGAATAAAAAAGACAATATCTCTGGTTCAGTTGAATCGATTTTGATACAAAAAAAACAAACAAACAAAAAAAAAAAAACAACAACACTGTGAGACTGATAATGCCATAGGAGTGCAATGCTAAATCAGTGTAGTACTCCTTTCAAATCCTTTAAAAATGAGCAATTTGACAGCAGAAAGAGCAAGTCAAACTATCAGTCTGGACCTGTCTACCAGAATCTGTGACATCAATATCAGGTGCTGTCTTACCCCCAGGTTACTGCTACTGCGCTGGAGGACATGAGTTCTTTAGGCGTCATTACCGTCAGGTAGCTCACATTCACCAGCAGATATAAGCCAGTCACCAGAGAAATGGCTATCACAACCGCCCTAGGAAGATTCACCTGGAAATAAAAAAAAAAAGCAACATCATTTTCTGGCCAATGCATACATGCTTGCGTGATGGATAATTGTAATATTGTAATAACAATGGAATAATGGATTGAGCCAGGAGTCAGACTCCAAAGTAAAATGAAATGATGAAAAAACTCTAAGCACAATCCCATACAGAGCTACAGAAATGTAGTGAATAAAGAAAATCATTAACTTTCCTACTACCTAAAAAAGTCTGTGACCTTCTGTTACTGCCTAAAAATATTCTGTGATATTTTAACTTATTGCTGCATTTTCACATTTACATTCATTGCACACATCCACTTGATAGCAACACTGGCAGGCACACACACCTTAATCCCAGTTAGATAAGACCACAATTGCAGCAAACAATCATACCTTGAGTGTCCTCATGCAACACTGATACTGCATCATCTGCCCAGTGACTAGAGGGACTGTTGTATTTGGAGGAAAAATTATGCTATTATTTACGTTTATCTGTGTTTTTTTGCCCCCAACTGCTCCTTCCAGGATTAGGCACTGGTTATGGTTAGGGTTAGGGTTAGGGGTTAGGTGCCTTGAAGGCAGCGGTTGCAGCACTGCCTGGAAGGAGCCATTGGGGGCAAAAAAAACATCATCGAGCATTATTTACCTAAGCACACATGCACAATCCAACTCCTTACAGTCTCACCTCTGGTCTTTTCAGCTCCTCAGTGACATAGTTCAAGTTGTACCAGCCTGCGTAAGACCAGAGTCCTTGATAAAAAGCCATTCCTAGAGTGCTCACAGAGTACTGAGTGCCTTTGAACGCATTCTCAACTTTAAAATTTTCCACAAGGACCCTGCTGCTCTGTATGAGCTCCACTATTCCTCCAATTACGATGAATGCCAACGCCAGCACCTTGGCCACCAAGAAGACCACTTGGACTTTGACAGCGATTCGTACATTCAAGATGTTGACTATTGCAACAACCAGTATAGCGACAGCTGCAGCACACTTCACTGCCAGCTGAGGAGGAAGGCAGCCCGTGTAAAAGGGTGCTAGAGAATACTCTGCGATGCTAATTGCCATTGCTGCAATGCCGAATGGCTTCACAACCAGGATGAAAGTGACTGCTGCAAAGAAAGCAGGACATGAACCATAGATCCTCAGTATATAGATGAAATCCCCACCAGATTCCGAAATGACTGTCCCAAGCTCGGTGTAGGACAGCGCTGCAAACATAGCTACAACTCCCGAGAGAGCCCAGATCACCATACTTGCTCCAGGGCTTCCCACGTAACCCAGTACAAACTGTGGCGACATGAATATACCGGATCCGATCATAGTTCCTGCTACTAGTGATACACCGCCAATCAACCCAATTTCCCGTTTCATTTTCAGGGCTTCAGGTTCTTTGTCTGCCATGGTCACGTAGATCAGAGAGTTGCTGATGAAAATACTGTAGTTGTTATTCACTCTTACAGAGCAGTCAACCAGATAAAGAAGTAGTCACACACCTGATGACTTATCTACACATCTCAGAGAAACAAGAGACAATAAAACTGCTCAATGTGCAACTTGCATATACTATTTACTCCAGTGTACTTGTAAATCTTTGAACAGTATATCCAGCTCTTGATTCCAAACTCTAATCTTATTTTATGCAATCCCTTATCTGGATATGTTAATTCTTGTATGGAACAGCAGTGGCGGCTCTTTTAACTAACACTAACCTCTGCACTTTTACTCATTGTGTAACTTACTGTTAAGCCTTGTTTATTTGTGACTTATAAAACACTGAGATAACATGTTAATATAAAATCTATCATTTACATTTTTTTTTGTTGCCAATGTGAATTTCTTTTGTTCAATGAGTAACTGATATCCTGACAAGAAAAAATAATAAGTGACAAAAAAAGATGTATAATCTTGATTGTAGCTCTACAGTCTGAGTAGTTGCAAAATGAATTGCATGCGCATAATCTCTCAATCGTTAACAGCATAATTGTATTTTTTTGTGGTTTATAAATAATGAATAGTAAACAGAAACTCATACTTATGATTGTTATACCCCCCTCAGTTAAATAAGTTAGAGTCATTATAGGACCTCATAAGCACTGATAGAAAGCAATTCCAATGGAGCTCACATGAACATTTGTTCCCTCAAATGAGTCAAACTTCAAAGTGAAATGAAATTATGAAATTTTTTTAAGCACAATTCCATACACGAAGTGCTGTAAATATCTCTAGCTGAACCACACTCACGGGTTGAAAACATTTACTGACATCCTTTTTATGCTTTCTCTGCCAACATTTTTGAATTTTTGGCTCCAAACATTTTTGAATTTTTGGCTCCAAACATTTTTCAATAATGCAACAGTATAAGAATTAGTTTTTTTTTATAGCAACAGCAAAAGTGATTTAAAAAGCTCTATTAAGGTTGTGAAGCCTTTCAGTAATATGCCTAGTCTGCCCAAGCACAAATGTTGCTGCTCTTTTCTCTCTCCCAATGACTTAAGAATTCAGTTGAAGCTAGTGAATCACTTATCTTGCAAGACGTTTAACCATTGTTTGTAACTTTAATTATTTGCATGACCTTTTTGAATGCCCAAAATCCCACAACAAGCTCCACGGTTTATTGCATCTCATAACTAAGTATTAACAAACAAATCCGTTAGTACGCTACAGCGTGTCGTGTCGATGCATTAAACATTTTCTACGAGGAAATACGTTCGTATTTAAATGTCTTCTTTTTAAATAATTTCTTTAACTTTTGGAAAGTATAGAAAATGTATTGTCCCTCTAGAGTTATTGTCTGTATTAAATTATCCATTCAAATTTCCAGACATGAAAAAACACAGCCCAGACCAACAGAAATTGTATGAATAAAGAAAATCTTAAACTGCCTAACTTCTAACTACCAATGATTGGTCTGTCTGTGACGCACATCCACATGATAACAACACTGGCAGGCACACACCTTAATCCCACAATGGGACCACAATTGCAGCAAACAATCACACCTTGAGTGTCCTCATGCAACACTGACACCTGTGACATTCTGTCAGTTTGACCTATGTCCTACATAATCTTTAACAAGGTATCATCTGCCTGGAGACTGGAGGGACTGTTGTATTTAAAAAATAATTATAATGCTATTATTTACTTAAGCACGCACACACGCACAATCCAGCTCTTTACAGTCTCACCTCTGGTCTTTTCAGCTCCTTAGGACATGATCCGATATACCGGATCTGATCATAGTTCCTGATACTAGTGCTACACCGCCAGTCAACCTAATTTCCCCGTTTAACTTTCAGGGCTTCAGGTTCTTTGTCTGCCATGGTCACGTAGATCAGAGAGTTGGTGATGAAAATACTGTGGTTATTATTCACTCTTACAGAGCAGTCAACCAGATAAATACGTAGTCACATACTAATAGTAACTACACATCTCAAACAGAATAACTGATTAAGAGACAATAAAACTGCTTAATGTGTTACTTGCATATATTTACTCCAGTGTAGAACAGTGTTTTTCAGCTCTTGATGCCAAACTCACTCTTATGCAATCCTTTATTTGGATATGATAATTCTTGTCTGGAACAGCAGTAATCACTAACACCTCGCACTTCCACTCATTGTGTAATTTACTGTTAAGCCTTGTTTATTTGTGTGACTTATAAACACTGAGATAACAGGTTATATAAAATCTATAATATAAAAAAAATGATTTTTGTGGCCAATGTGAATTTCTTTTGTTCAATGAGTAATTTCCCAACGAAATCAAACACGATGTTAAATCTTGATTTTAGTTCAAAGTCTGAGTAGACTGCATATGTTCATAATCTCTCAATTAGTAAACAGAAACTCTTACATCTGGATGTTTCAGCTCCTCAGTTAAACAATTCAAAGTGTTCCAACCATCATAGGACCACAAGCACTGATAAAAAGCAATGCCAATGGAGCTGACGTTAAGATTTGTTTCCTCAAAGGAGTTATCAAAGTTCTCAGTGTGTCCCTCGAAAAGCATCACAACACCTCCCAAAATGATCACGGCCAGTGCCAGCAATTTGATTGCCATGGAAAGCACCTGGATGGCGGTGGCCAAGCGGACGCTCAGACAGTTAACTATGGCCAGCCCAATGATAGCTCCTGCAGCCACCAATTTCACCACCAGTTGTGGAGGGGTGCAGCCGTTGTAAAAGGGGGCCACAACATATTCAGCAATGCTGAGAGCAATTCCTGTGGCACTGGCAGGCCTCATGACAATGATGAAGCTGAAGACAAACATAAAGGCCACCACTTTCCCTGCTGTCCGCAGCATGTAGATATATTCAGCTCCGGACTCTGGTATGACTGTGCCCAGTTCAGCATAGCAGAGCCCCCCCAGCATGGATAACAACCCACAGCAGGTCCATATAACAAAGCTGGCTCCGGGGCTGCCGATGGCAGACATCACATACTGCGGGGATATGAAAATCCCAGATCCTATCATGGTTCCAGCAATGAATGACACAGCTCCTATAATCCCCACTTCTCTCTTCAAATTTAGTCTCTGTGTGTCACTCTCCATTGTTTAAGAGCTGCTGCTTCCTCAAAGACATTAGTTGTAGACACTGGACATGCAGAGAACTGGTTGTAGATTAACTGCTAAATGTTGGGTAATGTTAGAGCCATGTCCACAACAGGTGGAATCACTCTTCAACAGCCCCTTAACCAAGGTGTGGCGTGGCCGTTTGTAACATCTCATTACTTCCAGCTGCATTCTCTTAACACAGTAGCCTAGTTCCCAACCTTTTTGGTCTGAGGTACCCCCATAGCCCTGTCATGATGAACTCACGTACCCCTTCATCAATTCTCAATGTTCCAAGTGTATCACACTATTCATCATATAAAAGTGGGTACTGTTACTTTTTTCATACTTGTTGACCTGTAAATATTTAGCTGTTCAGCCGTTTATCCATTACTTTTAGCAATTAGATTTTTAGTTAGTCATTACTTTTTAGCTAACTACCTAGGCTATTTAAACGTTTGTGCTCGCTTGCTAACTACTTTTCAAGCACTATTACATAACTGCAACATCTAATGTACAGGTGTTACAGCCGATATATTTCTTTAATTAAATAATAATTTCTATTTTTTTCTAATTAGTTGAGCTGCTCCACAATCTTTCCACGTACCCCCCATGGCAACAGCAGAAGTACCCCCTGGTGTACAAGTACCCCGGTTGGGAATCACTGTCTTAACAGACAATCATGTTTGCCCTTTTTACAGCAAATATTATTTAATGAGATGTAATGAGTAGGCTGTGTTTGTCTACAAAACTAATGCAAAAAAATCTCTAAAATACTGCTTGTTCTGAGGTTATTACTCTGGCTGACAGTAACATGCTTTAAAAGGTATAATATGCAATGCTTTCCTCAAAAACAATGTATAGCATAATACAAAAGTAATCCCTCTCAATCATCACTTATGACCCACTAGAAGTGTGTGGTGGTGTCTGTATCTGGAGAGACCCTGCCCTCTGCCTGGTTTTTCTCTTTTATTTTCATTTTGGTGAGATCGTCATTGTCAACAAAGAGCCTCTGGGTCCCACGTGGGTTTGTAACCCCCAGCCAATAACAGTGTTCTCATTTGCCCCTCTTAGTGTCTCATCTCGGGGCAGAAATCTAACTGACACAGACACACAGAAACAGACAGGATGAAGCTCTGCATTCACTCATCTGCGTTCCCATCAATCAACATGCGTGTTTATTTGTGCTTTAGAACATAACCGCTGCGAGACAACGAGAGAAGATCGTTTCATTCCTCTGATTCACTGCTTTGTTCTGCGCTCCCTCTCTTCATTCACTCTGTCTAGCTCACATTCTCTCTCTGGCTCTAAACCAAGTTGGAGGGGCCAACTTTAAACACTGTGTTTACAAAGCGTAAGCAGATACTCACCACATATTCTACCTTTAAGACCAACTTCGAAATTATTATGCTTGTCTAAAATTGAAAATATGCTTAAGCTGATTTCAGTTCCCACAGTCCTATTATTTGGAGTGGTGTGTAGCGTGAAGAACATGGACTTCAGTCGAATCTTTACAGAGTATTCTGATCTCTGAATTAAGACAAACGAGCAGAAACTGAAGGACAAATACTGACGAACTAGCTGGCGTTTTATGACATCAATCCCCCTTTTTTTATGACCAATCTAGTATTATATTTTGCCAATGATAAGGCAAATCAATTACATTTCGGTGTGTTCTTTAGTCTGCAACTACTGTATATCAGTTGGCTTGATGACTCTGTTGTGTGTATCACGGTGAGTCACCAGCATGCTGGTTATTTTGGTATTTTACCAAAATAAAGCTAATAATACATAAATAAAGCCGATAATCGGCCGTCGGACAGTCTGGCGAGGTCAGTGACTCGAGTCTGTGTAAAATATGAGATTGTATTCTGAACAAGCCGCCATGACAGTCTGTCTTTGAATTTCCGGAGAAACCAGACCCACGTGACACGTTCGTCCAATCAGCTGCTGGTTTTTATTTTTGGGCGACAATACAGATTAGCGCTGCCTGCTGTTATGGAGACGTATTACGTCTCGTCGCTTTGGGTGTGTTCCGAGGCACTTTTTTGACCAAATCGGGTAGACTGATCAGTCCAACTGTCTTTTCTGGCGAGCGTCGGCCGTCTGGTCGGTGTGTCTGGGCCTCTAAACACTCGTAGACTATTTGAATCAGACAAAAGACTGACATTACACCTTTTTCAGTTTCATGGACTGTTTTGTCATTTCTACATTTATCTGATGGCAACATATATTCGTAGACTCCCTTGTTATTTTTTGCTTGTGTAAAGTCTTATAAGTACAGGATATAAAGTTGAGACATTTATTGAATGGTATCATTTATATTCTAGCTTGGGTGATGTTATGATGTTATTGATAGGGTAACAAACAAATTTCTTTTTTTGTAATAACAGTTTTTCACCTCTGACATAACATTTATTACTTTATTTCTTTATGGTGATGCTGCGGAGTATAGCCAGTGTCAGAATGCCAGGGTCATCTTAACATGGATTGCTTATTGGTCTTAATCAATAACTACTTCAATGCAATAAAACGTTCCCCTGAAACCCCATATACCCTTTTACTTACCTCTGGGCGTTTTAACTCTTCAGTAACATAATTCAGATTGTTCCAGCCATCATAGGACCACAGTCCCTGGTAGAAAGCAATACCAATTGAATTGATGCCAAGATTTGTGTTCTTAAAGGAGTCTTCAAAGTTTTCAGTATGCCCTTGGATAAGCTTCACCAAACCTCCTATTATAATGACTGTCAATGCCAGAACCTTGACCACCATAAAAAACACTTGGACTGACATTGAAAAGCGAACATTAAGGCAGTTCACAGTGGCAAGCACTATAATTGCAACTGCAGCCACGCACTTCACTAACACCACGGGAGGGGGGCAGTCTGAGTAGAAGGGAGCCACGACATACTGAGCAAAACTCAGCGAGATGCCGGCAACACCAGCAGGTCTCACAAATAACACAGAGCTGAAGATTAGCATGAAGGCGAGTACTGGACCTGAAGTCCTGAGGATGTAGATGTACTCCCCTCCTGATTCTCTTATGACAGTGCCCAGCTCAGCGTAGCAAAAAGACACCAGTATCACCAGTAAACCGCAGATCGCCCACACAACCAAACTGGCCCCAGGGCTGCCGATGGTGTACAGCACTGTCTGTGGGGACATGAAGATCCCAGATCCAATCATTGTCCCTCCAATGAGGGACACGGCTCCCACCAGCCCTACTTCCCGCTTTAGGGTGAGCTTCGGTGTCATGTCGTCCATAATCACAGTAACGACAGAGCACCTGTTGTCCAACACCTTTACCAATGGAGAAACCACTATAATTATGTGGCCAAAGTCACTCTTGCAGCAACTCAGGGGAGTTAATAATTACATGGGTGAGTGTATTTAAAGGAGCCTGTTTTGCTTGGTACCTTATCATTTTTCAAGAGGGAGACAGTGTGGGATGTGATGACCCCAGGGTTGGCCATGTCTTTGTTGTCTGTGCTTCTTCTAGCTCAGGAGGTCAAAGATGCAGTACACCCGAGTAAGCTGGGCTCAGAAGTCTATAAATTAGACCCGTCACTCTCTTGCCCTGGTCTACAAACTGACATTGCTTGCGCTTTGTAAGTTTCTCTCTCTCTCTCTCTCTCTCACACACGCACGCAAGCACACACCTCATTTGTATTTCATGTTTAATTAAACTAAATTTTATCACTTTAAGAACAGGTAGTGCTACAAATATGAACTCTTATCAAACATTATGGAGGATAATCAAAATAATGAAATATTTGTACTGCTTGCTGAATCTGAAAACAAACATTAACCCAGTTAGTGATACAACATATCACAGTGATCACCTACAATCTTTATAACACAATATAACTGTTCTATGATCTCTTTACTTTGTACCGTGATGTTTCTGGACACATCAAACAAAGTCCCTATTGTATAGTTTTTTTCTTCATGGTGCATACTGTCCAAATATAATGGAAAGCAATCCTATCTGCATTTTCAAGTAGTACACTTTTTTTTTTAATGTCAAACCAGGTACTGTGATGTGCCACATGGCAATCCACTATCACAGACAGGTGTTCAAAATCTCTAATTACACTCAGTCCAGGGTCATCTTACTGGGTTAATGTACAGTAGATATCTCCCATGGCTTTATGAAGTGGAAGCTCTTGTATCTGTCCAGCTCCATCAGGAAGCCTTATCTTCCCCTCCTGTAACAAAGAGATGAACAGTCTTGTTGGAGTGCAGCATCTGTCCGGCTCGCTGGGCTCCGGTGATGGCAGCTAACCTGTGGGCATCGTAGCGGGAGAAGAGGGCAGTGCAGGTCCAACTGGCCTCCTCCCCCCGACCCCCCGCCGCCAGCATGTTACACACCTCGTTATAGAAGTGGGGGAAGGAGGGCAATCCATAAAATATCAAATTCTGGATGCCTTTGATGGTGTACCTAAATAAAAGAAGTGAGAGATCAGAGTTTCTGCAGGGCTCACCAAGTTATATTTAAGACACTTCTAATATAATACCTCTTACACACATTTACCAGCCAGAGTATGAAAGTATGATGGGGATGACACGGCCTAGAACTATTAATTATTTTATTACACTTTTTCAGTACTTTCCAGCAGTCTTACGCAATCACTCTGATTATTTCTTAGTTTATAATGTGGATTATTGCTATACACTGTTTTGATAACTCCACAAACAATGATTTAAAGGACACGCTGTGTTTGAGCTATGTTACTGGTTACTGGTTGCACGGCGTTCGTCGTTGGACTGATAGTGACTGTTTTCCAAGATGGCCCTCCGCATGTAAAAATGAACGCTACTGTCTTTATAATCTATATTTTTAATAAACTGTCTGTACACTTACAAAGTTCTCAATGCTTCGGTTTACATGTAGGGACCCTCATTATGCTACCGTTGAAGTGTGGTTCTATTTTGAGCCTTGTTAGTGGTATAGAAATAGCGATTTACCCTCTGCCCCGAAAGGTAGTGTTAACAACTAAACACCAGTTCGCACTAGCTTGTTTCAAGCTAAATACACATTCGATTAGCATGAAAACATGTCCCAGAGAACGGTCAACTGGGTACACGTTATTAACCCCTAGGTTCGTTTTGCGCCGGAATTGTCCTTTAACAGCCTTCTGCGCGCAGTGTAACTTTTCCTAGCAGCGTGCAATCTGATATAACTAACATTTTTGCCTACGGTAGTAATATTTAAGACTCTTTAATACTTTCTGGGGCTTCTTTGTTGTTGAGGAAACCAAATCCAATGCTTTATCAGACCTGCAGATACACAGGGAATCTACAGGGATGTTGCAATAGCTAGTGTAATCATAATTCTAATAGCATAGCTTCAGAAAAGTATCAAGAATTACATTCTTGTTTGAGGTACATTTTCAGCCCACTTACAAATACATCTGTGTATTTTCATTACCAATAGGCAATAAAAAAGCTACAGTCAGTGTATGTCAGTGTCACATGACATAAACAAACCCGAGAAAAGGGGATTGAACTCTGACATCACAAATACACAACTGAAGTAACTTTTAACTTTTGAACTCTGTAAAATGGATCACATCTGTTACCATCACGTTATAGCACTTTCTGATATGTTAATTTTAAAAGGTAATAAAGATTACAGTATTTAAGAGCTTTACTATTGATGGCGTGGGAGTGATTACACAGATCAATGCTCTGGCCTTAAAGGTCCCATGACATGGTGCTCTTTGGA
Organism: Zingel zingel; assembly: GCA_023566125.1. Lineage (NCBI taxonomy): Eukaryota > Metazoa > Chordata > Actinopteri > Perciformes > Percidae > Zingel > Zingel zingel. Next base: position 11,807,447 of record CM042333.1, on the reverse strand, counting down.
TGCTTTTATATAGGCCTTAGTGGTCCCCTAATGCTGTAGCTGAAGTCTCTTTTATATAGACCTTACTGGTCCCCTAATACTGTATCTGAAGTCTCTTTTATATAGACCTTAGTGGTCCCCTAATACTGTATCTGAAGTCTCTTTTATATAGACCTTAGTGGTCCCCTAATACTGTATCTGAAGTCTCTTTTATATAGGCCTTAGTGGTCCCTAATACTGTATCTGAAGTCTCTTTCCTGAAATTCAGCCTTGGTGCAGAATTACAGCCACTAGAGCCAGTCCCACAATGAGCTTTCCTTAATGGGCCATTTCTGTGTCTGTAGCTTTAAATGCTATTGAGGAGGAGAGAGGGGGGCAAGGTGGAGGGTGGGGGTGTGGCCTTGACCAATTGCCACTTTGCTCGTTTGAAAGCCATGATGTCTCTCTCTCTCTCTCATGGGTGGGCCAAATTCTCTGGGCGGGCAAAGCAGAGAAAGGGGAGGTAACCTTCCTCCTTATGACCTCATAAGGAGCAGATTACAGATCGGCCCATCTGAGCTTTCATTTTCTCAAAGGCAGAGCAGGATACCCAGGGCTCGGTTTACACCTATCGCCATTTCTAGCCACTGGGGGACCATAGGCAGGCTGGGGGAACGCATATTAATGTTAAAAAACCTCATAAAGTGAAATGTTCATGCCATGGGACCTTTAAGGTTGGTGAGATCCGGTTTGATTCAGAATCAGAATACAATGTATTGTCAAGTACTGTAAGTTTTCAGCAGGAAAAACTCCTACCTGCTAAAGGAGAGTTCTACTAGCTGAATGACCCTGCACTCCAACCGGGTAAAAAGAGAAAATCCCCCCTCAAATCAAACACAGAACCCAACACATGTGGGGCTACCTGATGGAGCATTAAAAAGAACTGACCTCTTGTAGAAGTGGAAGCGTTCAGTGAAGAGCAGGAACTGTTTATCCCCTTTCTGGAAGAAGTGCCTGGCTCGGGACACCTCCGACCTGCTGGAATACTCGCAGATGCTGGCAAAGTTTATCTCTTCTTTCTTCATGTAGTTGCGCAACCGGATGTAGTCGAAGTAAGACGGGATGTAGATCAGCGTGTGGGACATAATGGAGTCCCTGTACTGGGGAAGCACTTTGTCTACAAAGAACTGAAACCTACAGGCAGGATGGAACAGTGGAAATAAAACAGTTTTACATTTTGTTGGGATCAGCCAGGCATTTTGTCAAGAGCTCATGAGCTGTTGCATATGTTATGATCTGTTTTTCATTTAGACATACATTTAAATAATGAAACTCACATAAAGGATGTATTGCTAATAAGAAAAGGGTCTTACTATACACAAACACCTCAACATAAAGAAAACTATTCAGATGATACGCACAACTGACTTCAATAACAGCTAAAAAAGGAACCATAAAACCTAACAAACAAAAAAGGGGAAAGAATTGACATTTATTTTATATTTTTTCATATTTAGGTATAAATGTAAAAAATGAGTTAAGTGTATATTTTCATGGGGGGAAAAAATGTGATGACAGCGTGTAATCTCAGAATTTCAAACTACTTGGGCCGAGAGATGTGCTCAAATAAAGCTGAACTTTACAGTTTGACACTTAACTGAATGTCAATCCCACATTTCCCCACCTCAGGGTTCCTTGTAACTCCAGACCCTGCCTGAGAGTCATCACAATATCAAAGTAATCCAGCGATAGCTCCCAGTAGATCCATGGATACAGTGCCAATAGCGTTATCACCATTATCGCCAAAACGTAAACAAACATAGGCTAAAGGTTGGAGCCTACAGTGTAGCTCACTGAATCAATGAGAACATGATATTGTATTTCCCCCAAAGCATTTGAAAACCCCGGGTCTACAGTATATTATAGATTTGTCTGGCTGTGATGGCATCACATAGTTCACCTGTGGGAAGACCTTACCGGGCATCATGGTCCTGGAAGCTGTCAGAGGAGAACATCTGAAACACATGAGGCAGCTGAACCAGCACCTGGCAGATGGAACCTGTTTTTGGCATGTTCTTAGTGGCAATCTGGGAACAAAAAACCCACACAGGGAATTAACCTTTAAAAAAAACCTAGCAATGAAGAAACCAGGGCTTTGCTCACATATCCAGCTGACCACAGTAAACAACATACTGTGTGACTACTGCTCCAACCGCTGAGGATTAACTCAATATATGAGATCATTCTGCCTCTTAGTAATGTGTTCAACTAAATTATAGTCTGTGCTGAATGTTCAGTCCCAGAAGCAGGTGTAAGGTTAACTGTAAGGTGTATAAAGCGTTCATTATACTCGCCATTCCCGACCGCGTCGTGCGACAGTGTGACGTCATGGGAGCGCCGTAACTATTTATACTTGCGCGTGGTGGCCGCGACACTAGTTGCAGTCTTCTCCTGAACAGAGGTGTCGCAACGGAGGAAAGGCTACCGACTTTGATATTTCTACGGACTAGAAGAAGAAGAAGAAGAAGGTAAACAACGGCAGAACTGGCAGCAGCATTGACGTCAATGTCAACAGTGGCTAAGATGATATTGGAGTCAACGGATGAGGAAGAACAGCTGCTTTTGAGCCTGCTTGCAAAGAAACAAAGAAAAATAAGGTGGAATGTTCGTCCTTTGAATAACGCCAGACATAAATATGGTGAGTTCAATATCCTCGTGAAACAAATGAGGATGATAGACGAAGAGAAGCACTTTGAATACTTCAAAATGCCTGCACAACGATTTGATGACCTACTTCGTCGGATCAAGCCTTTCATTCACCATAAAATAACTCATCTTAACCCAATAAGCTTACAAGAGAGACATGCAGCCACTCTGAGAGTCCTGGCATCCGGCACCTGAATGCAGCACTTGCTCGGAAAGCTTGCCCTCGAACTCGTCCATGCTTCCCGTTTCCGCTTTGTCGTGCGCCGCTGAATTTTTGCGTCATTTTGACGTCACATTGTCGCGCGACAGGTCGGGACCGGCGACTGTAAAGAGGCCTTAAGGTACCTGTCCCCGGTAGTTGGCACAGTGCTTGGTGAGGATGTTGTTGATCTGTGGGTCTTGAATGGAGCTGAACACCAGCGTCTGCCGGTAGTGTCTGGCCCAGTTGTTCAGGTTCCACATCCTCACCCTGGAGAAGTCCACTCCATGGGAGTCCAGCGGCTGCAGGTTCATGTGCTTCATCACATGCTGGAGAGGGGTGGACAATGTGACTTTTTACAAGGAACCTATACAGAGACACCTTAAATATACCAACTTTTGACAGGTTTGGTTATGTAAAAATAGTTATTTATAAAGTATTTATTACAACCGAGTTTTAAAATGTGATCAGAAAACATTTTCACCCTTCAGAAACGCTAAGTCAAACCTTAATCTGTAATCCTCTGTCAATGCTCCAGCCGGGTTTTCCTAAATGCTAAATTAACATGTTGTGATTCATCAAATTCTATAATGGTTGTTGAACAGCAGATGGCGCCACATCCCCCACCAACACTGCTGAACACATGGCGTCACGCAGTAATGCGTCATGGGACAGGTGTGTATTCTCACCAAGACGTGCTCCCAGTTCTGCATGAGTAGGACATCTGCCTGGTCCACTACCAACAGGTCGATGGAGGAGAGGAAGTCAAAGTCTCTCTTGCTTTCTCCCTCTGCTCCAATTACTGTACGGAGACCCAGCGGAGATGCAATGATGATGTCTGATGAATAGAAGGGGGAGTACAGACGTATGCTGCTCCTCACAATGGAGATGCCTGGTGAGGAGAGAGGACAGCAACAAGGCCTCAGAGAGAAAGACTTAGCAGGTTATCCAAAAGTGGGTGGACTTCTGTTTGTTAAACTGTACCTAGCCTGAAGTGATCATCCACATTGCCCGAGAAGATGGCGCTGTAATCGTCTGGTCTTTGCACCCTGGGTGCCTTGTCCTCTGCCTCTTCTCCAAATTCTTCCTTGAACCTCTTCTTGTTGCTCACCACGATCTTCTTGCCTTTGGTCTCCAGCAGGCTGATGAGCGTCTGCACGACTCGCAGAGCTCCGCCTCGAAACGGAACGAGAATCAGGACCTAACACATTGATGACAATCATTACAACAGGGCAGAAAAAAAATATATGGTGTTTTTGAACACTTGTGGCTAAGTGGAAGCATTTAGCAAAGTGATTAGAACATATTACATTGATGTACTATAACACTGAGGGAATTCAGTGAGCCATACTGCTGCTTCTGTGGAAGGTGGAGCAACAACTAATGCAACTGAATTATAAATCAAACACAACGCAAATGGGAGTTAACCCAAGATCATCCATGCATTGCATATTAGACATTACCTGCTTGACTGGATTCTGATCAAGATGAAATGTGACTTATTCTAATCACACATAGGCAGGGTTGGGTACCGAAACGCGGTGCCAATAGGGCACCGGTTCCGACGTAAACGGTAGTAACGAGACCGAATAAGAACGGAAATTTCAGTTCCTCATTTCGGTGCCTGACTTTTTTCAGATGCATCGCTGCACAGGACGCTACGTTGCCGTTAGCTAGCAACTTGATTAAACTCAATGGTTAAAATGCTGACAGCTTACGTTAAGCGGTGTAAAGTGTGACTGTATTTCCCTGTAGAGGATTCCAACACCGGGACGTAACAGTCTGACTGCAGCTAAAACAACACAGACGGTGCGTTTACTTGAAACTCGCCAGCCTGGTGGTGCATTTGAAGTTATTGTAAAATACCCTTTTCCTGGTGCTTGTTTTTGTCGTTTACCAGCAATTTACTGGTGAAAGTAAGTCATTGCTATAAGTTATTGTTATTACATTATTAATCAATAATTTAATTTTTAATGTCGCTAACTGTTGTTTTGTGCTCCTTTTTTATATTTTATACATTATAAATATATTATATACAGTGAGGAAAATAAGTATTTGAACACCCTGCTATTTTGCAGGTTCTCCCACTTGGAAATCATGGAGGGGTCTGAAATTGTCATCGTAGGTGCATGTCCACTGTGAGAGACATAATCTAAAAACAAAAATCCAGAAATCACAATGTATGATTTTTTAACTATTTATTTGTATGATACAGCTGCAAATAAGTATTTGAACACCTGAGAAAATCAATGTTAATATTTGGTACAGTAGCCTTTGTTTGCAATTCCAGAGGTCAAACGTTTCCTGTAGTTTTTCACCAGGTTTGCACACACTGCAGGAGGGAGTTTGGCCCACTCCTCCACACAGATCTTCTCTAGATCAGTCAGGTTTCTGGGCTGTCGCTGAGAAACACGGAGTTTGAGCTCCCTCCAAAGATTCTCTATTGGGTTTAGGTCTGGAGACTGGCTAGGCCACGCCAGAACCTTGATATGCTTCTTACAGAGCCACTCCTTGGTTATCCTGGCTGTGTGCTTCGGGTCATTGTCATGTTGGAAGACCCAGCCTCGACCCATCTTCAATGCTCTAACTGAGGGAAGGAGGTTGTTCCCCAAAATCTCACAATACATGGCCCCGGTCATCCTCTCCTTAATACAGTGCAGTCGCCCTGTTCCATGTGCAGAAAAACACCCCCAAAGCATGATGCTACCACCCCCATGCTTCACAGTAGGGATGGTGTTCTTGGGATGGTACTCATCATTCTTCTTCCTCCAAACACGGTTAGTGGAATTATGACCAAAAAGTTCTATTTTGGTCTCATCTGACCACATGACTTTCTCCCATGACTCCTCTGGATCATCCAAATGGTCATTGGCAAACTTAAGACGGGCCTTGACATGTGCTGGTTTAAGCAGGGGAACCTTCCGTGCCATGCATGATTTCAAACTATGACGTCTTAGTGTATTACCAACAGTAACCTTGGAAACGGTGGTCCCAGCTCTTTTCAGGTCATTGACCAGCTCCTCCCGTGTAGTCCTGGGCTGATTTCTCACCTTTCTTAGGATCATTGAGACCCCACGAGGTGAGATTTTGCATGGAGCCCCAGTCCGAGGGAGATTGACAGTCATGTTTAGCTTCTTCCATTTTCTAATGATTGCTGCAACAGTGGACCTTTTTTCACCAAGCTGCTTTGGACAGCTCTTTGGTCTTGGCCATGTTAGTAGTTGGATTCTTACCAATTGTATGGGGTGGACAGGTGTCTTTATGCAGCTAACGACCTCAAACAGGTGCATCTAATTTAGAATAATAAATGGAGTGGAGGTGGACATTTTAAAGGCAGACTAACAGGTCTTTGAGGGTCAGAATTCTAGCTGATAGACAGGTGTTCAAATACTTATTTGCAGCTGTATCATACAAATAAATAGTTAAAAAATCATATATTGTGATTTCTGGATTTTTGTTTTTAGATTATGTCTCTCACAGTGGACATGCACCTACGATGACAATTTCAGACCCCTCCATGATTTCCAAGTGGGAGAACCTGCAAAATAGCAGGGTGTTCAAATACTTATTTTCCTCACTGTACATTTCGGTTCAGGCACCGGCACCGTTTTAAAAGTATCGTTTTAGCAACGGTATCAGAAAAAACCTAAACGATACCCAACCCTACACATAGGATTGCCCCAATGTTTACTAAATTACTTTGAATTATTTTGAGACAAATGCATCTTAATACTAACACAAAGTTTCAATGACATCTTAAGTCGTGATCCAGCCTAAGAACTGTGGGACAGACTGCTTTACATAAACATGCATAACTTACACTCACAGTATGTGTGATGTCAGCATTTCATTTCCTACTACAGTACTCTTGGTATTTGAGACTAAAACGGGCACAAATTGCAACTAAAGGGGGACTCAAAAAGGTGCACTATAGCGGTGTTTAGAACTGTTAAATGGAGCTTTGTTAAAGGAACAAGCCACCGTTTTTTGAAATAGGGTTATTCACAGTCTCCCCTAGATGTAGATAGGTGGGCAAAGCATTTTTTTCCTCAGTGCATGCGTTGTCTTAGTTCAGCAGCGCCACCGCTAGTTTAGCTTAGCGTAGTGAATGGAAACCTATGTTGCCGGTTAGCATGTCGTGAGTAAAAGTGAGCCAACAACAAAAAAACAACCTAATTAATTATTGTGGCCTGCGTATTCACGAGTACAAATAGCAATGCAGATTAAGACTTAGACGATTTCCTAGGCAGATATTGACTTGGGACTATATTGGGCGAAGCACAGCCGAAGCACTGCTACTTGGGTGCAGAGATAACCATATTTCAAAAAACTGTGGCGTGTTCCTTTAAGAAGCCAAACATAATGTACCCAGTACTTTACCTTGGGCCGGGTCAGTCCTTGGTCTCTTGGTTCATCCTGTGGCTCAGCTCCAGCTTTAGCCTGAGTTTTCTGCTCCCTTAGCAGCGCGTTATGAGCCAGGACCCGGGAGTTGGCCTTCAGAACGTGGTTGAGCACGTGGAGGCAGTATGCACTGCTAACTTGAGGGCCCTGGTTCACAGGACAGGCCTCTGGGTAGTAGATGTCCTTGTAGGAGCCCATTAGAGCTAGCAACTCTAGCTGCAGTGGGGCAACCTCCTCAGTCACCCCCTTAGAGGTGGAGGTCTGGTTCAGATCCTTCCAGTGGGTCTCCAAAACTTTGTGAAAAACTGGCAGGTTTGATTCTTTCTGTGGGCCGATGAATCCAAACCTTTCCAGTGGAATGGTACAGAGTAAATTGCCCAATTTTGGCCACTAAATGTTGAGAAAGGCAAAGATAGGAAAGCACAACTGTACTCAGAATTCATTCTAATGTAAAAAGCTGGTCAATTTTGTAGAATTGTGCACCTAATACCGTGATCTGAGCCTTGGCTTTGCTACCAGATGTTATCTTTTGCACATCCTCTTCACCAAGCTCTGTGTCCAAATGCTGTACAAACATGTCTGCATATACAAAAAAAATACTGTAAAACATATCTCAGTCAAATCATATTCCTCAACTGTTCTAATTGAGTGAGCAGTACACTGATTTTGAAAATAAAATGACATAAAATGCATGTCTAAAAAGACTAGACAGGGAACATACTGCGATATGTTTGACGAAACTGACTTTAAAATTGTTATTTGAACTGAATTTTCCTAGCTATTTCCGTACCTTTGCTGTCTTCCTGTTCTGCAGTGCTTTCAGTCTCCTCTTGTCCTCCTTCATCCGTGAAGTTGGTCTCCAGACAGAACTGGGACTCATGCTCCTTGTCTACGAACTCATCTCCTGCCTCCTTCTCCACCACATCCTCCCCTTCTACTGCTTCAGTCAGAGCCTCAGCTGCATCCTCAGGCTCTTCTTCGTCCACTTCATCTTCATCGCCATGCTCACTATCATCACCAACTCCATCACTGTCCCCTACAATAAAAAAAAAGAACTATATTCGACAGTCGATTGCAATATGTTGGCCTTTACTGTCCTTAGTGTGCATGAAATAAGCAACTCACCTTCACCAAGGAGCTCCTCTTCTTCCTCTTCCTCTTCATCATCAGTGCTCTCCTCTTCACTCTGGTCATTACTGGTGGGGTGGCTGAGAGTTGAAAGAAGCTTCTGATAGGCTGTTTTCTGCTCTGGTTCCTCCTCCTCATCTTCCAGCTCATCAGGCTCAACGTCAGACTGTCCTGGGCTTGCTGGCTGTAACAGAAGTGAGGACAGAACACCTTTCAATTTCTAATATTATAATATTGGTATAGTTCAAATATTACAAAACTGGAGTATATCAATTACTGGTACAACATGTATTGTAAGTACATATGATCAGATGGCAGAGTCTTGTTGCTGCCACTGAAAAGATATCTTTAGCTTTGTGCAGTGGCAGTTACTACAATCATCAATCTCATATTGCGTAAATTGGGCTTCATGACTTCTATCATCAGGAGTTGTACAGTGCTACTCACCAGTTCCAATATCTCAGTTCTTTCAGGTCTTGCGCCAACTCTGTGAAAAAACACAAAAGGAAATAGACTCACTTAGACAACAAGCATCTTTTGGAAGACTATCAACTTGACTAAATGACAAAGGTCTTGGTCTGGACTGTTGTTGACATGGAAGTGTTGAGAAGGGCGAGGAACAAAGTCCCCTGAAAGACTCATCTGTCAAAAGTATTTCCCAAAAGTAAGCATCATGTTCATTACCATGTTTCTTAGATTAATGTTATGAGTTCACAACTGGGGAATATGTCTGTGTTTTTGAGGAACAAGTTTTAAGTTGAACAGAACATAAAGATCAGGGAAGTCTTGTTTAACAGTCTCAAGCCAGCTTGCAGTAAATATTAAGGACAGGAAAGGGATAGTGCAAGTAAACTTTTACCTTATGCCTTAACTGATATTCTTGTACTCTTTTCTGCTAGCCATTTTGCTAATGAACAGGCTAGTATCTACAGTAAAGGAATTAGCTATGTGACTATTTGATTTTGGCGTGTCATCTTCAAAAAAAAAAACTCAGTTGAGCGTAAACGTTATTGTTTGCATTTTTACAAGTCAAAATGAACTGAGCTATCTTTGGAAGAACCAAACTGCATTCCAAAATATTGCAATTTTGGGAAGAACATATCGTTATGTCTATTACGTTACGTTGTTTTGCACACGGTATCTGGCTTGAGTGGGACCGCAGTCGTCCGAATGTAACGTTAACTTAGCTAACAGTTAGTTGGCTAACATAAAAGTAGCTTAATTATTCCTTTAAGACAAGCAGGAGTTTGCTGTACTGCTTACACATCATGGAATGGATGCTCCTCTCCGTATTCCTTCAAGTGTTTCTTCTGTTTTTTGGTTAAATTTGTAAAAAGCTCCTTATTCTGCCTTCTTTTTCCCATGTTGACACTGTGCTACACGTGCGGTTCTACAGCTTCTTCGGTGGAGGTGAAGCGGTAGCAGCCGAATTACTGCCACCTCCAGGTCTGGAGAGGAAGTACACAGGTTTGCAGTTCGGACCTGGTCGGTAACTGCATATTGTAAAATAAGCACTATGTAGCCTACCATGCATCAAAACATGGAGTGCTTATAGAGACCAATTTACAGTCTGATGATGACTGACAAGCTATTCATTTTCTAGTGTTTATTAGTGTTTATAGTAGATTATTAGTTTTTAGGTCATCAGCTTTGGAGGGAGTGCAATGATCTTCTGATATTGGGAAATAGAATGCACACGTATTCCATTATAACAAAACAAAAATACATTATAAAAATACACTTAAAATCACATAGCCTAATTAAAACTCAGAATACCAAAGCCAAAGATAGCACAGCTTAAATGTAAATACAGACACATATGTCTGGACATCCCATTGTTTGTGTCCTGGATAATCATGCGTTTGAATAAAACTACTTTTCTTTCTTTTTTTTCTTTTTTTTTTTTACAAATTCCTCTTTAAATGTATTAAATTTGCCTTTGAGCAGCAGGGTGATGAATGAATCTTGGATTTGTGGACTTGGATGATGGGCTTCTCAGAGGAAAATGTATTGACATTTTTTGGAGTAAAAGTAACAATAGTAAATTCTACTCTTTATGATTGTGATAATTGTATGGATTTGTTGCTTTTACTCTTGATTTGAAGGCCATATAGGCCTATACTGTAACCACCTGCTGTAATGTAAACCCTTGAACACTGATGATGCCCCTGTGCTAATCGACATTTCTTAACCCTCATGTTGTCCTAGCGTCAAATTTGACCCGTTTACAAAGTTCTATATCATAAATTTGGGTTTCTTTTAACCAAATTTCCCCAAAAGAACATGGATGGTTCCATAAGATGCTTCACAAAGGAAATTAAGGATCAGATCTCTATTTTCATAGAATTTGGGGTGTTGTATTCAATTTTATAGCATTATGCTGACTAAACTTTGACAGATCTGTGATTATCCATTACCTTCATTCCTCTGATCTTAACTATTAGTCAAAATCATTCATAATTTCTGTTTTTTTCTCACACAAAAATGAGAACATTTCATATAAATGAGGTTTATTCACCATGAATTCTAAAAAATAAGTGTAAAACTAGTGCAAATAAATAGGTCTAGTGATGAATATACTGCTGTTAATGGAAAAAAGTGCCAAAAACGTTGAAATAAGCGACAAAAACGTTAAAAAAAAAAAAAAAAAAAAAAAAAAAAAAAAAGCAAGAATAACGTGGGGGAAAAAAGCAACATAAACATAAAGACAGTGTCTAAAAGATTGTTAATTTTGACCCGGGAGGACAACACAAGGGTTAAAACGCAACATCAATACCAATGCTAACAAAAAAGTGTAATATTGTAATGTAATGTAAATGTAATTTTACTGCAAGTTGGTAGATATAAATTATTCTTAATTCAGGGACAGATAGGGGTAATGGAGGTTGCAGCAAAGTGCACAGAAGGTTATGTAGTACTTTAAATGTACTTGTTGAAAGTAAAAGACTAGTCACAGGTCTGTAGTCTATCTGCTGTTTGAAAACTATCCTTGATCAATTATTCAACATGGTAATATCAATTTACTGTTTGCCTGTTTTAGCCGTTACCATGGCAGAAACTCGTGCATTATTAACCATTTGGGTGTCAAGTTTTTGTACTCGGGGTATTTTCAGCCCATTTTGACACGTCAATGGGGATATTATTGTTTGATAATTGCATACCACTATGGCTTAGGCTGAAAGAGCACGTCTGGCTTCTCTGAAAGGGATGTGAAACATGTAAGACAGTCTTGTATTTCAATGGAGGGGCCAAAAGTGAATCAGGAGAAAGAAAAGGCTGGAAAAACAGTTAGGTTTAGAGTAGCATCTGCCAACAGCGGCCGGGTCTTGGCGGAGGTGTTCAAGGATGAAACGGCCTGGTGCGGCTCAGGGTCAGACTCGGTGGACTCTGACTGTACCAGCAGCCCAGAGACAGAGCAGGGGAGCCTGCCCCCCACCAGCGAGGCCAACAGCCACCTGAATGGTCTGGTGGTGGAAACTACCGTGGACGAAAATGGCTGTGAACCTGATGACCTGCTTTTGTACGCCAGTGCCAAGAGAGAGATGCTTTTCAGCAACAAACGGATCAATATCTGTAGCAAGAATGGGACTATACGGGGAGTAAGGAACAAAGTGAGCGCAGGCCAAGAGCTTTTCAACAACCTCTCCATCATGTACTCTGTAAGTAGCTCTGGCATAGGTGGAACAGAGTTTCAAAATGGTTTATCACTTTCTTTTTATTGCATGTTGATTCTGCTGTGATCAGATTGTTTGAGCCAAAAAAAAAAAAAAAAAAAGCAATTCAAGGCTGTTTCTTCATGCATGTGGCCATATCGGAATTGAAAATGATCTAAAACTATGAATCCCTTATAAAGAGTATTCACCTTGGTGAGGTGCTTGTTCCATCATAACCTTTATTCTCTTTCGCTTTAAGGGTTCCCTTCATCATCAGGAAAGGAGACCCTGGGAAAAGGAGTAAACAGTTTGGAAGTAGCAGTTTAACACAATGTTGTCAACAGGAAGAAATAGCCCCGTGGCTAAAGATTGTCTTGCAGTGTGGTTTACACTTAATTAACATCTATCCGGTTAAAACAAACTCTTCATATAAGGAGGGTTACATCTTTACGGCCCAGTCCGTTCAAGTTCTTTAATTTAGATTCATCTCCCTGATAAGGATAAAAACAATGTTAATGACTCACTTTAATGTAGTTGTAAGCACATATACGTGTCTTTCAAAGGTGCACTATGAGTTCCTGCATGACGTCACTTCTGTTGACTTTCCAAGTAAATTCAAAACAAAACAGAGCAAACTCCTCTCTCCCCCCATGTTTCCGTAACTGTCATGACTAACTGACTAATGCTACGTTTACACGTGGCCGGCTATTTTCATAAACGGACATTTCAACCTCTCCGTTAAAAACAAAAATAACATTGTGCACAGCTGTCAGTTGTATGTATGCCGTCAGTGCCGTCGAGAGCATGCCAAACCTGTAGGTGGCAGTGTAACGAGAAGCTCAAGCCCACGTTAGCCAATCAGAATCCCGAAAATAGCAACAACAGCAACAAATCACTTCCTCTCTCTTCTCTTCCTCACTTCCTCGGCTGCCTAAACCTCCGTTTGTCTCAGTTTACATGCAAACATGCAAATGAAGTTTTCCAAAATCTCCACTTTGGCCAGAGCTTTTAGAAATAATCGTTTTCTGTGATAAAAACGGGGTTTTTGTGTAAATGAGAGGCCAAACCACAGGAAAATATCTGCGTCTTCCCTTTGTGTAAACGGGGCATTAGAAAGACTCGTTTTCAGAGTCAAATTCTCCGTTTGCGTGTAAACGAAGGGAAATGTCTCAGTTTTTCAAAATAACCATGTACGTGTAAACAGGGCCTAACTGTCACTAACCCCCACCGCCTCCCCCAACCATCTTGTCAGTGATTGGCTGGAACGTGGTTTGTTGTATTTTGGTGCACAGCCTGCGCCCCTAGTGCTTGTTTGACATTTACGACCCCTGTGTTGTCTCCAGAGACCGGGCTTTTTCACAGTGTGTTCAGGGGGCAGGCAGCTAGCGGATCAAGGAGAGATGCCTACGATTTGAGACAAAAATGAAATTCTCAAACTCATAGTGCACCTTTAAGTTCATACAGTTATACCAATTTGAAACTTCTCATATGAACCATTTCTAAATGTATAAAACATCAACAAAACAGTAAATATGTGTAACAGGTTTTTATGGATACTGATAAATGGTGCCCATGCATTTATATCACTAAAGGAAAGTAGTCTGTCACTTAAACAACTAAACAAACTAAGACCCTCTGAGATTTTTAATGGGTTTCTGAAAATGTTTTTGTATTTTTTTAAGATGTGTATAGTCGTGGCAGAATTTCATATGATTTTGATATGTGGTGGAGTCTCTTTCATATAGCTGAGTTATGTAAACATGCATGTTTTCTAAGTATTTTTTAATGCTGTTCATACTAGACTGGTTGTCCATGTTATTTCTAATCCATAATTCCACATATAAACTGTAACTATTAAAACTTTACTTTGTTTTAAGAGGTTGATATTTACTTATTTTGTATTGCTCTATTGCAGCAGATTTTATGTTTGGTAGCCTACACTGGTTTCTGGAAACAGTTGCTGCCATGTTCTTTCATTTAATAAACACTACAAAGGTTTAATATTGAACACGCTGCAGTGAAACATTACTAATGTAACTGTTGGTATTCGTATTTAATTTCAATAACTGTAAATCAGTAATGTATGTGCTGTAGTTTAGATTATCTCCTTGTTGGCTCCATAAAATACTGCAGTCCACAGCAGCACAAAATCACATAACCTCCAAGATTTATCAAGTGAAATGTAAGACTGAAAGTGCGGATTCTATTCTATCACTGCTGTAATGTAGTTTACTACACTGCTTTTTTATCAAACACCTAACAGGAAAAGTGATACCTAAAATGGCATCGTAATGAGAACGCAGTTTAGGAACGCTTTTCTAGCACTAATGTATAATTTACTTTATGTTGTGTGTTTCAATAGCATTACTCGTGGATCTTTTATGTTGTAAGGTTTAAAAGAGAAAATCCACCACCACATTTTTTTCTGTACTAAAGCAGCTTCTTGGACCAGTTTAATTGATATATAAAGCCGCATTTTCTGATTAACAACCCATAAGCTCCACATTTTAAATACAATTCATTCTCATGTCATATCACATAGAAAAGGTGACTGAGCAGTGAGCAGACATAGCCTATTAAATCATCATAAAACACTGTTAATGGACCACCAACAAAAATGTCAACCGACCAACTATTCAAGTCTTGATGCTCTCTCCGGTTTAGCCACACATCTTCTCTATTTGTAAAGAATCAGAATCAGCTTTATTGGCCAGGTTTGCGTAAACAAACAAGGAACTTGACTCCAGTTAATCTTTGCTCTCAAAGAACAACACTCACTTAACATAAAGAATAAAAACAGAAAGGACAGTAAGAAATATAAAACAAATACTGTTAAGTATACAGTATAACAATACAATATAATTTACAAATGTACAAGAAATATACAATATCAATTGAAGAGAGGGAAGGAATAGTGCAATATCAGTATAGTCTGAGATTTAAGATTTAAATATAAATATAAAAAAATGTAACTCGTCATAACTGGAGACTTTAAGGCTCAGTTTTAGGGTGGAATTCCCTTTAAGTGACAGATATATGCAACAACATTTCACCGTACACCTGCCTCAGTCAGCACCACGGACAGCGACCGTGCCAGCTCTCCGCAGACCGCGAACAACGGCGCCGTCACCTCCTGCACACTGACGGTAGCCTGCATTCACAGCGGGGCCGGAGGGGCAGGGCATGCTCATTTTGTAATGACTACCAGCTAATACAGCATGATCTACGATTATGTTACTGCGGCACTGACGGTTAAACAGTAGAGGGCAAGGTGCTGGATATTCTATAGTAACCCCCCGCTTTTATTTGAGTTTCTCTCAGCCACCGGAAAGATCCCTTTATTTTGATCAACATGCCTCCGTCGACTCGTCTCGGGCTTTTCTTCAGGTGGAGTGGCTCTAAATGGTAACAGATGTAGCGCGCGTCTCACAAGTAGGGTCTCTGCAGAGCAAGGTAGTGAAATCTCTTCCTCTTCCTACTCCACGCCCTATCATTATTAGGCTATCAATAGCTGCCCAGCACCATGTCCCCTCTAGCATCGGCTGCGACAGCGAGTGAAAGCAGTACGACCACCGTTTTCGAGGAGGACACGAGAGAGGAGGTATTATTTTCTAGCATCCCTTAAATGAGCAAATGCCTTTTTGTGATGTTCTGATTGTTTAATTCTTGGCGCAGGGACTTTAACGGATCCATGTGCACAGTGTGCAGAATGTAACACGCTGCAGGGGAATTATTTGCAAGGGATTAGATCTTACAAATAATATCCATGGTTACAGTTTGATATAGGAGAATTGGTATGATTTTGTAGGCTACATTAACCATTTCAGAGTAAAATGGTTGGACACGTGATTGGTAATCCATCTTTACCTGTCTTTCATCTGTCATCTGCTGTAGAGGGCCAGCATATCTCTCGCCTGCACTTTGCCAATGGCATGAAATGTCCACAGAGCTGAAAGAACTTTCTTGTTATCTACTGTCTTTGCAAGGGGATTTCTAATATAAGAGTGACATATATTTGGATGACACGTTCATTACATTTTAGCTGTTAGTCTGTTAATAATCCTTATTGTGTTGTAAGATGTTGCAGTGATTAATCAGCAGTGATGTACACTGAACAAGCAAAAATCACATTTTAGGTCGATAATAAAGTATATGATAACAGTTTGTATCACTTCCTCTTTTGTTTTGTTTGTGCTTTGACTCAACAGCAAAGACCCCTGAAGCAATCTCTGAGCAAGTCACTATGTCGGGAGAGTTTTTGGAAATGCCTGCTCCTGTCCATTCTTATGTATGGCTGCATGGGAGCGATGGTTTGGTGTCATGTCACCAAGGTGACCCGCCTCACCTTTGACAGTGCCTTTAAAGGGAAATCCATGATGTACCATGACAGTCCCTGCTCTGATGGCTATATCTACATCCCTCTGGCTCTACTGGGCATGCTCTATTTAGTCTATCTTGTGGAGTGCTGGCACTGTCATGTGAAGAATGAGCTGCAGCACAAAGTGGATGTGGAGGGCATCTATGAGCGCAACCAAAGAATGCAGCAAGCTAAACCCTGCATCTGGTGGAAGGCCATCAGCTATCACTATGTTCGCCGAACACGACAAGTCACACGCTACCGCAATGGAGACGCTTACACTAGCACCCAGGTTTACCATGAACGTGTCAACACCCATGTGGCAGAAGCTGAATTTGACTACAGTCACTGTGGTGTCAAAGATGTTTCAAAACAGCTGCTGGGCTTGGAGAAGTCTGCTCTTACTAAGATGCGGTTCACCAAGTGCTTTAGTTTTGCCAACGTAGAGTCCGAGAATTCCTACCTTACACAACGAGCAAGGTTTTTCACTGACAATGAGGGTCTTGATGATTACATGGAAGCCAGGGAGGGCATGCACCTAAAAAACATTGACCTGAAGGAGTACGTTATTGTGCTGCCTGACCCAGAGCACCAGCCCTGGTATCTGTCCCACTATGTCTTCTGGTTTGCCTCATTCCTCACTTTCTCCTGGCCTCTCAGAGTCTTTACAGAGTATCACACTGCATATGTCCACTATCGTGTTGAGAAGCTCTTTGGGCACGATTACCTCCCTGTGACCCCATGTGAGGATCGGCCATATTGCCGTCGTATCCCTCGGGTTAACACCATTGACAGTACAGAGTTGGAATGGCACATTCGGTCCAACCAGCAACTGGTGCCCAGTTACTCAGAGGCTGGCCTGATGGACCTGGCCCAGTGCCCGACCAGCTTCAGTGGGGTACGTCAGAATTGTGAGCGCTGCCACAGAGCCATCAGCTGCTCCTCAGTGTTCTCCAGGAGCGCCCTCAGCATCTGTACTGGTGCCAGCTCCCGCATCCCCTTCAGCGGCAGTCGCTTCTCCTTGGCGCGGCGCTACGGCTCCCAGCGCAGCTGCTTCTGGAGGAGCGGCAGCTTGGATGACCCAGAGAGTCCCAGCGAAAACACCCGCTGTCTATCAGAGCGCCTCAACACAGATGATGAGGAGCCCCCAGAATATGATGACGCACTTTGCTACCCAGTGCTCATTGTCCACTGTAGCGAGAATTGCCACAACCACAGGTCTTTCCACAGGAATGGCTCCTGTGTGGAGACTTCCTTGTGACTATGCAGTCACTGACAAAACACAGTGCCATTTCTGTAGCATACAAACACTTCAGACACAGAGACAGAGTGTGTAAACAAGTCTTAATGTGAGATACACAGATTCATGCTGTATTGTAATGCTATCTTAAACAAATGCCTGAATCCTGAATGTGAATGTGTGAATCACCAAAGCAATAACAGTGATTAGTGAGTGGAGAACAAAGCGATGGTGGTATGTGAACCTACTAGGATACACACACATGGTAAAATGATATCTGCCTGGCTTCCAATGAAAACCAAGCAGACAAAGACTGTTACGCTGTACATGATTGCCATAGCTTTTAAGGTCACATATGTGCTGTACATATGAAAGTGAAGCTGCAGTTACCTCATAAGACCTTTTCAGAGGCCACGGACAAGATGGGCATGTTTAAACATCTCATTCCTTTAGTGAAATCTCAGTAACACAAAAACATCACAGCTGACCAGTCAGATAAATACAGCAATAACTGTAAAACATAAATACCATCTCAAGTGAAAAAGTAAAAGGAGAAATATCAATGAAATATGTTGCGCTTATGCATTTTACAAAGAGACATTTGGTCAACATGGAAACCTCCAATCCAAAAGAGACAAGGGAGCTCTTGGATACTTTTACTCATTGTTATACCAATCTATGATGTATGATATTTTACATTACTTATGTGAAGTGTTGTAATTTTACTTCTTTTTTTTTTTTAATCAACATGCCTCATATATTTCTACTTCAGTAATGACTTTCTGCATCCTCCAGAATGCCTTTTGACAACTAACAGGTATAAACTTAGTTTCAGCTGTGGGCTTCATGTGGTGTTGCATAGTTACATAAAAATAGTTAAAACAGAGTGAGAAAAAATGAGACTTGTGCTACTCAGAGCAAACCTGTTTTGCTGTTTCACTGCATTATGGTCTATGTAAGCTACTTTGGTATAACTACGATGCTTCTTCCACAATGGATTTCTCCCTATTTGACTGTTGGTGCTATATGGCAGCTCCAGAGAGAAACTTACCTTTCTTTTGGATGTTGATGTTTACAGTTGATGTTTGTTTTTTTTTTAAACCTTTTTGTCCTACAAACTGTAGATGTTGGAATGATCTAAATGTGATGACACATTGTCACAGTTTTGATATCTGCAAGGAAACACAAAAACAGAGTCAGAAAGGCTTTTAACATTGTTACAGAGTTTTAGGCTGGATTTTGTGCTTTAACATTTTACACCTGATTTGTCTTGACTGACCCAGAAACTGGAACATTGTTGGAGCACTAACACTGTCTAGTCATATGAGCCTTCACCATAACAAACTGAAACACCTCACACACATCCATTAATAAATTAAGCAAGTACATTTTGTCTTAAATAAAATAAAAAATTCTAACTACTGCCACAATAAAACCGGCCGGCAACTGTGGTACAAACTCATATACGTGTCATTGACAGACAGGTTTACATTGAATATACAATACATTTGAACAGTCACATAAGTCACTACTATTATCATCTGTCAAACAACAAATCACAGTGTGGATTTAACTACAAAAAAATCATAAAGTCATTAAATCCATGCTCAAATGTGCATCATTTACTTGTGCTAAGATAATGTGTTAATAACCATAAAACATACCTGAATGTAAACCACCAGCATATATATTGTACTATATGCCCATTATGTGTAAAGGAATATTTGCTCAATTTTGTATTCATAAAATGGTGATTTACTGTCCAGTGTATATTGAATATGCTCAGATACTGAAAGAGAAGAGCACACACACACACACACACACACACACACACACACACACACACACACACACACACACACACACACACACACACACACACACACACACCATGTTTCCTAAAGAGACTTTGGATGTTAACATTTGATACATCTGGAGGATCCCTGACAATTGTGAGTGGAGTTTACAGGCAGTATATGCAAGGATGTAAATGCACTTATGTTTACACATGGACATCACACAAACTTTATAATGACTTTTTAACATGGAACATGTTGTATGCATCCTAGCAAATAACATTGCTTTCTTACATTGTTTTTAATAATGTGGTGACACCAGTATTATGCACTTGAAGTGACACTAGAATTGTAGTGAAGCTGAATGTTGATGTAAATACCCTTACAATAATAAAGTATTCCAGCTGAGTGCTCAGCTGCTTGGGCATAAAACAATACACGACCCTTAAAGTTCTAGTAAACTGTTACAAATGTTCTTGTTGTCATTATAATCAAATGGGCTGTATACATAATTTGAATAATACATTCTAAAATATATATACAAATGTATCTTATGCTGGGAAAATAAAAGTTGCAATAAATGTTTCGGACAAACCGATTTATATTTAAAATTTGTTGCTGGCTTGGATCCTCACACACACACACACACACACACACACACACACACACACACACACACACACACACACACACACACATGTACACGCACACGCACGCACGCACACACACAACTACAAAAAACTCCAACAAAAGTGAGATTAACCAATCACCTTGACGATGGCTAACATTTAAATATATTCTAGTCTTTCTATATATTTCTATATAAACTATTTTTTACACTGTATGAAAATAAATGAAGAGAAAAGTTGACAGCGATACAGACAAATTGTGTGTCTTTACATTCACCTGTACATTCACAAGTATCATGCTACAATTTAAAAATAATATCCTTGTTTTTGTTTTTGCATAAAAACATGAAATGTGGTTTGGTGGTGTTCCCTCAACAGCTCGGCAAGGTAATGTCTCCTCCAGTGCGGTAGGTGGCAGCACATTTACATCGTCTGCTAATAGTAATAGTCATATGTGCCGACGAAATACTGTATGGTAACAAGCTATGAAAGGTTATTCCATAGGTGAGTGGACTACCAATTCCTTATTGCATGTTAGCAAATTCATTATTAGCATTTAGCAACACATTAAAACAAGCCTGTAGTATTTATTGGTTAGCAAGCTCGTGGTGTGTTGCACATGGACTGAAGTAATGATTCCACGAGTTTACCGAAGAAAAGTAAAGCTAGTTAGCCCGTAACGTTATCAGCTTCAACCTGAACAATGTCAAGCTCAATCAAGCAGAGGCATCCTTTGCATAAAGGTACACAAACAGCAGCTCATATTAAAAGACAAAGTATACTATTCCTCAACTGGTTAAGCGCTACCTTTCATAAATGTTTGTTGTCAGTCATGGTGCCAATAAAAAATGGTGGCGTAAAAAAAAAAAAAAACACTTCCGGATAATCAACAAACGTTTAATCAAGCTAAAGTTTGTGCCCCTCGTGCTGTCATTTTTTTTTTTACAGAATAATTAGTTTATTTTCTTAAATAAAATATCTATTGTTACACGAGAGACACAAACCGGGGCTAGAAATTGAATCAGGCTTTTACTTTGAAGGTAAATATCGATTTTGTTAGAGTGTTGGGGACTTTATAGTCCTATTAGTTTTACCTTACTCTTTACAAGGGCTTGGCTCTTTACGCTGAATGCATATTTTTAATGTTAATGAATTTAATGTAACTGATATTGTTGATACCACAATCAGGACATATTGACTTTGATACTTCAGTTTGTCACAGCGAAATCAGTATTTTAGCATAATGCTTTCTAACGGCCCTGTTTTTCTAGTGACTGGGTGGAGTGCCAACATGCAGAGTTTGGTGGTGCAGGCACTTGCCATGAGGCAGCTAGGAAGGTTGAACCCCCGCCATCTTCTGGCTGCTGGATATGGACTGGGCCAGACTGAATGGTGTCCCAGGACCATCCACACACGCCAGCTGTGGGGCTGCTCGGCTTTTCCCGCCCTTGGCTGTCACAGGCCTGCTCTCCATGGCAGAGATGCTGTCAGGGGTTGGTCTGTTCATCATCTGAGGTTTAAAAGCAACAAGAAGAAAGGTGCTGCTAGGACAGCACAGGCGGATGAGGAGGAAGATGAGGAGGAGGATAAAAAAGACCCCGAGGACAGTGATTATGAAGATGAGGTGGATGAGAACACAAATCTACCAAAGGACTATAAAGACATGGAGAAATATGTGCAGTCTTTTCGCTATGATGTCATCATGAGAGCTGGCCTGGACATGGCACGCAAGTAAGCCATTGCCTGTTGGCTGCTCTCACAGATTTGTATACCTTTTTTTTTCTTTATAGCTGGCTAAATGTAAAGAAACAGAGGCTAGATTGATAAATTCCCAATCAGTTTTCTTTTTTTTTCAAACAAATGGATATCAGCCAGTTTTTGTACAACATATTTGTTGTTTGTCATGGTTTTAGTTTCCCATGTTATCAGTGGCGTTCCAGTATCACAGGAATTATTGATAGGGTTTGGGGGAATTTTGTTGCCTGAACATTTGCAGTTCAAATGTAACTTGTAAACAGCAGGGCCTTAAAAACCCTTTCCTTTTTCCAACATGAGTATAGACTAACTGTGTTTTGTCTTCTAACAGTAAAATTGAGGATGCCTTCTATAACAACAAGCTCAGGCTAAATGGACAGAAACTCATCAAGAAAAGTAAAACGGTGAGTGATGTTTGACTACAAGTTACATATTCCTACACTAAAAGTCTTTCCACTTGTGTCTTTCACCTCATTTCTCATTACTTGTATTTTTTATATTTTATTTTAGGTAAAAGTTGGGGACACCTTGGACCTGGTACTGTCTGAAAACCGAGAAAAAAACACTGTTACTCTAATGAGAGTCATCCTCCAAAGGGTTTTTGGTGAATCCAGTACCACCGAAAAGTACAAAGTTGCCATAAGGCACTGGAAATGTATAGAGCTTTCCAAAGATGATGCCTTAAAACCATGAACTTGAATAAGACAGTGTTGCCTGTAATACCATTTGCCCAGTGAAGGCAACAATAGCTGCAGAAATGAATGCCATCAAAAGTTGGATCTTGTATGGTTTACAAAGCAGTAATGTAAAGGTTAACGGTTTTCAGTTGTTGTAGACATTAAAGGGATGGATTGGACATTTTGAAGTGGGGTTGTATGATGTACTTATCCATAGTGTATTACCTACAGTTTGGAGAAGCAGGCAGGAGTACTGACACAGAAGCAAAGCGATGTACTGCTGCGGACGGAACCAGCAGTAAAGACGTATTTAGCCACCTAAAAAAACTAGATTAGTTTTAGTCTATGCCATATTTTCAATATTTTCACTATTTTACCTTGCCGTGCATTTTCTCACATTTATATTAGGGTTGCACAATTAATCACAATTTTATCCAAATCGCAATATGAACTAGTGTAATATCCAAATCGCAGAGGAGGGCGCAATATTTGTTAAAGGCAAAATATGTATCAAACCATTCTAAAATAGTGTGGTGCTGCAGAGACATCCCGGCCTACAAATCGTATCCTACAGACTAAAGAATTTTTTCAAAATATATTTCTTTATATTTTTCAATGAAAATGACAATAATGATACAAAAATGATCATTCCCTCCAATATCGTGAATCATATCGCAATCGCAATATCGGTCAAAATAATTGCAATTACATATTTTCCAAATATCGTGCAGCCCTAATTTACATACATTTTTTTCCGTTTAACTTCCGTATTCCTATGCATAAACCAACTGTGCCAAGCGTAGATCAGCTGTTTGGGTCAGACTTTCAGCGGTTTGTGGAAGACAACAAATACAAGAAAATAAAAAGGAGCTGATTATGACAGCAATGACGAAAAGCCTTTTACTTTGGAGATGAGAGAAAACCTTTATGAGCCAGAGTATACAGAAGATGAACTTTTGCAGAGGGAGACTGAACGGTTGAAAGAGCTGTAGCTAATGCAGTATACAGACTATGGATAAGTACCTCCTAAAACCCCACTTCAAGATATCCAAACTATCCCTCTAAGCAGTTAGGAGAGGGTTGGGAGAAAGATTTTTACTGTTGACCTTTTCCCACTACACTGTCAGACTCCCCCAATAAAGGTGCACGCACAAGTTGATAAGTTGATTTTTTTTGGGCTAAGTCCTGGATCTTCGCAATCCTACCTACAGCACCTTTAATCTTTATTTGATTTTTCAAAAGCATATGTTATAATGGTAAGAACTAGTATAAGTATTGCTTACTTGTGTTGTACAGAACTTGTTGGGGAGTGTTCAGGAGTCACTCCTCAGGGTGTCAGTATCCAATAAATTCAAGTTACATACTTCAACCAGAACAGTTTAGTGCCATTGTGTAAAACAGTCCAATCATACTTATAACTTATAATTGTGATTTTATTAGAAATAGGTTATCATGATCCATTGTCATGTTAAATTGTCTTTACAATATAAACTTCTATAAGAAGGCTTAACATAAGCACATTGTTATTAAAACAGTGGTGGCACAATGCTACATCAGTAACTGAAATGGAAATATATCACATCCTTGTGATTCATTTTTATCCATAGAGCAAAAATGTCATCTATGCTATTAGCTACTATCATTGTTATGCTTTTTTTTTTTAAGGCTACAACATTATAAACAAAGTATGTTAGATAAACTACGACAGTTTTGGCTTATAAATAGAAGCAGTTTTAACTCTTTATCCAACATTAATAAGACTACATAAACTACAGCATCTACTGCTGTAGTCAAAAGGTAAAATATGACTTAAGAATAGTATTGAAGAAACTCATAACAGCTTGGCTTCATCCTACATAGGACAGTTTGAAAACAACGCGGTTTCAGCTTATATACTGTGCAATTATTTTTTATTTCAACAGGTGTTGCCTAACAGAAAAGCATTGTAACTAGGACACAGCGCTTGACCTCTTGGCCTTCTTAAGAATGTCACACTTCTTACGATTAGGGCGCCGGCAGCGTTCATCGATGCTTGGCACACATTCATAGTGCCACACCTCCTCCATCTTATCCACAGGATACACTGCTTCCACGTAGTGACGAATCAGTCTGAGGCGGACAGGGTCGAGCTGCTTCTTGTTGCAGGCCCCTGAATGGTTGTACTGCAGCCGCAGGTTCTCCTGGGTGAAGAGCTCAGGGAAGAGGCGCACCAACAGGCGGGCAGCAAAGTTCCCAACAGACAGACTCTGCTGGACGATTTCCCGTACCTCGGTGTCTGAGAGCAGGTAGATAGAAGGTACAGGGAAGTCAGGCTTGGATACAGTCAGTTCATCCAGGGGAATTTTACAGAAGTCTTTGCTACTTTTCTCAGGAGGTAAAGAGGGCATATCTGGATCCTCCCTCATGCTGTCTGGATTGAGCTGGTTCAGCTGGCAAATAAAGTCCTGCTCTGACTCTTGACCGTACACTTTGCGTTGCTGCAGGTAGGATCTCCTCTGCTCCGTGTCACGTCTCCTGCATCTCTCATCAAGCTTGCCCACAAATTCCAACATCCACACTCTGTCGTTCTTGGCCCGAGAGTAGACTAACTGCACATAATGACGGATCAGATTTACACGAACAGGGTCGAGCTGTTTTTTACCGAGAGAACCACTGCAGTTGTACTGCTTCCGTGCGTTGTCGTGGGTGAAGAGTTCAGGGAACATAAGCACCAGCAGCCGAGAAGCAAAGTTCCCAATGGACAAGCTACATTCATAGTTGTTCTTCAGCTGCTCCCTGGACAAGAGGTACTCCTGGGGAACAGTAAAGTCAGGAAGAGGAATCTCCAGATTGTCAAAATCTACAGGTATAAGCAGCGACTTTTTGGACTTGCGACTGGGCCTTTCATCATCTCCCACCTCTGGAACCCTAATAATAGAAACATCCTCAGGAAGGCTGGCCAGGTCATAGCCCTCATCGTTGATATTGTCAGGTTCACTCCCATTGCCATTACTGTGAGGACCCTCGAGTGCATCCTCCATGTGCTGAATGCACACCTGAAGCCAGCTGTCCTCAGGCACATTTGGAAAATTAGCTTCCATATACCTTCTTATTATGTCCATCTTGTCAGAGTCCAGAATCAGCTGCCCCACACTACTGAAACCGCTAGAGCCTTCTGGCATTTTTCCCTCTTCGAAAACCTCCGGGAAGAGACGGTGCATAAGAAAAATAACAAAGTCCTCAGGTGAGGAGAACTCATCCAGCTCCTCTGTGGCTAGTGTATTGAAAGTAAGGTCTGACACAGCCAGGCTGCTTTGCTGGTTATCTAAAGAGATATGCTCCTCCTGTCCCTGCTCATTGATGAAACGATAGGTTTGAGGATGCTCAGTCTTTATCCCATCAACGGTGATTGTCTGCTTCCTGAGCAGCCGAGCACTCTCCATGTCCCTCTGTGCCCAAAAGCGATTAAACAAGTCGTTAATCTGGAGGAGGCATTCTTCCTGCCAGACGCTGTTGTTCTTGACCGAAGGGTAGCATACCTCAACATAGTTACGTATCAGCTGCAGATGTAGAGACTCCAGTGTTCTCTTGCTTGCCATGCATTCATGAGAGCACTCCCTGGCTTTGAACAGCTCTGGGAAGAGATGCACCAGCAGCCGACAGCCAAGCTCCCCAGCGCTGGAAGTCTGCTCCATCAGCTGATTCAATTCAGCACTTGATAGCAGATATTCAGGAGGAGGCTGGAACTCCGTCTCCATCTCAGCTGGCTTGATCTGCTTCTTTATTCGCATGACTTCAAGGGTTAACAAGTCCACTTTGCTATGCAGTTGTGTCATGCTTGAATTGAGGGTATTGAGAATGAGAAACATTTTCTCAATCAGCGGATAAAGGCTAGAAGAGTCTGTTGACGAAGCTTGCCCTAAAGCATCTATGGTGGGAAGGGTCTCCAACGGGCCATTTTCCTCTGAACTTTGGAGCTTGGATGAGAGGATGCTGCTGTAGTGGAACTGACTCCCGGCACCATGACTGGCCTGCTGCTCCAGATTTGGTGTGTGCCTCTTCTCTGAGATCCTGTGGGAGATGCTGAAGAGAGGCTTTCTGTAGGAGACTCTGGGTTTCTGCTGGACGTAATTTCTCCGCTCTCCAGTTGTGGTGAGGCAAAGAGGCTCATGTCTGCTGCTCTCGTCTAACAAGTGGCACCTCATCTAGACAGAGTGAAAACCATTCAAAAAACATATACTGTAAGAGACACCTTGATCTAAACAACAAGTAGGACATACAATAGGAATAGACCGATTAGTGAAAATAATCTCAAATTGCAACGTGCTGTATACGGCGTAGACATACACGTGGATAGCGCAAAATGCGTACAGATAACGTAACGAAAGTGGCGTGTATGTTTATGCGAAGGCATGAAGTCACGTTGCTGAGTCTGACTTAATGTCCCGCTCACAACACTATCCGACTATCTTTTACTGTGTATTATGTTAAAAGTTTCTAATTTAATAAATAATTGGGTTAGCTTACCTCACCAGAGACTCTGGCTCTCTTGCTGCTGGTGGACTGGTTTGTGTAAAGGCCTATCTCTGCAGATGGCCGTTTACCAGCCTCAGTGACTGCAGGAGATCCTGCTCCGAGTTCTTCAGGTGGCTCACAAATAGCAAAGTCCTCCCATTCCTCCTTAACGTCCTGGACATGCTTGTGTTCTGCAAATACGGAGAGATTTACGTTTTCTTTGTTAAAGCATTTCTGGTTGACATTTATAAATAAGTGAAAAAAATGTAATGTAAATGTAATGTCACATTTATAAATGCACATTCAATAAATACACATGAAAGTTAATAGTCACAATATTTAAAAAACAAACAATATTTCAAGATTAGCAGGAATTCAGACTTTTTTTTTTTTTTTTTTTTTTTTAAAGATGCACCTGACCCACATATACTATCTGAAAATTCCGGTGTTAATGTGTTTTATGGTTTTTAAGCTTGAGGACAAATGGTAATTATTGGGAGAAATGGGTCTAGCTTTGCTATCCTTTTTATTATTAATTTTTTTTATTTAAAACAAGTTAGCAGGATTTTCTACTGCTGCAGGTACACGCATTTAGGTTGCATACGTTACCTTTCTCAAGCATCGCTTCATCTGAAACTTCTCCATGCTCAGAGGAATTCATAGCCTGGAAAAAGAAATCACAAGCATATGAAGTCACCAACAATTTGTATTGTCAATTCATTGCTTCAGTATTTCTTTATACATTTGAAAGCAAAAATTCACCAGGTCCAGCTTCTCAATTGTGAATATTTTCTGCCTCTCTTAGTCTTCTATGATTGTAAGCAGATTACCTTTGGGATTTGGACTTTTGGTCTGACAACACAAGGCATTTGAAGACAAGAAGGTTTTTTGTCTTTTGCTGGGCATTTTCACTATTTGCTTAAATTTAATAGACCAAATGCTTCATCCAGAATATAATTGGTACATTAATTAATATTAAATAATTGTTAGTTGCAGTATCTATATTTTTAAAATGACTGTTACTAATTTAAACCTTGTTGTTGCAAGGTAACGTTATTATCTGTGTACTCTGTGTGTAGTCTGTGTGTGTGTGTGTGTGTGTGTGTGTACTCTGTGTATGTGTGTGTGTGTATGCGTGTACGTTTACATGTTTTTTCCTCTCTGTTGTTGTTTTTCCTGACTTGTAAAGTGTACAGAGACTTTCTGGGTGATGTGCACTTTAAATAAACTGAAGTTGAAGTTTAAGTATAGGTGACAGACATTTCCAGAACTCAACTAAATTCCATCAAGCAATAAGAAGTTGGAATTATAGCCTAGTGGATCAAAAATGGTTTTAAAAAAAATGCTTGATATATTCCAACAAATATAACACATACATACTGTACCTTTTAAATGATAGTGTGCGAACACAGTTATACATTCCTAACCATTCATTTTTAGTTAATATATAAACATGTGGTAGCTGGTTTGCTACCGTTATGACAGGCATGTGATCAGCTGCAGCCAAACACATTAACTGGTATGCTGCCAAGCAGGTTAGACCGATGAAATCTGTTGTATATATATACATGCCAACTCATTTTATTTTACAAAGAACAACTAGGTACATTATTGCCAGAGCCTCTACTGGACATGCCACTGTACTCTATAGTTGCCTCCTAGCTCAATGCCTAGCTCTCCTCCAGCCTTTATTAACCAGCTACTTCCTCATTCTTCCGCCCATGAACCCTTGAACCAAAACACAAATGTGCGAATGCAACTCTTTACAAAGCCCCGTCACAAACTTGTCATTTTAACAACAACACGGGGTCTTCAGGAATATTTAAATGCACGTCGTTGCTTTAGTAGTGCAACATTTTGTTTATGAATTTTTATGACGCGGCTATGTTTGCGTGGACGACTACCCCCCCCCCCGCCTTCTCTCCCCTCCTCCTGCTGACTCTTGTTAAATTAACGGCAAACGTGCGTGACCGGCGGTTTGAGCTCACCTTTACGAGTACATGCAATCCTTTAGGACTGTTAACGATGTGTTGGACATGTCTGCGCACTACCACAGCGGTATATTTGCAGGTAACTGTTGTTCTTGTTGTTGATTATATCTTTCTCGCTCGGCTTCTGTGCTTTCTCGCGTGACGTGACGGGGCGCGCGCCTGCTGTGTCACTTCCGCACAGCTGTGAGAGAAGGGTGGAAAAAAAAAAAAATGCACAAAAGTTATAATACCGTCAAAATGTAACAACATTGCCGTTAAACTGATATTATTATATCCAAAACACAGTACCGCACTGTGTTTATTTACAGCTGTCATTATGTTGAGCCTCACGTGAGGAGCCTGGGTCAGCTAGGCCTTTACCTACAGTGTTATGACTTCTTAGCTTAGCTGTATGCATGTTGAGCTCACCGGTGCTCGTTTCCCCCTGTTATCTAATTTCCTAAAAGCAGTGGTGGAAAGTAACAGTGCACGGCTACTTAAGTAGAATCAGTGGTTTATTCAAGTGGGTACTGTACTTAAGTAGCCTACAATTCTAAGTTATTTGTACTTCACCCACAATTTGTGATATATTGGTACTTTACACCTCTACTTCACTAAGGTAATGTTTTTACTCCACTCACCTTTATCTGACAGCTGCAGGTACTTTGCAGTTTAAGATTTTAAATGTATATAATATATTAGGCATATGCAATTTGATGAATTACAGTAAATTAAACCACCCACATTATATAAAAAAAGAAGCTAGAATCAGCTCCTCCTTGGCCAACTTAAACATTCAAATGTTGTTTAATGCACCAGTAAAAGATATGTAATATACATGGATTATATATATATATATATATATATATATATATATATATATATATATATATATATATATATATATATATATGCCATTTTAATTAAATCATGTGTACTTTTGTTTTAATACTTTATGTAAATTTTAATACTTGAGCGCAATACTTTTACTTGTATAACAGTACTTTTTCAGAGTTGTACTTTAACTCTTACTTGAGTAAATTATCTGAATATTCTTCCATAATTGTATAAGATGTAGACGATTGGATCTTTTCTTTCCTTAGTAACTATTCTTTTAAAATACGGTATATTGTAAAGAGTCTCTATTGGTGGAGTTATTGGTGCTGAGTAGTGGAGCAAAGCAACCCTCTATTTAACATTGTGGTGGTTATGCCAGTGACACCTGGAGCAATATAAATTAGTAATAAGGTTTTTTAAAGTTATTTAAGGCTTGTCACCAAAAGTCGTTATTGGACATCAGCATATGTGCAAAACAGGAGTATTGCAAACACACACAAAAAATCCTAACTACATATTTAAAAAAGTTTGGGGTTAACACAAGACTTTGTTAATATTTTATGTTTATATCCTTTTAAGTATGTATTTGTATACATTTAGATCAGTCCCATAAGTAACTGCCTGAGTTTTATACAGTCTCTAATCATAAAAGTTGTTAAGTAAAAAAAAACAAACAGAAGTAGGTAGGAGTGATACCTCATATGCCAGGCACAATCTCTGTTCACTTGAACTACAGAGCCCACATTATGTGGGCAATATCGCCCTCAAGTGGAAAGAGACTGCAACAATAACAGAATATGGTCTGATCATACCTGTCTGCTGCTGTGAACATTGAGCTTCTGGCCTGTATGTAAACCAGGAGGATATCAACAGTTTAAATGGCACAGACTCCGAATACAGATACTAGACCATGGAGCAGAAATTACGAAGATGATTTGATTGTTAACAACTCGGCAGCAGTTCCCAAACCACACAATATTCCTACATAATAATTTGTATATTTTTTAATGCTAATTCATAGTTTTGCCTTGAACATTGTATATTGTGTTGTTAATTGTCTCCTTGAAATATATGTATATGTCCGAATGATGCTCCATGCAACTATTTATTAATTGAGGTAGTGATCTGTAAATGCTGTACCAAAGACAATTACTATTCCATTCTGTTGTACTTCAGGCTGACGTGATTTTAAGACCTATTTGTCTTCTTTCGACAAAAAGCTTTGTATAAAACCTTCCTTTATGCAAAAGAAGCATGCTTGTTCAGTGATTAGACAACTAACAACAGCATTATACCCATCTGCATGCACCATAGTGGTGTGCAAAAAAAAAAGCTCTGATGTTAGGGATTTTCGCTGTTTATCCACTCCGGCAACAACTATCCTCAAATTACAGCTGACAGTCTGTGCATCCATAATCACAGTATCATATGACATGAAGTTCAAAGATTGTGGAGTCAAAACTTCAAAAAAATGCATTGCTGTGAAATATGTCAACTTGGAGCTGGTGGCTGAAAGCAACTCAGTGAAATGATGAATAAGAGATGGCAATCATATGGAGCTATACCATATAGTAGGGTGTCATTTTAATTTGCCATTAAGCAGAACCGGTTACTTGAGCTGGTAAAGTGATTTTCTCTGGTGAACAGAGATTTTTCGCCAGTGAGAGATGAACAGAAGACCTCACAGTGCCATAATTCTATCTTAATCATTGACCATTTCATGCACACACTAGCACCCAATGTTCTGTCCCCAGCCACAAGTATGTCGACACAGAGATGATATAACAAGACAACGTGTGGCTGGTGTGGTTCTCATTATTCGACTAATGAGCTGTTTGCATGGCACTCTGATCTGTCAGCCAATGAAGCGAGCAGGTCCCTGTGCAGGGGGAAGCACGGCCCAGGGTCAGCCAGGCGACGGCTTGCAACGAGGGGCCGGCGTGCAGCACTTAACACCGGGAAGAGCTCGTTAAAGTGTCATTTTTGGCCAATATGCTCGTCTGTGTCAAGGAGGCCAATCAGCCATACTGTTCCCATCGCAGGAGAGTGATTTTCATCCATCACCGTCAGCTATATGATGATATTAGCAGGTGTTTACGGATAGGCCATTCAGAAGAAGACAAATGGAGGTTCAAATATCACTCCACGGTCATATTCACTCAGTCATTTTACACACTGGCTTATTCCTAATAGGGTAACAGGGGCTGCATGGGCCAGCATGCACTAGGGAGGCAGGAAACCAGCATGGCCAAACATTAGCTCATCAACACTGACAGATAATCACAGTCATGGTCTATATATGAGACTCTGACCTTTCTGTCTCTGTGGTAATTTGATGTTCACACAAGTGTGGAAATGAAAAGTAGCAATGCAAAGCTTATCGTAAAACCTACAAACTAATGTGATTACTTTGAAACATTTTAGAAATAATTATACTTTTAAATTGAGTTTCTTGGCAACAATAGATGACATTATTATTAGTTTCAAGCCATTTATCCCGCTGTAGAGAGAATATCGGGCCAAACTACATTTAAAAAAGAAGAAGTTTGTTTTACTGCTGTTCTTATCAGCAAGTAAAAGCCGACTCGGTTTGGAGCTGCTCTTTAATTTGGCAAACACCCACTAAATCCAGCAGCAAGTGCACAAAAATGAGCAGGGTGAATCTACGTATATGAAAATAAATAAATATAACATAGCAGTGCTAAGATGATCAAGCAAGCACTGGTCATGTCATACACAGTTCAAAACCTACAAAGAAATTTGATTATTTTTGAAGCTTTTTATGCTTAAAAATATTTATTTATAAAGTGTTTATTCAAGTGTTTATTCAAAGATGGTACATCTTTGAATAAACACTTTATAAAGCATTTATACGTAGTAACTAATGGTTTTAATATTGGTTAGTAAATATTACAAAGGCTTTATTAATCAGTTAGAATTTATTAATAAGAGGAAGTATGGCCAGATTGTGAAAAATCCTTTTGGCAGACATTTCATCTCTATTTAGGAACAATGCACTTATACATGTTGTTAGTCCATTATTAAAGTGTCATGAGTTTCTTACTTTCTAATAAGTCATCAGGTTTTTATAATAATAATAATAATAATAATAACACTTCAATAATCCATCCAATTTAAAGGTATTTTTTTCCAACTTGGCAACACAAAAGTTGTTCTTATAAATGATCTATAAAACATTTTAAAATGATTTTGTGTTCTTTATTAGAAAGTGGTACCGTTTTGAGCGTATATGAAGACATTTTTATTTTAAAAGCTACATTTTAAATGGCAGGAGTTGTCAGTGCTTTTTTTAGCCAACCTGATCAAAATAATCTTATCGATCGATATTTCAGCAGAAAGTTGCAGAATCCCCCGATGGTATAAATGCTGTTTCACAGCCTTTTTTTTTACCCTGGCGAGAATAAACTGATGAGAAGAAACAATAGAATACAGAATATCACCACAAAAAACAGTGTTGAATGTTTGGTATTAGCTGAACCTAATTTACAATTTTCTTTGCCAGTTCCAAGAACACTGCATCTTTTCTGTCAAACTCACAGGCTGACAGTGATTCTGTCCCCAGCATCCACAGCTATGTCTGCGTGTGTGAGTGTGTAATGGAATCTGTTCTGCTGACCGACTCTCTCCACTGGATCCTGCTGTAATTACACCACTCATCGTCTGGGCCGGGCACACTAGAGCCGCTGTTACCCACGTTTTGCGTGTAAACTTATAGTCTTGCCAACTCTTGCTTTCATGATACCCAAGACTTTCAAAATGGAAACTGTAAGCAAACACAGAGTCGGCTTTCTGCTGTGCAGGACATAAAGCTAACAAACCTCTCTCCTTCCTCAGTCTGCTCTTTATTTGGGCTTCGCAGGAGATATCAAAAAGATGAATGCTGGCAGTAGCAATGTTGTCAGGGAAGAGAAAGGGCTACACTTTCTGCTCTACATTAAACATTTAGCTTGAAGAACTGTGTTTTCCTTTAAGAGTCCAAAACAAAATAAAACCCCTCAACACATCAAATCCTCTTCTGCAGAGCCCGGTTGATTTCTACTGGGAACGTCTATGCAACAGTTTATTGCTTAGACCAGACCTCATCTCTTGAAAAGTTCTGTTTAGTAACTATATTTGTCATTCTGGCAAGTGCCCCAGCCTCTTTCCTTGTTTGGTTCTTTTAACTTTCCATGTAACTTTCCTCATGTCTCCTCACGGTGAGGATAAATATTTCATGAAGAGCCGGAGGCTTTCCCTGGCACATGCTGTACCTCGCTGTACCCAGGAAGCCCAAGCAGCGGAAACCAAAAGAGTAGAGGAAGTGGACAGACAACCCAGCACCAGACAGGAGCCTGTTTTTTAAATCATTTATTCCACATCATCTTTTGCACTCTTCATCCCCCCTTCCCCTAATCCAACACTATTTCTTCCACATCCACTTTTCATCCAAAAACTTCCGCTCTGGCCCATATTTTCAAATAGTTTACTAATAGATATTGATCAGATAATTATGATTGACATATAAACAAAAAGACTTAAAAATAAGTCTAAAAAAAGGAACAATACTCCCATTGTATAGCAGCAGGAAATTATTTTTTTTTTTTTAATAATAAAGTTGGTGCTTACCTCTAGAAACAGAAGTTGAGTTAAATGCCAACATCTGCATGCTAACCCACTCAAACTGGCACTGCTAACATGCTGATGTTTAGTAGCTATAATGTCAACCATGTTCACCAACTAAAGTCACCAACACATCAGGGGCGGGGCTAGAAGGGGGGCACGGGGTGGTACCCCCCCTCCCCTCCCCCAATCCATTAGGCTAGGGTGCTGTCAATCTGACAATTGTGATTTCCATAGGATCAGAGTACTGTCACTTGGCTGCTTGTTCTGCCAATTTTCCCAGCCCTTGTCACATGACCAATTAATGTTTCCATGACAACTATCCAAAATTCTGATACCATGGAACCAGCAATGGAATTAGTTTTTTTTAAAAGTGTCGGACTTTGAGCCTATTGTAAATGTGTATTGTATACAATTTAATGTATACAATTTGTTTACAATGAAAAAAAGTCAAATGAATAATGTTTTATTGTTGTTCTATCCTATCCAATATTTCCTATATTTCTAAGCAGATTTTCTATGCAGTATTCTCATAAAATGTCGCCCCCTCCGGCCCCCCCTGACCGATTATTGGTCCCCCCTGTGCCACCCCACATAAAAAAATCCTGGAATCGCCCCTGGACGCCAGGGGTAGCGCAGCGGAAATCAATGGAACGGCCAGCAGCCAGAGCAGGTTTGCTGCCTATCATGTGTAGGCGGCTTTAGTTCAGTCAAATACTTAAGCATTACTTGCGTATAGGGCAGTTCTAGCTCATGATCATTTATTGCGCCAACTTCTTCATGCAAATGTTCAATGTGGTACCAACATATCCTGCTGTTCTCTAGAACTAAACAGAATCCTCTTTGTTAGCTAGGTACCCTTAGTCCTCTTTTTTTTCTTGCGCTGTCTCCTGTTCTCTGTCCTTCAGGTGTGGCCTGGATGTGACAGACAGCTGCCAGCGGTGGCCTGATTTCACACCTTGGCAGCCCCCCCCCCCTCCACAGACAGCAGGCTGGGAAACCACAGGCTACCAGGCTGGCGCCAGCCTGTACGGCTTAGAGCAGGGCAGCCGGCCCAATCAATACCTCTGCATTTCCTGTCCATTTGCTCAGGTCTCTTCATTAATAATTACTGCTTGGCGGAGCTTCAATGCGCTCGCTGGCTGGGCCAAGGGGAGAGACTGTGTGACCTTTCCCCGCCCCTGGGTTGACTTGGATCACATACACAGGCATGGGGACAGACATAATAAGGCAACATAGATGACATTAGTCCTGATTCATGCTATTGCTCACTCTGTGGAGACAATATCACGCCAAACTCCATTAGAAAAAGACATTTTTGCAGCTGTGCTTATCAGCAGAGGTACATACGTGGTAGAACATGACTTTGAGACATTTTTTATAACGGGATTGGAGCTGCTCTTCAATTTGGCGGACACCCACTACCTCCAGCAGCTATGATTACAGCATCATCAGAGGTTTGCAGTAATGAGCAGGGTGAACCTGGGAAAAATGTGTTAGAACAAGTGCTGCTTGGTGCATTATTTGCCGTTCATGGCACATTTTCCAGATGACAATAACAATTCCTCAAAACATCTTAAATTACGTTCTGCCTGGTATGTGCCTTTGCTGATAAGCAAGGTGGAAATAAACTGCCAGGTTTTTAAAATGCAGCTTGGCGTGATATTTTCTCCACACAGGAGAGGAAGGGTATGTATTAAAGCCAAAACAACGCATGACATGATGCTGAAGAAATGTGTCTTTATTCTTGTTTTAATTATGACCATTTATGGATATAGCCATTGCATTTCTGACGCACACTGTCATCCACAACAGAGCACAACGGTTTCTCCAGACATGAGCCAGCACCTGGCTCAAAAGAAGTTAATTTGTCTCATAAGTGTCAACTGTTCAGTGGTTCTCGTCCTGTTGCCTCTGCAGACAAAGACACTCTTGTGTGTGTGTGTGTGTGTGTGTGTGTGTGTGTGTGTGTGTGTGTGTGTGTGTGTGTGTGTGTGTGTGTGTGAGTCCAGGTCAAAATTTGGTGATGGCGGAGGCGATGTTCTCCAAGGCAGACCGAGCCTCCGAGGAGGGGAGAGCCTGGATGGCCTCCAGAGCCTTGTTGCCATGGTAACAGCACAAGTCCACCGCCGAGCTCACGCCTTTCTCCAACTTCACTGCTGCCAAGAGCTGTCAAGGGATGAAAACATACGTTAGTTTGTCACGTTTGTGTCACTCCTGTTACTATCCAGCTGTCAACACAACAAACTGTTAAGAGCCAGGGAAAGTTAGTGTACTGTTTAAGTGCTCATATTATGCTTTTTGGCTTTTCCCCCTTTACTTTGTGTTATATATCTTTTTGTGTGCACATTATAGGTATACAAAGTGAAAAAGCCCAAAGTCCACCCCAAAGGGACTTACCATATCAAAC
Source organism: Zingel zingel (assembly GCA_023566125.1). Classification (NCBI taxonomy): domain Eukaryota; kingdom Metazoa; phylum Chordata; class Actinopteri; order Perciformes; family Percidae; genus Zingel; species Zingel zingel. The sequence continues at coordinate 11,770,617 of CM042333.1, read as the reverse complement.
AGAAAACACTGTTCACAAACTGCTCCAAACAGCTTTATTGTAGTCCAGCCTTTACTTCAGAGACGAACGCTCGTCACTTTGTAACACACGTTATAATGCTCGCCTAGCGGCTAGCGTGGCACGCCCTCATACTCTGCCTCTGACTGGCTAGTAGTCCTTACCTAGCTACTGCGCATGTGCGACTCCCAACAAAGATGGAACATAAGTGAGATGTCTCACTCTGTAGCTAAAACAGAGAGCTCAACACACAGGGGGAAAAGAGGAGCTGCAGCAATGTGCAGTACAACAAAAATATGTTTTATATAAAATTCAACCATGTAAACCTATTCTGATATAACCTCTAAATACAATTATGAACCTGCAAATGAGCATAATATGAGCACTTTAATGTAACTGGATTGTACAGAGGCAAAGCATTTCTTTTAATGAAAGAAAACCCATTGTATAACACAATCATGTATTTGCATGCTGCCCCTGGCACCACATGAGGCAGTAAGACTATTGTGATTATTTGAAGAAAGTCTGCATGTCAGTGTCTACAAGGCCAGGGGGAGAGGGAGGGAGGGCGGTGAGAGAGAGAGAGAGAGAGAGAGAGAGAGAGAGAGAGAGAGAGAGAGAGAGAGAGAGAGAGAGAGAGAGAGAGAGAGAGAGAGAGAGAGAGAGAGAGAGAGAGACACACACACACACACACACACACACATACAGAGAGAGAGAGAGAGAGTGAAAAACATCAGATCAGCCCCAACCATCAGCTTAAGTATTCAGACAGTGAATTTGGGCATCTCCTTGTGCCTCTCTGCTGGTGTGTTGAGACATCTTCTTGCTGAGGGCGTTTTATCTTATAAATTCTGGAGGTAGAACCCCCCGTAGGCCTTCCTTATTTAAAAAAAAAAACAAAAAAAAACTGCAGGTGTCAAACTCTGCATCACTCTGGCTGCTTTTTAATTCATAAAATATTCTTTTTTTTTTTTTTATGTAGAAAAGATTTTGACCCTCATTTCACACGTTATTTGTTAACCTTGTTTTTTCCCCTCATCTCTTCGTATCCCCCATTCTCTCTCTGTTTGCATATTAGGTAACCTTATAAGTTCCACAACACTGTTCCTTCTACATGCACTTTCACCTGATTCTTCTTTCTCTCCAGCTTCGAACCCATCTTGTGCATTTTGATCAAATCAATATTCAGGTGTAGCTTATCAGAACAAGTTTATATATATATATATATATATATATATATATATATATATATATATATATATATATATATATATATATATATATATATATATATATAAACTTGTTATATATTATATATACATACATACATACACACACACACACATATACATATATATATATATATATATATATATATATATATATATATATATATATATATATATATGTGTGTGTGTGTATATATACAGTGAGGAAAATAAGTATTTGAACACCCTGCTATTTTGCAGGTTCTCCCACTTGGAAATCATGGAGGGGTCTGAAATTGTCATCGTAGGTGCATGTCCACTGTGAGAGACATAATCTAAAAACAAAAATCCAGAAATCACAATGTATGATTTTTTAACTATTTATTTGTATGATACAGCTGCAAATAAGTATTTGAACACCTGAGAAAATCAATGTTAATATTTGGTACAGTAGCCTTTGTTTGCAATTACAGAGGTCAAACGTTTCCTGTAGTTCTTCGCCAGGTTTGCACACACTGCAGGAGGGAGTTTGGCCCACTCCTCCACACAGATCTTCTCTAGATCAGTCAGGTTTCTGGGCTGTCGCTGAGAAACAGAGTTTGAGCTCCCTCCAAAGATTCTCTATTGGGTTTAGGTCTGGAGACTGGCTAGGCCACGCCAGAACCTTGATATGCTTCTTACAGAGCCACTCCTTGGTTATCCTGGCTGTGTGCTTTGGGTCATTGTCATGTTGGAAGACCCAGCCTCGACCCATCTTCAATGCTCTAACTGAGGGAAGGAGGTTGTTCCCCAAAATCTCGCAATACATGGCCCCGGTCATCCTCTCCTTGATACAGTGCAGTCGCCCTGTCCCATGTGCAGAAAAACACCCCCAAAGCATGATGCTACCACCCCCATGCTTCACAGTAGGGATGGTGTTCTTGGGATGGTACTCATCAGTCTTCTTCCTCCAAACACGGTTAGTGGAATTATGACCAAAAAGTTCTATTTTGGTCTCATCTGACCACATGACTTTCTCCCATGACTCCTCTGGATCATCCAAATAGTAATTGGCAAACTTAAGACGGGCCTTGACATGTGCTGGTTTAAGCAGGGGAACCTTCCGTGCCATGCATGATTTCAAACCATGACGTCTTAGTGTATTACCAACAGTAACCTTGGAAAAGGTGGTCCCAGCTCTTTTCAGGTCATTGACCAGCTCCTCCCGTGTAGTCCGGGGCTGATTTCTCACCTTTCTTAGGATCATTGAGACCCCACGAGGTGAGATCTTGCATGGAGCCCCAGTCCGAGGGAGATTGACAGTCATGTTTAGCTTCTTCCATTTTCTAATGATTGCTCCAACAGTGGACCTTTTTTCACCAAGCTGCTTGGCAATTTCCCCGTAGCCCTTTCCAGCCTTGTGGAGGTGTACAATTTTGTCTCTAGTGTCTTTGGACAGCTCTTTGGTCTTGGCCATGTTAGTAGTTTGATTCTTACTGATTGTATGGGGTGGACAGGTGTCTTTATGCAGCTAACGACCTCAAACTGGTGCATCTAAATTAGGATAATAAATGGAGTGGAGGTGGACATTTTAAAGGCAGACTAACAGGTCTTTGATGGTCAGAATTCTAGCTGATAGACAGGTGTTCAAATACTTATTTGCAGCTGTATCATACAAATAAATAGTTACAAAATCATACATTGTGATTTCTGGATTTTTGTTTTTAGATTATGTCTCTCACAGTGGACATGCACCAACGATGACAATTTCAGACCCCTCCATGATTTCCAAGTGGGAGAACTTGCAAAATAGCAGGGTGTTCAAATACTTATTTTCCTCACTGTATGTGTGTGTGTGTATGTATGTATATATATAACAAGTTTATATATATATATATATACATACACACACACACACACACACACACACACACACACACACACACACACACACACACACACACACACACACACACACACACACACACACACACACACACACACAGGTTTTTTATTTCCGTCCAAGTCATACATCTGTAAAACGATTAGACTACATTGGTGTAAACACATCTGACAGGTGACAGACAACACAGGGCATTAGCCTCATGTCTCAGCTTACTACACAACAAATGAAGCCAAAAGACTCAAAAATGGATTTTATATGATTTCTTTTTCTACAGATATGTCTGTGCGTTTTTTTATTTCCATTTTAAAAGTGCAAAGAAAAAAGCCAATAAAAGTACACAATAAAACACTTCTCAAATACACAAACACACCCACATCAATCACCTTTCCAATGATATCAGGCACACCCCAGAGTGTCAAAGTATATGGGAGCTGGACCACTTTTAATTTGGGTATGACGTTTAGACCAAAAAGCATGGATTTCAAGCGTTTCTTCAGCCTCTGATTAAAAAAACAATGTAACTGATCTCAGCTAGTATTCTGTCTGGAATGGAAATTTATAAGTGACCCCAAATTTTTGACCGGTAGTGTATATACACTGTATATATAATTAAGTATTCTAGCTGTGACATTTTTGAATAAAATAGGATTGGCATCATTAAAAATGATCAAAAGATGAACATTACTTTTCTTACACTTAACACAATTTTTCATACGATTAAAAAAAGAAAAAGAAGATTAATCACCTAGGCAAGTTTTTGTCTATTTGCATGTAAATGAGGGTTCTCTTCCTTTCCTCTTTTAGTTTAGGCCATTTTTTTTACTTACTGACTGATCATTATGTGTCAGTGAATGGGTTGAAGCTGCTGGAAGGCAACAGCAACTTGTGTCGACTTCACTTCTTTCATGTATTCAGATATTCTTATTCTTAGTATTAGTGAAAAATACTAATGTCTTCAAATAATATTCACCTCAACCCAATCTGGACTCTCCTTCTCCCTGAATAATCAGTTTGCTAAAAAGTGTCTTTTTTTGGGAGGGTGGGGGGGTTCTAGTTGGGAATGAATGACTAAGAGACTGACAGCATAACATGGGAGTTTCTGTAAACATTTGTGTGGGTTATTTATCAGTTAATGGGGTGAAAGCGCATGCTAAATCATGTAGACAATTTGTAGATACCAGAGATGTACACAAAGTTCCTCTAATTATGCATTCCCATCTTTGTGCTGAATCAAAGCAAAGTTTAACTCTCGTGGGCCTAAGGTCTTTTGTTTTATTCTCCCCCAAATTTCATCCCTCCTTCTGTCCTGCTCTCAGCTTTCCTCCTTGTGTCCCCTCATCTCTCCTTCCCTTCAAACGTCTTCCCGTGTCCCCTTTTCGACAGGTCTGCTGAAGGAGATTCTCTCACAATGCCACTGTCTCAGAGCCTCAGTGTCTCCTCCGCAAATAGGCCTCGGTAACTAATCCTTCCTGCTCTGGTTTCAGACGGGACTAGATAACCCCCACAACACCATCAGACCCCTCCTCTGCACCCCTATCGGCCCCCCCTCTCTTCCCGCACACATTGACATTGGGAAGCTCACTTCTCAACTTTGATATAGGTTACAGTGAGAATATGTCCTGTGTCTCTTTGATGGCTCTGACTGTTAGATGCCGTGCCAATAAGTAACCAGGTGAATACATGAAGATACAACAATGAAAAATTGACTTATCTTACTAAAATGGCAAAGGCAAATAAAGTTGCTGCACTGGGTAAGAGCATAGCATCTGTTTAACATTGTCAAGTTAAGAGTACATAACGCACTGAAGAAGCAGATTATGTAAAAAGGAAAACAAACAAGTGGACTTACCTTTGAGTAATCCAGTTGGTTTCTCTTGGTTTTTACCTTGCAGAGAAGAGAGTTATTATCATTAACATTGCCCATGTTTACAATGTTGCCTTACATTTTTGATCAGCAACTTTTTAAAAAGGTACAATTTGATGAAACAAAAAAAACTTGAAAACAGCACATTTTGGGGTAAACCTACATTACATTTAAACTGCTCTTAGTAGAAATCATAGAAGCCTCACTTCTGAACTTGTCGAGTCAAGAACTTGTGACAAATCGTTCATTTTAAATCCTGCTCTACAGTACGTCACAAAAAAGGTAAAAAAGTTTGAATAAATTAAGGATGGAGATGACTGCAAGTCAGATCAAATAAATAAATACATGGGGTGACCTTTCTTGCCCAGTAGAGTGTGCGCCCCATGAAGGCTGAATCCAACCTGTGTCCCTTTCCTGCGTGTCATCCCCTCCCTTTTCCCCCTTTGCTGTCTATATGCACTATTTTAAATATATTCTCTAAAAAAATACACATAAATACAGTGGTTTCGAGGTTGACCATTTTGATCTCACTGCACAAAGCGTTTTACTAGACAGACAGACAGACAGACAGACAGACAGACACTTTATTCATCCCGAGGAAAATTTTAGGCATCCAGAAGCTTGGACAACCAGAACATACACACATATATCTCACATACATAACACAACATACAATGACCATGACAAGGTGCTATGGTAGAGTGTGTGCAATGGTGGTAGTGCAAAAGTGAGCAGTGCAGGGATTGAACAATTTGTCTCCCATTCTCCCACACATTCATACACAGATGGTGGCGGAGCTGCCATGGTGCTGGCCTTCGGGGATCAAACTGCCAACTTTGTGACTGTGACAAACTGCTCTAACTTCTGAGCCACAGATGCCAACAAAACAACCTTCTCACAGGTTAGCACTAGAAAAATACCAGCCAATCTGAAGCTAAGTAGTAGTATTGTACTTGTGCTGGTGCTAGAGGAAAAGTCAGGGGATTACCAAAGTAAGCAGGTTTCATCCTCTGGAGAACAGAAATGTCTGCAATTTCACAGACATCCATCAAATAGTTGTTGAGACGTTTCAGTCTGGACCACTGTGGTGGACAGACTGGCAGACATTGCCACTTTGTTTGAAGCCGACAGCATGGCAACATTCTGAGTAAATGATTCAAACTAACAGTACTTAAGAAAACCTATTACACTTTACCTATGAGATTATATGACTTCAGCTGAGATATTTGTTCACTTTATGCATGGAACATGGCCACTAGTGACTGAAAGACTAATAAACAAAGACTCTTTACACCATCTCAGCAGTGATATAGACTCTCTGTTCATGTATATTGCATATCCATCGACTTACTTGCACCTTACTACGTGCCGGCATTTGTAATTGCCAACTTATTCTGCACTTTATGTAGCATATTGTATTCTGTGTTCTTGTACTGTATTGAATGTGAAACTATTTGTTGTCTTGCACGCCTACGCTTTTCTTGGCCAGGTCGCCGTTGCAAATGAGAACCTGTTCTCAACGGCCTACCTGGTTAAATTAAGGTTAAATAAAAATAAAATAACTTATGTAGTATCTACATAAGAGTGACATGACACTGTCATGAACGTGTCATAAACATTATAAACAAGTCATAAACGTTTATGACATAACGCTTCTTTTAGTGTCATTCGGTTTTTGTCATGACAAGTTATGGTTAGAGTTAGGGTTAGGGTTCATGTGTCATGACTGTGTCATGACCGTGTCATGTGTTCATGACAGTGTAATGTCACTCTTATGTAGATACCTTCCAGTAAAGTGTTGCTGAAAAAACAAACCAAAAAGCTGCTGCAGTGGTGTCATAGAGCGTTCATACCTGCTGCAGCTGCTGACGCCATCCCTCCTGGCCAACGATCTGACGGTGGAAAACCACGGGGGCGGCGCTCAGACTGAACGACGGCTCCCCCACGCTGCTCTTCACAAACGGCTGCAGGTCAGAGTTCAGCTACAGAAGATGGAGCACATTGGTCAATCAGGCTGAGATTATACTTTGTAACTTCCAGGCACAGATTTAAACCAACCCAGTGGTGAGAATGTGAACAGGTGAGCGTGCACTCTGCCTATCTACGCTCTGAGTGACCGTGTTAATGAGCAGCATGATGAACAGTTTGGTGGAAGACACAGCTAGCCTGGTGATAATGCTTGTCCTTCAAAGACCTCATTTCATTTCTGAGATTCCCTGTAGCCGCTGAGGCCTGCAGACAGGCAGCTGCAGGGAGCCACAGCAGGAGAGGATGTACTGACACAGCACTATGACTGACGTTGAGGCTCGCACCAATAAGATTTCAGCCTCTGAACCTTGAAAAATGTTTGAGCATCTGCATTATTACATCATTACATTATCTAACATTACATATAGGTTTGTCTCTTATGGGAGAACAATACAACACTTAAATGTAATGTTCTGGCTGGATTTTGCTGATAATCTTTGACAGAATATTGTGTTCTTCTAATTCCCCATCACTCATAGCGGGAAGCTGAGTGAAAAAAATACATTTTCAGGGCCTTTAATCCAAGACTGTGATTATCTCAAAAAGTAGCCCAATAGTGTGGCAGTTGACCTTTATTGATTTGTCCTTTACAGACCAACATCACTATTATTTGCTGTGCGTGGGGCGCTCAGATTAGACCTACCTTGTGGCCCAGTGATAGGTGCTTGCCATACTTGTAGGCCAATCTTTGGGACTCCTTGTCGTGTTTGGCGAGCTCCATTGCAGCTTGACAGCTCTTGGCCAGCAGTGCTCCGTGGGACAGGAACGTGTGCTCCTCCCACGCCGCCACGTCAACGCCACCAGTGAGACTATTCTCCTGCAGAGCAAATAGAGGCAGAGACAGCGCGGGCCTCAGCACATTAGTACACCTCAATCAAAACAACCCCTCCTTGCTCTGTGATTTCATATTTTAGTACGTAACTGGACGTGCACAAGAGAGTAACAGCGATTTAATACAGTGGTTTGCACAAGTTCTTATTATAGTTATTTATATGTGACTGACTTGATTAAGTACTAAAATCTCCATGGTAAAACGTTAATCAATCCTCAAGCATTTTCTAGATTAAACAGACAACAGAAGAGATCAGAACTGAACTTTGTCCGAGGTACACGGTGACATCACTCCGAACACTGCTAACTACTAACTCACTGGTACCTGACACCACTGGGGCCAGTTTCAGAAAGACTCTTTTTAATTCATCATTTATCAAGATGTTGTTTTTTTCTTCATACTAATGGCAGCTAGTAGTGCCTAGATTCAGATCAATTTACAGTACAAAGCAGTATTCAACTTTTATGCTGTACACAGCTGAAAACAACTGGCTGATGATCTAAATGCACGCCAACCTCTGCCACTTTTTTTTTCTTAATATATATTATTTTTGGGGCATTTCCGCCTCTAATGATAGGAAAGCAATGAAAGGGGGAGAGAGAGGGGGAAGACATGCAGGAAATCGTCCCAGGTCGGAGTCGAGCCACCTTCTGCGTCGAGGCATTAACCTCTGTATATGTGCGCCCGCTCTACCGACTGAGCTATCCTGGCCACAACCTGTGCCACTTTGAAATAATTAAAAAAAACGATTTTCTTGTGGCTTTTGAATTAGATCCACTGCTTTATTTACCTGTTAAAGGGTTGCTGCTTTTATAATTGTCTTACTGTTAACAAATCTCATGAAAAGACCAAAACCAACAATTCATTTGTTCGTCCCCACCCTGTCTGTGGAACCCACAATGGTTCCTACTAAAGACAGAAATCTTTAAAAAAAAAAAGTCTCAGAAATGTAAAGTGTATTGTTAAAAAGGCTTGGTAATCTCCTTAAACAGCTGGGCTCTGTAGTTATGAGCAAATGTTACTCAAACTGAAGTAAATTGTTCATTTGTTGGGGACTATTTTCAGCGGCGGATTAATCCACATTTGGCGCTGTGTGAGTATTTCAGGCAGAAGGATGGATTTGGATTGACTCAAAATAAACATAGGAATATGTCACCCATTGCAACAGTGTGGCTCTAGCCTTTTTCTTTAAATTACACCTTTAAAAAGATCTATACTTTTACTTTTTGCTGTCTATTTGTAGGTAAAGTGCATTGAAATACAATTGTGTATGAAATGTGCTATACAAATGAATTTGCCTTGCCTTTATTTTGTGAGTCTCAAGTCACTCATTTTGTATCATTGTATTGAAATTGACTCCAGGGTATTTTAAGACACACTTCTCAATTAAAATGGTGTAGTCTCATGCCTTGTCCTTACACAAACACTTGGAATAGATGCTTTACCTCAATAGGATTGTGATTCTCACTGTAGATTCCTTGAACCACATCACCGATGGCACTCGAGATCAGTTCAACAACCTGTCAAAAAACATATGAGACATTTGGGTTAAAATTTTAATCTTTAAGCAAAATATAATACATTTATACACCATCCTCTGTCATCTGTAAGACAAAGCTGAATAATGGGTTTGATCTGCACAACAGTCAACATGTCCATCAACAGCCACATGTCCTGCTGAAGTGTCCTTGGACTCGGGCACTGAACCGATAACCTACTCTCTCATTATAAATCACTCGGGCTAACGGCATCAATTAAACTCCTAAAATGTAGATGTAAATGAGGTCGATGAAAACTGACGCGCCACTTAGTTCATCCGTGACATTTGCAATTAAAAACCACAATCCCCCCCCCCCCCAACTGAAGCACTCTCATCTGAACAGCTGGTTTGGTGAAGAAATCAGAGGTGAGATGAGGGTTGGAAACCAGGTGAACTGCTGCAAACGCAGCTGCTCATTATCAGGCCATAAGGGAGCTCCTGTTGATTTCATAAAGCAGATCCAGACCCCTTCATTCATTTCACTTTGTATTTATAGAGAGGTCCAGTCGATAGCGACAGATCAGGTGTCGGTCCAGTCTGAGGGCCTGAAATGGAGCTAAAAGGCAGATGGTGAGAGCAAATAAGACGTGTCCAGAGAGCACAGGGGTTAACAAGGTCTTGGAGTGATGATCTGACTTTGGAGCTTTGCTCTGCTTTTTCTCCACAAATTACATGAAGATTCATTTCACTTTGTGTCTTTGAGCATTGCAAATTTGTACGATTAATCTGTTGATAGTTAACAGTCTCTACAGTATACACTGGTGGCTTTCAGCCGAAGAGGGCCAGAAAGATTCAAGCAAAACTGAAAACTGGAAAATGAGAAGGAACTATTTCCAGTACAAGTTGATCAATGTACTGTACAAGGAAAAATGTGCCGCTTTTGGGAAACTGACATTAGAGATTTCAACTTCCTACCTTAAAAAAAACTTTTAAAAAGGGGCAACAACTAAGAAGAAGAAAGAAGAAAAACAAAAAAAGGATTGTCTGGTTGAGGTCTAAGTTTGCTTAAGACTGCAGTTGCCCATTTCCTCTTACAGGGGGCATGCATGACTACATTTAAGCTCGCAGAAACACTACCGCCCCCTTATCAACCACCAGATGAGAGGCTGCATCTTTTTTAAATGATTACTCAAAGTCTGGATCTAATGAATGAGTAAGAATCTGAAGTTGATCCGTTCGTCCTTCATTCACAGCCACAGAACAGTGTGAACAGAGGAGTGGAGGCCACACGTGTACAGTTCAGGTGAATGAGGTTAAATTTAGAGCTCCTTCAGCTCATCCCAGACATCCTTGGTTCATCAGAAAAGTCTGGTGACGCTGGCTGTTCCGTCAGCCTCGCAGTGCCCTTTGGGTAACTGAATCCACCGGGGGAAAATATTGAGGAAACCCGAGCTTCACCCACAGACCTGGAAGGACAATGTGCCTACAGTATTACCAGATGTGGTGTCTCTGCCTGACTTGGGAAGTGGGGGCCAGTGGGGGTCTTTTTTTGGAAAGTATCAGATAAGCTCTCCCCCTGCCTCCCCCGTACTCCATTCCCAAATCCAGCCAGATCGTGTTTTGCCGACAGGTCTGCAAGGGGGGAGAAACCGGAGCCCCGCGGTGAGATTATTTTACAGTTTATACAAGTAGCGGCATAGGTTTCCTCTCAAGGCCACGACACATAATCTCCATCGCCCTCACTGCCTTAAAAGAAAAAAAAAAAGATGGTTTATTAGAAAAAAACTTTGAAAGCTGCAAGAAGTATTCATCTGTCACCCTGTGTATTAAAAAGATGAGGGACAATGACCACACACGCTGCAAGAAAAGAGAGAAGCTGTTCAGCAGACAGTCAGTTTTTCATACCAGACGGAGTTATTAATATCAGACAATTAAGAGACGAGGAGTGCTGGTCAGCCTGTGAAAAAAAAGATGTATACTGTTGAATAATTGTCTTCTGCGGCTTTGAGAGAAAACCCCTGATGACGTAATCTGGGCTATTGGGAAGCGTGGGGTTTGAAATGAGGGTCTAAGGAGTGATGATTTCCAGTTGCATCATGGGAAATGTAGGATCCAGTGTTGGTTGAACTTGACCCATACTAAAGACTAGGGCCCAATCCCAATCGCCACCCTCAAGTCTAAACCCTCAAGGACGGATCTGACGTCACCTGGTAAGTGGTTGAGAGCCAGAGGCTGCAAGGGATCAAAATGGTACAAACAGGAATGGGACAGCACTTTGCAGTGACATGTCACGTTAACTTGAAACACCAAAAGAAATTATGTACAATTGTGGATGTGGGACTTTTTAACTTTCTATACAGCCAAGGAAGATTTTAACGTCTTCCAGGCTCTTTACAGAGTAGAGGAGTCAAATAATCAATGTACTCATTTCTGTAAAAACTGCATTATTAAGCAAAATTAAAAGAAATGTTGATGAATAAATCAGGTGTGCTAGCATTCCTCTGATTTCATGTTTTTTTTTTTAAATCATAAATCCTTAATGTTATTTAAGGTGATGTAGTGTTTGTGTAAATTTAAAATGCCAGGCTGAACACCCATGTGCTAATCCTCCTTGTTTACTTTTGTTTTAATGCTTTCAGCTTCCCCTGGTAACCCTGCGTTTCAAAGTCACAACACTTACACTTGTTTTAGTTTTTTTTTTTAAACATTATTTTTTGGGCATTTTCGGCCTTTATTTTTGACAGGACAGATGAAGACATGAAAGGGGAGAGAGAGGGGGGAATGACATGCAGCAAAGGGCCGCAGGTCAGAGTCGAACCCAGGCCCGCTCCGTCGAGGAGTAAACCTCTACATATGGGCGCCTGCTCTACCAAATGAGCTATCTGGGCGCCCACGACACCTAGATTTGTGTGCAATTCCCTCAGCCAAAGTCTGCCGAATTGCGGATTTACGAAGTGTTCAGAAAGGGCTCGAAATGTCTGCGAGAGAGCCCCCAATGCACTTGACGATTTGACAGCGGGACAGCCCTAAGCCCTCACGGACTTATCGGAACGTGCCTCAATGTCCGTGAGTCTAGAAGTTGGATATCTCGGCCTCTGCGGTTTTAATTTTGCCCAAAAAAAAAAAAAAAAAAAAAAATCTGTTGTACCCCTTTAACAAACAGCTTGATACGGTTAGCTCTCAGCGGAGTGTAGTCTTAATTCCCATGCTGGTTCCAGTATGTATGATCTCTCCAATGAATGTGCAAATAATGGAGAGTTATGCTTTGTTCCGTTTACCTTAGACGTCAGAGCACAGAACTGGGAATGACGTCACACCCGAGTTGACCATGTTCCAGTTCAAAGTTGGAAAAACGGGGTGAAGGGGACTCTCGCCAGGTTAGACATTGTTGGCAATACCAGTTAATAACCACCCATTTTGTGGTATTTTGAGTGTACAAACAATGTAGCAACATGTCCACAAATAGAAGATTAACAGTACTGTGTGTACGACTGAAAAAATAACACAGAAGAGCTAAAAACAGTATATTCATACAGCTTTCTCTACTGTTAATGCTCGGATCAGCCATGTTGGGTTGTGATGTTGAGGTTGTTTAGATTCCCCCCGACTTTCTAAGTGGGAAATCCAACTTCACGGGGCATTCCAGTTGACATTTCCGACTGGGTTTAACTGTTCAACTGGAACACACCATTAGTCTCCTCAATTTCTGCAGACAGACATAAAGGTTGATGATGTTGTGTGAACCTTTGAGATCCTGTTTCCAAGACTTTCATGTTTCTTGAGGTAACAATCACATCTACAGATTGTTTTCTTTCATCCACGACAAAGAAGAAAATGAACTGACTTATTTTGTTTCCGTTCGATTACAAATCATGGCCAAAACGCAACATGAACTAACAAATAGAAAGGGAAGTGAACAGGATGTCAGAATGTCAAAACAAATCCCATTCCTGTAACTTTAGCTCATGATGATGGACTTTTAATACCAGTTTGCAGTGATCTAATTTCCCCCTGTTCATAAAAGTTCACAGCGAAGAAGAACAGCTTTACAAAAACACAGCTGAATATGAGCAACAGCGCATACTGTAGTTTGCCCTCGGTTCATTTTGTTTTGCTAACCTTTTCAAACATGAGTAACTGCTGGCTATCAGATGTCCATCTCCTTATTATCCTTAAAAATCTTCCACTACGGCAACATTTCTTGTGGCTGTTTCAGATTACAGTCACACTCCTTATAAAAAGCATTGCAGGTTTGTTTGGGGAAAAAAAAACGTTCAAGCATCATGTGGTAATTTGGTGCCACCCAAGTTTGAGTGGCATTGCTCTCCCCTTGACAATAAACCACACAAAAAGGAACAGATGCTCCTAAACTTCAATTTAACCAATGCCAACTTGCTTAGTGAATGCTCACTTAAATCATCATCATCATCATCATATCTTAGTGAGTTTTTCTTCCATCTTCCACGCAAACATCAATTCCATTACTGTAATTTGTAGCTGAGGCACAGAGTGACAATTATCTCTCATAGTACTGTTGCAGTGATTAGACTCCTAATGAAAGCCAATTAGCACTGTAAAAGAAATGTCACACCTTTAAAACTATCTTTCATTTATAAAAGAAATGTTGGTTCCTTTAGCTCCTGCTGTGTTTCCCATACAAGACGCACCATGGATACGACTTACATCACATTTTGGGAGGGCGTCTCTTTGCTGCCATAGAGCAGACAGAAACCCAGACTGTGTGTGCTGAATAAGAACGGCAGGGAAGGCGATAAGGGCTGGTCCGGCTGATGGCACGGGGGGGCGGGAGACGGTTATTTTGATCCACTAAGGCAACCGCATTCTGACAAAGCAGCGTGGTGACAGCATCTGTCAGCGAGAGGTTACCAGGCTACGTGGCAGATATGATCTGTGGTGCATTTACCAAGACCACCATCTCTCACACACACACACACACACACACACACACACACACACACACACACACACACACACACACACACACACACACACACACACACACACACACACACACACACACACACACACACACACACACACACACACACACACACACACACACACAATAAGGAGGATTCCCATGGTGTCTCCTGACCACATTCTTTACCATAATGCTGTTTTCTGGAGGAGTGATGTGTTTTATATTGCCGGTGTGAAACGCACAACAGATGACCTGGATACTGAGTATTAGAATGATAATCATAATGGCTGAAAGGAAAAGCAAAGAGGGCCGTCTACAGAAATTCCAGGTACCGTAACATGACATCCAAAGAAAAGACCACACAGTGCCACTTACACCATTGGTCTCCACGTTTTTGACCTCTGACCCTAGCCAAGCAACGTCTACTTGAGTTGTTATCCCTAAACACAGGTTGCAGGCAGCTTAACGAAAACTTGATTTTAATCATTTTTAGAGACCTAAACTAAATGTATTTTGTAAGAAAGAAAAACAAGCAAGGATTAGAGAAAAAGATGGTGTTCAAATTTGCTGATTTCGTGTTGAGAGCGAGGTTATTATATGTTCTTTTTTTGCCCTGACTAATCAGTAGTGAGTGATCTATACATCCCGCTGATGTGTCCGTTGACATGGAACCTGTGGTAGCTAGGAGCAGTAAACTTAAAATGTGTCCGGTGTTAAAAAGTTCTGAATCAGTTTACAAATAAATAAAAGTATTTGCAGTAAATAAGGGTGGATAATGTAGGGGAAGTGGGGGTATCTAAACAAAAAAGAAAGAAAAGAACATATAAAAAAAAAATATGAAAATAAAAAATTTTTACAAATAAGATTAATTTACCTAAAATGATATCGTATTGGGATAGAGGGAAAACATTTATTTCCCTGTTGCTCTTATTTTTTACAAATCAGATCCTTGGGGGAACTGTGTAATCTACACAGATAGAACGGAACATAAAGTTAAATAAACC
Organism: Zingel zingel; assembly: GCA_023566125.1. Classification (NCBI taxonomy): domain Eukaryota; kingdom Metazoa; phylum Chordata; class Actinopteri; order Perciformes; family Percidae; genus Zingel; species Zingel zingel. Next base: position 11,755,377 of record CM042333.1, on the reverse strand, counting down.
ATGAACTCAGCCAGCATTAGTGGACAGTCAGTCCTTTTGGACAAGGTCCTCCTAGGGTGTAGGTCAGAACAGGCAGCTGTACAGAACAAACAGTCTTTGAAAGAGCTCGCCTTTGCTTGGGTTCATAACAAACACAACAACTAAGAAATAGCCTACTCCGATTGTCCATATGAACCAACCTTTAGAAAGTTATCAATGTCATTTTTATATAGACATACAGTATCCATGTGTCCCTTCCCATGTAAAAAGGAGGATACCTTCGGTCAATTCTCCGACTCAGTTGTTGGGATGACCCTCATGCTTTGGTGGCATCCACAAACTCCTTCACCTCGTTGTGGGTGATACGGAATCTAGCAGTGAAGAGTATTCCGTAACAGACTCCCAGTCTTCCTCATACCAGCTTCCTGACGTCCGTGAAGGCCCCTCTGGCTTTAATGACGTTGACTGTGCAGTCCGGGAATATGGCAATTAGATTACTGTTGTAGTTGAGTTGACTGTCATGGTCACAGGCTTTCCTTTAGGATGTTCATCATTGTGTAATTTTGCAATGATTACACAAGGCTTATGTCCCGCTGTTCTGTGTGTCAGGCTACGGTGTGAGTGCTCAATCCTTTACATCTTTGTCCACCTGGAAAACTTTGTCAAGAAGTTTGGAGACTGCCGTGGAGAGCTCGGTCCTAGTTGCTTAGGGACCCCATGATCCGGATGTTGCCTCTCATTATCTTCCCCTCCATGTCCTCAAACGGTCTTTGAAATCCTCTATTGCTTCTTGAGGTCTGTTACAGTAGTTTGTACCAATACTACCTCGTCCGACCATGCTGACATTAGCAATGTCTGTGTGAATTGTGATTGTATGGTTAGAAATTTCAGTTTTCCCTATCTTTATTTCCTTCTTAATGTTTCAAAATCATCCGCTACAGCTCTTCTCTTAGTACAGATGATATGTCTTTCCTTATGGAGGAGAGGATATCGCTTTGATCGATTTGGTGTCCACGGTTGAGTTTTCCGCGGGTACGGGCGGAGCTTGATCAGCGTTACCTGAACTCTTCATGAAGGAGGTGCTGGGCCTTGCGTTGGACAGACAGTCACGTTTTTTTACATTGATTTTACGGACCTTTAATTACTCTTACTAATGATTTGTTTTGACCGTTTTCCATGCGTTTTATTTAAAATGTAAATGTCGTTTAAATATGAAATTAGTAAGGATTCTGCAGGAGCTCTGAAAAGTATGTTTTACTCCATCTGTTGATCACTAGCACCCCTCCAATCAAGTTCTTTTTGCCTAAACATAAAGTTTTGTTTGAATTCACGTTAACCACATGTTTATATTGACAAGTTAAATGACGTGCAAAAGGTTCAAATGCGTTGACACGACCCGCAATATCCCTGAAAGTGGCGTGCCATTTATACGCCTTCCCATGAGTTGACACAATACAAACAAACCTGACACTCACTTGTAAAAACAATACTCCATAGTGCATAGTGCTAGTACTTTAACTTTTTCACATTGTTTAAAGGAATACGATGATTTAAAAGTTAGTATTTCTGTAGGCCAACTTACAAAAACTTGTACAGCTGTGTCAGTCTCATCAAACACATTTTTCTGTTTCTATTTTTCATGACTTTAGCTAGGTTGTTAAATAGTTTTGTCGGAAAAATGACATAGCAGTTCTTAATCCCACCTATGGAGCTCTGATTGGTCAATGATTTCTCTAACAGGCAGAAACAGGCATCTCATCCACGCTTTTCGCCATTTTTCTGTCACTATTTCTCATGAATGCAGCTAGGTAGCTATCGTGCTATATAGGAAGATGACATCCCCATTAGAAATCTGGCCTACTAAACTCTTTTTTGGTCAATTAAGAGAAACAGTAGTCAATGGGGACAACACTAAACAATATCTAGCTAAACAAATCAGATGTATGGGTGGCAATTCAGAGGTCTTGAACCAGGCTAATTTTGTTGATCATCTCGCAGGCACTTAAGATTTATCTTGTGTGCCCCATATGGGGGCCCCCAGGCTGGCAATCACCAGGCTACACCGTTTGAATGGAAAAAGATTTCTGGCAAGTGCAGTGTAAAAACATCACACTGGTGCATACTCAGCACCAGTGATTTAGACAAAATAAAAAGATAAAAAGATATTGAAGATTACCACCTAATGTTGTTCTACTAAATGGATGAATAGGACATTTGCAGTGCAGGTACTCCGCTGTGGAAAAAGGAGGAACATACATACAGTGCCTTGCAAAAGTATTTGGCCCCCTTGAACTTTGACCTTTTGCCACATTTCAGGCTTCAAACATAAAGATATAAAACTGTAATTTGTTGTGAAGAATCAACAACAAGTGGGACACAATCATAAAGTGGAACGAAATTTATTGGATATTTCAAACTTTAACAGATAAAAAACTGAAATATTGGGCGTGCAAAATTATTCAGCCCCTTTACTTTCAGTGCAGCAAACTCTCTCCAGAAGTTCAGTGAGGATCTCTGAATGATCCAATGTTGACCTAAATGACTAATGATGAAAAATAGAATCCACCTGTGTGTAATCAAGTCTCCGTATAAATGCACCTGCTCTGTGATAGTCTCAGAGGTCCGTTTAAAGAGCAGAGAGCATCATGAAGAACAAGGAACACACCAGGCAGGTCCGAGATACTGTTGTGGAGAAGTTTAAAGCCGGATTTGGATACAAAAAGATTTCCCAAGCTTTAAACATCCCAAGGAGCACTGTGCAAGCAATAATATTGAAATGGAAGGAGTATCAGACCACTGCAAATCTACGAAGACCCGGCCGTCCCTCTAAACTTTCAGCTCATACAAGGAAAAGACTGATCAGAGATGCAGCCAAGAGGCCCATGATCACTCTGGATGAACTGCAGAGATCTACAGCTGAGGTGGGAGACTCGGTCCATAGGACAACAATCAGTCGTATACTGCACAAATCTGGCCTTTATGGGAGAGTGGCAAGAAGAAAGCCATTTCTTAAAGATATCCATAAAAAGTGTCGTTTAAAGTTTGCCACAAGCCACCTCGGAGACACACCAAACATGTGGAAGAAGGTGCTCTGGTCAGATGAAACCAAAATCAAACTTTTTGGCAACAATGCAAAACGTTATGTTTGGCGTAAAAGCAACTCAGCTCATCACCCTGAACACAACATCCCCACTGTCAAACATGGTGGTGGCAGCATTATGGTTTGGGCCTGCTTTTCTTCAGCAGGGACAGGGAAGATGGTTAAAATTGATGGGAAGATGGATGGAGCCAAATACAGGACCATTCTGGAAGAAAACCTGATGGAGTCTGCAAAAGACCTGAGACTGGGACGGAGATTTGTCTTCCAACAAGACAATGATCCAAAACATAAAGCAAAATCTACAATGGAATGGTTCACAAATAAACATATCCAGGTGTTAGAATGGCCAAGTCAAAGTCCAGACCTGAATCCAATCGAGAATCTGTGGAAAGAACTGAAAACTGCTGTTCACAAACGCTCTCCATCCAACCTCACTGAGCTCCAGCTGTTTTGCAAGGAGGAATGGGCAAAAATTTCAGTCTCTCGATGTGCAAAACTGATAGAGACATACCCCAAGCGACTTACAGCTGTAATCGCAGCAAAAGGTGGCGCTACAAAGTATTAACTTAAGGGGGATGAATAATTTTGCACGCCCTATTTTTCAGTTTTTTATCTGTTAAAAAAGTTTGAAATATCCAATACATTTCGTTCCACTTTATGGTTGTGTCCCACTTGTTGTTGATTCTTCACAAAAAATTACAGATTTATATCTTTATGTTTGAAGCCTGAAATGTGGCAAAAGGTCGAAAAGTTCAAGGGGGCCGAATACTTTCGCAAGGCACTGTACATCTCAAAAATCAATAATATTAAATAAATTCCATGACGTGTGGGAACTCAGCAATATATAACCATTTCAGGTGTGAGATGTTGAGTTTGTATGCGATGTGAGAGAGAGAAAAGACGTCGAGATGAAGACCGACACGGATATGTGGAGCGGTAAGGACTGCTGGGAGCTCAAATAAGACAGCAGTGTTTCTTATAAATATCACTGGTGTCAGGTCAGATATTTCACAGGGCAACAGTTTGTTACTGACAGACAGGGTACCTTGGTGTTATTTAGTTGGGCAAGTCCAGTACAGGCATTTGCTAGCAGGAAGTCGCCACTCAGGACAGCCATCTTATTCCCAAACTCCATGTCCTTCAGCGGGCCGTCTGAATCCGTCCACCCCTTCAGATCAACTATCCCACGGTGCACCAGGAACGCCGTGTGGATCAACTCAGTGATTTCTGCTAAGTGCCGCTGACTATGAAACACAAAAAAAAGAATACATTTAAAAATCTCAGCTTTGTTGTCAACAGCTTTTAAGAGAGGCGTTCCAGAGGCTTGACAGTTAGAGAGCTTTTTGACAGAAACCTTTTCATTGTCTTGATGCTGGTGAAATATGCAGGTTTGACAGGTTTTGAAAACTCATTCACAGCATCACGTACAGGTGTGCTGACCACAAAGGAATCAATCAAAACAAAGGACTTGTGGGTTTCATTTCATCCTTCTAGCAACAGGGGAAAACATCTATTTAGTCAATAAAACTGCAATATTCAGATTGTAGAGTGTTGTTTTTTATTTGACTAGAATATACAACACTGCTCCAAACAAAGACTGTTCACTGGATCATCACAGTTCATTCAACTGCCATCTAAACATGTACTTACTGGACAACTTAAAAGAATAAATAAAACAATAATTAAAAAAAAAATTATATATATATATATATATATATATATATATATATATATATATATATATATATATATATATATATATATATATATATATATAAATATATATAAGAGAGATATCTCTACCACTACAATTTGGTTTTAAATCATTTCAAGTCAGAATCTGCAAGTAGGGTACAAACCAGCACATATGTCAGAAATCTGACTGCACAGTGGCTCAGGGGTTGTGTTAAAAAAAGAAATTAAACTCATCATTAGCAAATAAGAGCCTTTCTTGATTATGAGAGAAAAGACATAAAAGTGGTCTTTGAATAGCGCCTTTCAGAGCAGCCTTAGGGAGGATATAATCAAATGTTGATTCAGTCATTGGTGAGGGATAATTAGACTCCTCTCCATATGGAAAGAGCTTGCCACGCTGCGACAGGAGGGATCCATCCAGACAGGGTTGGGTGCGCTGATAGCCACTTACGACCTTCTTTCAGCTGCTGAGAACCTGATGAGCCAGTCGTCTGCCTTGTGCTCCAACCCCTTCCTATATACACACACCCTCGCACATACACAAGCGTCTTGTAGCCAGGTAATTGCCGTGTTCGACGTCGGCGTGAAAAAGATGTGATTAAAATTCAATAATGTCATCTATTTCACCTCTCAATCACATCCATTGTCTGGTTGGTTTCTCAGCTCGGTGACGCAGAGCAACAACACAGCCCCAAATGAGAGTTAATAAGTTCAGGGTTTAAATAAGAGGAAATTAACAGATTGACAGTCGCATGTTCTCAAGGTGCCTCGGAGTGATGGCTACGCTCGACTGGTTTCAAGAGGAGAACTCATTGTTACGACAGGTGGAAGAGGATAAAGAGCTGTGGCTGATTTCAAGTCATAAAAATAGTATTTAAAATGTTTTCCGAAGCCATGTTCAGCCTTACGGTGGCGGTGTACTTGGTTGTTTAACTTGAGCCAAAAACCAATAATAAATAAACAAACTGTGATAAAGCTGTCATCTGCTCATGCTTTTGGCTTCACATCAACACGCCATTGTGATGATCAATCAAGTTGGAAAACACGGTTAGTGTAGGTCTAAAGAGTTAAACAGGAGCATTTACATAGCTTCATCTAATTTGACTAACAATGGATACAATATAAAAGAACCAGAAGGGAATGCCTGGTTTTGGTGAATCCACCAAAATGACAAAGGATCTCTCTCTCTCACTCTAAGGAAGAAAACACACCCTAACAGGAATGAAGTACACACAACCCCTTGGACCATTACTTTGAATGGTTGATTTTTAAAGTATTGAACAATGGCACAGAGTACCTGCCACCAAAACTCCAAAACAGCTGAACCCTAGTGCATGCACATCCCAAAGCTGTGCCTCCAACCTAGCAGTCCTGATCAGTAGCAGTTGAGCTTTGGGAGGGAAAAGGGGGACAAGGGGGCCGGTGTATAAATAGCTTTGGTGCACAGTTGCATAGCAACCGATGCCATCTTGCCGAGGTGTAACGCCCCTCACCACGCCCCTTGTCCTGACTGTTCTCTTCCATTTTCCTCCCTCTGCAGTCTGCCTCGCCATCAAATACAGCTTTGCAGATGTGAGTACGTCCCTGTGTGTGCTTTAAAGAGGTGGCCTGTCCATCAGACGGGCTGCGTGATGTGTTCAGTAGCATGGCTTTCATTTGTCACAAGAAATTAAGAGGTGTGATGGGTAAAAGTTGACTATCCATAAGAATGAATGAATGAATCTATCTATCTATCTATCTATCTATCTATCCATTTATCCATTTATCCATCCATCCATCGATCATGGTGATACTTTGGTGAATCATCAGTGTCAGGCAGCAGAGTGGGAAATGTTTTACAAATGCTGCCTGTCAGGAGGGAGGAGACCATCCCCCAGAGGTTTCAATCACCCCCTTCAAACCCGCCCCACCCTGACTCCCTCCATCCCTCCATCTCTTCCATCAGAGGTGCTAATGAGCCCAGGAGAGGTGGGGGGAGAAAAAGAGAGAGCAAGATAGTGCAAATGAGGTGATCAAGTCATGCTGTGTGTGTGTGTGTGTGTGTGTGTGTGTGTGTGTGTGTGTGTGTGTGTGTGTGTGTGTGTGTGTGTGTGTGTGTGTGTGTGTGTGTGTGTGTTATCCATCAGACATGAGTGAGGGAATGCTGCATGTTGGATTGTGATCCAGTGTCACAGTGATGCTAGTGCCAGGTTGCGACATGAGGTGAGTGTGTAATAACTCGTCCTGTAGAGACACACACAACCTGCTGACACGGCTCGGCCACACAGCCTGAAAAGGACCGGACTCGAGTGCATCCATGGTGCCCGGGTTATTCCAATTAGTTCTAATATTAGGATGTTTCTGCACAGACACGGCTCCACTACACACGTGTGCCTTGTGCCAGCTAGCAGTAAGAAAGAAGCCTTTCAGGCACCCAGCGCACAGCCATGCCAAACTCAGCAGTCACTTCTGGAAACCACTTGGAACACACCCACATCCCTGTTTCTGAGCTGCATGCTGGTAGTCAATGTGTGTGAGAAAGCCAGAGAAGACCTTGGGGTGCTACCTCGAGCATTTTAACAGGAGTACATTAATACCATATTTAAACACTCATTCAACAGCATTTAAATATGTATAAATAATTGAATATATGTTGTAGTTTGTAACATCTTTGCCAGAAATTTCATAAAGCAATTTTCCGTCATTTATGTTATAACAAAACTAAAGAGTCTACAGCCATGCTAGCCACTCTGTGAGGCTGTAATGCTCACTGTTAAGAACTCTAAACTGTCTGATAGATAAAGGTTGACAACCAAAAATAGTTTTTTGGAGTTGCAGTGAAGTAAAAGTAATAATTAGCCAGAGGGTGCTGTCAGAATCTGAAATCTACAGAAAAGTCAGGGGACAACTTAAATCATTAGGATTCATCCTCAGTGGAACACAAATGTCTGTACAATGCTTTGTGGCAATCTATCAAGTCGATGAAGAGATATTTTAATTGGATAAGTGCAAATTGTGACCTGTTGGTGGCACTAGATGAAAAGTCAGTAGAGTCCCTTCCACACATGCACTACAACCCTGAAAGTATCTAGACATTACCCATATGTGAGAATGCAAATGTCTGAATCTGTTGACTGGACATTAAACAGAATTAACCCTGCTGGCTCCCTAGTACAAAGTCTGTGTAATGTCCGATTGAGCCCATGTGTGAATAGAGCAGCTCACTGCTCACTGAATTTCCCCAGTGTGGGATTAATAAAGATTAATAAAGATAAATTAATTAAAAAAAATCTTATCTTAAATTCAAGGAACGGCAAGAGACTCGGTTGTTTGTGACTGCAGTGTAATCCGCGTCATGGATTTATCCTCAAAATGAATGGCAATCCGTCCAAAAGTTGTCAAGATATTTCCATCTGAACCAAAATGGTGGACCGACCGGCCGACCGACCAACGACACCGCCATCCCTTGAGCCATGCCACTAACACGGCTAAAAACATAAATACATACATATTCATACAGCCCCAATAAAGATAATACTTTCAGGCTGATGCATTTTAGATTATATTGTTGGCAATAATTGAGAAATGTTCTTTTACATGCAAACATTTATTAGGTGAAACTGCTATTGTGATGTTGCTGAACGATGGTCGCTCTGACATTTTTCAGCCTAATACATCTCATTATAATTAATATAGCAGTGAATACAAAACAGCAACTGCAGGGTGGTCAAAAAATTGCGCTACTGAAAGAACATTAAAAAAAATTAAATTAGCCTCAACCTAAATATAACCAAATACAAAAACCCATCCCATCTTGTAACTGTGGTTATATTGCCCCCACATTCCATCATATTTGTAAGATGATGTGCTTCATTTACAGGAATTGATATGGACAATAACCACAGAGGACAAGATAGAATTACCTGACACAAGGATTTTATTTCACTATTTATCCTTCAGCAGCCATGTAACAGGGACAAAAGTGGCATCGCCTTTCGTGGTCTGCTTGCCATGCACATTTATGGCTCTACAGTGCAATGGTACACATGTTTACTGCCCAATGTTTTCTCCCAAGCATTACATACATAAGAATGGAAATACGTGGAAGCCAAAAAGATTGTCTGCTAGTGTGTGGTTACAGATATGAACCAATAGCTGTGGATTTAAACTACCTGCTCGGTTTTAATGTATTGAACCAAAGAACTTGCTTGGTGGAAACTAGCTATGGCATGATATGGCCATAATTCCTAAAACGGTCTATGATTGTGATTAAGGTTGGTAGACACCTTTTTTTTTTTTTACATTTGAGAACATCCTCAAGGGTTTTTTTATGCAAGGTTTTGTTATGCAATAGCAACCAATTACATGTTTCACAGTTAGCCAGGCATTAGGGAATTTCCTGCATAGGAGGGAGATTCATCAGTGCATCCTGCTGATGTTGATACTTGCACCATCTAGAGCTGTAAAGTCAAACATGCAGTGTTCAGGGAGTATACCAGATGTCAGGAAGTGTGAGAAACATCAACAAACCAAAAACAAAGCCAAAAGAACAGCTTACTGGATGGCTGATGCCAGTGGCAGCTGGGCAGTGGGGGGGGGGGGGGGGGGGGGGGGGGGGGTGAGCTATTTGCTGAGCTGTATTTGTTACAATGAAATGTGCTTAGTTAAGGTACTTCAATTAGTGCAAATTCTTTATAATAATGATCTTTTTTATACTACAGTTTGTTATGGTGTAAGACCAAAATAAGGGGAAACGCGAAAGAAATGTGGCTTGTGGCTTAAAAATGTACTTCCCCCCCCCCATAAATTTAGGCCTTTTAAGTCACACTCCCTCTGTGCGTGTTGTAATCCGAGTTTCTCTGTTCTTTGTTATGGTAGCCGGGACGGCCGCGCTTGCGTGTGAGTGAACGTGAGTGCCCCTTTACTCACTGATTATATCATATTTACCAGTGTGTTGTAGTACTCGAGATCCGTCTAGGTCTCAAGACCACTTTTTGTCTCGGCATCGTCTCGGAATCGACCGCATTTTTACTCAGTCTTGTCTCGGTTAAAGAGGACTCTGGATTTTATTTCAGGATTATATTTCAAGACTGGTCAAAACCACAAGTGCAGGGATTTCGCTAAAATGCCTGTGCATTGTCTGATTTATGCCTATGCATTAAAACTTGCAAATGCTGTGGCTGGGCTGGCTCAGTGGGTAGAGCAGGCGCACGTGGTTTATGCCTCAACCAGGGTTCGAATCCGACCTGTGACGATTTCCTGCATGTCTTCCCTCTCTCTCGCTCTCCTTTCTCACCTAGCTGTCCTGTCAAATAAAGGCAGAAAAACCCAAAAAATAATCTTAAAAAAAAAAAATTTGCAAATATAACTTGACTTATATTTAATTTGAAATTCTTTTCTGGTCTTGGTGATGACTTGGTCTTGGTTTAGGTGGTCTTGACTACAACACTGATATTTAACTTGCTCATTTAAAAAGAGTAGGATAAAATGAAAGTACACGAAGTGATGGAGGGAGTGATGAACTGACTGGATTGTTACAGTGGTCCTTTTTTTTTTTAAATACATTTATTTATTCATATTTTATGTTCAGTCGTTATTGTGTAAAGCCGTGCTCATGTGTACATATCATCATATCATTTTAGTATTCTAGTGAATCATATGTATACATGGATGCAGAATTTGTCATACATTTACATACTTATATACTACTTTCATCTCGATTTTGTATTAATTTAACTGTTGTGATCCCTTTGTTGTGGGGAGTGGATGCGCTATGTGCGATTGCTTTGTTTGTGCATGCTGTCTGTTCTGTTTTTTGTTGCTGTGCTTGTCTATGTTGTAAAGAAAACAAAAACCCAATAAATACATGTTTGAAAAAAAAAAGAAAAAAAAAAGGAATATTTCAAGTAATTTTTTAAATTAATTTAATGAAGGGCTAGGATGTGGGGAGTGGAGTGGCCCTCTATTGGCCAGCCGCCACAGGTCGATGCTTTGACGGACATTGGATGGATCTAATTAGTAATGGGCAAAGCTGCAACCAACTTGCCATCTTGTGACTCAAACCAACGTAAAATAATGCAAACAGTTATCCTGAACGTCAATAACTCCAGTGTATTTACCTAGGATAGATGCCGCTGACCATGCCCTGAGGCAGAAGATCGGAGGCTGTGTGGCTCGGCCCTGCGGCTTTCGACAACAACAGTACGATCAGTCCCCTCAGCTGAAGGTTGTTCCTGTTGTCGTTGACAAAACCCCTGCAAAGAAACCATCAGTAGATTAAAATACAAATAGATAAAACATTAAAAACTTGATCCTATATTCAACGGTAATATGGACACATGGCTGGGTTAGCTCTGTAGGAAAAATGTTGTTGTTGTTGTAGTCCTCGACATTAAAAGCAGACACGCTTTACTGGCAAGCAAACTGAATGCTAAGTTCGTCCCTGTGTTTACAAAATGACACAATGCAGTATATAGTCCAATCTTTCTAAGCAGCAAAGGAGAAATGTGGCATTTATGTTTCTAACATCTAACCCTACACGAGGGCTTGTCGAAGTCCGGACCGAACAGCAAGTCAATGTCGGACCCAGCCCATAGCTTGGGTTATGAATAGAAAACATTACGTAGTGTAACATTTTCTAATTTGAAATAAGTTTCCTTTTGATCAATAAATTGTTAGTGACGTTGAAAATACAGTAGTGGTGTTACGCGGACCGTATTTGATCCGTGATTCGTCCGGATGGACTTATTTTTACAACCAAAATGATTGTTTTGGTATTACAGAGAGAGACTACCAAAAAAGGTACCGTTGGTACAAAAGTTGACCAGGTAAACAGAGTACTCAAATCAATGTATGTTGCTTAAATGTTATCATTAAGTTGATTCAATGTTATTTTGTTATTGTCAATCGTTCTGGACCTCTGGCCTTGCATAGGAATCAGATGCTTTGAGTAATAAGTCTGAGAACCGCTGTCCTACACCCTGCTGCCATCTGTTGTGAAGAGCCCGATTACTGCATTTACACCTGCTCCCACTGCTTTACCCTGTTTTAACGAGCAATGTTTAAGGACCAGTAACAGATTGAAAACACCCTGCATGCATAGTTGAAACTATGTGGTTCAAATAGTTGAAGGGAAATAATGTTGGCTAACATATTACTTCCAAAGTATGGCTCTTTAGTCCTCTGTGCTGAAAACCAGTCCCGCTGATTTCCATGCAGGCAGGCAGTGTGAATTGCATTTATGTAAAGGCTGCTAATCATCAAATCTATCCATTTTAATAAATTAATAAAATTACTGAGACCGCTATTGAGCAGTGACACTGAACCAAATCAGTAAAGTTAATGGCTGACAAAACTAAAACAATGACTTTAAACATATATAGTTTAAGGATAGTTTAACTGAATTTTTGCATGGTAGAAAGAATTACAGGAATATAATTGATCCGTTTTGCTGTAGGACTATATATTTCTTTTGGGTTTGAAGGGAGGTGGGGGGCAAAGAAATATACCCACAGAGATGCACACGGAGCCCAGAGGTAGCTGCCTGCGTGGTGGGCAGATTAAATATCTTTTTACACTCTCTGGGGAGCGGTTAGACAGAGCACCTCTAATCCTGTCCCTATGGGAGCCCCTTGTGCCATGAATCACGCTCTCATTAAGGGCTCCAAGGCAGACAGGCGACCACGCCCCCCTCCGCTCGATGCCCAGACACCGGCCTCACCACCCCACCTCCACCCTCTATGACCCACCCCTGCACCACAGGGGGAGGTGGAGGAACCCGAGACAGAGAGTGGATGTGAGAGATAAAGCATGAAGAGAGGGAGGGAATGGAGAGAGATGGAGGGAATAGAGGCCAGACAGAAATGAGAAAGCCAGAGAAGATGACAGAAGAAATACACTGGTGATTCAGTGTTCTGGTGCAAGGAGAAAAAAATAAAAATAAATACACATACCCTGAAGCTTTGCTCCTTCCCAGAAGAAAAACATAAAACCCCTCACGCTGCCTTTCCCAAAAAAAAAAAAAAAAAAAAAATGTACGCTACAGCTGGCATTATGTAGGGCTGTCTTTCATCGCAGCTTATGGGGTTTATTTATATGTCTAAATTGTTACTCAATTGGAAAATAGGGACTAGCCTGGCACACTGATGAATGCACAAGCATCGCCTGATGAACAGAAAACTAAAAATTAAGAAGCTGCTCTCCTCTTGGGGAGTCTGCTTAAGCCAGTGGCCTGAGGGTGGTAGATGATTAATATTTATGTCACTATCCACACCAGCATACATCAATCAATCACAACCGCCCTCCCGCAAAGGGGTGGGCCAAGGATGATGTGGAAAACGAGAGATAGTACAGAGAGGGAGAGAGGGGGCAGGAAGAGAGGAATGGGCTGCTGTCATTGTAAAGGGTTGTGAACAGGTCACCACGCCTTCTGCTCCGCAACTGCAGCGCAGGAATTCAGGAACTTTAGTCGCTGTATCCAGGGGCTGGAATTAATGCATTCAAATGTATGACCTCAGAAGTGTGGTGGCATACTGATCCTGTCTGCCTTCCCACCCCCCCTAAATATTGAAAGAATGAATGAATGTGCCTGCACTTAGAATTTATGCAATGAGGCTCTAATGTGCACAGCAGATACCTTTATAGATTATGATCATGTTTAGAAAGTCAGCCGACAGTTTATTCCAATTCTCAGGACTTGATTCTCACAATTCCAAAAAGCCTGAAGTACAGCAGGTGGTCCTCTATATGGTGTGTGTATAATAGAGCTGCCAATCTTCCTCTATAATACTTTTGTTTAAACTCTGTATTACTCACCAAAATGCAATGTGTGTAATAATTATATTCTATTATAATATTTTAAAACCTGCATGGTTTGCATCCATGTTTAGATTGCTAGCAGTCTTCTTCTTCCCTGTCTTTTGCTGATCCATTGCTGCATTTTTTTGGTACATTACCACCTGTCAATCAGTGAAATAATGTGAAACCATTGGAGGAAATGGGTATGACATTACCTGCGTGCGTATGCACATGTTCCTTCTTGCGTGTGTACATTAAAAACAAAATGCTCCATAGTGCTACTAGTGGGCAAAAACTCCCCAGGGTAACTTTAAAGGCATACTATGTAACTTTTCCCTCTTCGGTCCCCCTACAGGTTGTCTCATTGGAACTACAGCTCGCACGATTGTAGTTTCATGAGACAACCTGTAGGGGGACAGAAGCGGGAACGTTACATAGTATGCCTTTAAGGGCGCTGACACACAGAGCCGATTATTATTATACCGACCCGACATGTTCAGTCGGAGACCGGGCAGTCGGGACTCACCTGGAAATGGCGAGCAGATGAGCCTCTCAAAATCTGACGAAAATCTTTTAACTAACTGACCTTTGTCGATCTGAAATGAAGACAGATTCAGCAACTGCATGGCCTATTTCTCGCTTAACCCTTGTGTTGACTTCGGGTCACATTGACCCGTTTTTAATTTTTGTTTTATATCAGAAAATATGGGACGTAAAAATAAGCGCTGAAAATGTGTAGAAGAAAATGGAAAAATTTAAAACGTTGGAAAAAGCAAAAACAAACTCTGAAAAAAGGCATCGAAAACGTTGAAAAAAAAAGTTGTTTTTTTAAAAGTTGAAGGGAAGACAACACAAGGGTTAAAATGTTTTCAGAAACACATTTCGGTGAATTATTTTAGTACAATATGAGATTGTATTCTGAACAAGCCGCCATGACAGTCTGGCTGTGAATTTCCGGAGAAAAAAGACCCATGTGACGCGTTCGTCCAATCAGCTGCCGGTTTTCATTTTCTGGGAAACAATACGGAGAAGCGCCGCCTGCTGCTATGGAGACGTATTACGTTTTGCGCACGTGCAGAGCGTACGCTCAAGTCGGCGTCGCCTCGATGTGTTTTGAGGCATTTTTTTGGACCTCGGGGACCCGACTGATCAGTCCGACTGCCTTTTCTGCCGACGGTCGGCCGTCTGGTTGGTGTGTAAGCACCTTAAGGGTTGATGTGATTTTTTTCCCCCCAAACTTTAAATATTCATGATTTAATAATGAACCATCAAATGTTGTAGATTTGAAATCAAGTTTTGAAGACTTTAAATCAAAAAGTTGATGGTGAAGCAAGAGGACACATTGTTTTTTTTAAGATATGTTGCGGCTGCCCATTGGTAACAATTACTTTTAATATCTTTTACATTACATGTCATTTAGCTGACGCTTTTATCCAAAGCGACTAACAATTGCTGTCAGAGGTTGCACGCCTCTGGAGCAACTAGGGGTTAAGTGCCTTGCTCAGGGACACACTGGTTGATGTTGATTCGAACCCAGATCACCCACACCAAAGGCATGTGTCATATCCACTGCGCCATCACCACTCCATCTTGATGAAGCTTAGTGTTGCAAGTGCTTTTCTCTCCTCAGCAAATATTTCTTGGTCTGTCATCAATCAAGCA
Organism: Zingel zingel; assembly: GCA_023566125.1. Classification (NCBI taxonomy): domain Eukaryota; kingdom Metazoa; phylum Chordata; class Actinopteri; order Perciformes; family Percidae; genus Zingel; species Zingel zingel. The sequence continues at coordinate 11,740,166 of CM042333.1, read as the reverse complement.
CAAATCAACTCCTTCTCCCATACTGTACTCTTAGCTCGACACTAGAAGGCTGTTTTCACATTCGTCTGTTGAAGTGGGAAGGTTTTTCGGAGCTTGAGTTAAATCGAGGTTCAACGACATCACAACTAATTTGGAGGCCAGTTGTGGTACAATAGTAGCCTGACAAGCCAGACCCACATCAAGACGTTGGGTCTGGGAACTCACCATTGACAGGGCTCAATCCGAGGGGCGGGATAAACTGCTGTCTTTCAAATTCTCTCTGCACGCAATAGGATAGCGCTACAACCAAGCAGAGCAACGAAGAAGGTAGCAAAGCTAGCTGATAGATTAAACTTTTGACGTATCCGGTCAGCAAAACTCCGAACACATCTTCCTTTTTTAAGAATGACTTCAGTGCCGTTCTTTGCTCTTTTCCCAAAGAAAAACTCCAAGTCTTCCAGAGTCGCGGCCAAAGCCGATTCAAAAGACCGTTGATCCCAGCAGCAGCAGCCATAAGCCCGCCCACCGACTCTATACACGATGTGATTGGCCCGGCTAGAGTTTGGCTTTTCCAGCTCCCAAGCCAACGGAGAGTTACTAGACCCCGTGGCTGCAAATTACATTTGCTGCCGCAAGGGTGCGTCTAGATTTCTAGGGTAGTACAATATGCAACTTACACATTTGTGATACGGAAACTTGAAAGCTCCAGTGCACGTACACTGAGAAGTTTTAATGGGCTAATAGAATTTTCTTTTTGAGGAATAAAGCACATAAACAGACTGGAGAGGATCTTTCATTTCAACATTCATTCATGTTCACAATGTAGCTGAAATATGCAGGCTAGTTGGGCACCATATAAACTAATCTTAATGGTCATCATATTGATCAAGACATTGAAGATCAAGCTTGAGACTGCAAAAAGAGAATGTGAGAAAACGCTGGAAGGAAATACTAGTCGAAGTCAAACTCTCAAGGACTGTCCTTAAAGCAAGTTAAGTTTCTTCTTCTGGGCCGCAGTCCCCTCGCTGTAACTCCAGACTTTGGGGCAAAGTTAGCTGAGCTGCAGTTTTTGAGAATGAAAGGAAAAACCGAAACGCAACTCCACGAGGGTCTGCCTGTCTGCTATTGTGGATATTTTTATCTGCCGTGTGTCTAAGGCCGAGACACAGTGGGAAATACGAACCAGACAACCCAAGCTGACAGTGAGGAGTCAGACTGTCAAGAGGTCTGCTTCCCCCCTCACCACCCCCGCCCCCTTGCTACAACACCCAAATGGATTGTCATATCAGATTTAGGTGTATAGGTTATTACACCCTTGGGCTCCTGTTTCCAACACACCCGTCTGAATGGCGGGATTGAGTTTAAGGACTCTCTCTTCTCATTCCCTTTCCTTGGTTCTCAAAGTTCCTGAATTCTTTGATAAAACAAAAAAAGCTCTGGCAACTCTTCTGATGAAGTGATTCGATAATAACAACAATAATAATAATATCTGGAAGATGTGACCTGTTCTAGTTCCTCCATCAATACACAATGGTGGATTTGCAGTTGCATCACAAATAAGCGCTGTTGGCTTTGTGCAAATATAGCTAAATACTGGATATAGAAAACATAAGCCTGGTATGGTCATTGGCCTGCTTAGGAACATCTAATCAAGTTGATTTATACCCAAAAGGAGGTGGCTATGACACAGTAAACTGTTGTGTTTTGCCCTCATCTGCAGGAGAAATCCAAAAAAACAGGATTTATCGACAAAACTAGGAATGGTGGTACACTTGTACTTGCCTAGTTTAACCTTAATCGTGCCCCAAAAATTTGAACGTGAAGCGTTCATGCAAGGACAAACCAATTAATGGCTTTGCTTTTGCTCCCTTTACCAAAATGCTGTTCAAAAATGCTCTTGCAATTTCAGCAATAGGCTTGTGGTCACTGTAGAAATATTTTATTAAAAAGGTGCCCTGCCACACAAAACCCTTTTTACTTGTATATTTTATAATGTTAGGTCCATATGTGTTTGTGTTATGTTGTGAATGTGAAAATGAACTGCTACCTCCTCTGTCAGCTCTAGCCACTGAAAAGTAATATGCAGAGAAATCAGGACAATTACAAAAGCTGGTCAGTCTGACGTGGTGTTGCTTGAGCTCATTACTATTCATGAGCTCAACCAGTTGCGCTGGGTAAAGGATGTTGATTGCCAGGCTCTCATTGGCTAGCTGTTAGCCAATCAGAGTCAAGCAACTTAGCTCGTTGAATATTAATGAGAACTGGCACAAAGTGAGCCGAGTCTTCCTACAGGCTTTCTATACCACGCTAGAATGGTTTGAAACAAGGTAACCAAGGCATTATTTCCCCACACAAAAAATGTTACAGAGTCCATGGTAGAACTTCAGACATTACCACAAAGTAATGAAATACGTGTGGTAGGGCACCTTTAAAAAGGAACACGCCGACTTCTTGGGACTTTAGCTTATTCACCGTAACCCCCAGAGTTAGATAAGTCCATACATACCCTTCTCATCTCCGTTCCACCGGTAGCTTAGCCTAGCACGGATCCTGAAGGTAATCAGTTCCAACTAGCCTACTGCTCCGAATAAGTAACAAAATAACGCCAACATGTTCCTATTTACATGTTGTGATTTGTATAGTCACAGCGTGTACAAATAACAAGATCACATGAGACACAGCCATCTTCTAACCGTATATAAACTGGGAACTATATTCTCAGAAAGGCAAAGCACTGCTGATCTGCTCGAGGCTTCTCAGGTGCTGCCAAGCATATCACTCCGCCCAAGTAGCAAGTAGTACCCGCCTTCAAGGAAGTTAACACTTGTCAATGGAGAGTGGCCAGACTCTATGTACGAGAGTCTGGTAGGACCAGGCTAGACTGACGCAGGATTGGCACATCAATCAAAATTAAAAGAGAGAACCAGAAAGCAGCCGGCTTTACACAGCTGGTGCCTTCAGTTGGGATCAAAACTGCTTTTCTTGGAGCATTCTTGCATTTTGTGTAAGGAAAGACACCAAACGCTTTCAAATCCCATGACTCTGTTCTGAAGTAACTGCATCTGTCAAAACTGAACAGTTTGTCAGATCCATTAAATGCTTCGCCAGTCTAGTGAGAGTGCACAAATCAAAGCTGAGGACACAAAAATCTTTAACACTACAAGGATGGATGATAAGAGGAAATGTTTCATTTCTCTCAACTCGGTACTACCTCAACTCAATTATATTCCAGATGCTGTCTAAGAGGGCTGCTACGAAACGATGAAGTTTGTTGTGATGAGAATTCCCAGGAGCATGGCTCCAACGGTAAAACATTTTCATTTTTGTTAGAGACGTATACAACAAAAGCGGTTTGTCAGTAATGTTTGCATGCATTCATCTGTGAGGGAACATGTCAGGATCTGAGCTACGCGCCACCTTGTCTGATAAAGACCATATTACAACCCCCGTCCACATCATGTACCTTGGCATACTATATTTAGATGGTTATCACAAAATAACACACACAATATAGCATCTGATACCATAAGAGACACCAATCACTGACAATGGCTATTGCTTGACCGAAAAAAAATTTATTGATTTATGGATTACAAACAATTGTTGTTTACCCACATGCCTAGGAAATGATGAAATGGGATACTATGAATGCATTTGCAGGTGGGATCAAGTGTGTTTATGTCTGTGTGTGTGGGTCTTGTAAGAGACAACATAAATATCAAGCCCCAATGATATGAGTGCTGCCAAATAACCTGTTGGGTTTAATTATTATAAATAAATTATATATATATATATATATATATATATATATATTTTTTTTTTTGTTTTTTAAACAAAACAGTTTAATCAATGTTTTGAATGCAATCATCTGTGCAAAAGTAAACATGCTGATTACATGAGGGCCACAGATTAGCGTGAGGTCTAGTAATAATGGAACACTAGCTGCACTCATGGACTTTCGTCATGTTTTTGTTGGATCATGTTGTTTGTGTCATGATTGGCACCAATTTAGTTGCTCTCCTTGAAGTTTCTTCCACTTTTACTGTTCAAGGGGTTTTCTTGGGTAGCTTTTCCCTTCCTTTCTTTCTATGCGAGGGTCAAAGGATGTTGTATGATGTTCAGATTGTAAAGCCCTCTGTGGCAAACTATAACAGAATTGACTTACCGGTAATGTGACGCATTTTTTAGGCTTCATATTTTTTTTGTCACATACAGCAAACATCTCTTCACTATCTGCTAGCTGCCTGTCCTCTGAACACACAGTCTCTGTAGACAGCCCAGGCTCCACAAACGGCAACAAAATCAAACTGCACCAACCTGCACAACGAACCATAACAAACAGTGCTAGCAGACAGTGAGGAGATGTTTGCTGTATGTGACGGAAAATGTTGTAGCCTAAAAACGCATAAAAAGAGCACCTTTAAGTTTATTCCTCCTTTTAGGGTTAGTAGTAGTATTATCTAAGAGGAAAGGTAATTAGGCCAATTTCATTTAAACTGAAAGCTAGTTGGGGGTTTTATATTCATGCCGAAATAGAGCGGTTCAAACAATAATCCTCTTTTAAAAGTCTATTATCTATTTTGAAGCTTTGCTGACAGACAAACAGTGTCTTGTGTTATGTTGCCACATTTCTTAATATAGTTTGGTTGGGGTCAGCCCAATGGTCCCACAGCCCTATGTTCCCACATTTCTAAGGGAGAGAATACCGCTGCAGTATTGAATAATTGGAGCCCAGACGCAATTATGTAATTTTCTAAATTTCTGATCCTCTGAATAAAAACAGAAAATTGGAAAAACAGTTTAAAGATCCAATTTTTTAATGTGTCAAGGTGGAAAAAATGAAAAATTGGATATTTGAACCCATTTTTCTGTTTTTCCAAATGTCCGTTTGTGCTTAGACAATTTAACTGAGGAGCGTTACACTGACCCCACAGCCCTATGCTCCCACATTTCTAGGACATTTTCAAAATTAGGTCTTGTGTTCCTACATTTCCCTTCAAGGGTTAGGGTGGGTTGGGGGTTAGGCGAACATAGGGCCTAATTTTGAAAAACATCTTAGACATGTGGGAACATAGGCACGCTCCCGTTTGGTTTGGCGTTTGCTCCATGGAGGAGAAGTCGAAGCTCAGCGGAAACCAGGAGAATGTCAGCAGTGTTAACGTTACCTTGCAGTGTTGAGTAAAGGGTGTTTAGTCCCGACCAGCTTCCTGACGTACATGGCAACATTACTGATTTCATCGCTGAGCAGGCAGCGCAGACTCATGAAGGAGGTAGGATATCCGACGATCCTCTCTGCGTCGGAGACCACTTTAGTCCAGTTAGCAGGGTCAGAGCCGGAGAACAGACTCAGCGTGCTCTGTCCTCGGCTGGACAAAGCCCTGCAGGTAAGTCGTGACCATGAAGCTGGAAACATTTCCTCTCTCTCTCTTTCTCTGGCTGTAAGGTTTTTGTACTTTGAGACAGTTGCTCAAATTGCCATTCACGTACCTGCCACCATATTTAAATAGTATCAACAGATTCAGCCTCTAACGTTGCAAAATGTTTTTAAACAGTGCCGCATTTGTATTTTTTTAAGCTGTTATCCAAACAAATATATAGTGTCACAAGCTATGTTTCACAACACACGACCTGTCCCTGCGAGCCGCCATCTTCAGACGCGTAATACGTTACGTCGTTGTAAAACGTAATGACGGCTGTTGCCAAATTCCGATACGCCCCCTTATACGGAGAACACGTCCGGCAAAACTCCATTAGAAAATTATACACTTTTACATTCCCTGTTTTTTTTGGTCAAAGTTCAACACTGATAGAAGATGACATTACGCTATTTATACTTTGCATGTCCCAGTGCTTCATTCGGCAAGTGTACGATATACAAAGCGTCCCTTTAGGTTAGTCTAATATAAACTTTTACACTTGATTCACACCTGTCGTCACCGTCCACCACTGAAACGGTTGCACAGTGTGATTGTAGAAATACAAAGCGCGTCAATTATTTTTATTTTAGAAATCTCTGGTTGGGAAGGAGTAAAATGATCATTCACTCGCCACCAACAACCAGGTGCCAACCACAGGGTTAGTACCTGTACCTGGTACCTGTAGCTCTCTCAAGTTAGATGGATATGAACATATTTGAAATGTCTATTTTTCTAGGTAAATTACCAAGTATAAACCAGTAAACTAGTTAAAAAAAAATCTTTTTAAACCACTAAATGTGTTGTAAATTATGTGTGACAGTTAAAATGTTTTGTCTATACATTTGGGTTGCTTTGCTTTAAAAACAAAAGTGTAATTGAATATAACATTCCAGAGATGATCAGTAGTGAGGGTACAAACCAATAAACTAATTATATTTTGGGGTTGGGATTAAGATTATTACTACATAATACATGAAGATATATTTAGGCCAACAAAATGTAAACTGATACATTCAGCAGACTGTGCAGGAAGGGGCTTAACACACTGCACCTATGTTAAGTAATCTGATGGCCCATCTGCTTTCCATTTGCAGAGGATGTTATGATTTTCACATCACATCACTTATTGTAGGAGAGACCCCTTAATGTAATATTTTTGTATATTTCTGATATACAGTTCTTTTTTTTTTGATACTGCCTCACAGTTTGTTCTTCATTTAATTGACACTGAAACATCAGTGACATGTTGTGTGTTTCTTTGTTTCATATGAAGTCTGAATTTATAAATCAAGAACATGCTTCGTGAGACTTTATGCCGATGTGGAAACACAAAATCTGTCTTAGTTCAGTCCTATCTCGTTATGTGTTAACCAAAGTCATATTACAAACCACAAATTTGAACTTCTTGTAACTCAGCTGAGGTCACATACGATTTGAATACCAGATAAAGAAAAATGTAACCATCCATTTAAACCAAAGTGTTTAAATTGTATTTGTTTAAGTATGTTTCAGGTCATGTAATACAATCCTTGTGACAATATGACCACAGTATGATAGGGAAATGCCCCAACAGCGTTAGGTTTAACAATGCTTTCATTGAATCCTACTCCATCTGCTTGTTACTGGACTAGAGAGAAATTCTGTCAAGGACAACTTAACATGGAGCTGCAGTCTCCTTTGCTGAATAGACTTACAAAACAATCACACATAGTGTATATTCATGTATTATATGCTAAAGGAAAACTCTATTTGGGGGGGTAGAGTCATTTTTTTGTGTTTTTAGAAATATATGTTACAACAATGTTTACTTATAGCAAAACAATTACACCAAAATCCACATATGCTTTGTTGCAAGACCAAGCAACAATTAAAAAAAAAAAATTAAAAAATAGTCACTTTCTTCATATATTCTTCTCACACACCTACAGCACAGTGTCATCAGAAGTATTACAGTTAGGCCTATATTACACTAAGCCAAACTGCTGTAGCTGGAGGGACAGTATGAAGAAGGAATCATATGATGCAGGTGAGCTGCTGGTTTGCAAGGCAGGGTATGAGCAGCACTGTAACACACAATTCATCTCACCCTGACCCTGCATCACGGTTCACAGCTCCTGTTTCCGCTGATTTTCTGGCTCAAATGGGTGTCACAATCTCATGAGCAGCGGCCCCACACCCAACCCCGCACTCTCAGTGGCTTTACACCTGCAAACTCATTGTAATTCCAGCTAAAGTCAGAGGACAGCATGTAGCACACAGATGAAACAGGCAAATTCACGCCCAAAGCAAAACTCATTTATTACTCATGTGTAACTGTTTCATATGCCAGTAATGACCCTATTTTGCATGAACTGAGTTGCTCTTAGCTGAGAAACCCACTGCCACAACAATATCAAAACAAGTCGTTTCAACATTTTTGATAAGCTCTGCAGGACCAAATTAAAACAACTGTACAAAAACATACATCTTAATGCATGTGTATGTATATGTGGAGATATATGTACATGATTGTGCATATGTGACCATGTGTATGAGTATAGACCGTTTGCACAGCAAACATTTTGACTTGTCATTGCAGGAAAAACACAGGTGAAACGAATGTTGTTAGGCTCAGTTCTTAGGTGTTCCAGTATGCCATGACAGTGAACCAGCATGCATAATATCAGGACCCTAGTGTATACCAGCTCACCTAAATGGAATTAAGTCGTTTTAAAAGTTATCAATTACACCTGTGCTTTTCTGAAGTGTCCGCTGTGAAAAAGGTCTGCAGGCCTAGCATGCACCTGTATGTTTCCATGTGAGACATATATGCAGGCTGTGGAAACACTTAAGACTATGTACTGCATGTATCTACATTATAACATTATTTTTTGGAATTCATTTTTTTAAAAGAATGGATGACTAACTGTTATAGTACAACTCTTAGACTTAGACTGACATGTAGATGTTCAAGTTCAAAGTTATAATTGATCAGTCCAATAATGTGGGAAAAACTTTATAAATCAGTTTTAGAATTGTTTGTTCTTGAGCTCAGTTATTTGGGACATGTTGAAAGTAGCAAACTACAAAACGGCTCTAAGTGTGATGTGGTTTGAATCTAGCCTAAATGCCTTTGTTACGTCCTCAATCTTCCTTGACTTTTACAAGACCCATGACTGAACTATGGGATTCCTGCAAACATGTTTAATTAGGACAAATGGAAAACGGAGAAGCCTCTTAGCTTTTTTGTGCCATGCACGTTGTCATGAGGGAGCAACCTGATGGAGAAGAAGCAACACTCTGAAGACCAAAACATGCTTATTTTGAACATGATGGTTCAGACATTACAAAATCAACACACCTAAAAAGTTTATTTTGGCCTTGAGAGAATGGTGAGCCTTTTCACTCACTATGATGAAGGATTTGTTTTAGGTTGCACTTCTATTCTGATTGCACATTTCTTTTTCTTAGTTAAGAAGACTGCCATTATCATGCACCTGCTCCAGATACTCCTGAATTTCCACTCTAATAGGCTATTTCTCGTTGAAAGAGAAACACAGCCATGCTTTTAATCCCTGGAACATCCACTGACCTACTGATGTGTCTTTAAGCAAGGCACTGCACCCGCTCCCCCTGCACAGTTGCTCTGCTAACTGACAGTTTCTGGGACTGGAACTTCTTGAGTGTGTGTGGTGTTAAATGACTGAAGCAGTGAAGTCTGTAACCGATAGAAAGAGCCAATTTCATTATGACCAACACCAGCAGGTTTTAAGACTCCCCTGAAGAACAATGTGTGACTGAATGACTGTGTGCGGGCACCTGTTTGCTGCTCGCAGACTGTCACCATGAGGGAGCAACGTTAAGTGGATGTGACTGCTCTGATTGCACTCCATGGGAAAGCGAGAAGAAATAGCCTACCTCTGATCATCAACGCGTCATATAATGTTTCAACGGACGCCCCTCCCCCTGTCTCGTTTTTTCCCCTCACTCAACCTCTCCTTTGACTCACAGAGGCGGCTCACCACTGGTGCACGGACCGTGGAGGATACGGGCAGAAGATGGCTGACATAGCCGCGCACCGCAAGCCCTCGGCGGCATCACCAGCGTCACACGGGCCGCTGAAAAGCTGCAAGACATCCGCCGTCTGGCGACTGTAAACAGCTGCCGCTGCCTCTCTCACCCCCCTCCTCACCCCTCCTCACCGCAGAAGTATCTCAGAGAAAACATGGCAGAGATGGAAAAAGAGGGCAGACCTCCGGAAAATAAAAGAAGCCGAAAACCAGCTCACCCGGTGAAAAGGGAAATAAATGAAGAGATGAAGGTAAAAGGGGGTCTGTGCCCAGTTGCATGTGATTACGCGTGGAAACAGAGTGGTTGTGAGGAGCGTGCATGTCTGTAGAAGCACTAAACAGGCGTCCTCAGTGAAAATATACGATACACTCAAGTGCAATTGGCTGCATGGTAGTCAAACTTTGATTTCTGATTTTTTTTTCACCCAAGTTCTATTGTCATATATTCACGCTGCATGCCTGCCTGAGCAGCGCACCCTGCCAGTAAACCGCCTTGCACAATGGATGCGGCACCCATTCACTGCTACTGTAGTAAGTTTTGAATCAATGAGGAATACAGTGTACGTTCCTGTCGCTTCATGTCATAATTCGCCGTTTGTGTGCCCTGTCTTTAATGGCTTGTCCAGAGTTAATGGAAAATCCAGTGCGTCAGTGAAGGCGTCAACAGTGCCTCTACTATTACTATTAATACTGTTACACTACGGCGCAACGGAGAGCAGCCAATGTGCATAATTAGTATAAATCAATGGGGGAACACTCGCCTATCCGCGACGCTTTTGCGCTTCCATGTCGACTGCGTGGGTTTGCCTCTGAGTAGAGGTTAGTGTTTATGTGTGTTGCCCAGCTGCCCAGAGGCGTGCGATCCAGATGTGCGTCTGTGAGCTTTACGCACTCGACAGGAGCACATTGTCTCCTGTGTTCGGCCTGCACGGTTCTATCCCAATATTTACCCACACGTTTAAATATTCGTGTTTTTTTTTTTGTTGTTGTTGTTGTTGCTCGGTGCACATTGTGATATTTGAGCCCTGAGCTCCGTGCGGTTCATTGTGGAGAAAGAAAGTGTTCCTGGCATGTGTGTGTGTGTGTGTGTGTGTGTGTGTGTGTGTGTGTGTGTGTGTGTGTGTGTGTGTGAGCGTGTGTTTGTGTGAGGCAGGCTGTGTGTCCGCTTTGTCTCCATCTCTTCATTGTTTGTACACATTTGGCTGGAGACACATATGCACTCAGTGCTCTGCTGTTGTTGGTGAATATGCAGGGGATCACATCGGGAATAATTGGGGAAATTGTGATTTTAGGTTGTCAGAGGAAAAGCTAGGGTGCTGGCTTTGAGCGAGTCCTGAAACAACCCTGACTGGAATAAAGCCTTTTTTGTATTTAGACCTTTCCAAAATACCAGCCGCTTCATGTATCACTACTTCTTCTCTCTTACTGTAAAACAGAAAATATATATATATTTCATTGATGACTATCTAGATGCTTTGTTGGTGATTATCCTAGAGCAACAAGGAACTATTAATGTAACCTAATACAATATATATTTAACAGTGTAATATACAGTACTGTGTTTTTTAACCCTTGTGTTGACGTGGTCACATTGGCCCGTTTTTAATTTTTGTTTTATATCAGAAAATATGGGACGTAGAAATAAGCGCTGAAAATGTGTAGAAGAAAAATTTAAAAATTTAAAACGTTGGAAAAAGCAAAAAGAAATTGTGAAAAAAAGGCGTCACAAATGTCAGAAAAAAAGTGTTTCTTTTCAAGGTTGAAACGAAGACAACACAAGGGTTAAGTCTCTTTTTTGTTGTTGAGTTTTCCACTTATTGCAGCTGCATTCAGAGTTGTCCTTGCTTGTTACCTAAAACTGCATTGGAGGTGTAGGGAAAGGGAATTTCTTTCAATGACAGAATTTTACCTGCTTGTTGAACAGGACATGTTTCTTGATAGAATAATAAATAAATAAAAAAAGTCATGGTCCTCAGTTTGAGAAGAAATACAGTTAACCCATTCTCCTGTTGTCTGGAAGGGAGGGATGGAGGGCAGGGGCTGTGTCAGGCAGGGTCTCGCCATGGAGACATTTCCTTATTTCTTATCAGGGGAGCACTTGAGGTAGTCTCAGTGGAGCATTTATAATGGATGAAATCTTTATGAGCATCATTTAGCCACAATAAAGTGCTGTCTGTCCAGGTTTTATTTGCTCATTTTTTTATCATTACAACAAAGAGCAAATATTACCATAAATCTATTTGGACTGTAAAAAAAAATCAAATTAAATGTGTCCTCATATAATTTATATGATTGGCCAAGTCATTATATGATGTCAGTCATCAGAAATGATGTTTTATTTGCAGTTACGTTTTGCTGTCAGATGATGGATGCTGTAGCACGGGTCATCATTCAGGGATCAGTGAATTGACATCTCTTGCAATATGTTTCGCAGAGCAGACGTTTCAGTTAAACATCTCATTTGATGAAAGCAGCTTAATTTGACATTTTGATTTGGAAGCGCTTATAGTAACTGTGATGAGTCTATTGTGGATCTGAGTTTGGAATATAAAGATGTACCCGACCAAATAAAAATGGCAGTTTTTTAGATATGCCAATACAAAATACAGCAGATATGGTATTGTATCGTTGGTGCGTAGGGAAAAACACCACTCTCCCGTGACACCTCCAGTATCTCCGTCAATACCAGGGGAAGCTCCTGAATGGCGCAGCAGATGTGGTTAAGGTGTCAAAACACTTTCAAAGGCTAAACAAGTTCGATTGTAGCTCATTACGCAACCTTGAATTTCATCTCCTATTGCACACACACACACACACACACACACACACACACACACACACACACACACACACACACACACACACACACACACATATATACACATACACAAAGCGGCTGTCTACAGATTTAATTTAGGAAAACACTGATCTACAGATAGAAGGTAGGGAACAGCTAGTTAGCCGCAGCCTCTCCTTCAATACCTTCATTGTTATTGTGACATTATGGGTGTTAATAACTTCAATGATGTTAAACAAATACGGATGTTTCTGATATGATATAACATTGTAGGTCATTGGCTGGTTATGAGAGCATTGCACCTCAGACTGTAAACCCGAACCCAGCATTACGAGCTGCAGAGTTGTAGCTAATTAACACTATGACATGGTTGCATGCTTATGACCTAGAATAGTAAGTGAAGTTTAATGAAGTGATTTCCTGTAGAAAACTTCTTCTATCCCAAGTGTTCAGAACAAAAAGACCCAGTTTGTTCCCTTCTCTCATCTTTAATATTTCAGACCAAACACACACAAACACATACACACACACACACACACACACACACACACACACACACACACACACACACACACACACACACACACACACACACACACACACACCCACACACACACAATGTGCCCTTGTGAGGGATCATACTCCGCAAAACCAAACAGTCTGACAGTGTTTCCTTCATCTGGCTGCTTAATGTGTGCCATGGTAAAATAAGCCCCGGCGAGTAATCAAGGACAAGGAGGAGTGGGCATGGAGGGGATATGAGAGGCTGGAGAGTGGGGTAAGAAACAGTGGAGAAAGGAATGTATACAGCGCTGGGCTGGCTTAGCTGTAAAACCTGTAACCTGAGTGTCTCTGTTGGATCAGATATCAAGGAAAGTAGAGGGAAATGAAAGCAGAGGAGAGGGAGAGGGAGAGGCAGCGGAGGAGAGAGGGAGCAGGGGAGTGGAAAAGTAGAGAAGTGGAGGAGGAGGAGGCAAAGGGAAACTTGGCGTGTGGATTCGGGAATTTTATCACGGTGTACAGTGACCTGCTCTGGTTTCTACCCGCAAGGTATCCAATTCCCACCATCATCATTACCACAAGCCCTGCTGGCCACGGCTGGGTCTTACTGGAGGGAAACAAGGGGGGGAGACTGTGGAGGTTTTAAATGTGTTTTTATTACGATCTGCTGCTGAATATATGGCAGAGAAGTGGCAGCTTGTGAATCTGTCATGAAAGTATCATGAATGCGTCACTAATTATCCTGCAAAGGCTCTGTACGACCACCATCTTGTCTTTGACTGTTATTCTGGCCGATGATAACAAGGGCAAAGTGGGTATTTTTCTGCTAAAGTCTTTTTCTTTTTAAATGCACCAAAATATCATCGTATCAGAGGTCTAACCCACAGTGCGCAAAGATGCATCAGCAGAGGCAGAAGAATTTCAAAGATAATGGCACAAATAGCCTTAATTGTACACAATAATCATAAAAGATCACACACTGTGTTCATTGAGATGCCAGTTTATAAAGTGCACCAAGCTATTGCAATCCAATAATGACACATGGGGGTGGTTTAAATGTTAGAAACACTTTTCAACATATCGAGATACAATTCAACAGCGCAGGTGTCCATGAAGTTGATTTAAAACCTCTGACATCGTATGCTGCTGTCTCTAGCTATGCCTCCATCCACCAAAGGGATAATTAAGCTTCTATTAGTCTAGTTTATGAGCTCGCCCAAAGGAGAAAAAAGAAAGAAATCATCAAAAGGTGTTAAAAATGTACCAACTAATGCTCACACAAAACATGTTTGGCATCTCATATACATGGACACGTCAGACAGCAGGTACAACAATATAAGGAGGATAATAATAATAGGAAGAGTACGTTATTTCTTCCTTAGTACCGCTATAAAAACAGCTTTTAATAATGTCTTCGGCCATTACTTGACTGACGCATTGATTAGCAAGTAATCAGTTCTGTCATTATTATTTATTCAATCAGTTCGCTTCCATTGCTACTGCTTTGTGGACAAAATAAGACCTCATGTGTTAAATGCTGCAATATTCATTACACCCCACAGTACCAGTGCATGAACCAATACGGTGATGATTTTGTTATTCTTGGAGCCTTTTCATCAGTGGGGTTAAATACTTTAAATGTTTATTCCAAGGTGTATGTCACAGGAAAGACCACACTCTGATGGACATTAAAGGAATTTCTACTCGGAGAAAAGGATGTGCACAGTCAGTACATTTCATAGATTGATATGTTAGTCTGATGGTGGCACTAGAGTTTAGCTCTTGTGTGTCCAAAATGGAAAAAGGGATTGTCCTTTTGGCAGCATTAATGAGTTAGGTAAACGTTATGGCATGATGTCTACTAGATTTGTACATTTATTGTGTACAAGTGACAATTTTGTTCTGATGTTGGTTCTATAAAAAAAAGAAATTGTGGAAATCATCAAAACATTGAGATTTATATTTATTTATTTTATTATATCTGGTGACCATGAATACCAACAACAAAACTCAGGGAGCTCCTGCCTTTTGGTTTTTGAGATAACACTGTCATGAATCAAAACTTTTGTCTTGATGAATGCAGAGAACAAAATGTCAGGGTTTAATGGTCAACAACATAATGGACAGACCAAGTGAAGTCACCATCCCAGGACAACTTTTCTTACTTGTTACATAATAATCTTAGTACGGCATCTTGAAACACAAACTGCACTTCCAGTTGATCTGTTTAGCAGGAGGCTAGACTTTGGGGTGAGTAAAACATGATAAAAAAAGAGATTTTGTCCGTGTTAAACCAGCTAAAAAGGCTATGCATCCAGTGTGAAATATGGACATCTGTAACTGCCTCTGTGCCTCTAACTCCTCTTCCCCAGCTCACCCAGAGCCAAAGTTGGTGCCGCTGCTTTGATGAGCAGCCAACCAGGATTAGATTCCACTCTTAATATTAGACCCACTTTCTCAAAGTAGTAAGGTGACACAGAGGACAGGATGGTCGGAAGGAATGGGAGACACAGAGAGATGCTGTGTTTTTGTCTATGTGATGTGGTTATTTTACAGCTACATCCGTTTTATTCAGGAGTACATTCAGGTTGGGTTATGCTCCAACTCATTTGTTCAATAGGAGGAAGTTTTTATCCGAGCAGTTGGGCTAGTTGCTGCAGTTGGGCTTGCTGGTTTCTGCAACAGTAGTCTCGCTTTGCCAGACCCTCCTCCAAAGCGCGCTGAAGGAGAGTCTGGCTACTCCACATAGCATTCGGGGATGGGAGGAAAACGTGCTCTGGTTTATTGGCATTTCTTTAAACCGGAGAAAAGCCGCCTTGCCGCTGCAAAATAGGCTCAGAAGGAACTTGTTTTGGTAGAACGTGTACGTTTAAAAGTTGTTTTAGTCATGCAACAGAAAACTCAGATTGGACAAATCGTCTAGCTGGCTGTCTGGATTTACCCTGCAGAGATCTGAGAACAGGTTAACCATAGTCCTCATAAATCGACCCGACTACCTCAACAATGACCATATTAGAAAACTCTCAGTTTAGATATCATGCATGTCCTTTAACTCATCAATTATTTTAAGAATTGTGTGCAATGCAATGTGTGTAAGGCTTGGAAAAAACCCACACTTTAGGGCCACTTGCATTTGCACCTGTGTACTATTTACTGCATCCAGTTCATCTGACCTGCGTGTATGTGAAATTTGGAAGGAAACCCTTGTGAGTACAAAGAAAACATGCAAATGCCACACTGAATGGACAGGAATTGAATTGCCCCCACAGTTTAAATCAAGAAATGTATTGACCATTTCACTTAAAACTTAAAGGTCCCATTTTGTAAAAAGTGAGATATCCTTTTTTTTATTATAAAGCAGGCCTAGGTGCTATAAAAATACTGTGAAAGTATCAATACGCTCAGTCCACAGAGAAATGCCCACAGCCTGTTTTCAGAAACTGTGCCTTTAAACCTAGCTGTTAGGACTTCTGCACGGTTGTGATGTCACAACTATACCATATATATATATATATATATATATATATATATATATATACAGTATGTATGTAAAAGGTGCCGCTACAGTGCCGTTACAGTACCTCCCCAGCTGCAGGTGTGGAAGACCAGAGCAGATTGGGCTTTTTCGGGAGGGGGACTTAAAAAGACAGACTCTAACATTGAGCGTTTTAGACAGAGTTTTATACAGGTATATTCACACAGACAGTAAAGAAAATGTAAACATGTTCTGGTAGAAACCCAAAATACAAGTATGAATAAACAAATGACTACATATTTTGCTCCCTGGTGCAAAACGCCATGGAAACAATGGGTGAAATACGATTTTGTATATTGCTGTCAAGACCTTTAGCTCTGCTCTGAAAGTGGTACTAAATCTGACTCCCAGGAACCTTCAGGCAGAGTGAGCACTGCTGTCACTCAGCATTGTTCAAGCACAAGTGCTGTTACATTTGCAAGCATGAGCTGTCCTCATTAACAGCCTTCACTGCTTAAACCAGCATTTTTTTTTTTTAAATCTCTCTGAAAAGAAAATTGAGATTTTAAGTGTTCGGATTAGACTTTAAATTCTGTAAATAATCGCTACAAATCCTTTTGGACGCTGATACTCAGAATTCCAGATGTTCACACTCAAGTGATTGCGTGAACTGCATTGAAACGTTCCTACAGACAGTTGCATGCATGCTGTTTCTCATCACAACAGAATGGAGCTTTGACTTCACCTGTCATTGACTCGATCCGTGCCCTGCACCTTTGTGCCACATCTACCCACTGACCACCACCACCACAGTGGTTTTTCATAACAGGCAGATCAATGATTCCTGTCATTCTTCATTAATAATGCCTCCCCAGCATTTAGACTAAAAGTCCTTCTGCTAAGTGTGGCGAATTCACTTCTGCACAGAATATCAGAACCAATATGCTCTGTATGAACAAAGCAAAATAGAGCAGTGCTACTATTCTAAGATACAAATACAGCACATCAAGAATTTCTCTCTGAAATGCTTGGAAACAGAGTGAATGTGCTGATAAAGCAGGAGGAAATCTGTCTCTGTCACAGCTATACTGTGCCACGGTGTCTCAAATATGCAAAGAGATACCCCTGCCCCAGTCTAAACAAGTGTGTGTGCGTGTGCGTGTGTGTGTGTGTGTGTGTGTGTGTGTGTGTGTGTGTGTGTAAGCAATATCCAAACTGTGCTTTGTGTAGGTGCTCTGTTAATTAAGTTTGTATCAAGTGATTGAGTCAGTGGACCAACCTGTTGTCTGCAGGCTGTGTCAGCGTACATGATGAGCCATTTCTTTTATTTATATTTAGAGCTGCATAAGGTATACATCATATTCATCTCGACTGAGACCTTGTAGTTTCACTTTATTTGCCCAAATTAAATTCTGGTTTCAGACACGGTCACTTTTCCACCCACAGGAAATCACGAATCAATGCTTCAGTCCAGCCTCCAGCAGTGAGTGTTCACTCTCCAGAGAAATCTGCACTCAAGTTAGAGTTTTTTTTCTCTTTCTCTCATCTTATTTGGTATAAAATATCGAAGATCGGCCTGTTTGAAAGACATGAACATAACCTGCTGAAGGCACTTCACACCTAGTTTTTTTTTTTTATTTGTACTGCCCAACATGTGAAGTTGTCCAGTGCACCTGTAAAGTTAATACGGATGCTAGGTCTATTACGTATGTCACGTCTTCCACCTTTCTTTCCCTCTGAGATAGCAATGATCTGTAATAAATCAGCGTTTATTTCCTGCTATATTACGGATGAAAAGGCAACAGTGACGGCTAATACGATAACATCTTTGTTTTACAAATAATCTACAGTGGAGGCTGGTTAGGCCACAATCTGAATTAGCTTTTCCCCCTTTTTCTCTCAGAATGAGCAATGGTTTGAAGACAACTAAAGAAAACAGATGCAGATACTCTCTTCTCTTCTGCGGATGTGCGTGTCTATATTTTGCTGTTAAATTTAGATCAGCTAAGAGTCAGAGATGTGCTGGGTGGCACTCAACCACTCCGACATGATCACTCCGGCTCTGACATATCGACAGGAGCTGTCTGTTATTGACATTTAACTGCTTGATGTAATGACTGATGAGTGTCGGCGGTCACCATGATAAGATAATGTACAGAGTAAAGTGGGACTGGCTATAAAACAATGAACTGACTCAAGTCTTGTCAATTTGATCTAGGGCAAGCACACAAATGGCAAGACAAGGCGGGTCATCTCCGTGGCAACAGACTGTAGTGCTGTGTGCTAACTGACAGGCACGTCCGTTACCTCAGGCTAATTTAGCAAAAATTTGAGCTGGATGTGTTTTGCATTAAGAGAATATTTTACAGAAATGTATTCAGCAGCAATATGCGGAAAACATTTACAGCGCGGAGGAGCAGTGTTCCCATAGCATGGAGTTCAGTGACCTGTGATGTTTTATCGCATAGACCAAATAATTACAGCAGATTCATCCTCAATCGCTGCTGTAGTTTGTTTCCAGAAAGAACATTTTCATCTATGTTTTAGAGTCGTTTGATAGCTGAACCATTTACCATAGTTAAGGGTTCAATAAAGAGACGCTTCTGGGAATATTCCAGCTGAGAGGTGTATGGTGATAATGGGCTGTATGCATTAGTGGGGTTATGGTTTTGTTTTGAGTACAGTGTTTATTGACTGTGTTGTGAGAGGCTGTTATGGAGGAAATACTTTTATGTTTCACCTGCATAGGGTTGTATTGATTTTTGCATACCTGCACTAACTATCTGCATACCACTCTGCATTGCTGTGCTGCTAGTAAATGTTGGGACTTTACTGTCCCGCTCACGTTCTTTTTTTATTTTATGTTTTTACTGTGTTGTGATTGGTTGTTAACTGTGATGAATTAGAGTACTAAAATACACTCGTGTTATTAGTAATGTAGTGTATCTACTTATCTACAATAATATTTAACCAGTAAAATGTTAAAAACCACAGGAAGTACAAAGTTTTTCCCTTTCTTACCTGAGAGTCACATGAGCACATCGATGCATTGTGTTTGTGCGCTAAATATGAAGCTATAGCCAGCAGGCAATTAGCTTAGCTTAGAATAAAGACTGGAAACGGTAGAAACGGCACAGTAACCCTGACAGAACCTCGGCTTGTCGTTTTTTACACTTTGGTTTTTTTGTACGGTGTCAACAAACGAGATGTAGCACTGCTAGCGTTTTCTTTCAACTTTAATCAGAGCCAGGCTAACTGTTTCCCCTTGCTTCCAGTCTTTTTGCTAAGCTAAGCTAATCACCTGCTGGCTGTAGCTTAATATTTAGAGTACAGCTATGACAGTGATGCTGAGCATAGAGTAGTATCAATCATCTAACTCCCCGTCAGAAAGCAAATACGCGTATTTCTAAAAAATTCTGCACTATTCCTTTAATAATCAGCAGCTATGGTGGGCAAGTCCTTACAAACTAATGCTGCACAGTCTTAATGCTTCATATTATGCTCATTTTCAAAATCATACTTGCATTATGGGTTTCTACTAGAACATGTTTACATTTTCTTATGCTGTCTGTTTGAATATACCTGTATATTTCATTTGTCTAAAACGCTCAGTTTTAGTCTCTTTAAGACCCCCTTGACTTGCCTTAAATTTCTTACTATTTATTTACAATATCACTTCTCATCATCACGCTCATCATCAGCACTTCTTGTATCGAAGGAATTACAATTGAAGTATGATATTTTCTACATGAAAGCATGAAGACCTTTGGCTTGAGTCTCACCAGCCAACTGTTTGTGTTGCAGAGTTTTGCAGAGAACACCATGAACGAGCTGCTGGGCTGGTATGGCTATGACAAGGTGGAGCTGAGAGACTCTGACAACCTGGAGATAGGGGAGACGCCACAGCACATCTCTGTCCTCAAAGGTATGGAACTCTAACGTACAATACACCATTTAAGTGTTGTTTTTTTTTATTAAAAAAGAGCATGCATTTCTTGACTGGTTGTCCCGGCAGTCAACACTCTCAATTGCTTCATTGTCCACCATGAGATTGTGTACTGCGTTAAAAGAGAAAGAAATGAATGAAAATATGAAGTGCTTATGAATGGATTGTGTACGTAACCTAACTAAGACATCTGTGCGTTAGTGTTAAAGGCCCTTAAATCTTAAATGATGGAACAGCTTCTAACAACAAGTAATAAGGGAACATGAAGACACTTTTTTTCCTGCCAAAGTTTTACAAGTTTAGGTTAGTACATATGGGATCTGTATGTCTGTTCTTTTTATCACTGGTTAGAATTTTCACATTCCAATACAATTAGAGTAACTTATGTTACCTGATCTGTCAATCTTATGTGAAGCCACATCCAGTCCTGACTTTTTTTGAGTGTGAAACTAAAAGACTGTTAAAAGACTGCTAAAAATAATGTTTTTCTGAACATTGAAACCTGCGTTCATTTATTTTTTTTGCCAATTGGGAGCAATGCAGTAAGCTGCAAACATCTTATAGAGTTGATATGCTGAGCGAACAGTTGCCTACATACTCATCCAGGAGACACAGAGCAACATAAGCATTCATTTGGAGTCACATTTGTTTCCACCTCACAAATCTGAGCCTAATATTCGCTCTCCTTTTAGCTCTGTTTTGGTCTCCACAAACCCCTGAGGGAAATATCTGAATCATTAGCTGCTAAATGCTCCATTATGTTAACCAGCTAGTTGCTAATCAATCTGCCATTTAGTGCTGGGCAGTTAGTGTACAGTCCAATCCAGTTTTACAGCTGCCTGCTTCAACAAGAACGGGATGAGAGCGGTGAGACTGAACCAAAATAGTAAAGTTGTGTGCTGGAAAACCAGCTACTATGCTCTGCACTGCAGCATTGTATGATAATGAAATGTCTGGGGTGCTTTAAAAATGAACTTTTCCAAGTCAAACATTATTGTGCCTCGTATGGTAAAAAGTGACCCTTTATGTCAAATTGTAGGCATACTAGGCTCTCACAGTATGGCAGGATTTGCCACATATCATCAGTTGTTCAGTAACACTTTATTTTGCTCAATTTCCCCTTTCTAGAAAACTTGTTGCCAAAAATCCCAGCTTCAAGAGAGAGCAGCGAAGCCTCTCCAGATCGAGCCAACAGCTCCCAGTCTTTGCCAGCCTCCAGGAACGGAGTCACAGAGTCCTCCACCACTCCGTCCACCTCCATGCCCAGCACCAAGGAACATGGCAACCTGCCCATCATAGTCCCCATGATCCCCCCGCCACTGATCAAGCCCCCTGCAGGTAGGGAGCACTGACACCTTTTTGGAAAGACATACAGGAGATGAATTGAAAAGTAGTTTAAGTCATTGTTTGTCAAAAAAAAACACTTAAACATGTTGACTGACAGCAAAATGAACTCAAATGGGCAAACCAGCTCACCTCCAGAGCCTGTACATAAAGTTTCAACAGTTTTATGCTTACCCATTTGTGTGTTTCGAACAAGGCTACATTTTACATTTCCAAAAAGATCAAGGTCATTTTCAGCCCATCGCAGATTTTTGATGTATTCGCCCCAAATGCCCAACCACCACAGTCATTTCCCCAGTCAAAACCCCTAACTAAAAGAACTGGCTTAGACTTTATACACAGCTGTCCTCCAGAAAGATTTCATTGTATTGAAAGTACAGTATAGCCTACTTGCTGATTCTTCAGCACTTAGCAGGGAAACTGAAGGAAAACTGAATGTTTATCCAAAGTAAAAAACTTTCTGTCTTTGCAATGGCCTGAAAGCCACCAAACCAAGCAGGGACAGGCGACTAATGAGCTCGCTACCTGCTGTACACCTTGTATTCCTCCACCTGCCCAAGTGTCAATATAACCCCATCAACTCTCTGAGGAAATGTCCGCGTTCTTCGGCCAGACAGAGGGCTTCATTATCCCTTGCGTCTGCTGTGGCACAGGAGGCTGGTACGCCCCGGCGGAGGGAGCGGACCACCTTGGCATCGCCCAAGAGGAGTCCCCGTTGGCCCTGCCTAGGCGGGGAAACAGATGGTGTGGTCCCACTTAAAGCCCAGCACCAACCCACCACCCGGCCGACACCCCCTTCAACTCGCCTCCCACCCCCACCTTCACACATATGCTGAATAATTCATGTTCATGTGCCCCACAAAATCTGACAAAGGACCTTTTGAGGTGCAGGTACCGGCGGATGATGGTGGCATTTAGTATGGAGGCAACATAATTACTGGCGAGTTTCCCCCCCCCCCCCCCCCCCCCTCGTGCAGATGTGAGTGTTTTGAGATGGGCTTGTTATGAGATGCCAGGACGTGGGAAGACAAAAACAGTTCCACCTCAAGATGTCTCTTTGTATGAAAATGTTGAGATTTTTTTGAAAGATGTTGGCCTTCGATCCTGTTCATTACACTGTGGTACAGACATTATTCCAAGCAATGTACAAACCCTGATCCACCCACCCAGTCATCCCAGAATGTCTTGTTTTTCTGTTATCAGTGGGCAGCAATCCAGATACAAACAAAAAGGCAGAGAGACTAAAGGAATGAGATAGAGCACAGAGGAGAGGAGAGACATAAAGTATGCATGTTAGGTCCACTGTGCTATCTTTAGGGCCTCTGGGAGTTATTTCCTTAATTGTGAGTTAGTCTTTACTTAAAATCTGATGGCTCCATAGATCCATTAAGCTCAACAAGAGGTGAAAAGCCTGGCCAGCATGCGATAAGGAGGTGAGCGGGGGTGAAAGACTAATGGGCCTGCATTTTTTCGCCCTCACACCCGCATAGTCATAATGTGATAATTGGGAGATACTGGAGGGAATCTCAGAGGTTCTCTCTTACAGTAACAACGACGGCACTAAAAGCCTGCAGCTTATCACCAGCAGTCAGCTTACCCAAGAAGAGCCATGTCACTGTCACTGAGGATCTGTTAAAATAATGTGTTGCCCACACTGACCACATACCTCTAAATCAAAGGTTAAAACAAGGCACTAGCTTTGACGCCATTATTGTAGCTTTTTATGAATTACATTTTGTTGTTCTCAAAAATGTTTTTGTGGACAAAATAAAATTCTTATAAAGGAGGGATATGTTTTGGTCAACTGTAAATTTACTCCGAATCGAGTTAGGGCTAACCATAAATCTTAAGACGGAAGAGATCTGGGTTAATTCTTTAGTTTTTAGAACACCTTTTCACACAGGTCATGAATTTGGACAAAGCAGCATTATCTGAGAAATCAACCTACACACTTACATACAGTATATCAACTGAAAAAAAAACAAAATAGTGGAATACTCATAGATGGACCCCATTTATTGATAACCACGCGCAAGCCGGGGCTGTGCTACAAAAATGCCCGCAAATACCCACTAACCCCAAAAAACACTGTTAGAACTGCAACTGCAAAATGTGTCATTTTATGTATTTTTTTTCTTACATGTTTTATTTAATACTTTGTACTTTTATATTGTAATTCCTTAAAGAAAACTACTAATTATCACTGTCTCATTTTTTTTCTTCTTCTAACTGTGCCCATTTATTATTTACTTAGTTTCTATACTTGACCCATTAACACAGTAACTGTCTACATTCACCATGCAATTTGTTTACATCCCATAGCTCTTACCCTTTAGGACTAGGACTCATTGGGCCTCATTCACCAATGTCTTCCTAAGTTTTTTCTTAAATTTGTTCTTAAGAAAGTTCCTAAGAAAAGTCTAAGTCTGATTCATGACGTGTTCTCAAGCAGCAGAATTGTTCGCAAGTGTGTTCTTAGAGTGATGAATCCCAATGTCTTTGTAATTTAATAGCTTGTGCCCGTTGCTCCTATTTAGCATAGGTAAACGCCCCGTTAATTGCCATAAAAGGGCATGAGATGGCAGGGCCGTGTGCACACTTAGAGAAATGTCGAAAAAGACGTGGTAAAGACTGTGGAGGCCTCGACTCCAAAAGAAAGAAAAACTTTAGTATTTCTGAAGTGGAGGTACTGCTGCAAGAAGCGTCAGCAGTGGATACAAAGCAGCAAATAAAACCAATGCATGGAATGCAATTACCATAGGCCGTTAACAGTCTATGGCATTTACTCAGTGAATGCTGTATACGGAGAAGGGCGCAGAACTGATGAAGTACAGTATATAGGCCTAGCACAATTCATACAAAATGCAATTCAAAGTGCTTTACGAATGAGCAGAAGTGTAAGTGTAGTGTGTATTTATTATAACAAATAAACATATAATTATGTGTAAAATAATGAAAATAATTAGTTACAAAATTATAAAGAAATATTAATATTTTAAATTAGAACAGATGAAAACGGTATAACTACTTATTTTGGGCAAACATGTCAGCTCTCAGTTGTGCGTAAGAGTGCTCTTGAGTGTAGATTCTGTTCTTACCTAAGAACAAATCCCAAATAAGAAAACATTGGTGAATGCCAGAATGTTCGTGAAAACTGCGTAAGCGGGGTTTAAGAACAAATTTGTTCTTAAGAACGATTGGTGAATGAGGCCCAATGTCTATTTCATGTGAACTCCATTCTATGTATATGATGTGAATATTTGTTTCACTGTGCCAGTTATTTCTAGTTCTTTTTTGGTACTCTCTGCCCTCAAAGTGTCTTCGTCATGAATAATTTGGGGATAACCAAGGCAAAACAACAAAACAAAATTAAACTGCGTGGAGTTTGTGGTAAATGGATGGGGCGGGGGTGTTCAGGTCAGTTCAGATTAGAGTTGTATAACTTGTCAGTCAGGGAGAAGTGGTCCACATTATCTTACAAATACCTTCTTGAATCAACTTTTTACTTAGATGTACAAACGTACCTCACCCACCTGACATTTATGTTACACACAACATGTAATGAGAATTATTTAAAAGAGACCACACCTTCTGTCAGAGCCTCCTTCTGAGTAAACACCCGTCATCTCCAGCATCATTAAAGTACATTCTTGTGTCCACTTCAGGTTCTAATACCCACAGAGCACAGCCACAAATAGGCATCTTCCCATGTCCCCGGCTCATCCGGTTCGGCTACATTTACCCATGGCAGGCCTTCATTATAAATCCTGCAGTGGTTTTGTGGCTTGAGTCTTGAGTGGATTTAACCAGCTCTGCAGCTGGGCTGAGTCAGTGGAGTTAATGCCTTTTGATCGTTGTGTTTAATACATCTAGTTGTTGCATGCGTGTTATTGTTCTCTGCTTTAATAAAAACTTATATAAGGTCTAAGTTGAAAAATGTTTGGAATTATTAATTGATGGCACCTTGCGTGAATGTCCAGAATAATGGTCTTTGGTTTTCAAAGAGATAAAGTGGGAAAGAGCAGTTGTTTGTCCCCAATAGATTACACACTCAGCTCCATCCTAAATCACTTTCACTATTGTTTGTTTCTAGATGAAGATGCATCCAATGTGCAGATCATGTGCGCCTGGTGCCAGAAGGTCGGCGTCAAACGCTATTCTCTGAGCATGGGGAGTGAGTTGAAGAGCTTCTGCAGTGAGAAGTGCTTCGCTGCCTGCCGCAGAGCCTATTTTAAGAGAAACAAGGTAAAATTCCTTCCTTCTCATCAGCAGGACACTTTTATATAACATTTTCAGAGGCTTTGCAGATACAGTATGTCCAAATCTCCTTACAAGTACATGTGATCATCAGTGAGTCCCAGAGGAGAATATAAGATTGACAGCTTGGTTTAAAAAATTCATAAAACAAGCATGAAATAAGTCTATACTTGTAAGTGTGCAATGTATTGTTACAATGTGGTGAACGATTGTCGAGAATAGCATGAATTGGACATGATGCTATTGTCATAGTGTTCATCAGCTGAAAATGTTTTTGCTTTTGAAAGGAATAGTTTGACAGTTTGGGAAATACACGTATTCACTTTTTTTTCAAGAGTTAGACGAAAAGATTTATGCCATTTTTATGTCTGTGTGTGTAAGCAGCTTGAGGTAGGAGGCCATTAGCACATCTTAGCATAAAGACTGGCAGTAGTAAAGCTAAAGCTCACAATCAACACAATATATCTCATTTGCCACAACATAAACAGTAATGTAAAACCGACAATTTGTGGTTTTACAGGGAGTAACTTTATGTAACTATTTCTTGATGAATAAGCATATTTCCCAAAATGGCGCACTATTTCTTCAAGTTTAGGCAAGTAAACAATTTTCGGCAAAGTTAGTGTTAAGAACTTGGGTCTGAAATAAAACAGTTTGGTTAAGTTGTACTCATGGTTGTGCTGCACACAAGAACTTAATGCACGGTATATAAATTGCATAACTACCCCACTGACAACACTCCTTCATTTCATTTTGCCATTTTAGTGTCAGAGCTAAATTTCCAATTTCCAGTCATTGTTTCTTTATTTAATGGATTTTTTTCTGGAGGGGAAACAATTGCCAACTTGCTTTTTCAGACATTACACTCATGTTAACAAAATGTTCACAATTCCAGGCGGAAAAGCCAAAGACCCAATAAAGATACATTATTTCCAAGTTTAGCACTGCTACACACAGACTGTAGCTTGAGAGGTCATCTCAGTTAATCTCAGGGAGATAAAAAACCTTGTCATTTGTAGACAACTGACTAAAGTATTTAGCAGATCAACCAATCCTAATGATAACAGACAACTACTAGCTACCTATAACTGTAGCTAATACCTATCTTTACTAAGGGGCAAACCCGATTTGTAAAACTGACGGTTAGCTAACGTGATACTCTGGTGTACAAGCTAAGTTGCTAACAGTATTTACACGCAAAAACTGGTTATTTGAGTTTGCAGTGTTCATTTTAATGTGTAAAAAGAGTACAAATAAACAATGTCTAATAGGTTCTGTTGGGATAGAATAGCTCAGAAGTTCAATTACTGTATCTGTATTGGAGCAAGAGCAGAGGGTAGATGCTAGATCCTACCCACCAAACGACAACACGGGCATAGGCTACTGCGCAGGCGTCAACACACTGACAGTTATTTGAACTTGTAAGTTATAACCTTATAAGTAACGAGATGTAGCTCTTTTAAACTAACCCTTACCTTAACCCTTCACAGCTAATGTTAGCTAGCTGCTAACTTAAGTGTTGACGCTTGCATAGTATGCCTGAATCGTTTGGTGTCTTTTTCAGTGGGTACACATCTAGCATCTATCAGAGCAGGGAGCCTCTAATATGGCTGCCAGAAAATGTGACATCATCTGGTAAGCTCTTTATAAACACACACTCTATTCTGCTTCTGACAGAGCTAAATGAAGCTTTCATGACATCTGGTAGAATAGCTGTAATACTGTGAGCAGGAGATTATCTGTTGTAGTTTCAGCAATTACTGTATAATGCTTAATTCTGACATCAAGACATCAAAAGGTAATTTGAACAAATAATCCCTCTCATTACTTTTTCAGGTTTGGCTTAAATACAAAATGCATAGTAGCCTTCATAATACATTGAAAACCAGAAACCACTAAGAATAAGTCATGGGTTTTACAAAAAAACACCTTTAGGCAATCAACTCCAAAATGACTAGGTCACTGTGGTGCATACAGCGCAAGACAGCAAATATCAAAGTTGTTATTGTGTTCTCATTCCCCCCGATGACTGTAGTTAAACAATTTCCTTTCTCTCTTGTACCAAAGCTGGGATATATAAGGAATTACGCTGTGAGTATAACGTGTTTTACTCTCCTGCTTGTCTGTCCTGAAGTCAGTTATTCATCTAAACATAATCACTTTTCAAGCACTGCACTGGAGCAGGAATAAGTAGGGGTGCACTTAGAGTATGTCTGTTCATTTCAGTTAGTGATATCCAATTTCTTTTTATTTTCTGACACTTTTTCCCAAAGCATGAGAATCAAGCTGAGCCTTGCGTCTACTGTACTGTTGCTCATACTATGTGTTTTTCATTTTCTACCTTAACATTTTAGCTCATTTACGTTTATAGAAAGTTTCTAGTTGTCATTGTACTAAATGTTGAAGTGATGACAAATGATCTGTCTTCTCCTGGTGATGACAAGAGGAGTCTGACATGTTGTAACCTCCTGGGAAAACGCAAACTGTCTGCGACAGAAAGTTTCAAGAGGTTTAGAGCTTCATATCCAATTAAAACGCAGCACTTCAACTGCTTTTATTTTGATCTCTGAGCTTCAGAGAAGGTCAGAAAAAAAGTAGATACAAGTCTATGCCATTTGACACAACAAAGTTGACAAGGAAGCTCCAAATCAATCAGAGATTAATCAGGGAGGCTGCTTAATATGACATTGAATGTAAAGCAGATGTAAATAAAGCACTCTGCTATGAATCTATGGGCCCTGTCTACAGTTAAACATATTCATATAAAGATATATATCAAGACAGAGTCATTTCAAATATGTATGTATTTCCCTTACTCGAACCGTGATCGTTATACAGTATATAGTATATTCTGTAAAGTACATACAGTTTGTTTAGTTCCAATATGATGTCATCAACTCTGCATTATGCTCTGACTTTATGGTGGACATATTTGTGGATAGTGGAGCTGGAAGATATTGAATATTTATAAGGTGGCATTTATGGTACACACAGAGAGAAAGTAAGTGAAAAAAACCCAAAGATTCAGCAATAATCTTTCCAGTTGTCTGTGCTCTCCTCTTGATCAGCCTTAGAATTTTGACAGAATTTCGAAACAAGTCCTCTCACTGCGGTGACAGCTCTTCATGCAAGGTATAGTTGGAAAAAAAGTCTGAATTTCTAAGTGACAGGCTGGATCATATCAGTCTTAAAGAAAATCTTATACCTTATGTGCTCTAATATGCAGCATGCCAGTCAACTATTAAAACAAAAATAGAGATTCGACTTAAAATAGTAATAGTAAAGATTTTAAAAGTAGCAGTAATAGCAGTAATAATAGCAGCAATGATAGTAGAAATATGACTAATAATAATACTATTGATAGTAGTAGCAGGGGGCATCAAGCAACATAACATTTACTATAAAACTAATAGTTCCAAAATACCTTAATATTGCATTGTTATTGTTTAATTATCATATGATTCAAATTAGCAGTCCAGGTACTTTAAACACACTTGCTTGCTTGTTCATTACAGTAACTGCTCTTGATGCAATAATATGATGAATTTACTTTTATTATCTTTTAGTTTAGTTAGACACAACTTGCATTAGGGGTGTTATTTTGAAAAATTCAAAACATTCAATTGGTGGCTCATTGGCCATAATTCTTCTGTAAGAGTTAAGACACTCAAATACTGGCATATTGTGAATAAGAAAAAAAAAAAGTCAAATACATGATCAGTAGCGCTCCATCATAAGACTCTGACCTGTTGATAATTCTAAATCTGCAGCTTGCACTGACTAATACAGGGCTGGCCCAACATACTGGTTAAAATGCACACATGAAGGCACATTTTAGCAAAGCTTACAGTGAAACTTTGCTGATTTTCAGCCGTTTTGCGATATCCAGCGGCCTTTTTTCAGTTTAAGTGAGGAGTTCTGGGCAGTGCGGCATGGAGGGAAGTGGGCGCAGTTCAACTGTGTTTACTGCTCGCACTGCAGTGACACAGAGCCGGTTGGAAATTGGCAAAGTTTGAATGTCAAACCACTTTGACCATATGCTTTAGTTTACAATTATTAACTTTTTTGCATCGAGACATAATGAGAATTCTGTTAAATTGGCCAAGTTAATAGGTTCGTAAATTAGGTGCAGTTACCAACATTAGGAAATCCAGCCGATTTCTCAGAAAATCAATCTTGGAGATGGTCTTGTGTGCAGTTTATAGAAATACATACATCCGGTTAGAAGCCAGTCAGCCATGTTGGATGTTTCCTTCATCCAGCAGCAGAATGCACATGTTCAAACATCACAAATACAGGAAAGGCCTGCTCTGCCACAGCGGCTCAGATTCTATATTTTGTCTGACTCTCGCAGGCCATTTGTGTAAGCGATACCCACATGTTTCTTTTCTCATTCACCCACAAGGTTGGCCACAACAACACGGCCTGCAGGCTTCCAACTGAAAAAAAAATATATTGTCAGGGCTGAAAAGAAATATCTCATGTCTGCGTGTGCTTTGGATAGGGGAGAGCAGACAAGGGAGGAGGGGAATGTAGGGGGTGGGCAACGGCTCTGGCATTATGTTGCATGAAATCTTCAGCTGCCTCATCTATGAAACCCAATCCCCTCCTAGGGTGACTATGGTTGCTACTTTCTCACATCTCTGTAT
Source organism: Zingel zingel (assembly GCA_023566125.1). Lineage (NCBI taxonomy): Eukaryota > Metazoa > Chordata > Actinopteri > Perciformes > Percidae > Zingel > Zingel zingel. The sequence continues at coordinate 11,709,752 of CM042333.1, read as the reverse complement.
AACTCTATATTATGTAGTGTGTGTTTGTGTGTGGCGAAAGATGATTGATAGTTTAACTGCGGCTAATCACTTATGTGCCTGTTTACTGTATGCCTTAAGCTTCTGGATTAGTTTGTATGGAAGGTGCAGCTCGCACTACTCAATCATCCTGTCTGTCTCCTCACTCTGCCTGCTCACTTTCATTTACTTTTTGACTGTCCACTATTGATCCAGACACATAGTTTGGCTCTTTTCTTTTTGTAATGTGCTACAACTTAGGGTGTGTGTATTTTGCTGGTTTGTGCTCTGCAAAAGCCAGTTTGAGGTGGTATAAGAACAGTGAAAGTTCACTGAGAATTGACGTGTTCAACATTTATGATATTGAACAGTTTCGGGGATTAAAAAGCATTAATTTAAATGTAGGGCGGAGTTTTGCTTTCAGCTGTAGGTAGAAGCTGCTAAACTGTCATGCTTTTACACACAGCCGTACGGCTTCTCCCGCTATCTTACACCCACACATACACCGATAAACATGCATGCTGATTGGACACACTGCCAAGATTAAGTTAGGCAATTAGCAGTGATGAATTACCTTCTGTGAGTGTGAAGCAGGGCGGCAAAAAGGTGTAGGTTAGAGGAGGCATTGCTTTCTCATTGAGTCACTCAGCCTTATACATGATGACACATATAGTCCACATTATTTAGGTTGGAATTTAACCCTTGTGTTGTCTTCCCGTCGACCATTAACTTGTCCTACCGGGTCAAAATTGAAAATTAACTTTTTTTTAGCGTTTTTTATTTTGGCGTGTTTGTCACTTTTTGCGATGCTTTTGGAAATTTTTGTCAAAAAAGCTTTCAAAGCGTTCTTTATTCATAGTCCATAAACCAAATTTATATGACATTATACCTCATTTTTTAGGTAAATAAGCAGAAATTATGAATTATTTTGACTAACAGTTAAGATCAGATGATGAGTGGATCACAGACTGGTTTAGTCAGGATACTGTTTTAAAACCATTTAAAAAATGTTTTCAAATAATAGAAAATTGAATGAAACGCCCAAAATTCAATGAAAGTAATCATTCATTGTATCTGCATAGAACGTATACATATATCCATGCATCCATGTTAATTTTCTGCAATTTGGTTGAAAGAAACCCATATTTCTGATATAAAAAACTTTTTCAAATGGGCCCTGGTTGACACAAGGGTTAAATGCTGCATGCAGGTCTGTTGCTGTGACGTTGATTGTGATGAAATGTAGCTTGTTTCTTTTGCAATAGTTCCAACAATCTCTTTTCTCTGCAGTTTGGTTTGTGTCCAGGAGTTTTTGGGCTTGAAATACTCTAAAGGAAAATAATGCTTCCTGGTTGATTGTAGGCTGGTATGTTGTGGTTGAAAAGCAGCTAGAGGGAGGACTCATTTAAAATCCTGATAGAAAGAAGTGGCGTGCGTAAGGATCACATTTTATTCATAGATTATACTTATCTTTATATATCTTTTTGCATCATGCAAATAAACATATAAACCATGTTTTCTGTTTCCACAATATTTAAAAGAGCATGATGCAGGTAGCGAGGACAGTTTTACAGGTCGTTTCTGCCGCAGCGCAGGGTTTTTTGGTTCACACCATGAAATTCCCCCCAGGAGACCCCAGACCTCCATCAGTGTTTTTCTCCAGGAGCTCCCTTCAGGCGTGAGGGGGCAGAGTGCCGCTTCATGTCAGCCCAGAAATGTCACATCACTTCAAACACACACGCAGGCACACACACACACACACACACACACACACACACACACACACACACACACACCTCCTTGCTACTGAACACTCCACAGTTTACTTTGCATCTCCATTGGCTGCCAAGGAGGCTACGCACGGAAAATGAATAAGAGAGAAGAGGGTGTATGGGCTTGTATGTGTGTTACTGTGTCTTGTATATGTATAAATGTGCTTGTGGAAATGTGTGTGTGATGAAGTGTGTAATGTGTCTGCATATTGCAGCTCAGACTAGGAAGACTTGAGGCCTGCCTGACACACAGCTTCAGGGCACAGAGAGGAAGGTGATTATCTCATAGCTGCCAGCCATTCAGCTTAAATAAAGATAAAAGTAACTCTGGTTAACTAGGCTTTGAGATTGTACAAGCAGAGCCACACACACAAACTGCCATGCCTTTGTGTCTATTTTCAAACTTGTAGGTGTGGTAAACTAGATTCAGATGCAGTAAAGAATGTACCTTATTTGTTAATTTGCAGGCACGCCTCATATTGCCTATTATTTCATATTGTGTGTTGTGATGATGACTTTAAGCAAGGAAATACTCTTTGCGACCTTGTGAATCTCCAAGAACAATTCAGCAATTCACAATCAACATGCAAAGAAGATATTATTCCAGACAGACTTATATTGAAAATAGCATTTTCTACAACCTTTAAAAATGGCATTTAGTACAGGGAAATTGGCATTCCTGCAATAAAGAACAACATTATAGATGATAGCCAGCAATATGCTCTATTTATTGTTGTAATGAAAGCTCCAAACCAGCTATATATTTCTTTTTAAAGAACTGAAGTGCTGACCTTTTTCCTATTTTCCAGTTCTTTGAAAAATTATACTTATACTTATTAAAGCACCAAAAATACCACTACCCTTACCAAACAACCCTGGAAAAACTCCTGTTTTTTGTGTGCACATGCACTATTCCTGTGCATGTGTGTGAAGATCTCCACAGTGCACTGCAAACAGAATTGTACTAGTGTTGGGATGGTTTTTCAAAACATAAAAAGTAAAAACAAACTTGTTTTTTTTGTTTGTTGGAAGAGTGTGTTTTCTCACCTGTCATATGCGTAGTGCCAGGACTGCACCTTCATTTCAGGATTTGAGATGAGCCCTAGCTGTGCTCGGCTGTGTTTGTCTTTGGATTTGGAGAGCCTGTCTACGAGCATCTTTCTTTGGGAAATGCAGCTCTTTTGGCAGGTGACGGGCACACACACCTGGACATGTATCCGTGCCCAGATGGAAGCTAGCACATTGGCAGCTGGTGTGACGTCCCCTCAGGACGGTGGAGTCGCCAGAGGGGAGCTAGGCGACCGATGTCCTGCTCTGTCGTTCATATAAGGAACTTCAGCTGGGTGGCAGCTGTAGTTTGCTGGAGCGATGGATCACCAATAAGGGAAAAGCACCTTTAAAAGAACAACACAACTGGCACAGAAACTGCATTTCCCCAGTGTGCTCAGGCAAAGTGTTGATCTATCTATCTATCTATCTATCTATCTATCTGTCTATCTATCTATCGTAATCCCATCTCCTTTATCTGTGTGTGGCTCCCTGTGTGGGCTTCACGCCTCGTCCACAGTGCCAACACCTCATTAGTACAATATGCAAATGAACTGGCGCAGGGCCAGAGGGTCAGAGCACAAACTGGAGACAGAATAATAGCACAAAGGTGCGTGCGTGCGTGTGTGTGTGTGTGTGTGTGTGTGTGTGTGTGTGTATCCTCAAATGCCTGCCCAGATTAATGTATGTTTCTGTGCATTTACCTGTCTTTGAGCGTGTCCGTGTGATGTGTCTGTGAGGAGATATGGTGCTTATGTGTGCATTTGTGTGTGAGGGGGAAAGAAAGTAGCTGAAATGGGTCCATCTACACCTTCTTTTCATTTACTGCACTGACAGCTTCTAAATAACCATGACCCCCATAATCTTTAAAAATCTCCCGTTACATTGTAAAAAGTCAGTGGTGGACAATGTTCTTCTCAGATGCTTACACTGTATCCTTTCCGGCACAAATGGCAGTACACAAGACAGCAATATTTGACTTATGTCATGCTTGGAATGGGAAACCCTACCTGGAGGTGAGGGAAGCAGATGGAAGCAGAGGCAAACTCAATTAGTCTTTGGACGAAAAATGTTTAGAATACACACCAGAATTGCCCTTTGGTATCATCAAGAGATGAGCCGAGCTGGTGGCTAAATTGCCCATGACAAATCAAGGGTTGCAGCGAGCAATTTAAATGTAACATGATATGAAAGAGAGCTGCTCGGGCCAGTGGCTCATCTGTCAATGGCATAGGCTCAGTATAAAACGGCACAATGAACATGTATAACTCAGGTTGAATCTCCAATTCTGATAACAGTGGCTCAGTGCCCTGTGGCTCTAAAATACGAATCAATTATATCCCACTGAGGTCTATATTATATAAAAGTGCATTTCATTTAATAATGAAACACAAAGAAGCTATTTGGCATCGTTCCAGACAATGCTTCTCCAATAACTTCTTTGTAACAAAATTGCCCACACCTGGCATAACAGCATTGACTGCCTTGGCTTTCACTCTGTACATAATGAATGACTCACAGAGTGCAGGAGAAGGTGGCTCATTTTCAGATGGTATACATGTTTAAAGGAGTGTATTGGTATACTACAGCATGGTGAATTAAACCCATAACAGCTACTGTTCTGTACTATACAGCAAATTAAATATACTACTTAGTTTACCTAATGTAACTGTTATTTCCAAGAACACATAACGTTACTGTAAAATTCTGTCAAATATTGACTGCTAACATGCAACACATTTTTGGCAAGGATCACTGAGTGCAGGGATTCGCCTGTTCAAATAATATTAAATAATGTCAACCACAGGATTTCATTTTTTTCAGCAATGTTACATTCATCTCCAAGCCAACAAGCTCTAAGTACTGCATATTTAACTGAGTCAGACGCAAGGGGGTAAGCTTCTCCTCGGACCGCGTAGCTCCTATGGCGCCATTTTGATGCTACCAAGCCATCACCTCCCGTTAGCATTCCATTGACTGCCATTCATTTTGGCACCACTTTGACAGCGAATAACTTTACATCTGAGGCGTTTAAAGACTCTATTTGTCCATTGTTTCTTTCTAAAGAAACACGACAATGTATAAAAGGCTCCATTACCTTGTACCTCACGTTATGGCTCCGTAGCAGACGTTTTTGTAAAAATAAGCTAACAATTGTGTCATAACCACGCAACTTACTGTCGCACAGTAGAGAAATTACTGTACAGTACAGGAGAAGCGCGCAGGCAGTTTCGTCTCACATTAGCTGTTTAAGTGGAATTGCTAATGTTAACTAGCATTTTAGTTAGCAATAATTAGCCTGTGTCCATGTTATCTCCTTACATATACCTACGCTCTCTGTCTCTGCAAGATTGGGAATGATTGAGATTTCTCTTGGCACATCTACCAGAAGACTTCCAACTTTCAGACAGGTTGCTCACGTCACATTTATGTCGTCTCTCTCAGTTAGAGGCTGCGCAGTAGCGCTCAGCCATCACCGGAAAAGTGCTCCTAATGGCCTTCACTGGTCTCCGTCCAGAGCAACGGGATCTGTTGGTCCATTATATATATGTCATTGGTCAGACGGTGTAAAAGAACAGTGTGATGTTATGCCTGCTTATTACACAGCAACTTACAACCATCTCATAAAAAATACTCATTTGAAATTGTATTATTTTCATATCTGCAATTAATTTACAAGGTCCTGCACAACATATTCTATGAAGTGGCCATGGCATAAACAATGTGTTTTTGATTTAAAGGGTTGTTAGACGTGGGACGTGCGTTTCTTTTTCCATTGCAATTATTAGTGAATGTGTAAAACATGCTAGCAATGCTAACTAACCTCTTGTTACATTGTTCAAATGACAAAAAGTCCCACTTTAAAAAAAAATACATTCATTCATGCATACTGTTAGCTTAGTTAGCTTTGTTGCACCTGTTAGGGAAGAAGAACCTCCACCTTTAATTTGAATCACACTGCATTCATGTCTTGTCGTTTCGACGTAATTAAAAGCAGCCGGGTGGGAGAAACGTTCACGTCTGCCTCTAAGTTGTAGTTCAAAGTCGGAGATATCGGGAACTTCTGACAGCTGAGATATTTACCATTAGCAAAAATAACCAAAAAGGTGTCAGCTAAACAGTGTAAAAATGGCTGCCATCATCATCTGTCATCATAGCTGGTTTTTATTGTGAGCACACTGCTACATGTACTGTATGTAACACTATAAAAATAGCTAATTTAGGCAATGTATACAGTATGGTGTGACCATAGACTGTAAATGTTATGTCTATGGGTGAGACTAAAAGGCTAGCACAAATCTTGGAACAAATTGGCACCCTTGTTGGGTTAGCAGGAGGTTTTCCTGTACACTTTTTCAGTTTTTTTTTTCCTGAAAAACTCAAATCAAAAAAGTTTGATATGCCACAGTAAGAAAAGCAGAGGTATAAACAAATTCACTTACAATGCTGCATTTGGTTCATATCATTTAAACCGTACCACTTCTGACTTGTAATTCCAAACATAACAGAGCCATGGTTAATGGTATTAGTAACACACCTGTGCATGTCCTACAATGACAAGTTAAAGTAATGAAATCAGGTAGTTTATATTTCAAAATTCCACCTAAGCAAAAGTCTTATCTGCCTGTGAGGGTGTACAGGGCCTTTAAATATGATATCTAATCTCCCATTGAGTTTATTGAGGCAATACAAGACACGTTTACAAGGATGACTGAAGAGTTACTGACTGTCTTACTTACTAATGGCTCCTGTTTTGTCCACTTTACCATGGTAACCTAGTGCTTCTGCAAATATAATAAATAATATTGTTTTATATTTTAAATGTGTTTTATTTTCTATTTTTATCTGAAATAAATGGGTGTTTGAATGAACACTGCAGTGGTAGCAGGCAGCACTTTGAATGTGAAACTAACAACCCTGGATCCTAAAAAATAACATTACCATACAACTAAACTGTATTCTCAATTACGTTTGGAAAGAAAGGTATTTTCTCCTGGATTCTACACATCCTCGTACCAGCAGCAGACACACTGACGTGTGAAACGGTCACCCTTTTAAACATGGTGTTAACGTTGTCAATTGAAATTCGGGTTAGGAAAAGATTGTGGTTGGGGTTGATATAAATAGCCTATGTTTGTTACGTAACTCAAGTTACGCACGTAAATTAAGTACCTTACGTGACATAAATTGAGTATGTTAGATAGTTGTATTATGTACGTAAGTTCAAATAAGTCAACGCTGAATTCTGGTTGCACATGGGACGCAAACAGCAGTCTCCTGGGTGAAAGTCCCATGTTTGTTCGACCTGTCCATCTACCTCAACCTCCCTCCACTTTGCAGTCTTTGATTAGAAACGTATTTGTGATAGTCAAAAACAAACGGGACAAAATACATTTCCCGCAAAATTGAATTGAGAATGCAGTTTCGTTTCACACAGGAACGTAATTTTTAGGAGACAGGATTAAAACTAATTGTCTTGCAGACTCCTCAGCCTTGCACATGCATGCACACACACACACACACACACACACACACACACACACACACACACACACACACACACACACATACAGTTTTGTTTCAGAGAATCGTGTTATGACTGTTCACCCATTTTTGCAGTCACCATTTCTGTTCATCTTTCTCAGTGTTGTTTTCCATTTCTGAGTTTCCTTGTTGCCTCTGTTCACCTGTTTATTTTGTCCATTCGTAAAAAGAAGCCATTATTTCTCCCCCCCCCAGGCGAGAGACGACGATGGCCTCGGTGGGAAATTACCCCAGCACAGCTTTACTCAGGACACGCCCAGGCTTGTCTTCAAGACAAACAGCGATGTGCTTGTAAGGACCATAACCATTTAACACCAGATAGAGTTTAAGCTTGATGGCTACTGCACAGATATGTTTTGATGTTGTTCTTTGTTAAAAGTGTATAATTTTCAACTCATTTCTTCCTGACATGTCAATAGACTGGTTCATATTTGGGCATTAGTGTAAAATTAGACATCAACCATCAGACTCAGGTCAGCCCAAAAAATAAGACAGCACACAAGCGGCACTCATGTTTTACATAAGGTTTGCACACATTTAAGTTTGAGCTTTTCATAACCTTTTTCATGCGTAATCATTTGCTTTGCTCATTTTTCATTATACATCATATTCAGTGACTTGTGTTGGGGATTTCTTAGGAGTTATCAGACAAGGAAACTAAGATGAATTGTGTGGATTTACTTATTTATATTTATATTCATTGTGTGTTGTGATATATATTTGACATAGATCATTTATAATTTAGTGAAAGAAAAAAAAGTTTGGTGGACCCTTTATCACAACTAAAAGACAATGTAGTTGTACTATATACACCACTAACAAAATGTAGTTTTAAAAGAACATTCAAGTTTATTACCACTAAGCCAAACCCTGGTTTCACATCTCGTTTGTTATTCCATACAAAAACCAAAGTGTACACATGACAAGTCTTGTCATCTCTGTGAGGTTTCCAGACAACCAGATGAGACTCCAGGAAGTACATAATCCCCACTAAAATCACAGGACGCTGGTTAACAGATTTTGTTACATTTGGACGGGCTAGCTGTAGCTGGATTTTCTCATCTAACTCTCGGCAAGAAAGGGAATAAACATATTTCTCAAAGTGTACCAGACAGCCACATGCCAACAGAGATATTTTGTCTCAGAGAGGTCCACTCGGCTGCAGTGACATTCAAACACAATCCACCAGGTCTGTCTCATCATTCTTACAGCTGGAGTTATTTTACTCACTGTGCGTGCTGTTAAATATAGTGTGATAGAGTTTCACCTCGCCAAGTGAGAATGGCCTTTGTATGTCACATCTATAATAACTGATGGTGATGGCTGGCTGTGATAGGGGCGGGCTTACAGGGAGTATAGCTGTGGTCTTCTTAAGCTTTTATCTACAGTTTAAACTTTTCATGCTCCATTCAGGTTTTAATGATGACATCAGGTACACACTGTAGACAATTTAAAACACTGAGAAAGAATATGAACCAGATATGTTTCCCCTTATGTAAGCCCGGTAATTATAACCATCATGATAGATATTCCAATAAATGAGGCCATGTGTAAACTGATATTTTGGCTAATCATAATAACAATTCCACATGTTGCAGATGGTCTGTTAAACACTGCCAATGCTTAATTTTACTTGTGTAAACTTTAGTGGAAGCTTTATTCTGTTTTCTGTTTTCAATGGACCAGGTGCTTTAAGATGGCAGACTCTTGCTACATAATCTTGTTTTTGGACTGAATCCACAATGCAACAAGCGCAGTGTTTCTGTTTGCCATCATTGGTGGACTTGAATTGTCAAGAGTGGATACTTTTCTGCAGATTGTTTGGAGTGTGAGACAGTTTAGCTTAAAACCAAGCGTCCGGCTCGCTTCAAGCCCCTGGTTCATTTCCATGCGTTTAATCCTTGTGTTTTGCACAATGTGATTATAGCAGCAATCTGAGAAGTGTCAAAAGAATCACATATCGCCCTTAACAGGGGGATGTACAAGACTTTCCCTTTATGCACGTCTACTGCTTAAACCTCTTCATTCCACGTATACAACCTCTTCAGGCACTACAGCCTCTTATGAAACCTTACAATCTCTGCTGCGCCCTCTTAACCCTCTGCAACCCTCTCCTATTCTCCCTCTTCATTATCTACATCTTCTGCATTCTCTTTAAAATCTGCAACCTCTTTCTCTTCTTCATTGCCTACAGCTTACTCATCCTCCAATGCAACCAGCCCCTGCCCATTTATCTCTGTGACTGCAGCAATTTAACACTCTTCATCCAATCCCATAAACCCTGAGAATGGCCTCCGATCATCACCTCACCTAACTTATTCATTTAAACTGATGATACACTAAAACTAGCTGTCGCCTGATCTTGGGATTCTTAAATGTCACCGACCTTGTCACTGGGCCAGAGGGTGGGAGGAGGAAGACAACGATGACTGCTGCTGAGGTGGTTGTGCTTGTTTGGAAGCATGGTAATTGTTGTAATGCAAACGGTTAAACTGCAACACCAATGCTGGTTCGTTGGCCACGATGGAAATAAATGACCATAATTACATTCAACTGCAAACATCTGTGTGGTGGGGAGAGAGCGAGCGAGAGAGAGAAAGCACAACTCCATTAGCGTAATGCGCAGTGAAATTTCACTCAGTGCAGAAAGTCGTTAAGTGCTCTCCATCTGTCTTTCTGAGTCGAGGAAAATTTCAGCACATTTATTATTTAGAATATCCTAGTCCTACCATTTTCAAACTCAACTTGTGAGAGCGCCTTTTTGACTTTTACTCAGTTATGGCTCATTGAATTAGCCAGGACTAAATGGGCAGTTAAAACGTGTAGAATTCAAGGGACTGACATCTGAGCACTACCAGCGTTCAGTCGCTTTGTAGTCCAGTCTCCTATCTGTGGTTCCTTATGTTCTCCAGCTGCTTGTCCTGAGCTCTATACGTGTGTAAGTGTCAGAAATTCCTCCTGAATTGCATTTGTGCAAGTGATCCCACCTGAGTGACACTGCATAATTACTTATTACAAATGCAGAGTACATCTTTTAAAACTTTTGTCCTTTTGGAAGATGCTTCTGCTTGATTTAATCCACCTTGAACTAGACAATCTGATGTAAAACACATAATATATGCAAAGAACCTGATGTTTGACACGTGTAGCAGCTGCAGGACAGCATGCTATGTACTTGTTCTTTTAAAATCCTGGCCAAAGCTACAGTGCATCTGCCCAAACAGCCCATATGAGTCCATTGTCTTTTAGCTGCTGCCAGACATGATCCTGCCAAATAAACCAAAGTTGCTGCATGCAAAAGGAGTTTATCCACCTTCCGGTTGCATCCCTCAACTTATTAACATTCAGCAGGGGGGCTTAAGGGTCCGTGTGATGGATGGATGTCGTTGAGGGGTCTGACAACTGATTAATGCCTTAATTATCTCCAGCAAGGACCTGCCACTCCTCCCAGAGCTGACAGAGTGAGCTGTGTGTGGCCTGACGAGTAACACCGTGTTCAGGGCTCGCCCACTGCTATCTGCTCTACTAGGGTCACATTCATTTTCTTACCAAAGAAGAATTTGCACTTTTTGTGCCGCAAAGGTGTCTAACAGTGATGAAAGAGTGCAGCAGGGTGTTTTGGGATCTTTGCCACCACAGTGAGCAAGAAAGACAACTTTTCAGTTTAGCCTTCTCATGTTTGCTCTCTGCATACAGAAGTGATCGCGTCTTACAGCACAACATGTGACAAGAAATTTAGTTTGAGATGTAAAATATATCCTATTATCCTATTATAAATGAAATAATTGATCTGATTTTGTTCTGATTTGTATTAGAGTAAAACAAGATTTATTAGTATGTGCCAAGAATAACAATGACAATTTATTGTTATGTGATTGGATATCAGGATTAGAAATAGAAGACAACTGTAAAAATGAAGCCATTCATACTCTACTCACATCATTGTCAGGGATGAAACTTCAGAGGTGTTTAAAGTTCAGTTGCAATTTTTGAGGAAGAAATTTGTGTTAATAGTTATTGTATTGTATATTGTTAGGTGTTATCTTGCCCAAACATTATAGTTAGTTGTTGTACAGGTGCACAACAATAATAATAGCACTTTTCCATGCATCACATTTCTCTAAAAGTTTCTACGTATGTCAAGATCACAAAAAGTGTATTTCACAAAAAAGATGGCTGCATTGCATTCTGGTCTTTTGAGGCTACTGGATAAACAGATTTGCCAATGTAACATTGTCACGATCGCAACTCTACTGTATGCTTGAAAAACAATGCTGTCTTCAACACAATATATTTGCAGAGTATCCACTTTAAGACAATATGCATTTGTGTTACTTTCCATTACAACATGCATAAATGGCATAATCTTTCATATCTTAAATGACAACATTTCGACATTAAGCTATTGCAACACTGACTTACTGCCTAAGAAGAGATTTAAAGTAAAACATCAAGTAAGTGCCTTCCCAGATCAATACTGATTTGGGATGTGACCTGATGTGCATGATTGATAGCTGAAACTTGCAGCAGCAGTTTTCTATGTAATTCAGAATTGACCAATCACTCGATCTTTCTAGCATTTAAACTGACTTAACTTTACTACTAGTTGACACACACTTCAGTACCAAATGTGGAAGGCCATTTGAGGGAAATCATCTTTTTGTCTTGTTGTGCTTGGGGTGTCAGTCTCTTAGGGATCTATGATTAAATGAGACTGAGAGTGTTTTTTATTGCCAACAGAAGGTGTAAATTGGCAGTCCTTGTTAGGACACAAAGTTAAAGACAAAGTCACTTCAATACCACTTAGCAGCAGAATGTCATCATGTACATATTTACCTCTCAGTAAGGAAAACACATTGATTCAGACATATGCACAGAAACACACACACACACACACACACACACACACACACACACACACACCTATATTACATAAATCAAATACACACAGGCATGTGCATTTAAGCACACTTCAAAGTTAAGTGTTAAGTGCTCTTGACAGATCTGTAAAAGTATTTAGAAACAGCATCAGTTTCCTTTAAAATAATCTTTTTTAAATGTGTTTAGCTCCAGATGGTTTGGAGGCTGAGCTTCTGCTTACCAGGGTACTTCAGTGTGCAGAGTCACAGGTGCTGATGGATTGTGTGTACTGTGTGTGTTTTTTGTTACAGGTGTGTGACTGGTGCAAACATATACGCCACACTAAGGAGTACCTGGACTTTGGTGCTGGTGAGCGGAGGCTGCAGTTCTGCAGTGCCAAATGCCTGAACCAATATAAGATGGACATTTTCTACAAGGAGACCCAGGCTGCACTGCCTGGGGCATTGTGTAACCCAGGACACGGGGCTGGTGGGGAGGGTAAGATGGAGTGCAGTGGAGGGGTCCAGCTGCTTACTCCTGAATCCTGGGGAACGCCGTTAACAGACTTCCGGCGTAAAGCTCCGTCACCAGGGGGGCCTAACAACACCTCTGCACTGGCCCCTTCCACTTCTTCTGCCACCTCACCCTCGGACACTGCTGCCGTCTGCTCCCCCTCCTCCTCCTCCTCAGCCAAGATCCCCACACCCAGACCCCACGAGAGCCCCACTCTTCACCCTCCACCTGTTCCCACTTTGCATCCACCTGTCGGGGTACCTCCTGGTAGCCCTCCCATGGTGATGACACCCCGGGGACCCATGCCCCTGCCACTGTTCATGGAGCATCAAATGATGCAGCAGATGCGTCCACCATATCTTCGGCCCTCTGCCCACCCAGGGGGGCCCCATAGCCCCCTGTCAAACCCTATAATCCCTGGTATTGGTCCACCACCTCCTCCTAGGACCATGGGTTCAGCATCAAGCCCCATGCACAGGCCCCTGCTGTCTCCACATGTCCACCCCTCATCCAATCCCAACCCTGGCATGATGCACCATGGTCTCCCCATGCCAGGCCTACCCCCTTTCCCCCCAGTCAACATGATGCCCAATGGACGCTTTCCTCTGCCCCCAATGATGAACTTTGGCATGGCGTCCTTGGCCCCATTGGTACCCCCACCAACTCTCTTGGTCCCTTACCCTGTCATCGTACCCCTCCCAGTCCCAATCCCTATTCCAATCCCAATTCCCTTTAGCCCCAAAACATCCAGGGACCAGCCAGAGAGTAGTGGCACCTTCCGCAATGCTCCAGAGTCAGCCGAAGCTTCAGCTTCTGGACCCCACTCTCCACGTTCCTCTGGTGGTGACAGAGGGGAGCAGAAAGTAGAGCCAGCTGATGCAGAGCGTCTCTCTCCTGTACACTCACAGAGAAGCAGGATGTCGCTGGTGGACTTGACAGTGAAGGCAGAGGATAATTCAGGCAACCTGTGTCTAACCAGCGGCCCTGGACTGATGGATGGGGTGATTGATCTAACTGTGGGCCAGAGGCCATGCCAACAGCAGGTAATTCAGAGGATGCTACCTGGGGTCCAGGTCAAAATAGAGGCAGAGGCTGAATCAAGATCTCCACCAGCTGCTGGGCTGTTTTGGGAAGGGAAGAGCAGTCGTGATGGGGGGAAAGGGGCCCTCACACAGGGCCTCCTCAGTGCTACGAAGCTGGAAGGAGCAACACACCCAAACACACTGGAATCATCAGGCCCACCCTCCAGCAACAGCAGCCCTTCTTGCCATGAGGATCCGCCAGTGAGCCAGCTAAATCCCTGTATCTCTAACCATACCCCACCACCCTTGCCTAGCACAGCACAGACCCAACCCCTGCCCCACCTCCAAACTAGCCCTGCTGCCCCATGTAATGTCATAGTCAATGGTACGGGATGGCATTCCCTTCTCACTCCTGCCTTTGAGTCTTACCCTGACCCAAGAGGAGACAGTGTTGCAGGAGAAGGAGAGGCAGAGGAGCAGCCAGCCAACGGTGAGTTGGAGCATGAGGCACTGAAAGAGAACAATTGCTCAGTTGGAGATTGGGAGCCGGGGAAGCGGGGCTCAGTGCAAGACGAGATGGCAGACACAGTGGAGGGTAAGCCAGATCCTGACTCCAACATGGAGGAGGGTGAGCACGCCTATGCCCTGCCGCTGCTGTCTACCGGAGGCTGTGTGGTCATCCAGCCTGTGCCAAAGCCCGGCGCTGACAAGACGGCCATCCTGTCCTGCTCCATCAGTGCCCCTTTATCAGCAGACGGGAGTCCTGAGCTGGAGCCGCCGCTGAAGAGGAGGTGTCTGCGAATCCGCAATCAAAACAAATGAGGTGGGTTTACCCCAGTGTGCTCCCACAAACACATTTATGCAGTTGTGCAGACTTCTTTATTCATTGACATTTTGTAATTCACTGTGGGGTACCGATCAAATAATCAGTCACTTTTGATGTTTCAAATATCTCTTACTACCTAGCATGTATCTTTAAACTATTTGAAATGATCTCATTTACTTCCAAAATGTTCTTTAGCAAGTTGTTTACTATTCATTCATTTAGTGTTATCATTAAAATTGGGGAAATAAAAACGTACATTATACATATTATAATAATTGAAAACATACTAGACATCATGCATGTGCATTTTTTGTTGTTTTGATTTTTAATGCATTTCCTAATAGAGCATGTGTTAAGCCAACACATTCAATTTCCAATTTTTTACACACATATATTTCCTCATGAACGGGCACATTGCTCTCATTTTACAGAACAATTACTTGTTGCTTTACTTTGACTGGCAGATTACACCTCTATGAGCTTCAGACTGGAAATGGGAAGTCTATCATGTCAAAGGATTTATTCAACACATTAATACCAAATTTAATGATGCACTCCTTGAGTTGTTAATTAAATTAAATTGTAATCAAGCACAATTGAAGACCAATTCAAGTTGTGGTTACATGAGGCGAGTGCTGTAAAGAGAGTAATTAATAATGACAAAAGATGGAAATCAAGCCCCATGCACCATTAGTACTGCTAAACGCAAACCAGCGGCTGAGAGAAAATGTACAATAATCTTCAGATACCTAAAGGTACACAATTTTTGATTATAGATAAGGGCGAATGCGAAATATATTTGCTGTATTTCACCTTTCCCACTTATCTGCAATATCACAAGGCATTCATTATGAATTATCTAAACATTATGTAAAATGTATACCACCAGAGAAGCAGACGCTGAATATTTAATTCTTTATTTGCCCAAATGTGTCCTCAAGCTGATACTGATTGCATGTACCAAAGAGAACAAACCCCAAATTAGGAAGCACTGCTGAAAATATGCATTTTTTTTTCAATTTGATCCATAGTGGTTTTAACACCAAAACTGTTCTTGTGTGAGCCCTGTTGCTCTGAACTGAATATTCCTTATTCTCCAACCTTGAAATGAGAGTCGGGGTTGCCTGCTTGGATTCATGCATCGAAGAAAAAAAAAAACCATCCTGTGGGGGGGTGACTCAGTCTAATTCTCCTCCCACTCTGTTTCACAGATGGACGCACTGAGGACCACAGTGCCATCAACGAATCTCACTTGTCCACCCCACACCTCCAAATCCCACTCCTCCCAACTACACCACCGCACACATGCACATTTTTCTTGTCCTCATTCATCGTCCAGTCTACCAGCACCACAAATCGCCTTTGACGACTGATGAGAGTCCAACCAAACATGTTGATGTGTATCATAGCAGAGCAGACAGGACTCCTTTTGTCCATGTGACAGACCCTCTGATGGACTGAACTTCGACTGACTTGATGTTGTGGCCAGCAGGATTGCTTGACCTTTGAACTGCAGACAGTATATCCCTGCAACAGCAGGACTTTACCCCGCTGCTTCCCTCCTCATTTAGAGACTCTCAGCCCACACTGCCCCTTCTACCTTATCCACCCTCCCCTATCAAAGCAAGTGCTCTCCATATTGTCTGTTACTATGGATCGCACCAGAGTGATAAGTGAAGGATCCCCAAAGAGAGATTTCCATCCACCAATGAAATGCTCTAACCTGGTACCACACCACAGGTACAAAAATCTCTGCTCCAGTAAGTGATATTTTTTCTCACTCAACTTGTCACTAAGGTATAGAGTGATCTCTCAAAGTTTAGATTGTAGAGCCACAGAGCTGGCAAAAAATAGCCGAAAGTCTGCTCTATCTAACCAGCAAAAATGTACTTGCCAACCTGACACAAAATGTTCTGGGTGATTCTGATGGATGGTAGCTAAAAAGAAGCATAACAAGCATGGATACAGTTAATGCCACATACAGTAGCTAAAGGACAAATTAAAGAGATTTTTCGATCAGAGGCTGGAAAACTGTCATTGGACATAAAATCACCAATTATTCCTACTTAATCAGCACACTGGAGGATACAATATTAAAATTCACCAGCAAGTAATAGCGTGTGGGTGGAATCATACAATCTCTGCCATATTTTCCCATAGCATCTATTTTGTTTGCTCTTGAATTAAATTGAAATATATGTTGTTACACAAGAATGAGACAGAGCTTTCATGATAATCATTCATACTATTGACATTTTCACACCCTCTGGAATGCTGTCTGTGTGCTTAAAAAGTAAGCCATACTAGTAACGGTAATCGGGTCACTGCTGTTTAAGAAGATTTCAAGGCTTACTGCACCTCTGAAACAACCGGGATGGCATTGCAATGTAGAAACTCTGCCAATCTGCAGTGGGTCCTTGCTACCGCAGGCTAGTACTCAGTCTTTTCTATAATACATTACCAGTGATGTTCCTGTAATGGGCTAGTTTGAGACTGACTGCACTGAATTTAGAGGGGGCAGAGGGAAGCCAGCTCCTTCATAAATAATCATTAAGGGACCTGGAGGGAACTGTACACTACAGTTTTTCTACAAAAAACACACTGAAGACAAATTCATTTTGGAAATAATTAGAGAAATATTTAAAACATTGCCTCTTGCTTGTCCACCAGTCCTGCCAAGTTGCTTAATTTTTTTGCCAATAATTATTTGTTTTAAGCCAAAATTAAAGCCAACATTGTCTTTGATTCAGTGGCATGCTATACAGTATGTACAGCTTTTTTGGGCAATTTAAGTGAATGCAACACAACTGTCACCCATCAAGTTGGATCTATTCCAGTTCCACTACAGCGTAAGCCTCGAGCTGGGACATCAAACAAAGCCAGCATTTAGTTTACACTCCTATGGAGGAGGTACATTGTACCAGTGCGAGACAAGGTATTATCATATGTCAAAGGCCTCTGGTGTGTTGAAACAAAACATGTCACCTAGTTTTCAGTGGAAACGGGATTTCAAACTGAAAATTTGACCAGATAAATTCATAGTTGCCAAAATACAAGCACTTATTTTGAAAAAAGAAAGGTACAGAAGAACACAAGTGGATGTCAAAAACAGTATTACCTGATCCTTAATCATAATTTACATTAGATGTGTGCATTGCTTTGCATCCCCATCCTATCTAACTGTTTTTCCTGTAGCCTTTGTTTTATTGCTGTCATGGTGAGACACCGTGTGATTCATTCTGTGTCCAATTGAGCCCCAACAGTTACTCATACACATATTCACATGTCACAAGCATACCTACAGTACTCATACTCATGTCACACACACAATGCAATGTAGATGTAACGGTGTGTACGTGTTTGTGTGAGGCAGGTGCAAGCAGAGAGCCCAGTTGAGACTACAGAGTGTTGACTCAGAGTAAGCAGTGTGCAACTCTATCTGTTGCCTGTTAGTTAGGCATTTAGGCTTAGCTTGCCGCTAGCCAGGGCCCAGCTTTGGTGTCACTTTAAGCAATTCCTTGCACCCGCTTCATTTCTCTGCCAGCAAAGGCAGGGAAAATGCTCTTTTTAAGCTGCCTGTTTATGTCTTGTCTACCTTCTGCTGAATTGTCCATTAGTAGAGCTATTCCTTTCTGTAATTCTTTCACAGATACCCATAAGCACATCATTTCTGAAATTAAAGGTAACTTCTGAAGAATAAATATTGAGCAATTGCACCCCTACTCCAAAATTGAGATTTTCCTGTTGAGCTGTCAGTTTTCTTATGCGGAATCTTGCTAGTGAAAAAAACAGAAACCGGTGATGATGTAGCCAAGAAACTGGACACTGTAGTTTCTGATGTCCGTAATATGGGAGTCATACAAAGACAGGGCCACAGCCAGGATTTAGAGGTCATGAGCCCTCCAAACCACTAATTTTATATTTTATTCTGTTCAATTATACTTTCTGTAAATGTCATCAAACTTATAAAATACCCACTGTTTGTAGGTTTTTATAATGTTAAGTCCCCCCAGGTTGCAAAAACATACTAAGGACATGGCCTTAGTATCCTCAATGGTAGCTAACACCTACAACCCTGTACAAATCTGAGCCACTGATACAGCCCTGTCCTTTGTCTGAAGCAGGACGAGTTACAGTTTCCTATTTGTTGGTGTGTGGGCCTGCACCATGCAGTTAAAAAGAAGGTGAAAGACTATTCTGTTGGTCAACTCAACTGTTAGGGGAGGAGACCGTTTTTTGTTTTTTGTTTTTTAATTATCCATGTGTCCTGGTTAGCTCCTTTGTTAACTGCTACAAGCTAACGCTTTAGCATACACTGCACTAAGGCTGACAGGCTGCTAGCATTTTCAGGAAAGGAAGACCAACCTTTTGAAGGAAAAGAAATATGTCAGTCAGTGTTGTTGTTATATGACATTGTAGACTGATCATTTTTGTCCTGCTAGCAGTGGAGATGAATAATGGCTATGTGGGCAGATTGCCATAAAATGTACTGAGCACATTGATGTTAAATAAAAAGATGAACTCTTTCAAATTTGGACTCTCCATGAGCTGTCCTCCAGCGCCACCCCCAGGACAAAATATCTACTTTGTACCTGACATAGAGTATCTAAAGCTAATGACCAGATTTCAATTTAACGAATAGTTCTTTATTGCTCAGAGTTAAATGAAGGTTTTTTTACCCCTCTGCCAGCTGTCGCTGTCGCTTAGCTTAACATGAAGACTGAAGACAGAGGTAAAGCTTGCCTAGCGCTGTCCAAAGTTTAAAGAAACATCTGCCTACCAGCACCTTTAAAGCCTATTAATTAACACATTGTAGGTTCCCAGTCTTTATGCTAAGCTAAGCTAACTGGCTGCCAGCTGTAGCTTCATAAGTGAATTTCCCAAAATGTTGATTCTTCCTTTTAATTTGCTCCCCAAAGGACAAATGCTAATTTCTTTTGGTAATCTTTTCCTGACCCTTCTTCTTTTGCAATCACCAGCCAAACTTACAACTGTAATCCTACTGGCTGATCTCCCAGAATTTCTCTAAGCAAGTCATTATCTTTACCAGAATTTTCATATTAATTTAAAAAGGTGAAGGGGGCTTGATTTTTGATGAGGAACTAACCAAAATCTTTTGTTATGTCTGGGTTTTCTCTTGATTCTCTTGTTACACATTAGACACACACAGACGAACCAACATGCATGTTATGTCTGACCCTAATCTGCACCATGTTGTGTTGGCATTGCAAACGGTATACTGTCCATGTCTGAGACAGATATTGAAGATATGAGAGCATAACTCTCACATGGAAATCCTGGACCACTGACTCAGTCTTTGTGATGGCAAACAGACTTGTGACAAATCTCCAGCATTCCTTTTTTGATGATGGACTACAGGCCTGGTCAACAGCCTGAATTATGCAATGACAACTAACTCCAACGCTATTATAGACGAGTGGTCCTCAGACAAAATAAAACATGACATGACTTCATGTTACTTTTCAAAAACAACAGAGAAGTTGCCTTAACTCTTGCTTGTATAATCTCTACAGTTAAGACAATGATGCTTGCTTGTAAAGAAGACTCGCCCTTCTTTGTACAAAATGAAATATACCAGAAACAACGACTTTGTTATCTAGCTAGTGTCAATGTATAGATGATCAGCTTTTTCTGTAACTTGTATGGACCGTCACATTTTTGCTAAGAAGAAACCCTCCTCCCAACTTCCTTGTTCCTAAACATCCAATCTGTTCAACGTTTTAACTTGTGGTGGACTGTCAATCTTTTTGTGTACATTTTATAGTATTATTTATTGTTGACAAGTTTTGCATTTGCAAATAATTAAAAAAAATGAAGGTGGTTTGACCCGAGCATTCTATTCCAATGAAAATGCCTGGTGAACAGTGAAAAGCTTTTTTCATTATTAAAATGGAGAAAACAGTGATATGAGGAGATGATCTTCTGTCTTTTTATCATGACGTTGTAACATGTGCATAACATGTGGCCAAAATTGCTTTGGAAAATAATATTTTTTTGTGTTGTAACAGTATTTGTTTTATCCAGTGAATTGCTCATGAAGACAAATAAATAAGAGGCACACACAACTCTGTTTCAGATGGCTCATATCTGCTCAGTCAATGTGCATGTTCAGTACAAGGAACCTGCACACAAAAGGGATTAGCTTTGTACAGTAGTGATCACAATTTCAAACTGTAAAAACTCGTTTTGTTGGAAGATTTGGACTTGATGAGTCACTTCATCAAATAATAACAGCATGGCAGAGAACCGCCTAGAATCAGTGGGAAACTGTCAAAAT
The DNA here is from genome assembly GCA_023566125.1 of Zingel zingel. Taxonomy (NCBI): domain Eukaryota; kingdom Metazoa; phylum Chordata; class Actinopteri; order Perciformes; family Percidae; genus Zingel; species Zingel zingel. Next base: position 11,688,872 of record CM042333.1, on the reverse strand, counting down.
CACAATTTGTCCTTGCATAGGAATGCAACGCAATTAGCACTCAGGTAATGCATTCCAACAAAACAACAACATAAATTCACAAGACAAAGGACATTCAGTGGTATACAAATGCAATAAATATATATATATATATATATATATATATATATATATATATATATATATATATATATATATATATATATATAAAGTATTAAAGTGCAGCAAGTGCTAAGTGGATCGGAGTATGGCAGTGATATCTTGATTTGTTTATTAAGTGTGCTAATGGCTGTGGGGGAAAAAACTGACTTTGATGAAAAGAAGGAAATATTCAAAAACATTACAGTTAATATAAGAAAACAGCATTATAAAAAGAAACATATGAGCCATTTATTGCGTATCAAAACACTGAATTATTCAGAATCTACAGAATAGCCCTTTAGGCATAGTATTTGACTCTGTTTTAGAAACTCATTGGCAATGGGCTACAAATGCTCTAAAATGTTATTAATAATGAACGCACAAGTGAGTATGTGTTTAACCCCATTTTAGAATACTGAATCATTCATAACTTTAGGCTTTGGTTATACCATTGAAATATTGATGACTAATATGGAGTGGATTGGAAATAAAAACAGCACTAAATAATGAGCTCACTAATTGTTGTTAGTGATAATTATCCCCCCAGATGCTAGTTAGTAATGAATTATAAATGGGACTGATAAAAGGTCACAAAATATTTAAAATAATTTCATTTTATCAACTGCGGAGAATGATATAGCAACAATTGGACATTATTTCAGAAATATACCCACTGTCAGTGAAACAACAAACCCTTTTTTAACAAATGCTCATTTGTTATGGTGTACAGTTGGAGGGATAGCTTAGGCTTTTAGGTCCCCGCTTGGCAGATGAGAACTGTGGATTCAATGGTCTCTAGCTCCATCTTATGGCTCCTACAGGAAGGTAATGGGAAAGGGTTGATTTAGTCGTAGGAGAAGATATAAACAAGAAGTGGACACAATTTAATGAACAAACAATCAAATGCATCCAATACAATAGCTGTGTGGAGGAAGCCTTTATGATTTCTTTTTAGACTGTGTTAAGTTGATTTAATATCTCAACAATAACATTTTTGAAGATGTGTTGAAGATTATTGCACTGTATAATACTGCTCACCAAATACATTGGCCAACATATGAGGAATATATAACAAATATATTTGTATTGATTTATTGACAACATTACAATACAAACTATTCTTAAAAAAAAAAAAGAAACATATCAGACAAATAATATAAAGTCCGGACTTATTTTAATCATTTTCCGGGGTGTTTTCACGGACCAAATAATGCACTTCAGGAAAATAAATGATCATCATCATCATCATGAACATCATCTTATAGCTATGTTTAATATAATAAAAGTAACTAATGATACATTGCTATTAGAATTCATAATAGTTGTTTGTAAATATGGCATTATTTATTGATTGGTTCTACATGTTCATCAATTCAAAATAAGACACAATCAATATACCTAATACATCAATAGGCCTTTTTCATGGAAGGCATTTTGACATGTCACAGTAGGAAAAGCACAGGTGTGAATGATAAAATGAATGATGGCTGAATTCCATTTAGCTGCTTCAGTTTCAGGGTCCTGGTATTGTGCGTGCTGGCTCACTGTCACACTGCCATGTCTTACTGGGACGCTTGAATAGAACAGAGCTATTGTTAGTGTTATTAGGAACACCTGTTCTTTTCCTAATGTGACTAAGTCAAAATGTCTGCTGTGAAAAAGGGCTATAAAACATTCAGATACACAGCATGCTTTTGCTAGACAAGTGTAGAGGAACATCATCAGTGCATAATAATTGGGAATTGAGCTATTCCAATCCACACATTTAAACCTGTTCAAATTTAAACTGATATATTTACTAGACTGATCTAGCAAATAAACAAATGTGACAAAGATCATTTGCCTGTCTGAAAATAATGTGAGTTTTCTCAGGCACAAGCACAGTCAGCAGGGGTTGTTTGTTTCCTTCTCTCACCTCTGATTGCTGCTATGGAAAGGCTATGAGCACAATTAAATAATTCAATTTTACTTTGCGCTGTGACGTGATGTCAAACGTTAGTCTAGCCGCTTGTGTGGTCAATCATATTCTCTTTTATCATTAAGGTATTAGTAAGTAGCGTATATACTTATTATTTTGGTGGCTACCACTTTCTCAGTAGCATCACCAGCCAAAAGATTCACTGAGACAACCCCACTCTGGAGCAATGATTGTGTTTTTATTTTATTATCTATTTTTATTGCAAACTGTTCAGATTCACCAAAGGCACACAATAACACAAACAAACTAACAGATCGAGGCAGCGTTAGACCAGCAACTCCCGTGTTCTGTGAGGTAAAATTACTGTTTTTATAATATACACGCTGTCCCTTTAAATAAGGCTCAAAAAGAGGCAATATGAGATCAATATGGTGGTTGTCTATTACGCGGCTTTATCTATTCTACTGATGATGATGAGGCAAGGTTACTATGAAAACATCTGCAAACAAACTATAGTTTCTTTAACTTGTGTCTCACAAAGTCTTCACACTACATATCCCAGATATCACCTGTCAAACAAACTGCTATGCATGAGGGGTTTTCCTTGGATTTCCTGTTATTATATACAGTGAGGAAAATAAGTATTTGAACACCCTGCTATTTTGCAGGTTCTCCCACTTGGAAATCATGGAGGGGTCTGAAATTGTCATCGTAGGTGCATGTCCACTGTGAGAGACATAATCTAAAAAAGAAAATCCAGAAATCACAATGTATGATTTTTTAACTATTTATTTGTATGATACAGCTGCAAATAAGTATTTGAACACCTGAGAAAATCAATGTTAATATTTGGTACAGTAGCCTTTGTTTGCAATTACAGAGGTCAAACGTTTCCTGTAGTTTTTCACCAGGTTTGCACACACTGCAGGAGGGAGTTTGGCCCACTCCTCCACACAGATCTTCTCTAGATCAGTCAGGTTTCTGGGCTGTCGCTGAGAAACACGGAGTTTGAGCTCCCTCCAAAGATTCTCTATTGGGTTTAGGTCTGGAGACTGGCTAGGCCACGCCAGAACCTTGATATGCTTCTTACAGAGCCACTCCTTGGTTATCCTGGCTGTGTGCTTCGGGTCATTGTCATGTTGGAAGACCCAGCCTCGACCCATCTTCAATGCTCTAACTGAGGGAAGGAGGTTGTTCCCCAAAATCTCACAATACATGGCCCCGGTCATCCTCTCCTTAATACAGTGCAGTCGCCCTGTCCCATGTGCAGAAAAACACCCCCAAAGCATGATGCTACCACCCCCATGCTTCACAGTAGGGATGGTGTTCTTGGGATGGTACTCATCATTCTTCTTCCTCCAAACACGGTTAGTGGAATTATGACCAAAAAGTTCTATTTTGGTCTCATCTGACCACATGACTTTCTCCCATGACTCCTCTGGATCATCCAAATGGTCATTGGCAAACTTAAGACGGGCCTTGACATGTGCTGGTTTAAGCAGGGGAACCTTCCGTGCCATGCATGATTTCAAACCATGACGTCTTAGTGTATTACCAACAGTAACCTTGGAAACGGTGGTCCCAGCTCTTTTCAGGTCATTGACCAGCTCCTCCCATGTAGTCCTGGGCTGATTTCTCACCTTTCTTAGGATCATTGAGACCCCACGAGGTGAGATCTTGCATGGAGCCCCAGTCCGAGGGAGATTGACAGTCATGTTTAGCTTCTTCCATTTTCTAATGATTGCTCCAACAGTGGACCTTTTTTCACCAAGCTGCTTGGCAATTTCCCCGTAGCCCTTTCCAGCCTTGTGGAGGTGTACAATTTTGTCTCTAGTGTCTTTGGACAGCTCTTTGGTCTTGGCCATGTTAGTAGTTGGATTCTTACTGGTTGTATGGGGTGGACAGGTGTCTTTATGCAGCTAACGACCTCAAACAGGTACATCTAATTTAGGATAATAAATGGAGTGGAGGTGGACATTTTAAAGGCAGACTAACAGGTCTTTGAGGGTCAGAATTCTAGCTGATAGACAGGTGTTCAAATACTTATTTGCAGCTGTATCATACAAATAAATAGTTATATATATATATATATATATATATATATATATATATATATATACTCTGTTTTTCTGTAGGTGGCGCTCCTGTGTTTGTCTGTTCCACAACTGTGCCTGTTGCTTCTCATAGTCATGCAAACTAACCAATGGTTCCAAATAAAGAAAATATTAAATGCATCACTTCCTGTTGGTGATTCAGGAGTTTTCCCAGGAAAGAGCAAGCACACACAAGCTGTGTATTGAACAGAACATGTCAATTGCTGCATGTACATTAGAATGACTGTTGTACTGCATCAATGAAAGGAACTGCAGCAAAACAGTTATTTCTGTAAAAATGCCACAATTCATTTTAATAGAGCTTCATGGAGCAAGGTGAAGGGATGCATATGAAGTCCAACTGCTCCCTCTGTTGTGTGAAAACAGATTACATCATATTTTCTGACAACACCCCAAACTCCCACACTTTATTATTTATTTATTTATTGCAATGGATTAAATATATCAGTCTCATACTTTCTGTATGCTGAGTTAATAATGTTTATTTAAATTCTTGCCTAAATAAAATCAACTATTTGTTATTTTGTCTGAGACCTCTTAAGGGTGCATATGATCCTTAATAGTTGATTTGATAATATCAACCACAGTTTTATCAACCACAATGAGCAGGTTATATGGGAGAATATTGCAGATATCCAATGATGGATTTTCATGAAATTGGGTGGACAGGTTGACCTTGGGCCTGAAATAACTTCTTATATTTTGGTAGTGATCTCAACTTAAAGAACCTGGATCTTCAAATCCCAAGGGTACACTTTAAATTACTAATAACTACTGAAATTAACTTTATTTTGAAAAAAATGTAGTTGTAGGAGTAACAGCCAATCAGAGAAGTGTTTGTCTGGCATCAAGCTCTATTTAAGATACTATAATATATGTCCGTGTCTATTTACCAGCTAATTATTCGTTTTAAAATAACTTAAATGTGGTATAAACACGTAAATGACAGATACAAAGGTAGAGGAGCAGTAGGACAGGACAGGTGGATTATGGGTAAATGAGTTCTCCGTATGTTGATGTCAGGGGGAGGAGAGAGGCTCCAGGCTCAGTCAGTGTGTGTTGGTGTGTAGATGTGAGGGTACGGCGAAGAACTCCGCCGCTGGAGGACTTTTCTCTACGAGTAAAACTACTTTTCTTTTTTTTTCTTTTTTAAACTAAGCCCATAACAAGGACAAGACAAGGAGGACACTCGCGAAAATGCGAGAAGAAATCCAGGAAGAGAGTGTCTGCTTATTAAAAATTCAGCGCGGGAGAACAGACATTATCGCCCCTTCAGATGACTTGTGGCAGCCCCGAGGATAAACTACAACACTAACGGGCTGCAAACATTCTTGAATGGGGTGAAACGAAGCGGAATTGTCTCTAAAGAGCGAGTCCAAAGCATTTCCAAGCGGCCAAAACCAAAGGGAAGGGAAGGGGAGGAGAGGGGGGCAAAGAAAACGCCCTGCTGCCTGTTGCTGGTATCTCCACATTCAAACTTTATCGCCGAGTTGGAAAATGCATCTTTCACTTAACGGGAGGTGATAATTCAAGTGTGACGTTATCTTTATTAGCTGAAACCCCAAACAGCTAGCTAGCAAACTGAAGGCCCGCTCACTTGACAAGTTTTGGGACGCGGGGAGTCTCTGCTTTGGGAATATTTTTTCTTCATTGTGCACACTATTCCTGTTGGAAGCTATTTGGGTGGGCTAAGAGCCCAAGGCTGCTCCGCTAGGCCCACGGCCATTAGCCAGGAACAAAGAGGTTTCACATGTAAACTTAAAAACAGTTTGGAAAAGCTCTTCGTATTTTACTCAACTTTTAACGACCGACGCTGCAGCCATGTCGCTCGGCGCAGAGAGGAGGATGGAAACCCGGCTGAAAAAGCTGGAGGACATGATCAGAGAACCCAGATCTGCCATAAACCTGGAAAGTTTGCTGGTAAGTCAAGTGGGATACACCTCATAGATTATTAATGATGCCATGTTGTCTAATCGCTGAAACGCTAGACACATACATAAGTTATGCACACACTTGGTTAACATATGCTTTTCACATTTATATATCTTCACCTTTCTTATTTCATTCTCAAATTGTAACCTGCTACTGTTAGCATCGTTTTTACATTAGGCAGACTGGGATGCTGCATAGGACTATTTCTTATTTTTTCTCATCTCCACCGGTTATGAAACTGTACAGTTTCCATTCTGTCCTGAAATCAGGTAGCCTACCTTGCCATAATACCCATTTTCTTTGTAGAAAAAGTTGCTAAAATAAGAGCCTCATGGTGGATATACTGTATGCAGGCCTGATTAATAGTTAAGACTGAGTGCAGACAGTGCAGTTTGGGGCGCTGTGAAGCGTGTCTACAGATTAGGATTAACTAGTGGAGAATGTCCCACTTTGTGTGTTTATGGAGACTCATATTTCCGGCTAAAACTCCTTCCTGGGTAACTGTTCGGTCCACCAGACCAGTATTGTCCTACTACCCACGAGATCTACACACCTATTCTGGTCTTCCTGCACTGATATGTGAATAGAAAGATGTTGTCCACCCAGTAGGCTACCAAACTTTTTCATGAGACAAAACTCATGAATCTGGTCAGAGGGTCTTCAGGAAACCAGTGTGGTACAATTAGGCTCCAGCTTGATTCCCAGCTAAATATGAACTGTTTAATAATCCAAAGTAACAAAACTACAGGACTTGATATCTTTGGCATGATACATTGATAAGATGCTCAATCACATTTTCTTTTTCATATGCATACATACATGTGAAACTAAACCCTTCACCTGCCACTGCATTAGGGCTGCACAATATATCGTATTATTTTTAATCGCCATTGCAATATCAACTTGCGCAATATAAACATCGCAAAAGGCTGCAACATATCACAATAGACACTTTTTTTGTGTTAGTTGAAAGAAAATATCAGCAGAAAACTGCACATTAAAGCGTAACTGTCATCTTTTTTTGAAAGTGCTGCTGCCTTTTTATATTCAATGTTTATTTGTTCAATAGAAGAATGTTGGTAAAGATTTCCTTTTATTTGTTTTAAATTCAACATGCGATTTGTTGTATTTAGCAGAATACTGAAAGCAGCAGAAATGCACAACTGAGTACACTTTGAATCTGTTCATTTATTGCAAGTAATATCGTTATCGCGGTATACAACTTGATCGCATATTGCATATTTTCCTCGTATCGTGCAGCCCTACACTGCATGCTCTGAACTCTCCAGCTCAGTAAATTGTCCTTATATTCCATCTCTAAATGTTACATTAAAGCGGTGTATTACAGGAGTGCAAATTGATTACCATTTACACACAGCATGCGAATCATACTGATTCCACTTGTTTCGGTCTTACTTCCCTCATAGCTATATCTGGGACACGAGCTGGTGCGTTTCCACCACTGTTATTGTTATTGTGGCATTTTTTAGTTGTTAAACAGGAAACTCTCATGTCCCTGTGATTACACTTGTAAGATTGAATCACCTTTATTTTTACAGCATGTGCCATGATTGAACATTTTAAACATTTTTTGACCATCAGAAGATGGACTAGTCTGATGCATGCTAGTCTGGTTATCAGGCTACGCATAGACCAGTACTGTTAATGGATGTTGATTATTATATGCAAAGTTAAAATACGATATGAGTATTTGAAATTTCCTGTCATGTCAGATACTGAGGGAAAGGGAAATGATTGTCCCCTTAAGCAAATAGCAGAAGTTAGAGCATTGTTTTGAAGAATAAAGTTGTACTTTTGGGCAAATAATTCTTTTTGGAGACAAGACTTCTATTGTAATACTCTGAACTGGGTCTGGTGAAGAAGTACAAGTTGTGTACCCCTTGAGAGATGCTTTTGGCAAGTTTTGTGATGACCTAAAGTTGCACAAGGCAGTGGAAAAATACTCCCATTACACCAGTGTATATCACAACATTAGGCTGAAATAGGAAAGAGTGTCTTCTGTTTTTCCCAAAAAATAAATTCTGGTGTGGGTTATGGCCCACAGGAAAGCGCTTTGAATGCTCGGACCGGAGAAAGCTGGAGTCACAAACGTTAGGTCAATGGCTGAACCCGAAAACATTATTTTCAAACCCTCGCCTCTAACTGTAATTCAGAGCCAGCGCTGTGTCACAGGACCTACTTTAGCTGTAAAGTTACATCCGTTTTTAGTGGTGGTGTTTGGATTTCTGGGCCCCCTAACTGGATCTGACAGAGGACAAACACACTGTCGGGTCTATCTTAAAAAGCATCACCTCGCCCCTTTTAACGGGCCCCATCTAGCTTGGGGCCCCCTGTACATACCCTCCCCTGTTCCCACTCCACACTACTTGAGACACTCCTGGTCTATTCCCTCCTTCTTCCCCTTAAAACATTTAGCAGAATACTTGCTTGAACACTGGTGGTGTCTACTTCCTGCATGTAAGCGTGCAAGATAGAGGTGTTGAGTGTTTGAGACAAAAGTTGAGTGGGAAGCATGCGTAGGAGAGAACAGGCTGCAGTTTTCCATTTTTAGCAGCCTTGGAGCAGTCGCAGGGATCAAGACGTTTTGCTGCTAACGGTGGGATTCCAGCACACACTCGTACAAACACTAAGTTCTCAGAAATATCCTTTTTTCAGGTTGAATAAAAACATGCATCATTGAAGTGCCTTAATAATTGCTCACAGGCGTATATTCAGTAAACGATGAATCACACATCCCCTGCTATTGTGTCATAGCAACAGCCCAAAACACATCAGAAGAAGCTGCTTTGTTGACTATTATATAGTCTCCAAAATAACAGCTTTGTAAAAGAAACTTTGTAATATCAGGTTTGTACTTTTCTGAACTTGCAGTCAGATGTATTTAGGACTTTCCGGGGAGCAGAGGGCTGACTACCCTGAGGATACGGAAAGCTGACAGTGAGGAATCTGCAGCATATGTCAAGTAAACTCAGTGACCTTCCTGTAAAGAAATCTGACCCTTTTATGAGCTGCGATATACAGTATTGTAAACAATTATGTCACTTGTAATGAACACTTAAGTCACACCTTCCAAAAAGAACAGAATACTCAGCAAAAAAAATCACATTAATGGTGCTTTAATGGCGCCATACACTGTGGTCATATAAACTGTTAATCACTATATTGCCTCTATCAGCATTCGATCAAATATAACCTAAAGTCTCAGCAACTTTCCCCTTGTGCAAACTGCAGTGATCATTATTTGGCAGCACGCCGTTGCTGATGAAGTGCTGGACTTAACTTGGCAGCTCCAAGCACAGGGAGTGATTGTTGAGGGTAAACAAAAGGAAAGGACATTTCTCGAGATAAAGAAAAACATGGACACTTGATTGCAAGTCACATAAGTTGCCTTTCGGTCGTCCTAAAGGAAATGACCTCATTGAGTAAATAGTTAGCAGCTATATATGGGGCTCAAAGTCCCTGCGAATGACTGCACTTTTCCCCCGTACACTTTTCAGCCTTATCTCTTTTTCTCTGCCTCTGCTTCTCTCTCAGCCTGCAGCTCAGCCCCTCCTCTCAGGCTTGTTAAACACACTGCAGGTATTTTAACTGTAGCTCCAGTCCAAAGCCTTGTGATACAGCTGCAGACCTGGTACTGCCATATAACTTTAAGCACAGCACTTAAGCGTGAACGATATGAGATATGGATAGCTAAGAGTTAGTCTGATGTCTTCCAGATCATGTCTTGGGGGACAGTCCCTTTGCTGTCTCTTTGCTGTTCATTCAGTGTGATCCTCTCCTTGCTCAGCATTAGGTGACCAACACATTTAATAACCTAATGCACTTGTTTTGCATATAGTGTTGCTTTCCCTTGTTTATTTCTCTCATCTGTTTCCATTCACATATTCTGAGTTTGTTCCTTTCTCCATATGTTGTCCTTTCATTTCCAACTTAATGTTTATCACTATTTTTCTCATGCAACATCTCCTGTCTCCCCTTTTCTCAACCTTCTCTGGTCTTTTCCATTTCTCTTATCTTCTTGTCCCAACATCCCCCCGCCCACACTGAAACGTCTTCCTTTTAATAAACCCTTTAGGGAGGTGGGCATAATCCCTGTGTGTCTTGTACATTGTCTTTACCCTGATAGTCAACCTGAGTGTGTGCTCCGTCTCTGGAGTGCAGTTTAGTTTCTCTCAGGCTAGCAGCAGCAGTCCCGGCTTCAATGTGCTAGCTGGATAGAAACACTGCCTTATAAGGCACTGGGGACGGTGGCCCCGGCCAATTTTTTTTTTTTTCTTCTGCAAAACAAGCCAGTCTCTCTGCTCCACACCTCCTCTGATGAGACTGTCGGGCCTCTCCGCAGTCTTTTTTTGGTTTTCGCTCCACTTCAGTGAAGAAGACCTGGGACGGCGTCTTCCGGGTGTGCAAGCCCTCAGCGGTTTAAAAATTTTACACTTCACTTCAGCTATGTATCATCTGGTCTTCTTTAGTGGTCAGAACTAAGTAACCTTCTCAGGGTTTTCCCTGTTTTATTAAAGCCATAGATGGTCCACTAGAGGTTTTTCTAAATACCTATGATACGTTTTGTGTCAGGGCTTTAGTTTGAACTACAAATACTCCTATTTCACTTACATATTTTGTCTGTACAATGTCATTCGAGTTTCAATTTTTTTTGTTCTCAAAGGAATAGTTTGACAGTTTGAAAATACGCTCATCTGCTTTCTCGCCGAGAGTTGATAAGCTTGATACCACAGTCTGTATGGTAAATATGTAGCTACAGCCAGCAGCCTCTCGCCAGGCTCTGTCTGAAGGTAACTAAATATTGTTTGATTATAGTGTACAAAAGGCAGGAGTGTCTTATGAAGTGTTATGTGAACATTGTTTGGTCATATGACTTCCTGGAATCACTGTGACGACAGTACAGACAGTATAGTATCACCCCTCCCTCTCCCCTCCCAAACTCGTCCCTACAACCTATTAAATTGAATAATTATTAAACTTTTATTCTTGTATTTGTATATTATATTTTAGCCTGTTTTATTTTCGTCATGACCGTTTTTAATTGCTCTTTAATGTTTCATGTAAAGCACGTTTGAGTTGCTGAAAGGTGTTGTAGAAATAAAGTTGCCTTGCCTTACAACCTCAGCCTGTCAGTCAGTCCCCAGGGCATAGAAACCACTGTTATGCCTGCTTGTCTCCAAAATTTGGCATGTTTGATTTTACGTGAACCAATACTCTGTAATACCGACGTGATTCGGTCGGTACCGGTAAAAGTACAGGGTTTCGGTACCCAACTCTAGTGCTATGTGGCACATTGTTTATCTATTTATTAGCAATATCATACAAAGTTAGTAGACCTTTGCCCAAGGTGTATGTTACATTTCGGTGTAAGTACATTTGAATTGGTATAGATCAAAGCTGCCCAGTTTGGGGGCCGCGGGCCAAATTTGGCCCGTGCTCTCTTTGTTTTGGCCCACCATGGATTTGACATGCTCATGCTTATTCTCCTCTTATTTTAAAAGTAATGACTACGAAACGTATATTTTGTGCAGTTAAAAAGTACGTAATCTGAGTTTAACGGCAATGTAATGCACAGTGCTGGTAAACTTCCCATTTAAATTACCTACATACGTTTTTATCTATGGAGAATTGGAATCAACATTTATTTTTGGCCCGTGGCCTTCCATCCAGATAGATTTTGGCCCTTCATATGAAAGAATTTGGGCACCTCTGGTATAGATGGTAATGGTTCCAGTTGAGAATCGGTTCCAAATTGTCCGATCCATTGTAATCATATGCCTCCGAGCTTATCAATTCCTTTTATCGATGCAGACATGTTTTTCAGTTGCACATGACGCATTGCAAAACAAAGATGTCAAACTCATGTGTCTATACTGATGGAAACTTGCAACAAGCGCAGGCGGGCTTAGCAGATTTCTTTTCTTTGTCTTAGAAAACCTAAATGATAACAAATGGCGTACAAATATTCTCTCATTTCATCCATTTTAGATGATGACAGACTGTTGCTACAGCTATCCCTCAGGCTACAGCCAGACTCGGAGATAATAAAACAGTTGCTGAAAACCTGTGTGGGCCTACTTTTTTTCTACACAGAAAACTGGTCAGTAATTAATAAGGGAATCAATAAAGAATCGGACCGATGAGCAGAATCGATAATTGCATTGGTATCAAGAAAATCTTATCAATTCCCATACTTAGTGGAGAATCACATTTTAAAGACCGCTGTGGGACACTGGCTGCACTTTAATTGAATGGGCATTGTTGATGTCCCAGCTGCTGTGATTCATCCGACAGCTGTTTACAGTTGACCACCAACTAACTTCTTACTGGCAGGTACAATGACTTAAAAAGTAAAGAATTTGGAACAAAAAATTACAGTGACTGATGAATCTTAAGTCTTGTTATTTTCGCTTTAAAAGGTAAATGGATTCCCCTAATCTGCTGTAAAACATGCATTACAAACCGAGCAAAAATCCAGCACCCACACACACACACACACACATGCTCACACCCACAGAGACACACCCACAAATAAATATACACATACTTAACAGCGCATTATATAATATATTGGACAAATAAAACAAGACGAGCTGGTTCAAGATCCACCTTACAGGGATGTGAGAAGGAATGCAAAAATGAAGAATTTTAATGGGTATGCGATATGTCCAGAAAAGCTCAAATATTTCTTAAACTCAAGTTATTATTATTATTACAACTACTACGACTAATGCTACAACTGAATTCCCCATCTGGTTGTATGATACACCTTTAAATAAACTGCAGTGAATATCATCCATTCTCGTAATCTGACATTTGGACTAGACACAAAGATGGAGTGGGGTGTCTTGAGGTGTTTGCAACGGTATATGGTTCTCATGTGAAAGGAAATGTATTCACCCTAAGATTTGTCTTAATCTGGAGGATCTCCTTGTCTAGACATAAAGACCCTGGTTGAGATAATGTGGCCGTGCACACAGCGGTGCATTCAAAAACAATGCAGCTTGTGATACAGATAAATAAAACTGCGCCCACTCTCTAATCTTTGTGCACAATTTTTGGATAATAATAGTTCTGATGGAAGATTTGACTTTTGAGGAACTTTCACTTTCCACACGATGACCGTGATGTGAACCGAGTTATGCAAAGCACACTTGCAGTTGACACTTGCTGTATTCACAAATCTTGTTAAATTCTTTTGTTGGCTTGTGCACAAATCTTCGTGTGTGTGTGTGTGTGTGTGTGTGTGTGTGTGTGTGTGTGTGTGTGTGTGTGTGTGTGTGTGTGTGTGTGTGTGTGTGTGTGTGTGTGTGTGTGTGTGTGTGTGTGTGTGTGTGTGTGTGTGTGTGTGTGTGTGTGTGTGTGTGAAAAAGTTTCATACCTGAGTGTATATTTAGTTGTGAGTGTGCAGAGAAGAGAGCAGGAGTCTTCCCACACACAATACATAACCCATCCATCTGGCCACAGCGCTATCATTTCATCACAACCTCCTACACACATACACGCACTTTCTCTTACGCACACACACATACATATGCACAGACTTGGCTACTCATGGACATACATTTGCATTCATTTTCACAAGCAGACACGTTATTCATTTGATCTTAGCAACACACAAGCTGCATTGTGTGCAACCCGCAGCAACGACTGAACAATACAACCCATAACAGCTATGGATTGCCAGTGTGTTCATACAGCCTTCATTTCCTTCAACAAACCCAAACAACAGTGTTTGTTTGTGTGTGGTGGAGCTTTAGTCCAGTTGTGTTTTAGTGTTGAAGCTGACAGTTATAATTCAAATAGTTTGTGGTGATACTAAAATATTTATACACAAAGAGTTGAAACTGAAAGCCTAATGACAACATTCTAATGTTACTGGCTTTTATTGCAAGTTGGTCTACTAAAGCTGTTCAATGACAGGGAAACCGAGGTTCTTTACTGCCTTAGATAAGGAGGTCTGTGACAAAAACACAACAAAATAATTCAAAATAAACAAATAAGGATGGAAGTATTTCACAGGTTCCAGCTTCTCAAATGTGATTTTATTTTTGTCCTGTTTTTATTTTATTTTATTTTATTAACTCTTATATGATAGTAAACAGAATTTCTTTGGTTTTTACTGTTGGTTGGGCAAAAGAAGACATTTTAAGATATCATCATGGGCTCTGAGAATTTTTGATGGCCAGTATCTGCTAGTTGCTGACATTTGGTAGACCTAACTATCAATTGGAAAAATAATCAGTAGATTAATCCATTTGTTTTCAACTCTCTTGGCTTATGATACCCCTAATCACAGGTTATGGCCTAAGTATGGACATGAGTTATGAACAGTTCGAGAGTAAAGAAATGATAATTCAGATATGGTAATACAAGTGAGCAACACAAAAGTGTTCAATGCATACTGATCCAGTTTGTCTTGTTTTTCCCAGGACTGCAACGCTCCGTGCCAACTTTGCTCGCACATATATTTTTTTTATATGAGGTTTCCTGCAGATTTTGTGGTCTTATGTCATACCCGGAAATGTATTTTCATATACTATTTCCATATTAACATTGTCAATCATAACTTGTACGTGAGTGTTTATTTAGCAGTTTCCAAACAGCATTATTTAACGTTGTTTTGGTCAAATTTCATGATGGAAAAACCACTGTTTTAATTTCCACATTTCCACTGTGATCGTTTGATAGAACATGGACATAAATGTTGGACAACTATTTGGTTTGCAGTAAGAAACGTAACATTCCCCCCCCCCCCCCCCCCCCCCCACACACACACACACACACACACACACACACACACACACACACCTTCCCCCTTTTATCATGTTTTTATTTATTTTTTAAGTGGAACATTATGATCATTCAGAAAGCCATGTTTAAGGTTAATATACAGCAGGACCTTATGTACATGCAGTCCTGTCTTTGCTATGCATTTTTCCTGGCACATTCCTCAGAATCCTTTATAATAAAGCGTGGGTGCCAAAAATGCACAGGGCACAGGAGCATGGGACAGAAATCTGTCAAAAGCAAGAGTAAGACATACTCTTGTTATTCCCCGTGGAGACATTAGCTGTGCTATTTGTGAGCCTCTGCAGGATTCCTGCCATTGTGTCTTTCTTGGAGGGTTTACGGGCCCTGCCTGGCACGGTCCCCTCACTCTGCCCGGCCCACCGTTTATCCCCACAACTATTTTTAAAACGGCTGGAATTTAATCAAAACATTAACTTTCTACTCAATCCTTTTAAAGCCCAGAGCAGTGCTGCTTGTTTTCTGTTCCACATGCCTAGTGATGAGATGGGTTTGAGGGGAGGAAATTCTTTTTTTTTTTTAAGAGGGGGGGGTAATTGCAAATTGAGCAGGGAGAGGCTTTGAATAGTTGGGTTATTTCTCTCTTGGTTTAGCTCCTTTCAGGTTAATATCATCACATTCCTGAGTGGTGGATCCACGTGGCTTTTTATAGGGTGATAAAGAGTGGAAGCAGGCGAAGGGAGAACGACAGCTCCGTAATGTCAACAGCAAGTTGGGTAAATAAAATGGAAAAGAATAGAATGTGCTGTAACAGGGTGCTTATAAAACTCCTGCCTGCTGCTTCTCTGTAGCTTCAACTTGTCTTTTGTATTTTGCAGGAGTTGCTAAGCAACCAGCCATAACCCATTTGCTGGATTACAGTATAGCAGTGATACAATGCTGAAGTGCTATCTAATAGATACATAACAACTCTTACTGATAAGCCTAACTGGATGGATAATTCTCCTATCAGCTCAGGAAGACATTACTGTAAGTTGTACAGGGAAGTGTCCTGTTTATCAAGCTCGGGTATAAGATATGACATCATGGTTTGTAAAAGATTCATTGCTACAAAAATACTTTCTTTTTAATGTAAGTGAAGCCAACATTGCTTTGGACAAGGAAGGGAGGATCTGTATTCGTCTAGAACAGGTCCAGATATGTCAGATGCATTATGATCCAGCTTCACACTTCCCCAGACACTTGTAAGTTATTTAATATTTATAAATAGCTGCTTCGACTGAGTAGCCGAGAAATGTCCTCCAGAGGCTTGTTGGCATTTTTTTTCTTTTTTTACAGTAACACTAATGGAAGCAAATCAACAGAGCCATTTCTCTTGTGGTACTCCAATGCACTAAACAGCTTATTATGTATGACGTACAGGGTCTCTGCCAATCATGAGGTCTTGAAATATCTGCTAATATTTTTAAATAAAGCATTTTAAAGGGGAATTTCACCCATTTTTAAAAGCAAAAGATGTCATCAATACAAACAGGCCTAGCTGACACCTCTCTGCCTTCCCTTTGTGTGTCTCCAGCCAAGTTAGCTAAGCAGTTTTCAAGTGCAGTTTGATTTGTAAAAGAAAAAAAATATTTTGTCCCATCCACTAACTGTGGAATCATTTCACTGCTGAGCCACCGGTACCTCTTACCATCACCAGGGCAACATGTATTTATTTATTTATCCTTCCTCCACACTTGATTTAGCTTGTTTAACATATATACAGATATAGAAATGACAGAGAATGGAATAATATGTCACCAAGATGTCCAGTTTGTGGATAGGGAATGTTTGCTACATGCCTGTAGTGAGTCCAAGCGTTGCAACAGAGTGTTTACTTTGTGTTCCTTGTGGCAACTGTCGACGAATGTTTGTCATCTTTTTTTTCATGTCCAAAGTTGGAAATCTGTGAAACTGAACCCCTTCTGCTGTAGTGTCTTTCTACTGCCATGCTGCTTTATTATATAAACAAACAAGGAAGGCAAACCATGTGGGCTCCGACGGGACTCCATGGTGCATTCACATGCATCTTGTTAAGCTAATGGTGCATTCAATTGCACCTTGTAAACGCTAACAAACTCAAACTGTTGTTGCAGAGTACCCTTCTGCCATCTAATGGCTCTTGTGGCATTGCCGTCCCTATGTTTAATGTTTAAATCGCAAATTGAATCGTGACACCCCTAGTATGTACGTGATTGATTATTAATGGATCTTTGTGATGAGCAGTGACCTTTTCTCCACAAAACACTTAAGACTTCTGAACTATTCAGCGACACTTGATCTTTGTTTTGATTCTTTGATTCATTTATTTAAACAGGGACAATGCACAAGTTAACATTAACCTTGTATAAGAACAAGGAGAGATGCATTGTACCAGGTTGTAGCACAAGTGCTATTTTCCGCCCGTAGTCCCTTGTCAGGTCAGTAACACAAAATGCATTGTTTCCGACCAGAAAAGTGGACGCACCTCAGGTACGTGAGCTGCACATGTGACCTGTCCCAGCTGTGTCCTGCCTCTGCTAACGTTCAAACCTTTTGCCTGTGATCACAGAGCTGAGGGACAAATAGGCATGTTTTACTATTGAAAGTATGCAGCAGCCACCGTTGGTTTAATTCAAGAGGCCCGAAACATGTCATACCATAGCAACGCTGGAATTGCTATGAACCAACTGACACGATTTTTTTCGCACCGCACTCGTTCGGACCCAGTTCGGACCCATTCGCATGCAGTCTGCGAATCTCCATAGGAAATGAATGACTTCCGGTCGTTTCGAAGCCGTATCGCAGCTGATTTCAACTGCCAGTGTGAAGGCGGCGTTAGGCTGCTGTGTTTGGTTTAGATTGAATCATAAGTTGCTAAGAAACCATGTGTTTAGATCATAACAGCAATAAAGCAATTGCTTAATAATACACAAGCATGCATTAAGTAAGGGATAATCACCTCAAGGCAGGGCAATAAACAGTTTGATATGCCCGGCTTGTGGAAAGTTACCGCCCTTTTGTCTTGGGCGGTAACCGTCCACATGCCGGGCATATCGAACTGTTTATTGCCCTGCCTTGAGGTGATTATCCCGTTTATTTCTTGCTTGCCAATAAATAATTAAAATAAAATAAAACAATTCAAATACTTTAATAATTATGCTTTTTCTGATTCGTATTGCATGCTTATTAAATGTATACTCTGAGTTCATCTCCCTCAAAAAGTAGTCCCCTTTAGAACTACGGTGAATAATGTTAGCTCAGCTGTAGCTAATTAGTTTCTATAGCAACCGCACAACACAGTCTATCCTTCTGGTGGCTCTTCCACTCGGTGAAAACCTTGATAGCAAAGGCAGTTGCCTTTTTCGTGTTTGATTCAAGGGCCCCATCGTCAATTGCACGCAGCTCCTCATCTGTCAGATCTCGGAAACGGGTACCCTGGGCCTTGTCTTTTTCTTTTGTCATTCCGTTGTCCTCGTCGCTCTTTAACTAGTCCTCAAATGTCTTCCCTACTCCAAATATATTAAAATTGACAATGAATTCGTCCATTTTTAAAACACTGTAATGTTTAGAACTACGGCGAATAACGTTAGCTCAACTGTAGCTAACGTTAATTAGTTTCTATAGCAACCACACAAGGCTGCATCTAATCACTAACGTTTAATAACGTAGTTGCTACATTGTATCTCCCTTGCAAAACTATGTATCGACTGACCCTCCGATAGATTTCCGACACATTTTAGAAACTTTTTTTAAACAAGGTTTATTTTTACCATGGACCTCATGTTTGAAATTTCTGTGATAGAAAAAAAAAATACAAGCGGTGTATTGATCTACTATTTGATGACGCTGTGCTCAGTCAGCGGGCAACCTGCCGGGTTAATGCCCTCCTCCCAGCCAATCAGAATCAAGCATTCTTAAATGAAGTAGAATAAGGCCTTTTTATGGTTGTGCGTCACACACCCACAAATGCCAGCTTGATGCACACACCAGCGAGCAAGTATAAATATCAGGCCACTTACGTAGGCTACAGCAAAAGCTCTGCACAGAACCGTAAAATGGCCTTTAGTCATAAAATTGCAGACCTACATGAAAATTCAGTGTTTACTGATTAAATTATACATTGTAAACTAAATGCATGATTTGTATGAGGCCTGTTGCATTATGAAAATGATATATGAGCTATATAATTGCTGCGTGATGCACAGTGACTTGTCGCCCTCCTGCTCCTGAGATGCTGTATAACAGTCAGTCAAGATGCACTATGTGGTGGTAACATGTTTAAGAGACTCCTTCCTCGTTATCGACTGAAAATGCGTTTTGAAATCCCACTACAAAATCTGACACAAAGGACAAAGTGAGTTAAAAGTCAAACTTCGATAAGTGGAAACAGTGTATAACCTGTGGTTATTGCAGTTGTTTCTCTTGTTTCCTATGTAGCTCGACACAACCACAGTGTTTCGGTAATGAAGATACCACAGCAGCTTCATCTTTAAAACTGACCGCAGTGAAATGTGAAGACATCATGGACCTGCAATGTGTGTGCATGGATCAAGAACAGTTGGGCGTTGATTTCAACTGCTGCTATGTACTTACTGTTGCAGATGTTTTGGCAAGTAAATCGTGTGTCTTAAAACACACCCAACATGTATTAGATGCATTGTATACATGGTCATACATGTAGCTGCCATGAGGCATGCATGTGTAAAATAAATGTTTGCTGCAGACAAATGCAGAGCAGCAGTAGCAGAGAATACTGCCTCAGAGGAAATAACTTGCACATAGGGACTGGCTTCATGACACAGTGAAATTATCTGTCAGCCCTGGGGTGGGGTGGATCATTTCCTGTATTGCTGTGCTCGTAGGGAGATCCTCGTGCGTGTACGTGCACACGCATTCGGCAACCCATCTCCACCCCAAGGCGTGTGTATTTTTTCCCTTAAATAGTAGTTTTGTGTGAGGTCAGTCCTTTAAAGGGGAAGTTAAATTGAGATGATGAAACAGAGTTTGCAGCTCATTGCAGGCTGACAGCAGCCGAGCGGACAGCGATGCAGAGAGCAGGAAGATGGGCAGATAAGACGGAGGGTGTGCAGCAGAAAAGGGCAAAAGAGAAAAGTGGAGGAGAAATGAGTGCAAATGATGTGAGGGGAAATATGAAACAGATTGTGCCATCCTGTACAGCACTGAAATGATGGGAGAAAAAGAAGAGGAAGAAAAAAAACAAGTAGAAGACAAGTTTTAAAGAAACCAGTTTAGACCACTGGGTCAGAGTGGGCTTCTTGTTATAACATTTGGCTTGGTCCAGTGTTTCAAACAGCTCCGCGTTGACCGTTCAGGAATGTGTAGCTGACAAAAGTTGATAGAGGACTTCCTTATTGTAACACACTGTAACGATTAGGGGTTTGCATCAGTCTGTCTTTTGCTTCTTTAATGGTTTCCCTACACTGCCGTGGGTCAAACTATATTTATTATAAAATGACTGAATGCTACAAATAGTCAGCTTGTTTTCAGTTGATCCAACATGCTGCTGCAGTGCTACAGTCCAGTTCCCAGCCGCTGTTTCTGTTCACACACACGTGCACGCACACACACAGTTGACAGAGTGTAAAGACACGTATAACAACACTTAAAAGACTCTTAAATTGATATGGAGCCCCGATACTGACAAAATGTAGTAACAGTTTATCAGACAAGTCAAAAATATAATACATCAGTGATTGCTAGTGTTAGTTAAATGATTTGATAATTGCTCTTTTTATGTGGCTGAACACACTGAGCACCATCCTTTTCAGCATGCTACCTAGCTTAAGCTAACTTTCATCATAAAAGTACACCAGCCAGTGCACATAATGTTAACCATCCATTTACCTTACTACATGCTGTAGCATCGCTGTATAAACTCTTGTAACAGTAGCTAAAGCATTTTAGCTGGCAAGCTAACATTAACAACGTTGGCTAGCTAGTTCACGGACACCATGCTTCTGTAACATTATCTACATCTTCAAGTACATGTTTGTCTCTTGTGTTCATCAAGGAGCACAATCATTTCCCAACATTATTTATCAATTAGGTAATTTATGTTTTTGACTTTCTTCGTAAACATTTTCCTAACCCTCAGAGCAAAGCTTTAGCAGGGATCTGCCTTGCTTGGGCTCTAACAATACTGGATTTTTGAGGTTGATACAGAATGTTTTCCTTAAGTATTGTTTTACTTCTCGAAGGGGCCAGATATGTAAACTAACAGCTTTTGCACTAAATATACCCTCTATTACAGACTTGATTTACACAGTTATTCATGATAGTCAGTCATCATCTTAACAAATGTTCAACTGAGATATATATATGAAGAATTAGAGCTGGGCAATATATTGATATTATATCGATATCGTGATATGAGACTAGATATCATCTTAGATTTTGGATATCGTAATATGGCATAAATGTGGTCTTTTTACTGGTTTTAAAGGCTGCATTACAGTAAAGTGATGTACTTTTCTGAACTTACCAGACTGTTCTAGCTGTTCTATTATTTGCCTTTATCCACTTAGTCATTATATCCACATTACTGATGGTTATTTATCAAAAATCACATTCTGTAAATATTTTGTGAAAGCACCAATAGTCAAGACTACAATATCGTTGCGGTATCGATATCGAGGTATTTGGTAAAACATATCGTGATATTTGATTTTCTCCGTATCGCCCAGCCCTATGAAGAATTATTTTGCCTTCCAGTGGATTCATTTAGCAATACATGTTGTTGAAAACTGATGTTGACTAATAATACCATCGCACTGTGTGGAGGTGACTTTGTCCCCCTTAGGCAGTTTTCATAATGGTCACAGAAACGTGTCCATCGTTTGTCAGCAGACGAATATCACTGAAATTAGTCATCCCCTCGCTCTCTCTCGCTCTCTCTTGGAACAAATCCTTTAGTTAAAACCATTTTCTTTGCATGTAGTTGCTGTTTATGTATCCAGTCCATCAAGTTGACCACTGAATGAATGAAACGCTGGGGAAAAGCTGTTAGATTTTATTCAGACTTGCTGGGCAGCAGTGGTATGTATCTGTTTTTGTTCTGTGCAGTGATGACAACATATACAGAAAATAACCCCCTCTTTAGAAATGCAGTCAGTGGTCAGTAATGTTAAGTTTTAGTGTAGGCCTGCTGCTGTATGAAGCACAGTCAGTCCTGCACTCCACTGCCTTTGTTGAATAGAAAGTGTTCGCCAGTTGGTTTTGCTTCATGTTTTGTAAATACGAGTCCGGAACAATTTGCTTTCTTCAGTGGCACTGTTGCTACAGTGTAGTCGTCATCAGGAGTCAAAGTGTGACATGACACATTTCCTCTGTAGTTGGGCTGTATCAGACTTTCACACTATGCAAAATCATGAATACATCATGTCCAGCTTTAGGCTAAATTATTAAAATCTAACAGTAAATACTTTGACACTTGAGCTGGGATTTTTTGCAAAAGTCTCACAATCCCCTTGTTGCGTGCAAATGAATGCTAGTGCAAATGAATGGAGAAAACACATCTTGGTCTTTGAGTAGTTGTCATGTTTCAATTGCAACACAATGACTTGCAGTATGACGTAACCTTTAACGAGCAACACCCACTGAATCTACTGTGCAAATAAGGTGTTGGAACTTGTGTTTTCTGTATACTTGAAAGAAGCTTAAAAAAAATAGCAGCTGAAGGTCTTTAACATTATGTCACTTAGATGGGAAAGATGGACACAAGGTCCTGATTAACACTGTTAATTATCCAATTTATACAGTACATGCTTAATGATAGTGATGTGATAATGACTTCACCTAAGTTGTTTCTGTCGGTCATCATGAGTGATGAATAATAATTTTTTCTTTCTGTGCAGGACTCCATAAACGCCCTGGTCTTAGACTTGGACTACCCTGCACTACGCAAGAACAAAAACATCGAAACCTTCTTAAACAGATGTAAGTAGCTTTTGTGTGCCAGTCAGAATAAGAGAGAGATGGCAGGACATTTAAAAAAAAGACGATGTGGTGCACATTCATGTAGTTGCTGGTGCGGGACCAAAAAAGTGAATGTTCAAAGAAGGTAAAGTCAGCACAACAGCTTAATGCTCTGGAAAAATACTTTTAGTGCAAATAAGGCACACAATATTTTGGCCTCAGGTGGATGACATTTGCCTTCTTTTAAAGCTTAAAATTTCTTGATGTGGTAAAGTCACAACAGTATTAATGGGATTCTTTATTCTCTTTTATTCTCAGATGAGAAAGTCATAGCACAGACTCGAGACCTCCAGATGAAGTCTGAAGACTTTGACAGAGTTAAAGTCATCGGTCGAGGGGCATTTGGTGAAGTTCAACTAGTGAGTGTTGGTTTTCATTTTCAGCTGTCACTAAGGGAGTATTAGAATCTCTGTCGTGGTTTTCTGTAAGACTACACATAAAGTCAATGCAATTGCAATCATCTTTTATTAATGATGCACTGCCTCTTGTTCTAGTCGAAGCCTTTGAGAATATTTGTGAATATTCCTGAGGTTTACGTGGATCTGTAAATTCCACACTCAAAGTGTTCTCTTACTGCACATTGAATTGACAATATGGAAACATCTGTTATGATGGAACTCGCTGACATTTTAAGGCAGTCAGTGATTTGATGTAGTTTGCAGTTTTGTGGAACCTGTAATACACCATTTGGCCAAAGTGTTACTCAGAATAAAAGTGAGGCTGTTAAGAATCTCAAACTCTCCGTTACTTTTTAAACTCTGAATAACTGAACATTGCCGACATTCAGGTCCGGCACAAAGCCTCTCAGAAGGTCTACGCCATGAAGCTACTGAGCAAGTTTGAGATGATCAAGCGCTCGGACTCAGCTTTCTTCTGGGAAGAGAGGGACATCATGGCCTTTGCCAACAGCCCCTGGGTTGTGCAGGTATATACATATAATTCACTGCTCAGCGTCTGATTATTTTTTGTTCTGGTGCTTTCACAGTTACATCCTCAAAGTTTAAAGATAGCAGATCGCAAATTTCGGATGGGAGATTATATTTAGTGCACCCCCCCTAGTATTCTAGTATCAAAAGGTTAAAATCTCATGTTTTATCTCATATAATAAAAGCTCGCTACTTGGCGTCCATGTATCGATACAGTATTGCCACGGAAAATATCCCGCTACTATGCTGCATCGATTCTCCCCCCACCCACCCCTACTAATTTTCATCTCTTGGTGTGTCATTTATACCAGTATTAGCAACCTCTAGTAATGAGAGCTTGTGTTTGGGTCGTTCAGTTGTGCTGTGCCTTCCAAGATGAGCACTACCTCTACATGGTGATGGAGTACATGCCGGGAGGCGACCTGGTCAACCTCACCAGCACCTACGACGTGCCGGAGAAATGGGCCAAGTTCTACACAGCAGAGGTGGTGATGGCCCTGGATGCCATCCACTCCATGGGCTTCATCCATCGGGACGTCAAGCCGGACAACATGCTGCTGGACAGACTGGGACACCTCAAGCTGGCCGACTTCGGCACGTGCATGAAGATGGACTCTGTGAGTTGTATCTCATCATTGAAACTTCAGTGCAGCAGCATGCTGTGTTTCTGAGAACTTGCTTATTTCTCCCGCCACCATTTTTTTGTTTTTGTTTTTACTGGAAAAATGTCAGAGGAATACATTTTATGTTATATTAGAAGCAAGAAATGCAGATAACACAGTGCTGTTGAGTTGTGGTCACCAGCTTATGGTAAGGGTGCTCCGATTGATCGGGCACCGATCGTTATCAGCCGATAAAGGCTTTAAATAGTTTGATCGGTGGTCTCCATAAAGGCCGATCAGATGACGCACTACTCGTGAGAAAATGTTCTATATGCAGCTAAGTTACACACCAACCACACGGCCGACCGTTGGCAGAAAAAGCAGTTGGACTGATCAGTCTCCCCGAGTTGGTCAAAAAAAGTGCCTCGGAACCAGGGTGGAACATTAGCCTTGTATCCTTGTAATGGATTGGACAGTTTTTGTCAAAGAATGCTGTTGCTAAGTAACAATGCACAATGCTCATAGGAGTCGCGTTACGTTACTGCTAATGAATCCCCAACATTTCCGGATTTTGTTGCTTCATAATAAAAACATTCAAATACCAAAATAACGGTGGACTTTTACTGTGAAGAACGTACAGGAAATGAAACCGTTCACAGCCGGGGCTTTGACAACACATAGTCGAGTAGCTAGTTTTCAGCGCTCGTCCGGGACGCCATGTAGCTAGCTGAGCTGAGGTACAGACGAAAGGAAAATTATCTGTTAAAAAATGTGGCGACATATCCCCGGTGTTAAGAGGCCCGCCGCGGAGTCAGCAGTAGCTATGGATGTACAAGCTGTTGAGGGCGAAGTAAAGAAAAAGATACGGTACTTTTCGAACAAGTTGCGCATTGACAAAATGTACAGTGAAAGACCGTGCAAAACATTTCAGACCGCCCTGCCAACCTGTAGACATTTTAACGTCAATGTAGACTGGAACGATGTTTAAGTCGCTTGAAAGCTGCTGCTGTTTTAATCCTGTTGGCTCTCTGCTGCTCAGTTCTACCCCGCGACTGACAAGACACACACACACACACACACACACACACACACACACACGGTGGATGCAGGAAAAACTGGAGAGGAGACGTACAGGATGACCTACACTTAATACATCCATGAGCTACACTCCTTATTGTAGATCAATGATAAGTTAAAGTCCAGTAAGTCCTTTATCAAACCGTATGAATGTGTGTCCCAGGCCAGGATAGGAAATTAACTAGCAATGTAAAGATCAACAAGCTACTGACACATAATAAATAAATTGTATTAATAATTTTAAAAAAATGGAATAAAGCAATTTAAAATATGATAGTGCGCTTTCTTTTATAAATTTGAATTCTGGAAAAAGTGGCTGGTAAAAAATGTAAGTGTCCCCACCCTGCTGGAACACACTGAAGAACACACTGACAGTTTTTTTTTTAATTTATTCCGAATAAGGCTTTAGCTCTATGTTAAGCTCTAAGCTATTTGTTTCTAACAGAGGAAGTGGAATGTTGAACGTTTCCTGTCAATAAAAGTAAACCGTTGACAATTCACAATACATTATCTTCTGTTAATTGTAATACTTGTACATTGTTGTTAAGAATATTAAAATGAATATATGATAAATATATGACATGATAAATGGAAGGTTTCAAATAGACCCGGTGATCGGTGATCGATGAGCTGCATCGGTCGATACTACTCCCAGCAATCGGTGATCGGCCCCAAAAATCCTGATCGGAGCACCCTTAGCTTATGGACACTATTATAAATCACAATTGGTTGGTCCAAACATTTCTAGTAAATGTCTCTGTGTAAGTGATATTGCTGTAAAGAGCTGCTTGATGGTGAAGCTTACAGGGATGTTAGGTTTTCTCCTGCTGAGAATCTGAATTCTCTGTGTGTGTGTGTGTGTGTGTGTGTGTGTGTGTGTGTGTGTGTGTGTGTGTGTGTGTGTGTGTGTGTGTGTGTGTGTGTGTGTGTGTGTGTGTGTGTGTGTGTGTGAAACCAGTGTCAAGCCTGTTGAAGCTTAGCGTACATAATGTGCCATTATGTGTATAAAGACTTGCTTTATATTCTGGCATGAGCAACACTTATCGATATGAAGCCCTAGTTTAATTCAATTTGAGATTTTGGATTGGAGGGTTAGTCAGTGAGCAAGCTTTGGTTTCTGCTGACATGTCTCATAAACTGTTATGTTTAGATTAATATCTATCCATTGTCTTAAAGGGTAACTACCGTTTTTTTTCAACCTGGGCCCCATTTCCCCAGGCATTTGTGTCTAATAGACTGATGTGACCAAAAGTCTTTGAATTGAGTGAGATCACAACAAGGAGCCGGCGTGAACCGAGCTACAATGTAACCTAATGGGGCAATTGTGGAGCCTTGCTTTTTGTCCAATAAGTGATTTTTGTTGTTGTTGTTGTTGCTACTGACAAGCTCAGATTGTTACTGAAAGTGTCTGACAACATTATTGATCTCAGGATGTGACTTTTTGTCCGAAGACAGCAGTGTGGAGAGTGGAACGCGAGACGAGAAAAAGGCGTTCAGGTAGTCTGTTGTACATGAAGATTTTCAATGTAATGGCTCAATATTTAAATAATTTCGACAATGTGGATGAGGTCGTTATAGATGACCATATGTAGGCTATTCATTTGAGCCAGAGTAGGCTACAACGTTACGGATGAAGAGAAAGAGAGATAGTGAAGTGCTGCGTGGCTCGGGATATTGGTAGTGCTCCCGCGGGTGCTGTGCCCCTATATGCCCAAAGAATATGTTGTCAGGAGTGGGACCTGTTGTTGCCAGATATCTGTGGTCTGGATGTGTCCAGTGATATACCTCGGACACAATGCTGTGTTACCACGTCAGGATTTCCCTCCTCTAATCTACAGGGCTGTGAGACATGAGCAAATACAAACCATTGTTTTTACTGAAAATCTTTTTAGATAACACATGGATCATGGATGTATTATTGCCTATTGAGCGCACAAAACACTTTTAATAACAATCTGAGCCTGTCAGTAGCCCAAAAAAAAATCACTTCTATTGGGCAAAAAGCAAGGCTCCACAATTGCCCCATTAGGTTACATTGTAGTTCAGTTCGCGCCGGCTTGTCGTTGTGATCTCGCTCAATACCGGACCAAATTCAAAGATTTTTGGTCACATCAGTCTATTAGACACAAATGCATGGGGAAATGGGGCCCAGGTTGAAAAAAAAAAAACGCTAGTTACCCTTTACGTTGGGACATAAAACCAGATCCTTAGGCTATAATGTCAAAACATACGAAGGATTTTGATTCCAGTATTTGTGTTGCAGACCGGCATGGTGCATTGTGATACAGCTGTCGGGACTCCAGACTACATCTCTCCCGAGGTGCTGAAATCTCAAGGAGGAGACGGGTATTATGGGAGAGAGTGTGACTGGTGGTCCGTAGGGGTCTTCATCTTCGAGATGCTTGTCGGTCAGTGAACATTTAATGAAGTCAGCGATTTTTACAAAAAGTGTTTTCTGAAAATATATTTGCGTTGTAAGGAATGGTATTTCTAGCGTTGGAATCCTCTCCGTACGAGAAACAATGGTTGATTCCAACATTCCATTGCTATTTTATTATAGCTAACTTACTGTGTTTGCTGTTAGGTGACACACCATTCTACGCTGACTCTCTGGTGGGAACCTACAGTAAGATCATGGACCACAAAAACTCCCTCAACTTTCCTGATGATGTGGAGATCTCCAAAGATGCCAAGAATATCATCTGTGCCTTCCTGACTGATAGGTACAAAGAGTTACAGTCTTTCACATTTCTTAATGTGCAAGTGTTGATGGTGATTACACCAGAAGGGCTCACAGGGTTACTTTTTATGTTCTGCAATGCTCAGACGTTACATAACCTGTTGATGCTATTGAGCTGCACGCAGATCTCTTATGTTTATCACTGCATTGGTTTGTGATGCTTTAGGCCAAAGGGAATCCAAGTCTGTATTTTGTTCTGGCTTTAATTTATTCAATTCTAATGACTCCCAGAAAAGAATATGTATCAACAGGCCATGTTTGCCTGTTGCTACTGATACTGTTGAACTGAAGACAAAAAGTACATCTAGTCATTGCTCTACAACTCTTTCACACTCTTTATTTTGAGGGAGGTGCGATTGGGCAGAAACGGCGTGGAGGAAATCAAGCGACACCCTTTCTTCAAGAACGACCAGTGGACCTTCGACACCATCAGAGACAGTAAGTATCCCTACACATCAACAAGCAGCTTCACCTGAGGCAACAACATGAGCCATTTACATGACTCAAGCTCTAAACAAGAATGTATCCAGAACAGCAGCTGTCTTGCAGTACAATACATCATTATTTATTAGACTGAAATGCCAAGTTTTGTTTACACAGCACTTCCTTTTTCCAGCAATTCACACTCTCTCTCTCTCTCTCTCTCTCTCTCTCTCTCTCTCTCTCTCTCTCTCTCTCTCTCTCTCTCTCTCTCTCTCCCTCTCCCTCTCCCTCTCCCCTTCCTCAGCTGCTGCCCCCGTGGTCCCAGAGCTGAGCAGTGACATAGACACAAGTAATTTTGATGAGATTGAAGATGACAAAGGCGATGTAGAAACTTTCCCCACACCTAAGGCCTTTGTTGGAAACCAGTTACCCTTTGTTGGCTTCACTTACTTCAAAGAAGACCAGTAAGCCATCTGTTTTTCTAGCTGTATCTCATAATTTCAGGGATCTCAGCACTTAGAGAGATTTATTCTTGGCTATGATCTTTGACTTTGTGTTGATTTTTGTCCGTTTCCTTCTTTAGGTTACTAAATGGTTCCAACAATATCTCGGTGGCTCATGATAATTCAAAAGGAGAGGTGGGTTATTTCCCTTCCACACACTATAACTGCCAGGGACACATTGTAAACTACTCCAGTAAAACAGTCCCAAGCTTCTCGGGAAATAAATAATCCAGACGTCAGTTTACATGACTACACAAGCCTGTTGACATTGCGATCAATCCAGCCTCATACTGTTAAACATTCAGGATTATGATGGAAATGACTCAAAAGGATTTCATTTGTCTGATCCCATGATTTATTTGTACTTTGTTCAAATTTCAATGTTCTTAGTCACACAGAAAGACTTAAGCAGCTTTTAGTGTAAGTAGCAGACCTAAAAGCTAATCTCTTATTAACTCCAGACCAAACTGAGCAGCCTAATCAATCAACTACCAGAAGGAAGACGGCAAAGGCCCAGGTTTTATTTTCAGTTGTATTGTAGTTATTTTTAGGGTTCATGAGTTTCTTCTGTAATGTCTAGAAACCTTTCATTTTGAGAAGTTTAAAAGAGCTTATCATCCATGTTCAAGTCAAAAGTTAAAAGCTGCTATAATAACTATGGGCCAAATGACTGCATAGATGCAGAGGGTTCGTTCGTAGTGACAAACGCAGAGAATTTTATCCCAATTCTGGCGTTCTCCTCAGATGTACGGTGCGTTTTAGCATCTTTCAGCTAGGGCTGGGTAATATATCGATATTCGACATCGATATATGAGATTAGATATTGTCTTAAATTTTGGATATCGTACTTTCAGACTGTTCTAGCTGTTCTGTTTGCCTTTTAGCCCCTTAGTCATTATATCCACATTATTGATGGTTATTTATCGAAAATGTCATTGTGTAAATATTTAGTGAAAACACCAAAAGTCAACCCTACAATATCGCGGCAATATCTACATTGATGTATTTGGTGAACAATATTGTGATATTTGATTTTCTCCATATCGCCGAGCCCTACTTTCAGCTCATCGTTTTGGTTTTACAGTTTGCAACTTAAAGCAACACTATGTAACTTTTAGCTGCAGCTGTAGTTCCAATGAGACAACCTGTAGGGGGACCGAAGCGGGAAAAGTTACATAGTGTTGCTTTTAAAGGAGACATATCGGTCATTTTCAGGTTCATACTTGTATTTTGGGTTTCTACTAGAACATGTTTCCATGCTTTAATGTTAAGAAAAACACATTATTTTTCTCATACTGTTTGTGTGAATATACTTGTATTCACCCTCTGTCAGAAACGCTCAGTTTTAGCACCTGTCTCTTCAAGTCCCCCACCCGAAAAAGCCAAGTCTGCTCTGAATGGTCAGAGTTGATCGGCGTATCTGCACTGTCATTGCAGCCAGGGAAGGACTGTAACGGTATTTTCTACCTATATATTGTATAGTTGCGACATCACAACTGTATTGAAGTCCTGACGGCTCATTTAAAGGCACAGTTTCTACGGGCTGTGTGCATTTCTCTGTGGATTGAGCATTTGGATACTTTCACTGTATTTATACAACACCTCGACCTGCTTTATAATAAAAAAAAAAAAAAGGTACAGACATTTTTACGATATGGGACCATTTAACCCTTTTGGTTGACGCTCACAGCTCTCATCAGTGGCAAAAAAAACTCTGAAAACTCACTTTACCTATCAGCACCAAACAAGAACTAGCTGCTGAACATAGTGGGATATTTAGCAACAAAAGATGTGTTCAATGTCCTGAGAGTGTCAGTTATGGTAATTGCTTCATTGCATAATACACAGTAACGATTGTTGACATGCAGTAAAGGTTGCAAACAGTTCTTGAACCTGGGCATTTGATTAGTCACTAGGACATGTGTGATTGGTTGATTGTTTTCTCTCCACAGTCAGCAGCACTGCAGAAGAAAATGCACCAAGTGGAGGTGCAGCTGAATAATGAGAAGCAGGCCAAATCTGATCTAGAGCACAAACACAGGTACAGGAGCAGAGAATGGTAGCTTTTCTTCATGTTGCACCACTGGCAGACTTGGGCACACTGACCATCACCGTCAAGAGCTTTTGTAAACGTTCTGTTTTCTTTTTGCAGAGCTGCCACTAGCCGTCTAGACAAAATCGCCAAAGAACTTGAGGAAGAGGTAAGCTAAGCCCCCTGAAACAACAGTGAAGACACAGTCAGACACCTGTTAGTGTAGGAGATCGCTTGCATATTTTTGGCTCTGTCCTAGTTTTAATATTTGCTGGTGCCACGACCCAATTTCCCCTCTGGGATTGTTCCAGTTCCATCCTTTTCACCCATTTTCATGGCTTTTTCCAAAAACTGTATTTAAGTCAGAATAATGATTTCTCACTTTTCACTTGACCATGTTTCGGTAGAATGCCAATGTGTCGTATCCCGTGAGGTTTAGCTGGAGCGCTTGCCGAATTCTAATAACCACTTTAAAATCTCTTTATGGATTGGATTTGTGTCAAGCCCCGATTGGAT
Source organism: Zingel zingel (assembly GCA_023566125.1). Lineage (NCBI taxonomy): Eukaryota > Metazoa > Chordata > Actinopteri > Perciformes > Percidae > Zingel > Zingel zingel. Next base: position 11,657,181 of record CM042333.1, on the reverse strand, counting down.
ACTCAGGAACCATTTCTCATAAAAGCGAGTTATGGAATCGGCACCGTGAAACGCAACCAGCCCTATGGGACACGTTGAACAAAGTATTTAATGATTGATTTTAGGTGAGCAGCAGAAAGAATCTGGAGTCGAGTCTGAGGCAGCTAGAGAGAGAGAAAGCCCTGCTGCAGCACAAGAGCCTAGAGAGCCACCGCAAGGCCGAGAGCGAGGCCGACAGGAAGCGCTGCCTGGAGAACGAAGGTGACATGACACACACACATTTTATCACACATATATTGTAGATTCTGTATATATATGGCGAGATGCATTATTCTAAAGTCGTCAAATGGTATGGATGGAAGATCAGGCTCCCAATACGAGTCCTTTCTTTTACTTTGTTGCATAATTAGATTATATTAAAGGTGCTCTAAGCGATGTTGGGCGACGTTACTTCTTGTTGACGTTCGAAGTATTGTCAAACAAAATGGAGGCTTGCTCGCCCCTCCCTCCTCCTCATCCCGTCCCCTCCCCCTCCCCTCCGTGCTTCCTGAAGCAGTCATGAACACGCATTGTGGAAGTAGCATACAGTACGTGCTAACGCTGCTGCGGTGATGGCTCAACCAACTCCTTCTTGTCTGTTATTGGCTGGAACACTGTTTGTTATGTTTGGTGGTGCAGGTTGGCGCAGTTTGTTTTTATTGCCGTTTGTAGAGCCTGGGCTGTCTACAGAGACTGTTTGTTTTACAGTGTGTTCAGGGGACAGGCAGCTGGCGGATAGTGAGGAGATGTTTGCTGTATGTGACAAAAAATGTTGTAGCCTAAAAAACGTGTGACATCACTTAGAACACCTTTAAGACAAGAAGAATATTCATTTACCTGTTGGCTAATAAAATAACTTCACTTTTTATCACTAAAAAGTCAACAGTTGACTTGATAGCTTTTGAAAAAATGTGGAGGAAAAAAGTACGCCACTGCATGTGTTGACTGTCAACACATGCAGTGGCGTACTTTCTTTTTGGTTCCAAGTGATCATAGTTAATAGATAACATTTAATATGCAATCCATTGAAATATGACCTTCTGTATGAATTTACTAAATCCCTCTTGATTTGAACTAGAATAGTTTACAGACAGACTGATATAATGTGGACATTACTGCCATCCCCTGGTCAAATGGTCTTCTCATACAGATTGGAAACATGCTCACCAGAGGAACACAAGTCTGTAGGCCTTCTCTCTTCCTTTGCTCTAACTGTTACTCCGTTCTGTGCCCCAACTCCTCACTGATTAAAACTTAATGAAGGATTAATACTTGGAATATTGTTGTAATATAGTGTACATACGAGGTTTGTTGCATTGAAAGATTCACCACAATACTTTGGTCTGCGTTCTTATGTGTTGTGCAGTCAACAGCCTTCGAGACCAGCTGGATGACATGAAGAGGAGAAACCAGAATTCACACATTTCCAATGAGAAGAACATTCACCTGCAGAAACAGGTCAGTCCCTAAGTGTTATATTTCATGTGTGGGCACTGACGTTTAATGTCTAAAAAGCCACCTACTATTGTTAAAATACAGAAATAATGATTGACAGGTCAGTAACAAAAGGAATGTTATAAGATACTGTGATCCAATTTCTTAACAAATATCAAATATGTATTTAATTAGTTATCAGATTACAACCATTGTGTTGCAGTACACTATATTTCTGAAAACCGAGATATCATTATGAAATTAAACCTTGATATGGACAGAAATATATTGTAGAAATATGTAAAACGCCTCTTAACAGGAAGTACTGAATTGTGTATTTAGTTTGTATGTAACAGGACTCAGGACATACTGTAACACATAGACAAGTGCTGAGTCACCAAATAAAAGTGATCTGACTGGTTTTCACACATTTCTTTCCGTGTTGTTTGTATCAGCTGGAAGAAGCAAACACGTTGTTACGGGCCGAGTCCGAGGCGGCGACGAGGCTCCGTAAAACCCAGGCGGACAGCAGCAAGCAGCTGCAGCAGCTGGAGGCCAACGTGCGCGAGCTGCAGGACAAATGCTGCCTGCTGGAGCGCAGCAAGCTGAGCCTGGAGAAGGAATGCATCAGCCTGCAGGCCGCACTGGAGACGGAGAGGAGGGAGCACAGCCAGGGCTCAGAGACCATCAGCGACCTGATGGGTGGGTCACACACACACACACACACACACACACACACACACACACACACACACACACACACACAGACCTGGGAAGTTTCTAGTCTGTAAACAATGGTCATCTGGTTTTAGGATAGGATTTAAAGTTATAGCCTGATTTTGTATATATTATATTTATATAAATGTTTAGAGCAATGTGCTGTGCATGATAATAGTGAAATACAATTAAGTGTTTCTGCAAGTGTTTGAAATTCTGCCTTAAGGATTTGCTGATATAGCTACCTGTGTTTTTATAAGGGGAAATTGGATTACTCGCCTTGAATGAAAAATGTGTTATCTCAGTTTCTTCTGTTTGCCCAGCAGCTTACATTGCAGATTTACTCGGTGGGCAAGAGCAATGTGACACACCAATGCAGAGGGCAGCAAAGAGGCTTTTCAGGCCTTAATAAGGAGTTTGTACTGCAGCAACATTATAGTCAGAATCCATTCAGCAATCGGCACAGTCACTGTGTGTGTGTGTGTGTGTGTGTGTGTGTGTGTGTGTGTGTGTGTGTGTGTGTGTGTGTGTGTGTGTGTGTGTGTGTGTGTGTGTGTGTGTGTGTGTGTGTGTGTGTGTGTGTGTGTGTGTGTGTGTGTGTGTGTGTGTGTGTGTGTGTGTGTGTGTGTGTGTGTGTGTGTGTGTGTGTTTTGAATTTATTCGTAAGAGCTTTTATCAAATCAGTTTTGAATGGAGGTGCTTTACAGAGCCACGACGGCCTTGATCTGAACAAAAATACACAAAATGACAAAGATAACAAAATAGTATGCAGTGCATGGAGATTCGGGAAAGTTAGTGGGCTTATTTAAAGCCTCCACCTTAATAACAATTCACAATGTTTATATAGCAGGGGTTGTCAAAGGCTGAGACTGTGGATCCCTCCCCTCCGCCCCCTTTAGTTTACATGCTTAGTTTTGTTCAATTCCTGAATGCCTTTGGGATCATAATTATGTAATTTGATCCACAAACACTCAACAATTTAGCCAATATAGCCTATATTTGCTGTTTGACATAACTTCAGACTGCACCAAATACTCAAAAAAAGGTTTGTCCTAAGACATTTATTAGAAAATGACTCTGGTGTAGTAGGTAAAACAGCAACATTCCCCAAAACTGCTGTATCTCTTTAAACAAATCACACACATTTAGGCTACTCTTTGCGATCTTCTTTTGATAACTAATGTAATAACTAATGCAATATTTTTGAGTCTCCCCTAAAACGGTTTGGAGCCTCCCTCGGGAGGCCTGCCTCCCACTTTGAACACCTCTGTTATAGAGAAGACAAGAATTACCATGAAGAAAATATTGTGACAAGGTTCAAGCCCCGTTTGTCACACTGGTTGAATAAGGTTGAGTTCGTATAGAGAGGAAACAAATGAAATACTCTCCTCTCTCTGGCCTTGATTAAAACAACAGCCAGTTTCTCCATTGCAGCTGGTCAGTGTGCAACAGTAGCAGACTGTGCATTTGTGTAACTGTACGTGGGAGTATGTTAACATTAGGGTTGGGTACCGAAAACCGGATCCACTATGGAACCGGTTCCTACACAACCGGTAGGAATCGGACTGGATTAGAACGCAAATTTCTCTCATTCTTTTCAAGAATTGGTTTAGGAATCAGACTCGTTTTAAAAGTACTGGATCGGAATCGTAAAAATCCTAACGATACCCGACCCTATATATAATAATGTAATCGTCCTCTGATTAAGGCAGTATTCAGGCTATTTAAACTGTCATATAAAAGCTTTTATCTGATTGCTTTAATTGAGGTGAGGTCATACTCAAAGCAAATGCAGCACAGTTTACACACCCAGGTTTCTGCTCAGTCCCTGCATTTTTTTTTTGGCTTTTGTCAAACTGCAGTTGTTGGTCATCGGATGCAGTGACCAGTTGTCGCATTTACAAATTAAACAACGTAGCACAATGTAACTGAATCTGCAACGAAAGGCTTTCTCCGATTACCGGGATATTGGAGAAATAGCATTAATTTGAACCATGTAAATAATATCAAATTAATCAAAATATTGCCTTAGGTGGATTAGGGCCTACTTTAAATAATCGTGTGTGTGTGTGTGTGTGTGTGTGTGTGTGTGTGTGTGTGTGTGTGTGTGTGTGTGTGTGTGTGTGTGTGTGTGTGTGTGTGTGTGTGTGTGTGTGTGTGTGTGTGTGTGTGTGTGTGTGTGTGTGTGTGTGTGTGTGTGTGTGTGTGTGTGTGTGTGTGTGTGTGTGTGTGTGTGTGTGTAAACTGTGGCACATGTCACGGGTAAAACAAAAAAAACATCACACTGGACTGCCCAGTACTGCTCCAGTCTTGCTGGCCACAGATCAGTGTTTGCATACAATAAAATTGATTGAGTACTTGCATATTCAGAAGAAAGGAAAAGTAGTTTCTCGTCGGTCACAGTGCAAATTAATAAAACAGAAATACATACGTATAAGTAAAAACAATTATATCTAATAAAAGAGCTTAAAAACAAACATTCAGACAGCACAATTAGTCCATAAAATAGGAACAGCGTGCGTGCATGCATGCGTGTGTGGACAAGACGCAGTTGATTGATTATTCGGGAAGAAGCTGTTAAGCACCCTACTGGTCCTACATGTAACGCTCTTGTACATGCTAGCTGGAATTGTGCGTGAGCATGTAATAACAATTAAAGTAAAAGTTTTTAGTTTGTTGTGTGTTACGTGCTCTAAGGACTCGCTTGGTTTTGGTTTGCAGGACGAATCTCCAGCCTGGAGGAGGAGGTCCGCCAGCAGAGACAGGCTCTGGCCAAAGCTGAGACTGAGAAGAGACAGCTTCAGGAAAAACACACCGATCTGGAGAAGGTAAACCAGAAAAGCAGACTAAATGATAACTCATTTTTTAAAAACCTCTTATGGAATATATTCTTCATTGATTTGTAAATCTTAATCTTTTTGGTATTTAAATGTTTCTGCATGTTTTGCCATTAGGATACTCTCGTAATGAATGTGATGTCAACTAAATACCTGGGGAATAGGGCTGCAACTAACGATTGTTTTCATTGTCGATTAATCCATCGATTATTTTCTCGATCAGTTGTTTGGTCTATAAAATGTCAGGAAATGGTGAACGTCGATCAGTGCTTTCCAAAGCCCAAAATGACTCAAACCCATTGATTATCAAAATAGTTGGTGATTCATTTAGAAGTTGACAGCTATCAATGAATCAATTAATCTTTGCAGCTCTGCTGGGACTTAATATAGACACCTTGAACTAAAAAGATGAAATAAACATAATGGGCCCTATTTTGCACCCGGCGCGGCACAAAGCCCGACACACGTGTCTGCTATGTTAACACCGTCCAGCGCCCGCGTCGTTTAAATAGCAAATGCACCTGCGCCCATCTGTGCGCCCATGGGCGTGCTGGTCTTACAGGGAGGTGTGTTCAGGTGCATTCTTGGCGTATTGCTATCTTGAGGCAGCGGGAAGTGATCGCGCCGTTGACCAACATAAACCTGGTCTAAAGTCAATAACGCAGCATTTCATTGTTATTTTAACAGCGCATTAGTAGAATGCGCCTAGGCTCGTGCACAGCGCACAAACACTATGCTTGTTACACACACACAGGGCCGCACAGCAGCACACAAACATGCAAAAGATTACAAATAAAAATATTACGGTGCAAATCCGCCATCATAATAGCAATGTGCCAAGGAACCAACGTGCCTGGCTTTTAAAGGGAATGGGAGATGACACTCTGATTGGCTTATTGCATGTTACGCCCAAAATACACCTATGAATTAATGAAGACACTAAGTACAACACTTTTGAACCATGTGCCCCGCGCTAGGACCCTTTTTTCCGCCGTCAAACTAGCAGACGTGGATTCATACACGCCCTAAACGCAGCTGCGCCATGCGCATCACGTCGTGCGCTTGGATCTTTAAAATAGGGCCCAGCGATTCTTCTCCAGAGTATGTTGCCTTGTGTTATCTGGCAGCAGTATAACCCATTGACATCATTAATTAAAGCATCTGTCTAGTGTTTTTTTTCCATGACATGCTTTGCTGCAGTAGGAGCATCATAACAGATAAATAATCTACAAAGAGACCGGCTTTATAAATGGTTTAAAGCCTTATTGTTTAGAGATTATTGTACAATTTACAAATGCAAATAAATTGCTGATTAGCTAATTACACAAAATACAATTGTAATCTTCCAAGTACTTACTTACTTACTTACACAGATAAGCTGGTGGGGTCTTAGTTTAGTTTATTTGTTTCACAGAACATAAAATAACAAATTACATTGAATAAATACAAAAATACATGTGAGGGTGTAGTAAACCTGTAGCGGCTTATATAAAAACCACAACCAAACCAACCAAAGTACATATGCACAATGTAGAAGTACAAAATCAAAAATACATTTTAAGTGTAAGATGTAATAAAAATTTAAAAAAAAAAAACATTTAGAGAAACAGAAATAATTACCATGTATACAATAAAACCAACAGTTAACTAAGAGATATCTTCTTTTTTTTTTCAAAATCACATGGTTTACACAGCAGGGCCTTTCTAAGTCTATTTGTATACCTAGATAATGACACAGAGGAATCCATTAAATGTAAATTTTCATTCCATAAAATAACTCCACAAAACTACGATAGGTCTATTTGGTTGACTAAATAACTCAAAGAGCATATTGATCCTGAAGCTGCAGCTTTAAGGACTTAGACTGTCCGTATAGGACAGGAAGTTAGTGATGTACTATAGTCATTCAGTGCTTTAAATCTGTGATAGTGATTTTAGATTAGGGATAATTTAGTGATGCTCTTCTGAGCTGCATTTTGCTGCAGGAAGTCTGAAGTTGAACAAGTGCAGCATTTGCCATCAAGTAGGGCTGCAAAATGTATCACTTTTTTCATTATTATTGCAATATCAACTGGCGCAATAAACACATTGCGAAAGAAAATATCAGTAGAAAACTGCACTTTAAAACTGTCGCGTTTTTAATGATGCCTTTTTATATTCAATTCAATGTTCGATTTGTTCAATTGAAGAATGTTGGGAACGATTTCCTTTCATTTGTTTTAAATTCAACAAGCAATTGGTTGAACTTTAGCAGAATACGGAAAGCAGCAGAACAGTGTACGCTTTAACATCAGTTTATTTATCGCAAGTAATAACGTTATCGCATTATTCAAAGTTGTGGCATATTTTTCTCATATCGTGCAGCCCTACCATCAGTCATTATGTTACTGGACGTAGAGTTTGTCCCAACATCTCTGCCCTGGTTTTCTTTGTGCAGGAGAAGAGCAACAAGGAGATTGATTTGACCTACAAGCTGAAGGTTCTGCAGCAGGAGCTGGAGCAGGAGGAGACGGCTCATAGGAGCACCAGGGCACTGCTGGCAGACAAGAGCAAGATCAAAGTAACCATCGAGGGTGCCAAGTCAGAGTCCATGAAGGGTGAGGGCTTCGACCTTTTCTTTAGTGGAAGTTGCTTTGTCACCTACGGTACCAGTCAAAAGTTTGGAGAAACCGTGTCCAAACTTTTGACTGGTACTGACTAGGGCTGCAACGAACGATTATTTTCATAGTCAATTAATTTGTCGATTATTTTCTCGATTAATCGATTAGTTGTTTGATATATAAAAATGTCAAAACATGCTGAAAAATGTGGATCAGTGTTTCCCAAAGCCTAAGAGGACGTCCTCAAATGTCTTGTTTTGTCCACAACTCAAAGATATTCAGTTTACTGTCACAAAGGAGAGAAGAAACTAGAACATGTTCACATTTAACAAGCTGGAATCAGAGAAATCTTTTTTAAAAAAAAAAAATTTTATGAAAAAAAAAAAGATTAATCGATTATCCAAATAGTTGGCGATTAATTTAATAGTTGACAACTAATCGATTCATCGTTGCACCTCTAGTACTGACTACCTACTTGTAACTGTCTGTTTGAACCATCGCCCATGAGATGCTGTGAAGGAGAAGCAATTCACTCAAGATAATTTGACACCACTGGACATCTCTAACTCCACGTTCAGCGCTAAATGCATTGCTACACTTTGCACACATTTTGCATTCATTGTTACAGCTTTACATACCCGCCAGTATTGGTGAACATGACTTTAACGTGTAAAAAAAAGATATTGATATAATAAAAACAAATCCCATCCAGAGTTGGAGCAGAAGCTGGTGGAGGAGCGAGGGGCCAAACTTCGGCTGGAGAACAGAATACTGGATCTGGAGAAGCACAGCAGCATGATGGACTGTGACTATAAACAGGCTCTGCAGAAACTAGATGAGCTGCGCAGACACAAGGACCGGCTAACTGAAGAGGTGAAGGCCTATATTCTGTGCAGGGGAACAGTGAAGTGTGTGTTTAGTTAATAAACGGCACCTACAGAAACCAATCTTGCAACTTATGTAATAATATGTCAGTTCTGAGCTGTAGAGGACGAACAGTCATTCAGCTAATAAAAAAACAGAAAGAACAGACATCTAAATAGTACAGGGTTTCCGCGGGGTCTTAAAAATTCAAAAATAGTCTAAAATTTCAAAATCACAATTTTAGGCCTTAAAAAGTCTTAAATTTGTGGCCTGGTTAGCTCAGTTGGTAGAGCAGGCGCCCATATGTAGAGGTTTACTCCTTGACGCAGCGGACGTGGGTTCGACTCCGAACTGCGGCCCTTTGCTGCATGTCATTCCCCCCTCTCTCTCCCCTTTCATGTCTTCATCTGTACTGTGAAGGTAAAGGCCTAAAAATGCCCCAAAAATAATACAAAAATAAATTCTTAAATTTGCTGAAGTATTGTGTTCTAGGTCTTAAATAATTAGAAACGGGTCTTAATTTTCCTACGTCCATGTAACCCTACCTCTAATGTTCATTCTAACGCTTACGGGCCGGCTACTTTGCAAGTGTAACCTATGCATAGCGGATGTTCCAAAACTACGCTTCCACTATAATCGATGAAACTGGCTACACCGGACACGAGAGCAGCACGTAAGTAGTGCGTATGCGCCGCAGAGATCTGCTCTACAAGCGTAAAAAATATTTTTTGACGTGAGGTGTGTGAGGCCCTTTTACACAGAAATGGATCATAGTGTCAATTTTTCTTTTAAATTAAACTACTATTGTGTATCGCGTATTGGCAGTTTCATTTTGAGAGTTTCTGTTTGTAATTCTTGTTTGCCTCACCGGTGTCCTCTGATAACAGCTGACAGTAGATTGATGTTTCACAGCGCTGTGCCGGCTCCAAAAACTGAAGAAACGGCAACAATCCCAAAGCAAAAGCTCACCATCTCGCCTGTGACTCACACAGTCCTACACCGTGTGTGCGCAGCAGGTGTAGCCGGATAAAAGATACATTCCGCGGCACATCCGCTCCATGTAGCCGAAGCTTAGCTCAAAGTTAGAATGTTTTTTTGTTGTTGTTGTAGTTCTGTCTTTCGCTAGTCCAAATATAATTTGCTGTATTACGACTACAAATGAGACCAAAATGCGTCTTATATTGCAGCCAATTGGCTTTCATATTATTGGTGCGAGTCTCTTTCGGATGGTGCGATAGGCTATGGGGAAGTGCAAGTTTAGGGATCCTTGGCTTGAAAAAAACGTTTCAAGCAATTCATTTTGTGACTGCATTACCTTTTCTTTTTTTGATGTTGTGATATAGGTCTTAAATTGAATTCTTAATGGTCTTAAAAAGTCTTAAATTTGACTTGGTGAAACCTGCAGAAACACTGAAATAATGACATGAATGTCCCGCTGTATTCTGTTCATTCTTTCAGGTGAAAAACCTAACGCTTAAGATCGAGCAGGAGACCCAGAAGCGTAACCTGACTCAGAACGACCTGAAGGCCCAGAACCAGCAGCTCAGTTCTCTGCGAACCTCCGAGAAGCAACTCAAGCAGGAAACAAATCATCTGCTCGACATTAAACGCAGCCTTGAGAAACAGAACCAAGAGCTGCGCAAGTCAGTATACATTTTCGGTTTACCTCTTTTCTAGCATTAATACTCAAGGCTTCGTATATTGACACGAAGAGGATGATAGATAATAGAATGTTTTTCATTTATTTTTGACTGCAGAGAAAGACAGGACACGGACGGGCAAATGAAGGAATTACAGGACCAGTTAGAAGCTGAACAGTATTTCTCTGTGAGTCTTTAGTCTGCTTTGTAATTACAAATGTGGATGTGAAATGACTAAGCAACACATTATGGTTCTGCATCTCTCTTGCTGAGTGTGTGGGCTGTAATGTGCCATCAGAACAGCATTGCTTTTATTTCAGTAGCTAATGCGTGTTATGTGTATTGAATTGCTAATGATTTTTCAAATGTATTTCGGTAATAAACATTGCACAATCTGTGTAAATGGAATAATCTAGTGCTTAACAAAACCCAAGTGATATGTTTCCCTTTATCATAGTTTTTTTTTTTATTTTATGGCTTATCTGTTTACATGTATTGTTGATTCTGGTCTTCCCAGTGGAAGTGCACGGTAGTAGGCTGCTGAATTGAATTCATGAGGTGCATGGAGGCATTGATTTGCATCACAGCGTGTGTTAATGTATTGTGAATGCGAGGTGTATCTCAACTGTTTGCTGTTTTTCCAGACGCTGTATAAGACTCAGGTTCGTGAACTAAAGGAGGAGTGTGAGGAGAGGAACAAACTCTACAAAGATGTGCAGCAGTCTCTGCAGGAGCTACAGGAGGAGAGGTTGGCTTGTCTGTTTGAAAATATATTTTCTTTTAAATCCACTTTAAACATCAATGACAAAATTCAACAGCTGTTTTTTCCTTAAGTCGCAATAAGTCGGCGTGTTCCTTTAATACACACGTGTGTGTTAGTTAAAGGAACATATATATATATATATAAAAAAACAATGTTTTATTTATTTTACCAGTCAGTTAATTTACATCTCTGAATGATACCTGTGTATTTTGTGATCAATAGTTGTTCAGCCTTTCATTTTTTTACTTTCATTTTCAGGGATTCGTTGGCAGCTCAGCTGGAGATCACGCTGACCAAGGCTGACTCGGAGCAGCTGGCGCGCTCCATCGCTGAGGAACAGTACTCTGACCTGGAGAAGGAGAAGATCATGAAGGAGCTGGAACTGAAGGAAATGATGGCCCGCCATCGCCAGGAGCTATCTGAGAAGGACATCACCATCAGTTCGGTGAGTTGCATCAACCCCAGTCTCTGTCTTCACAGTTAAATGATCAATCGGTATGATCTGAAAAGGGTTTTGTATTGTAGGGAGTTTCAAAACCTCTAAAGCTTGCCTTATTAATGAATATGATGTACAACAGTAAAGTGTAAACTCAGTACATTCTGAAGCTGTACAAAAGACGCCATGAAAACAGAAGAAGTTCAGGTGGTAGTGGCAGACAGCTTAGACAGACGTAATTACTCATAATTACTCATAATATAGTGAATATGACCGCATTTCCTGCCCCATGCAGCTGGAGGAAGCCAATAGGACCCTGACCAGTGATGTCGCCAACCTAGCCAATGAGAAGGAGGAGCTGAACAACAAACTGAAGGAGGCAATAGAAGGTAATTAAAATGTTTCAAAATAGGGCGGGGTGATATATCGATATCGTGATATGAGACTAGATATAGTCTTAGATTTTGGATATCGTAATATCGTGATATGACATAAGTGGTGTCTTCTCCTGGTTTTAAAGGCTGCATTACAGTAAAGTGATGTACTTTTCTGAACTTACCAGACTGTTCTAGCTGTTCTATTATTTGCCTTTTCCCCACTTAGACATTATGTCCACATTACTGATGATTATTTATCTAAAATCTAAGTGTAAAGATATTGTTAAAGCACCAATTGTCAACCCTAGAATATCTCCACAATATCGATATCGAGGTATTTGGTCAAGAATATCGTGATATCTGATTTTCTCCATATCGCCCAGCCCTATTTCAAAATGTAACGTTGCATTTTATTTGAAGCTAAATATGCCATTTGTCATCTCTTCTGTTTCAGAATCCGAGAAGTCAAAGGATTGGGAGCAGCAGATCAGCCAGATGAAGCAGGCGTTTGAGAAGCAGCTGCAGTCCGAGAGGACGCTGAAAACTCAGGTTTTAAACGTCACTATTAAATAATACCACACAAGTGCTTCATTTTTAGTCAGAGACAGTTTTACAGCAGCTTGAGAGGTTTTGTTTTAAAATGGAAAGAGCTCAATGTGAGAGAAGAATAAAAGTTTCTGGATCTGGATCCATCAGATCCTGAGGCTTTCCTACAACTAGACCTCTCTGAAAACAAGCCAAAGCATGAACTGTGGTGCTCGTGTCCGCCCACAGGCCGTCAATAAGCTGGCAGAGATCATGAACAGGAAGGAGGTTCGCGGCGTAGGCAGTCGCCGCGGTAACGACACCGACATGCGGCGAAAGGAGAAGGAGAACCGGAAGCTTCAGTTGGAGCTGAGGTCGGAGAAGGAAAAACTCAACAGCAGCATCATCAAATACCAGAGAGAGATCAACGAAATGCAGGCGGTCAGTAGAACGCTTTCCTTTTACAGCAGTATTCTGACTTCTCCTGTCTCTGATCTCGTGGATAACCGTCAATGACTTTCTGCAAATGTGTACAAATGTGGAAGATAATTTCCCAGTCCTGTCAATTCCCATTGAGTAACAGCAGTTTCTATAGGCCGGATCAGCATGTGTTGCAGTGTCTTTGACTGGACCTTGTTTCCTCTGTTGTCCTTTTATTTGCAGCAACTGTCTGATGAGAGCCAGATGCGTATTGAGCTGCAGATGGCCCTGGACAGTAAGGACAGTGACATCGAGCAGCTGAGGAACCTCCTGCAGACGCTCAGTGTTCAATCAATGGACTCTGCCAGCGTCAGCAGTGGGCCAGAGTTTGATGCTGATGATGCATATGCAGGTGAGAGCTCGTAAATGTTAACTCTTATCCAGCCTCATATTCTGGGTTTCCGCGGGGCCTTAAAAACTCTTAAATTCTTAATTTGAAACCGGTCTTAATTTTCCTACATCCTTGTAACGCTACCTAATGCTCATTGAAATGTTTTCTTTTATTCAGTAGTGTTGTCGTAGTTCTTTGTTTCGCTAGTCCAGATGTAATTCGTTGTGTATGTACAGATTATTATTACTCCGTATCACTTTTATTCCATTTGAATACATTTATTTACTCTGAAAGTACTTTTGGTTACTCTGCATTTTGTTGTACTTTTATGTTGTGATATAGGTCTTAAATTTAATTCTTAAAGGTCTTAAATTCAGTCCCTCCAGAAAAACACGATTATGCGATGGCATAATTCAATGCATAATCAGCCAAAGTCCGCATATTTATGCGGGGGCCACATTTTTTTCAAATACGGCGCACTTTCAGCGCATAAATTGCCGATTTCCGCACAAAATATGCAGGGCGTGCATGATTTCATAATGCCTGCATTTTCGTTGCAAAAAAAAGTCACACATATCTTAGCAGAAAGTTGAAAAATGTTGCGTTTACTTCACACAAGAGCAGCCATTTTCCCCTGTTCCCATGGGAATGTTATGAAGTGACGTAATTACGCCACGTGAACATCATCGAAAAGCTGCAAACGCCGCGATGAAGCCATGATGGAACCTCAGTTTTTGTAAGTTCCTGCAATTTCATCGCATAAAATTGCATAAATATCCCGCATATTCCATCACATTTTTTAAGAAAACGTGCCGCATAATCAAGGATTTTTGCCCGCAACAATCACAAAAAACTGACTTGTTGAAACATGCAGAAACCCTGATATTCCTTGTCATTATACTGTACTTAACGATATTTCAAAATTGCATAGTATATAATTAGTATATACATTTATGTGAAAAACTATTTTAAGTGGCGAGTTATGAGGATTTGTGGTTTGAAGGAAATAAAAAAAAATAAGAAGGGAAAAAAAGTATTATTAATCCCGTTGGGGGATTAATAAAGGATTTTGAATCTCATTCTAAAAGCATTCTTTAGGCTGAAATGGGTCAGTTAATCCATCTTTCGTCATCACCAATGTTCACCACTTTTAGCTTAAATTTAGTTTGCATGTGCAAATGTTTTGCAGAAAATACACTGTCAGTCAATAAATAAAGTTATTAAAAAAAGACCTGGATTAGAACTTGTACCAGAACTGTGTACATTGTGTTCGTATTACGGTTTGTGTCAATATTGCCGTGTGGCGTGAAGCTTTTTATTTCGGAAAATTCAAATGAAGGTAGTCTGAAAATGTATTTTATGTTAACACTGACAGCTGATCCTTTTGCTTACATACTGTATCCTCTTGGTGTCTTTCTCCCACTCAGAAACGAGGCTGGAGGGCTGGCTCTCTCTCCCTGTAAGAAACAACACCAAGAAGTTTGGATGGGAGAAAAAGGTAGAGAGGGTGAAGCTTGCGTCGATGATTTTTAGAAGTCTCTCCATGATCTAACATCTAACAACCTTCCCGTGTGTGTTCTGTTCTGTTCCTGTAGTATGTTGTAGTGAGCAGCAAGAAGATTCTCTTCTACAACAACGAGCAAGACAAAGAGCAGTCCATTCCCTACATGGTGCTTGATATAGAGTGAGTATACCACCTAATCCACCTCTGCAGAGAAGGCAACCCAGGACTCAGTTTAGTTTGTTACTGTAGGGGGATTTCTTATTGAATTAAGGTGCAGCTGACTTGTTGACACTAACTTTATTTTCTTCACCCAGCAAACTCTTCCATGTGAGGCCTGTCACTCAAACAGATGTGTACCGTGCTGACGCCAAAGAAATCCCCAGGATATTCCAGGTCTGTCTCAGCATCACTTCAACCGTCTTATTATTGAAATTCTGAATTGTACTGTGATGTCTTGAATTTGTTTAATAAAGAAATACAGTTCTGAATGACCAATATATGATTTTTGTTTTGAGGACACATTTGGACAAAAATCCTCACTACCCTCATTCTCTTTTTCCAGATTCTTTACGCCAACGAAGGCGAGAGCAAGAAGGAGCCAGAGGATCCGCTGCCCATTGGAGAGAAGTCCAGCTACATCTGCCACAAGGGCCACGAGTTCATCCCCACACTCTACCATTTCCCCACCAACTGCGAGGCGTGCACCAAGCCACTGTGGAACATGTTCAAGCCGCCGCCCGCCCTGGAGTGCCGGCGCTGTCACATCAAGTGCCACAAGGATCACATGGACAAGAAGGAGGAGATCATTGCTCCGTGCAAAGGTAGGATGCTTCCCATAGCGACTGGTCTATGAACAAACAAGTTCATTGATGTAGCTTATGTGCAGCTTTAAGCGTAAATGTATGCTTCTGCATAAAATCTACGCCGTGGCTACGTACGTACGTAGGTACATGGAGACTCATACGCCGTAGCCTGACGTGCACCTCTCGAAAAATGTAACCACACGTCGCGGCGACGTACGTCGCTCGGCTGTGGCTTGGTAGCGTTGGAGTTCCCCTGACTCATTTCCTGGTTCTCCTTCTCCATAAACAACATGACATCAAGGAGAGCGTTAACTTTTCCTGCTCCATATTTCCCAACGTGGTCAGAAAACACAGGGAAACACTTTGTTTCTCCCACTATGACTCTAGAGTCGGCACTCGCTCCGAAGCTAATCGGCGTCACTCTCTCACTCGCTCTACCACACACTCCCCACTCACACATACCGGCTCTGCTATTCTCGTAAAGAGGTCGACACACACACACACACACACACCAACGCACAAGTATGAACTTCAGGCCACTTACGTAGGCTACGGCCAAAGCTCTGCGTGGTCCTCCCCACAACCATAAATCATGCTTTAGGATGTGAAAAATATTAATATTGTGAATTTTCAGCAATACCAATGTTGGTAAAAGAGACAACTAAAGACTAACTGGAAGTTGCACGTCTCTCCCACTACCAGTGAACTACGACGTGTCTTCGGCAAAGAACCTGCTGCTGCTGGCCGTGTCTCAGGAGGAGCAGCAGAAGTGGGTGAACCGACTGGTCAAGAAGATTCCCAAGAAGCCTCCACCGCCAGAGCAGTTTGCACGCTCCTCGCCTCGCGCTTCCATGAGGGTCCAGCCCAGCCAGTCCATGAGGAGGCCCAGTCGACAGCTCCCCACCAGCAAAAGCAGGTAGCAAAACGGAAAAGGGATGATGTCTGAAAAGTTTCTGCTTTTTGGACAAGCTTAAAAGAAAATCTTGGCACCCAATAGATTCGATGTGTTCCAGTTTGTATGAAATGTTGGGATTTGAAGGAGGTCTCCAGTGAGGCCAAGAATAGGCTAGAGTTGGAATGGTATAATGGGTCAAATTATACACATTACATACTGCATGCAACATTAAGTGATCAGTTTTACACTGGTTGGCTCCTATGGATCAGAGGAAATGCACAAAAAAAAAAAAAAAAAAGTATTGCAAAAAATGCTGGTATTGTTGTCATCTATTGTGCTCCCAGAGTCACCACATCTAACAAAAGCAGCATTGCTATTTCTATAGTCAACCTGTGTGAAAGCTAATGGTTTTGAACCCCACAGTTTATATTTATGCAGTAGAGCTGTTCCTGTAGAGGAGAATAAAACCTGTCCTTGTATCTGGAATTCAGAGGTGTTTTTGAAGTGTGAGAAAGTAAGCGGCGGTGGCGCTTTGTTCTCCGTATACATGATGGGCCTGCAGAGAATGGGAGCCCGTTTCCCACTGCTTAGTCTCGTTGTGGGTCCCAGGATATCTTGCATAACACCACAGTCTCTTTTAAATGAGAACAGTAGCCAACCCTACACTTGAATAGACTTTATTTCTGGATACCAGTTTGTATGTGCAGTAATTGTTACCTGGCCATCAAAACTAATCTCCCCTTTCAGATTGGAGGACTTTGGTCTTCACGACTGGCACTGGGCATTGGATGATGTCGATGATGATTGTTCCTCTATTCATTTCTGAGGACCGCATATGGTAACACTGTGTGCAGTGTGTGCTGTGCAGTGCATTGATTTCAGTGGCATTGGAACACAGTTTCCACAGGGCATCAATTTTACACAGCTACTGTCCCAATTTCCTGTGATTTTAGAAAAGGAAAAGAAATCCAATCTGAATATTAACGAATCAAATCTCAGTGTATCGAGACCCCGTGCTGCTTATTCTCTGTTTTCTTGAAAAAAACTTGAGGCCCATAATGTTTTTTAGCGTTAGCCGACCACAGCTACATGAGACAAAACTTTTGATATTTCTGAAGCCGCTGAGGATAAAGAGATGCTGTTCTCTATTGACATAATGCTGTTAACGTCCTTAAACACGTCTCACCCATCGTGACCTTATGTCCTCTGACCTCGGCCCTCGCAGGTCAAATGGCTTCAAAACGCGGCGAGAAGAATCCCACAGTGAACTCCGGTACAAATGACGACTACTTCCCACCCTTTCCTCTTCTTCCTTTGCCCAGATGTTTCTCTGTAAACGACTCTGTGTGTGTATGTGTGGTTAACAACCAAAAAGTGTCTTTTTGCACTTGATGTTGAGACACAGCCCTGGTTGTCAGTTGGTGGTGGTGGTGGTGGTGGTGGTGGTGGTGGTGGCGGGCTATGTCCACATACTGTATGTCGATCCCAGTGCATGTGCTTGTTGGGGTCCTCCGGCTGCTCACCTGATAGCTTGGATCACCTTACCACTGGGTGTTTAAAAAAAAAAAAGGAAATAGGCAGATACATTGTCTTCTGTGTTGAAACAGAAACCTAGTCCCTTTTAATTTGTTATAATTTATTTTAGGGCTGCACAATATATCTTTTATTTATTTATATATATATATATATATATATATATATATATATATATATATATATATATATATATATATATATATATATATATATATATATATATATATAAGCAGCAGAGCTGAGAACACTTTCATATCTGTTTTTTTATCGCAAGTAATAGAGTTATCGCGATATTCAACAACATTGCATATTTTCCTCATATCGTGCAGCCCTAATTTATTTAGAGGCTGAACATTAACAAATGTCTGGTTATAGCCCATTTTTCTCTTAAGTAAAAAAGATCTCCTCTGTTTTAAAATTCTATTACTTTATCATTGTTTGCAACAAAATTACTTAAAGGGTAACTACCATTTTTTTTCAACCTGGACCCTATTTTCCTATGTTTTTGGGTCTAAGTGACTGATGAGAAAAACAATCTTTGACATTGGTCCAGTATTAAGCAAACTCGCTGCAGTTGGCAGCGGCGAAACAAGCTACAATGCAAGTTAATAGGGCCATTGTCCAGCTTGTATTTACCTTCACAAAAGTGCTCCTTCTGCCACTGACAGGCTCAGATTAATAATCTAAGTGTTTGACAACAGTATGGAAAGGATCCCTTCAGAGATAGACCTTTAAAACCTCTTTGAGACCTTTCTGTTTAACCAGAAACAGCTCTGAAGTCGCTAGCGCTAAACCCACCAGACTCCATTTAAAAAAAGCAATACTTTTAGCGTGTATAGAGCCAACATATTTTCACGTCAATCTGTAAACTGTGTGTTTATTTCAACCAAAACTAGAGTTGTGATGGTTGGAAAAGTGCAAAGACGACCCAAAAACAGCTTTGAATGAGTGTATTTCACGATGCTAAAATTACCGTTTATTTACATGGAGTCTGGTGGGTTTAGCGAACGCAATTTCACGGATGTTTAAAAAAAGGATCTTATTCTTTAACAGAAAGGTCGACCTCCTTAGAAATCCTTTCCATAATGTTGTCAGACTCTTAGAATATTAATCTGAGCCCGTCAGCGGCAAAACGAGCACTTTTGTGAAGGTAAATACAAGCTGGACAATCGGCCCATAACTTAACATTGTAGCTTGTTTCGACGCTGCCGACTGCAGCGATCTTGCTTAATACTGGACCGATGTCAAAGACTCTCTGTTATCTCGACTGTGAAGAAACCAGAAATTCAGAAATGTTTTTTTGGTGAAGGTCTGAAGACCGAAACCTTGTGAAATAAGTGAGTACAAGTGATGTGTACAGGATTCTCGATTTAGCATTGTTTATGTTCCATGAGGACATGACCTGTTGTAATCCTCTGACAGTCGAGGTATTTGCTGAGACTAATCTTGCATCTGTTTCTCTCTCTCTTCCCCCAGTTAACCTTGCTTGAGAATGTGGCGCATCGTCATGGTGATGGGGTGTGTGTCCTCCTAAATCAAAGACTACACAAAGCTTCGTTTGCAGATCAGCACACTGAACTCCACATCACTTCTCCACAGCCCACCCTATGTCGTGCTTCAGCCTGTGAGAGTTACAAAGTCTGTTTATCCTTTTTGTTGAACTTCTTTCCCAGGCACTCAAAGCGGCGACGACTATGAAAATCACCTGAACACCTGTGATCTTTTCACCAAGCTGGATGGCTTGTAAGCATATTAGGCGGAGTCTTCTCTTGGGCCCTTGACTAGAGCAATTAAGTGTCTCTGGGGGCTGGAGCAGCTTTGTTCGGCTCCTACAGAACAGAAGAGAGCTCTTATAAGCCCGCCCAGCGCTGGCATTAACGGGATATATTTACCTCAACACTTCTCACCAGGACACACTGTCTGATTGAAGGACCCAACAGGAAAACTCTCAATTCCTCCTCACCACCTCTGGGGATTCTCGTGGCCAAATAAAGAAAAAGACATCTTTGTGTTTAATGATTGTGAACAATATGAAGGGTTTAATGGGGAACACTACACTCAGAAGATAGTAAAATCTGTAATTTGTTGGCTGTATACAGCTAAGATTGTTGAACTTGATCCCAGATACAGTATCTGTACTTTGGCTCATTCAGACTCTCTAACATATTGATTGTAGCTTCTTGCTTCCTACGATTCTACTTTCAGGTGCATGTCCACACGGGTCACAGAAACTTGAATAAGGTACTTAAGCAAACCAGCTGTGACTTCTGGGAAAATCTGCAAGGCGGGGGGGTGGGGGAAGGAGTGTCAGATTCCTTCAGAATTTGAGCAAATAATTCCTTGAGTGCCTCTTATTCAGATTTCTGACTCCGGCGCATTCTGAATCACCAGTTTGTCGTTGTATGACTACAGTAACGGTTACAAGTTAACATAATCCTGCTCTGAATGGCATTAGATGGGGACCCAGACATGAGATAATCACAATCCCATAATCTTTCAAACCTGCACTGTCAGTTATGAGGGTTAATGTTTACTGAATTCAAGGGGTGCAACCGTTAATGCTTTTCTGATCCGAGCTATGCTCCTTTTGTTGTTTGAATGTACATCTGGGCTTTACCAGAGACGACACGCAGGCATTGTATTACTTCTATCCAAATATACTTGACTAAAGCCCCCTTTCATCACCAACTACTCTGAGTGGACTTGCATGTGTTTGCCTTTTCAGGCCTCACACTTTAAGTGCTGTCACCCACAGGCCTTCACCTGTCAGAAATGTAGTTTGTAGTCATTGAGGAGAATTTACCAATAAGAAGCAGGAAAAATGAAGGTATGCAATCATATCCCAAGGGTCAAAATACTGAGCAGCACTATTCCATTGAAAGTTTTTTTTTTTTTTTTTTTTTTTCTAAAGGTGTTTGTCCTGATATTTTTGTATTAAAAGTAACCAAACTCTGAGTTTGGGCACATTGTTGTGTATGTGGCTTAAATAGCAGGTGGAGAGTAACTATTTGTGTGCGTGTGCGTGTGAGTGTGTGTACTGAGTACTCTCCTTTAACTAAGAAGCATGTTTTATACATATAAATATACACAGTATATATTTTACATGCCATACAGTGCACATTATATTATTTATACAGCCTTGTCCACTTTGTATTTAAGGGCTCTACATCCAGATTGCATGTTTGCTACCAAACAGCTATATAATAACTACGTCAACAATAAAGACATGGATGTGCCTTTTGGTTTTGGATTATTTTTCTGTCTTAAAAAGAAATCTCTTGGAAGCTATAATTCTGTGAAGGTGCACAAGAACTATGCTCATTTTCTTGGTGAGTTTGAGTTATGAGACTGAAATGACCTCAATGTAAGAAGATAGAATGTCCGCTTTATTAAAATAGTTCAGAAAAGGACTTAAATGCTTTCAAAATACAGTATTTCTCATTCTGAGTAGTAAGCTCTCAGATATGCTTGTGCTGCCCTATCTAATAATACATTTGGTCACATACAGTATGAAAAAGCATTGGTCTCTGCTTAAGCAGATTTTCAGTCACTGGAATGTTATAAAAAAAAAAAAAGATGTGTGTTCAATACGGTGGTAATAATACAAAAAGCACATTTTATGTGTCAGTATTACAAAAGCTTCTTACATAACCGTATTCTTTTTAGTCATGGCTGTGAACAGAGCTGGATGACATGGGAGTGAACTGCAGGTTTACAGGACAGCCAGTCTCGGGGTCCAACTCTAGAGCTTAGTCCTCTTTCTTGGACCTGCTGCTGTGTCTCTGGTAGTAGAGCACAGTGAGCAGCACCCACATGTTGAGCAAAGTCATGGCGATGAACCGCACCAGAACTGTGACAAAGAGACAAATCTGATAAAAATTCAAGATACCTATGCATAAGAACTTACTGAAGATTCGGACACATTAACATCAAGATGTCGTTTTTGACATCACAAAGTGATGAGTTGAGGATGTGCAAGTTAAAAAGGTGTTATAGTGAATGTCACTTGGTGTGCCAGAGGGAAAAAGACAAAAAAGTAGAGGCCCCAAACTGCTGAAATCACTTATTTGGACCATGCAAACACATTTTAAACTCATCCACGTCTATGACACTACTTCCTTCCTGTTATGTGTAAATTTGGCTGGAATACTTGCGATCATCAATTAGCAAGTTTTTAAAAATTCCTCTCTTTCAGCAGTCTGGTTCACTTCTCCTTGCATTCTGACAAGTAAGGCATAACAATAGAGATTGAGTACTTTCTTATATTGTGTAAAGATATTTTGCTGTTGGATGCGTAGATATATTACTGAACAAGCCTACTGGACACAGGCCCAGGTGGGTCAGCCTCTGTTTAAAGCACCTTAACAATACAATTACCACAAAACCAACCACAAAAAGACACAAAGAGACATAAAAGGGCTGTTTTATGTCTCTTTCAGTCTGGCTGTCTTGCTCCTGGGGGGGGGGGGGCTTTTACATGTCTGTGCCCATGAGCCCGTTGTCTTATAATCCATCCATGCGTTCATGAAAAATTGAAACTATGATATAGATACTATACTGATAGATACTACTGACTGAGCACCCACAAGCTTCCCTTATGGAATTCCACTCCTGTCCCTCTCAGTGCAGTTATCCTCATAGCAAAGCAACAGACCATAAAAAAAAAAAAATCCTTTTACTCATGTTAAACTATGATGATAGTTATTTAGAAAACAAATCTTTTTTTTTTTTTTAAAGAGTTGCTTCTGAAATGTTTATAGAGTTCACAAAACATTCCTATCTGGGATACATCCTGCAGTCATTTGTAATTCACTTTGACTTACCCTGCATGTCTCCAGTTGTCACAGTGGTGGTGTAAATCCGTGCTGGAACAAAGAGGAAGCCGAGTTAATGACATGCTCATTATCAAAGCGAGCATCTAATATTTAATTAATGAAGCGTGGAATTGCTGATTTGTTAAATTTGGAGCAGAGTAAATAGTACTATGCATGTTATTGAACTGAAACATTAGAGTAACAGTACTTTAGGGAGAAGAAAGAAATCTCATAAATTGATTAATTATGAAAACAAATCCCATAGAACGGTCGACTCGGTACCCATAGGTTCATTTTGCGCCGGATTTGTCCTTTAACTCGAGCTTCTGCGCTGAGAAATACAGAGAGAGTTGTGTGGAGCTGATAGTCTTAATTAGCTTTGTAGCAACTCATTTGGCGATGGCTTGAATGTAACGGACGTTCATTAATATCAAAAAGTTACGCACTAAAGCTTTAATTAAAGTGTAACCTACATGTGAAAAGAGTGAGTCCTCAGAGAATCATCCCCCTACTCTGCAGCCCCCCTGGTCTAAGTAGCTTTTTAACATGTTTCAGCTCATTGTTTTGGTTTTACAGCCCGCAACTACTCGTTTGGTTCACTCTCACCGCTTGCATTAGCGTCATTTTCAGCTGTTAAAACTCCCATTGAATAGCTAACTTCCCACCATCAACAGCAGACAAAGTTGCTGGTGAACAAAGTGTAGCAGTTGCTAATTATAGCCAGATATTTCCCCCTAGGAGCTGGTGGAGAGATATACAGAAATAAAATAAGAGGACATTAATTATTTTTTATTTTTTTTGTTATTCCTGTTCTGACATGTCAGTATTGAGAAACTGGGAAAGGTGAAGGTGCAACACACAAAGCCTACTGTGTTTTCATGTCCAGTATGTGATACTCACCCATACATGTGTAGGTAGCCATAGCCCAGGAGAGGGCGCTAACCTGTCCAGCATCCTTAGACCTCCACAGGCATTGCAGTTGGGCAAATTTACTGGCTGCACTGATGAATGTGCACAGGCTCTGAGAAGAGAGTGGACAGTCAGACTGAATATAGACTAACACCATGACCAGTGTAACTACTATTCAGCTTAAAAGTTTCACTTTCTGCAGCCGGCGAGAACTTTAAAAGGTCCAATGTGTGGGAATTTCTCCCATCTAGCGTTGAGATCATATATCAATCAACTCTCTCGCGCCACGCAGTTCAAAGTACGTATTACAGCTATGGTAGCCTTCACACTTTTTTCTGATGACGCCACTCTCTTGCTCTTTTCAATATCCTTTTTCTGGTCGAAGAAGATAACTCTTGTTCCTGAAATTTAGATTTTGAATACGTGTGGTCCTCCATGTTTCCTTCTTCAAACTTGCCGGGGCCGGGAAGCTACGATACCCATTAGCAGCATTAGCAGCACCTGTGAGTTTATCATGTGACAGCGAAAACGCGAAAGGCGGAGCAGTATGTCCTGTATGTCCCTTACTGGCTAATGTTTTTTAAGATGGCGCATGAATATGGGGCGTCTACCCAAGTTCATGCAAATGCAAATGTAAAATTCCAAGCCAATAGGAATACTTGGAATTTATGGTGGTGGTAAATATTCATGAAAAAGGACAAGTTCGTGAACGGGCAACACAGATTTTGATGATGAACAACTAAAAACATTACACACTGGACCTTTAAAGCTAGAGTGTGTAGTTTCTGTCTCCCCCATGAAGAATTCTAAGTAATGACAACAATTCTGTCGGTGCATCCACATGATCCAAGTCTTCCGTGATCGCGCTTCACCCCCACTCCTATGTAGTCAAGGAGGACACAGAGGATTTTAAAAAACCATGGTGAACTCTTCAGAAGCGGCCATTATCTTCACTCGAGTTTCTGCGCGCCAAAGTCGCTGGACGACACCCGTTTCTGAACATAGTCATACTGAGAAATACAGAGAGCGTTGTGTAGAGCTTGAATGTAACGGACGTTCATTCATATCAAAAAATTACGCACTAAAGCTTGAACTTTTTGGTGGAAAGCAGTTGCAGGATCACCGCTCTCACCTATTTAAATGCAAATGCAACTTCAGACACATTCATCTCATTAACCAACAAGAACATTTGGCATTTCTAAGGTCTGGCTGCCTCCGTGAGATACACCAGGTGCAATGAGGTCTGTTCAAATCTCTAGCTCATTACTCCTGACTGATGACATGCCTTCTCTTTGCTCACTTTGTAACATACTTATGATATACTTATGATTGATGATTGATGATTACCATAGCCAAATCTATGATCCACTTCTCCACAGTGAGGAGCCTCCAACATCCAACAAACCTGAACACATTACGTTAAGGCAATAACACATGACAGGTATCAACAAAGGCCAATGGGTCATTGATTTTCTTCAACATTAAATAAACATTTTCTATTTGAAAGGATACAGCAAGGTGTAGATGAGACTGTGCCGCAGGCTGCCGTTGTAGTGAAGGATCAGGAGCAGAAGAATGGCATCTGAGGACACGGGGAAGGTTATACCTTGATCAGTGGGCTGCATGTTTCACAGGGCTGGGTTTTCATTTCAAGGGACACTCGATGGTAAATTTACTGCATTTATATACAGGGTCTCCGCGAGATCTTAAAAAGTCTAAAATTTCGAAATCACAATTTTAGACATTAAAAAGTCTTAAATACGCTGAAGTATTGTGTTCTATGTCTTAAATCATTTTAAACTGGTCTTAAAGGTGCTGTAGGTAGGATTGTTAAGATCCAGGACTTAGCCAAACAATTTGAACATCGATAACTTCTCAGTCCCTCCCCCCTTTCTGCTAAAGCCCAAAACGGTCTCCTAAACCCCTCCCCCCACAAGGGTAAATGAATGTGTGTGCATGAGCAGTGACTGACAAGCAGTTGGACACCCCCTCCCCCCTCCCCCCCCGGCCCTGATTGGTGCATCTGAACAGGGAGCTGTGGATTTTTGTAAATCACACTACAGGCTGTAGGTGGTGCCAGAGGAGCCGGATTTTTTTTTTTTTTAAATGACCTGCTTCATGTAGTTCTACTGGAACATAGGGTCAGTTTCAGCAAATATGACAGAAAGTTAGTTTTATAAGTCTTACCTACTGCACCTTGAATTTCCCTACGTCCATGCAACGCTACCTCTAATGCTCTTTTTTTTTAAAATTTATTCTGTGGTGTTGTAGTTCTTTCTTCGCTAGTCCAAATATAATTTCGCTGTTTTATGACTACAAATGAGACCAACATGCAACTTATATTGCAGCCAATCATCTTTCAGTGTTATTGGCGCGAGTCTCTTTCGCAGTGTACCACAGACAAAATGTATTTTATTCTTCGGCTATGGGGAAGTGCAAGTTTATTAATATTTGGCATGAAAAAAAAAACTAAATTTAGGGTTTAGTTGATGTTGTGATATAGGTCTTAAATTTCATTCATTAAAAAGGTCTTAAAAAGTCCTAAATTTGACTTGGTGAAACCTGCAGAAAGTCTGGCACTTTTCTAGTTTTAGTAACCACTCAAAGCACTTTACAGCACTAGCAAACATTTACCGTACACATTGTACACACACACTGGTGTCAGAGGCTACCATGCAAAGTGCCACCTGCTCATTAATAGAACTTGAGGTTCCGTATCTTGCCAAGGACACTCATATATACACACACATATAGACTGCAGGGATTAAACCACCGATCTTCTGCTTAGGGGACGACCGCTCTACCTCTTGCCTGCTGAAGTTTTTACCGTCTCATTATCTCACCCAGAAACTAACATCACTGGTTTACAAACTTGCTTCTAAAGACACATAAGATATCGGACTCCTGTATTGTTAAGATACCAGTAACAGGCTTCAACAGGTGCTGCTCTAGAGGCTTGACTACAGTATAAGGAGTGATCTGTTATGGTGGTTGCCGCAGGTTACAAATGGAGATCAATTAAATGTCATAGGTGACTTAATGCCCCTCTCCATTGAGACCCATGTCAAGTTATTTGTTTCTACACTGCATGTGATTACTGTAAAACTAGAACATGACATCAGTTATTTCCCACATCAACCATGAGGATGATCTATTGATTTTCTGTCAAACCTGTGTAATATTAAACCATACACATACAATTGTCAATTTTATGGTCTGCTTTGCTGTAACAAGATACTGTAAGTTACTGTATCTGAGCTCTTACTTTAATTATTTTTCTAGAAAGGGATCGTGGAGGGGGTTATGAGGCATTGGAAAATATACTAATTGAGGAGTTCAAATTCAAAAAGAGACATACAACAGAATACCTGAAAAGAATACAAATTTGCCTACAAAATTAGAATTACACAACATTTTAATACATGACCCCTCATTAACTTCAGACAACTCACCTTGAGCAATGAGGATTGGATATTCCAGGTATGTTGGAGGTGGGTAGTCATAGTACATCTGGTATGTTACAAAAACAATATACCTGCAAAGCAGATGATGTCAGGTTATTGCATTGTATTATAATGTTAATCACTGATTTAGATGAAACATTAAAGCAATGTTCAAAAGCAAACAAGGCAGAGACCGGGTGAGTGGCAAAAAAAACACGAGATCAGGCAACGGCCGATGTAGTGGGATGGGATTCAACAAACTCAGCCTCCAATTATTTGTAGTCTTTAGCGAAATAATTTCTAAATGTGTCTACAGCTGGAGACCCTGCTTACCAAGCTTACATGCAGCTGTTTGCATGTGTTTACAGGCTGCTGGTGTGCTCAGGTTTCTACGTGCAGGCACGGTGATGGCTGAGAAACTGATGCGAGCAGCTGACGTTGCCGTAATGATAAACAATCAAAACGAAATTCAATTTAAAGCTGCACAAGGCATTTCAACACGCTTGTGGTGTCAAATGGCTGGTAGCTTTTTGACAATACCCCCAAACTCCTGGAAGGCAGTGTCAGTAAACTGCACACAGCATGCTGACGTTCACCCAACAGGCCAATATGGGATGTTTTATACAATAAATAACTGACTGCAGTTGAGGAGACAGATTTGAATTTTACACTTACAAAGTCCATAATGTCATTTTATCCACGGTCTATCTGAATGAAGATTTGACACATCATCAGATGTACGATTTATAGTGGCTTGTAGTTTACGTGACAAGCTAATTCATTTTTACATGCAGCTTTGATCATGTTTCAGCAGTGTTTGTTCCCAAACAGGCTGCAAAGGGAGTTTTTAAAATCAGAAATCTCAGCAACTGGCAAAGGGATCACACAATCAGTGGCCACAGATTTAATCAAGACATTTTATACCATGGAGCAATAAAATATTACTTATTGTATGGTCTATAGCCACGACGTTCCACTTCTGGGATGGCTCTCGTTCTGCCGGAAATTCCGCCGGATGTCGCTCTTTTTGGATGTCCGTTTTTGGATGTCCCGTTACCTTCCGCTTTCTTTGTGTTGGAATTTTAAACTCCGGTCGATTTCTGAGGACTATGGTTAACTGCTCCTCAGATCTCTGCAGGGTAAATCCAGACAGCTAGCTAGACTATCTGTCCAATCGGAGTTTTCTGTTGCACGACTAAAACAACCTTTGAACGTACACACGTTCCACCAAAACTAGTTCCTTCCCGAGGCTATTTTGCAGAGGCACCTTGGCTCCGCTCTGCGCTTAGCACCGCCCATAACGATTGTGATTGGTTTAAAGAAATGCCAATAAATGAGACCACGTTTTTCTCCCATCCCAGATTGCTGTGTGGAATCGCCAGACCCTCCTTCGCAGCGCTGTGGAGGAAGGTCTGGCAAAGCGAGACTAGGATGGCAGTGTAAATATATGCCAATGTAATATATGTATTTATAAAATTACTTTTATTTTTGCATACACATCATGCCTAGTGCAGCTTTAAGGGTTGGCTATTTCACTGTAGCATGCACAGTGACAGCAGGCTATTGCTCACCAGCACAGTAGAGACATTTAGGACACGGACACTGCCAGGCACCGGGGAGAGACAGGACACTGACAAATTATACAGCCGTACAGACACAAACTAAATATGCTTATAGTGAAACTTTTATAAAACCTACAAAAATGTAAAATAGTAAGGCGATATCTCCACTAGCCATACTGGCTGTCAATTTGAAGGCAGATTTATTCCTAGGGTTTTGTTTGTGTCAATCCTTCCTCTTCCAGACACAAACTAGCCTGCAGCGTTGATTTAACCTCAGACATTACACCGTTTCACACAAACAGGACAAACAAACAGACCTAACTGGGGCCACATTTCCTTGTCCCCAGCTCTGTAAACAATACACAATTGTTTAGGGTTAAGCCTTCACAGTGGGATTATTTGTTATGAGAGATAGCTTCAGTTGTGTGCCTCTGGACTCAGTCTGGGATCCCTGGAGAGAATCTATAGGCCAACTGTACAAGTCCTATTTCATACGCTTCAGCCAGAAAAGAAAGTGGCTTTACATCATCGTGCTCGCACCAATAATAATCTCTCAGTATTAAGGCTGTTCTTCAACAGTGGGGTAGTGAGGATGGTGGAGCAAAAAAGTTTTTTTTTTTTAACATTTAATTTAAATTAAAGTTGGTAAAGATGTTTAGCTGACTTCACTATTATTAATTAGGGATTCAGCAGCGGTTTATCACATTTAAGGGGGGTCAGCCCTATGTTCCCACATTTCTAGGACATTTTCAAAATTAGGTCTTGTGTTCCTACATTTAAGCCCTATCCTCCCACAACATTTTTTAGGGTTAGGGTTAGGGGGATATAATCTGATACAAATTTATGAAAAAGGAAATGTGGGAACATAGGGCCTAATTTTGAAAAAAAATCTTAGAAATTAGGGAACATAGGGCTGTGGGAACATAGGCACGCTCCCGTTTAAGGATATGTGCGTCTTAACCTATAACCAAGGCCATGATACATTACAAAAATTTTGAATGGAGTTTGGAGGTGGGGTTCTCTCCACAACAGTTATACCCGGTGAGACACAGGAAGACAACATCACATCAACACCAGCTTTGAATACTAGTAAGTAATGCACTGCATTCCTTACCTTATTATGTCACAATGGATTTCCCTCTCACCATAAGTTGCACATTTTAAAGCTCAATAACAGTATTTGGCAAAAACTCACATACCCGATCAACTCGAGGAGAAGACTGTTGAGGCTGACTCCTTCCGTTGATTTCGCTCGCATCAGTACAAAAATCTGCGGGAACTTCAGCACCATGCACACAAACAGTGTGCTGAAATTGGCGGCATGCAACAACATATCGGACGGCATTGTCTGGGCATGGAAAGAACTCACTGCGAGCTTTAGATTGTCAGATCTCACAGGACACTCACACTTTTGCTAAAAGTGGGAAACAGATGCTGCTGCTGCGCTGTCACCAGTGTCAAGGTACTGAGGGTAAATGCATTTAGAAAGGTTTTCCGTTGTTTACTTTCCAAATAAAAGAAAGTAAATCGTATTTTGAAATCGTGGCCAAATATGTGTTTGTTGTAAAGGTTCAAACGAAAAAAATAACACCTGAGTTTGAATCTATTGCAAGTCTAAAAAGAGCTACCTTTCCTAAACTGTTTTTTTTAAAAAGATGGATAGACTTTTATTTTGAAGGCAAGGTTATTATTCTGTGAAGTTTCCTGGTAGCGGTATCTTCCTATGGTATCTTCGGGTATCTTTTCTCACTTCCGCATACATCCACTGAAACCTGATTGGCTTGTTGTGCTCGCCAGTTAGACCAAAGTATTTGAAGCTTTTTGAAGTCCTCATTTCAGAACATGCGAGGTTTCTCTCTTCCTGTTTTCTCGGTTGAATGAGTCTGCATTTCAACATGTTGGAAAACTACTCTACAAGGACACAGTCTGCAATCACATGACGGGAAGCATCACAAATACTATGCTATCTAAGCAAACTCTTGTCTGCTGTACTGATTAAATGGGAGGTATCATCTATAACTTTTAACATAACAAAATCAGTTCAGTACACCCAGACTTTAAAATTCTAAATCTTTATTGAAATGAGACATTGACTTCGATCCAGATCGTACAAGTTTTTCAAATTCGACGGGGATCAACATTTTTTTCCTTCAAATTCAGACAAAAGGGGCATTGGTTTATAACAACATAACAATATACAGAATGGTATTTTGAAGCAGCTACAACAGTAACAACAACCTGAGATATGCTGCGGCTCACATAAAGTGCAGATGAGTGTAAGCTACATTATTGTGAGGATCACACAAATGAAATGACAATAATTCCAATTCCATTTAGAGGTCCTGGCAAACATGTAATAAATGTAACAGCAATTTTAGGCATTTTAAAATGAAAAAGAAATATATAATAAGATATATTCTAATAGCATCAGCAAGTAAGATTCTCACATTTACTTATGATGGAGCTGTTTTTAAACTGTATGCTACTTTTGTTTTGTTTGTTTGTTGTTTGTTCATGCAGCACTATTTGAGTGTGCAGAAATGTAGTGGTGATACAACCTTTCACTCATCCAAATTTGATCAGGTATCTTGTTAGATTATCTGACTAAAACACCTGATGGAGCTCGGATGACGTGAATCTGATCTGCTGGTGTCTTCCCTTCTCGCCTGTCTTTATTGGTGAGCCAATTTCTTCAACATCCACTTTTGTACTCTTTGCATATGTCAAAAAAAAAAAATGTTTTGCCACAGACAACAACACTCAGATCTATCTTCATCTATGAATAAATGAGTACAATTCTGGACATAAAGTACAATGTAATCAATAAATGATTGCATAGCTGGGAAATTAGCAGATGTCGGACAGCAAACATCATTTTCCTATTAGTCCTGACTCCTTCCCTGATATGGCTTTGAAAGTGGATGTCTGTATTTTACTTAATATTTACTCTCGATTAAAATGACAAAAGAAAATGAAACATCTAATCTAAACTCACTTAGGCTGAGCTATGGTGAGTGCCACACCATGCCAAACCCATCTAAGCTCCATCTAAGGACAGGCGCAGTCCCAGCTTATTAGAGTCCAGGGTAAAAGAGTAAAAGGAAAAAAGACCTGATATGCAGAGGTCCGGATGACAAGTGACTCGTCTTCACAGCGGCCTAGCAGGGCAGCATCTCCTGGTCCTGCTTGCGCTTGTGATGACCTCCAGACCAGCGTAACAGCCTGTCCAGTCTGACCAGTTCACTCCCCAGCGGAGTGGACAGTCTGCTGCCAAACATCTGGTTGGTTGTGTTCGGGACGTCATTAGAGAAGAGCGACACGTAGCTGGGTAAAGGCTCCTCTGACTTCGGCTGCCCCTACATACACACAGGGGTCAGGTGTTTGTTGGCAGCATTCAGCTGTACAGTATAATGGCTTGCAGATAAAGCTGACATTAAATCCATCAGGGACAAATGAGATTTAGTAATCCTGTCATCAGTTACCACATAGGATGCATTTTACAATACTGTCAATGACATTCTACTGAGTATTTAGTCATGTTTACTTCAAGTGGATGAACCATTCTAAAGAATTTACAGTAATCAAATTTGATGAAAAAGAACAATGATGTGAAAACGTTCAAAAGTCAGATATTGCAGTGCTCAGTGCTGTATAGAATATGATAAAAATGGGCACTATTTCTAATTTCCCATGTGCATTGTAAATTAGCGTTATTGAGTGTCGGGCTGTTGAATGAAATGAAAAATAATAAAAAAATTTCATAGGAATCTCAACATAATTTGTGAAATGTATACATACACATTTAGACTTACCATTTGATCATAGTTCCTGAGGAAGTTCCAGTTCTTCTCCCTGTGGACCACAATGTATTTCATGACCTGTGCCACAACTTCACTAGCTATATTTCAAGATTAAAGTCATATTTAAAGTCAGAACAGTTTGAATATGTACCAAAGTCACACTCACCATTCCTGCACCCCTCTCCTCTCACTCCATACCATCTCTTTCCACACTTGGTCCTGTTTAACGGGATCACGCCTGTCTGGATTCAGCTCTACGGTCACCGCGTCTCCTTTAGCGTAGCGCGTCCTGTCCTCCGGTGGCTGGGTTGATATCGGCCTGGTCCCGTTACCGTTGGCTTGTTCCCGTAACCGGTAACCTGCAGAGGATACGCGCCTAACATTGTTTAAGTCCATTCTGGTAGCTAGCTAACAGAATAAAAACCGTGCTTTATGCGCAAGTGAGCTGAGTGTGTGTAGAGAAATCACTGCCAGCCGTTTTGTTTTCGTTTCCATGGAAACGGTGTTCCGGCAAATAACAATACTTTCACAATAAAATGTAAACAGTCCATGAATAATACTCTACTTCTTTGCTTATAGGCTACAAAATTAACCACAGGTAATTTACAGCAAGTAAGAAACTGATTTCGGTACCTACAAAGCATTATTTCTTTAGGCTATGTTAAAAAGTAAAACATTAAGACCATTTAAAACACTACAGCTCCTGTAACTTAGATGCACACATCAAAACAATTTAGGTATAGACCATATCAATATAATATAAATATATAGGCTAATGGTATAGGCTATCCATTGATTATGATATTATTAGCTTAATTGTTGGTAGCATATTGTGCTTGCTGTAATCTTTGTTTGTTCCTAATGTCCAGAGGTTCTGGTTTACATAATTTGAAAGGCTATTTTCACCACCTACAAACACACACAAAAAAAAAGTTAGCACCTTGTTATCTCCCTCCATCACTCATACTGACAGGTAGACAGACATTTAGAAAGACGCAGCTACATGTGCTAAGTGCTCTTCAAGTCGGTGAAACCACACTGAATGTGCTCTTTCTAAATGGACATTTAAGGGAATGTGTCCAGAATAGGGCACTGCTGCCCCTGCGAAATGACCATCTGCTGAATAGGAAGATGGATAATGTCCTGTGTATGGACTTAGCCCTACACAGGCTGTTGCAGTAAATGATAAAGGAGGTGCTGGACTTAAAAGTATCCCCATCACCTCTGTTTTCACGTTGCTATACTTGAAAATATGACATTGCATTTTCAGTTTCAGAGTATAGTTTCTGTTTGTTATTTGGGAACATATGCTAGAGATCAATCTACCATTGTGCATTTGTCTGAGAGGAGTAATTGTGAATTCAAAAATTAAAATACGAAATGTACTTAAATGGTTTCCGTGTAAAGATAACACACATTTTAGGATTTTGGAAATTATTATTTTCAATTTTAGGACATTTTCAAAATGTTTTCGATCACATTTATTCAGAAAATTTTATTTTCATCAGAACTACATCCTGCTGTTCAAACTGTCATCCTCATTTTTATTACCTGAGGTTTATAAAGGGTGTGTGTTGTAGTTTTATTACATATATTTTGAAAACCGGAAAAGTAAAAACACTACTTTATTCTGAAAAATGAATTCTGAACAGGATGTACCTTAGCTATGTAGAACACAGTGGGAATTGATGGAAATTAAATCCGCTTCTCACTTTAGAGTAATTTCCCCATGAGCGAATTGAAACGAGCTGGGAGGTCAAGGTAACGCAAGTTTTTTTGTGGACTGTTAGCTATACATGACATTTATTTATATGTCTAGTCGTAAAGTGAATTTAAAGCGTGTAAAATGCTTGGCCCAGTATTTGTGCTAACGTACGTTAACGTTACCTCTGAAGAGCTAACGTGAGTGCACATAAGAGAAAAGGCACTACAGCTTACTTGGCAACTTTCCCCCACAATGCATGAACATAAAATGCGTGGCTCATAACTGCTTATATTTACCAGGCATTCACTGAAATAAAAACGACATAGTGTAGGTCTCAGTCGGCTTTTTAACATATGCTAGCCGGCTAACGTAAACAGTTTCCTATCAGCTGTCTAATGGTAGGATAAATAAAAGATGTGCTAGGAGCTGAAGTTGATGGGGAATCAGTGATATAGTGTTACGGCATTTAATTAGCTAACATAGCAGCAACATCAGCTGCCTTCAGCTCTACAAACCTGTGATACGTCGGAGTGGTCACTACTGGATAAGTTATCTTGACCCGTCCGGCTGTAATAAGTAGTATTAACGCTAACTAGCTAAATCTAGATTGATACCATAGACTGCCAGTCATTGGTTGATACAGGAAACAGCCAGTTAATAAGCAGCGTCATATAAATCAACTATCAAACAACTGTGGAAACATGTTTGTGAATAACTTGGAAGACTTTTGTGGCAGTAAATTCTTAGGCTACACACAGGTTTTTTCATTATTCAGGTTGATTACACCTCCCCTCAGGTTAAAGGCAACGTTAGGTGGAACTATGCTGGGAATTGCAGGATGTTCTAGTACATGTACAAATAAAAATGTCAGGGCTGCCTAATTAGGCCAAGTGAAAACACCTGTGTTGGTGGACTATGTGTGTGTTGGGGCTCTGAGGTTATGATATTCCATAGACCTTTTTCACAGCAGACATTTTGGCTCGTCATAGCAGGTAAATGCACAGGTGTATTTGATAACATGACTGCAAACTGACTGCATTCACTTTAGGTGAGCTATTTCCAGGGCCCTGTTATTGTGCATGCTGGCTTACTGTCATAGTTTAGTGGGACACTTAATGGAACTGAGCCATCGTTAACCACATTTGTTTCACCTGTGCTTTTCCGGCTAATATGACATCTCAAAATGTCTGTCTGTGGAAAAAGTCCTATTTAATGACCTTGAACAGCTCCAAAATGCTGAAACAAACCTAAGACTCCACAGTACAACATATATTGTATTTTAGTAGCTTGATTTCACTTTGTAATTTTGTATTTTATGCAGATAATTAACTATTATTCTAGGGGAATGTTTGTATACGCTGCCACAATCCTACACCAAACTGTGTTGTAATGATTGTTGTGTTCAATGTGGAATGTAAATGTTTCCCAGACACTGCAGCATTTGTGGAATTAGTAGTCACAAAGTAAAAAGTTATCGGTTTTAAAATATGTCGGTATTGTCTCTGTCTTAGCTGTGGCAGGGAGAAATCATCGGTCAGACAAACAAACAAGGAGAGGCTTGTTGCAAAAGTAGGGCATTGTCCCAGGTCACACTGCAAAGCCTAATCTCCAGACAGCCAGTTTAGTGACCTCAGAGAGGCTTCAGGAATAGGCTCTCATCTCACTCTTCAGCAACATGAAAGTTGGTGCTGACCAAATGACAATTTATATTATGTTTCACAGGGATCAGCTCAGGTCAATCAAATAGTCAGATAAGAAGTGAGAAGTACAATAAGTTTTTTTTTTTTTTTTTTTTTTTTCACTGAAGACATTTCGACATGTCACAATAGGAAAAGCACAGGTGTAAATGAGAAAAATAATACTTCCATTTAGCTGTTTCAGGGTTATGGTGTGCATGCTTCCATGGCTTTCTCGGTCACTTAAATAGAACTGAGCCATCATTAATTAGTAACACATTAAAGATGTCTACTGTGAAAAATGCCTATTACCGTCCTCATTACTCTTCTTGCAATATTTTCAACAATATAATGCATTGTTCTGTTTGAGTGTGTGCAATCTTTTTTTTTTTTTTTTTTTTTTTTTTTTTTAAAAGAGAGGTCACAGGTGAGGTTCAGCTAGACCTCTCTTCTGGAGCTGGTAAGGATTCAGTCTTTGGCTAATGCCAGTGGATGCTTGCTGTCAAGGGGAATTGGACACTGGTCTTTACGGTGAAGGACAGTCTTCCTAATCACAACCACTACTTTGCTGCCCTTTTATGCTGTTTGTTTGAACTGTCACCCTATAGACACATTCTTTGCATTGTTGGTCTTATGGTTGACTAGTTAGATTAGATGACAGTGGGGTCAGCAGTGCACACAACTGGAAAGTGAGAGTGACATTCCAGCCTGGGGAGAGTCAGAAGTGAGAACTGGCTGTAAATAGCCACTAGACCTGGGAGTGAGGGGATCAACAGGATATAATCAGAGCAAAGGGGCGTTTCATTGGAGGTTGAGGAGGGGACTGTCTATGTACTTGGAGGGGGCGGGTTATTTTGAGAAGCAACTTGGTTCGATGTTCTGCTGGACCCATAGACAAACAGTCTATGGCTGGACCCAGTCTTTCTCTTGATTTTAGCTTAGCTGGACTTGGAATCTCTCATGGAGATCAACAAGAAAGAGGATAAAGGACAAGATGACAGTGAGTGTTCTTGTTTAACTATACATATGGGGTCCAAAAACCGGGAATACAGTATACGTGTGGGCTCCGGACAGCTTTGTGGGGCCAAAATGCTGGACCCCACAACTTTAAAGGGCTGTTTGAGGGTTAGGACTTGGTTTTAGGGTTAGAATTAGGTTAGGCATTTAGTTGTGATGGTTAAGGGTAGGGTAAGGGGCTAGGAAATGGTGTGTGTGTGTGTGTGTGTGTGTGTGTGTGTGTGTGTGTGTGTGTGTGTGTGTGTGTGTGTGTGTGTGTGTGTGTGTGTGTGTGTGTGTGTGTGTGTGTGTGTGTGTGTGTGTGTGTGTGTGTGTGTGTGTGTGTGTGTGTGTGTGTGTGTGGTTTCTGTCCTTTTCTCCGGCCTCCTTTTTATATTGTCAGTTTCAAGATAAGGCTAGTAGTTAAGCATATGTTCACTATAAAACTATTTGTTTAAAAGTCTTTAGGAAAACTAAAATCATCATTCAAGCTTTGTTTTATGGCAATAAAAAGTTTCTTTAACTCAAATGCAGACTTTCTTGCTCTCTAATCTTTAGGCCTAAATTATAGATTTTGTTTGGCCGATTTATAATCCTCATGCATTTACCATACTGCATATTACATTTTACCTCAGTATGTATGTCAACATCATATTACGATAATTAATAAGTACTAATTGTCCTGTACGGTGTGTAATAGTTTCAACGTTTTGCACTTGCATTCTGCAATATATTACAGAATCAGAGGATGATGAGGAGGAATATTACACTAACAATATTAACGGTCCTGTGACATGCTGCTTTTTGAATGCTTTTATATAGGCCTTAGTGGTCCCCTAATACTGTATCTGAAGTCTCTTTTATATAGACCTTAGTGGTCCCCTAATACTGTATCTGAAGTCTCTTTTATATAGACCTTAGTGGTCCCCTAATACTGTATCTGAAGTCTCTTTTATATAGGCCTTAGTGGTCCCCTAATACTGTATCTGAAGTCTCTTTTATATAGGCCTTAGTGGTCCCCTAATACTGTATCTGAAGTCTCTTTTATATAGGCCTTAGTGGTCCCCTAATACTGTATCTGAAGTCTCTTTTATATAGGCCTTAGTGGTCCCTAATACTGTATCTGAAGTCTCTTTCCTGAAATTCAGCCTTGGTGCAGAATTACAGCCACTAGAGCCAGTCCCACAATGAGCTTTCCTTCGGATGTGCCATTTCTGTGTCTGTAGCTTTAAATGCTATTGAGGAGGAGAGAGGGGGGGGCAAGGTGGAGGGTGGGGGTGTGGCCTTGACCAACTGCCACTTTGCTCGTTTGAAAGCCATGATGTCTCTCTCTCTCTCATGGGCGGGCCAAATTCTCTGGGTGGGCAAAGCAGAGAAAGGGGAGGTAACCTTGCTCCTTATGACGACATAAAGGAAAAATTCCAGATTGGTCCATCTGAGCTTTCATTTTCTCAAAGGCAGAGCAGGATACCCAGGGCTCGGTTTAACCCTTGTGTTGTCTTCCCCTCAACCTTAAAACACTTCCACACAGTTTCAGCGCTTATTTCTACGTCCCATATTTTCTGATATAAAACAAAAATTGAAAACTGGTCAATTTGACCCGAAGTCAACACAAGGGTTAAACCTATCGCCATTTCTAGCCACTGGGGGACCATAGGCAGGCTTGGGGAACTCGTATTAATGTTAATGTTGGAGTTCACACTGCTTTGTTGAAATTAGACCTACTTGTGTTCTAAGAATAAGTCTTCTAATATTGTTCTTGCCACAGGCCCTGAGGGGGAGATGACAAAGGAGGATGTTTCAGAGCCTGTTGAGGGAGACACTGTGCTGGGCCGGGCCTCTTCCTATCAGCGACCGGTTATCCACCAGGTGGCCTCTGCACCCATGCCCAGTGACTGTGGTGAGGATCCACACACATGCACACATTCAGTACATATGCACATTGGAGCTGTGTGACATTTTAAGTTAATTAACAGCTATAAACCGATCTATGGCGTTTTTGATCATGCAGTTGAAATAATGATCAGCTGATGAATGCTAAAAACGTTATCGAGTTATGATTATTGATCATTTAATCAGTGCACTACTAGGCGTGACTCATCGAGATTCAAGCGGTAATATTCAATGATGATGATGATTGAGTGAGATATCAAAGTTCTCAAACCGCACTTGAATATGCTGACCGATGATTCCAGTTTTATGGTGGCAGATATCTATTTCTTGCTCCTCATTTATAATTGTAATATATCCTGGCATCATTTTTAATTTTGTGAAGTTTTAGCACTTTTGATGGCTTAAGCTAACACAAAGTGAGAGTCAGATTGATTTTCAAATAGTAATTTCATTTGTTAGTTTTTGTCATTTAATGCAGTCCAGTGTGTTTGACAGAAAGTATACAACTTAACAAATGTGTTATGTCCCTATGGTGTGTAGGGGCGGGGGACACTAACAATTAAATAAACCCGGGGGAAAACCAAGGGAAAGGCAGAAACAGTTCAAGATGAATCAGATAATGTATTGTTAAACTAACAAACAGAAAACTGTCTTCACAAAAGGAAGACGAATAAATCACTAAAGGAAGACTAAGGTGCTAAGTTTTAAACAAACAAAACGCAATTAACACTAGCTTTACTGCACGCGTCTGAAGCAACACACAAGCAGCTTCCACGCTGGACACACTGGTTTGGTTCTCTCTGGCTCGACTCTTGCTGTCTCACAGGATCACACCGGCTTCCACTGAAGCGCTCTCCAACTCACACTGGCAATCACTGGCTCTGCACAGCCACTTATGCTACGTTTACACGTGGCCGGCTATTTTCATAAACGGACATTTCAACCTCTCCGTTTTAAAAAAATAACATTGTGCACAGCTGTCAGTTTTCAGAAAAGTGTTTGTTTACATGTACCTGTGTATGTATGCCGTCAGTGCCGTCGAGAGCACGCCAGACCTGTAGGTGGCAGTATAACGAGAAGCTCAAGCCCACGTTAGCCAATCAGAATCCCGAAAATAGCAACAACAGCAACGAATCACTTCCTCTTTCTCTCTCTCGGCTGCCTAAACCTCCGGTTGTCTCAGTTTACATGCAAACGAAGATTTCCAAAATCTCCACTCTGGCCGGAGCTTTTAGAAAGACTCGTTTTCAGAGGCGAATTCTCCGTTTGCGTGTAAACAAAGGGAAATGTCTCTTTTCAAATAACCATGTACGTGTAAACTAGAGGTGAGAATCTTCAATGATCTTTCGATTAGATTGCGATTATCATGTCTTTGATTCGATATCTTGATGCATCACAATGCGTCAAATACATTTTTCTATTAAAGCCACAGGATATTTAATTCAAAGCTTTTCAAGCTTCAAAAACAAAACATTCTGCAGTGCTCTAATACTAAATAAATTGGATACACAAAACTACAGCACTGAGCACATGGCACTTCCTGAATGTGCAAAACATAACAGAATATGTAAACAGAAATGTTGTTAGGCCTACATTAAATTGTAAACAGAAATAATCGATTATGGCTCGGCCGATTATCGATGCAGCATCGTCCACGATTCGATGCGTTGATTATTTAATTAATTTCAACGCCTCTAGTGTAAACAGGGCATAAATGGCTCTTCCTGATTGCAGCTGACTAGCTTCAGGTGTGGGAGTGACGTCACCAGCACACACCTGTGGCCTGTACTATGAATCAAGATCAACCAAGATCAATGTCCTGGATTTCTTTCAGTTACCCGGTTTCACTAAGCCTAACAACCGCGGTCCCGCATAAGCTGTGTCACCTAGTTCAATCAACCCAGGGTTTCCCAATCCAGCGGCGCGCGCGTTCACATGAAAGAGGCGGTGTTTGCACAGCACGACCAATCGCAAACATCTACCAGAGCCGCATATTTTATATAAGAAGAGCAAATTATAATTCTACATAAATATAAAGAAAACAGACACAGTTTTGCAGGCAAAACGCAATACAGTTGCTTCTTCCTAAAATAGGAGGTAAGCTGGCAAAAAAATGGCTGACGCTGTTAATGGGTAAATATCACAACAATCAGTCAGGACCAAGATCTGACCATAATTACACTTGTGCTTTCCATAAACTGCTGTTGCTTTAGCCTATTATTTCAGTTGCAACCCTGGCAGTGGAAGCGATCGTGAGAGCAAATAAAATATATAAAACATAACTCAAACTGATGTGCGCATTGGCAACACGTTAGCCTATATGTAATTCCCTCCCATTCAAATCTAAATATTTCATAAAAATACCCATCAGGGAATGTTAATGGGGTTGTCCGTCTCTAGTCTAATCTCCAATTTAACCTGCTCCCGACCAGGTTAGGTGTTCAGGTAAAGGGAAGTTACCACGGCGATTTAACCCGGTAACAAGTGATCCACGGTTGTGGTACAGAAAACCCTGGTTTGAACCTGAAGTTACCTCGTTAACGCCAAATCTTGCTTCATCGTACAGGCCTCTGAAGAGAATAACACACAAGTGGAAAACACAGCAAAACACAAACAAAACACTATAGCACGTAACAAAATGATTGATCTGTTCCTAAACAGTTAATAGGCATATCAGTCGAGTTTGACATGGAGTGGAGTGCTGACATACAGTCGGTTTTCATATACCATGAATATCATGGATGTAATCATGTGGTCATTAGTCAGCATACATGGCTCTTAAATTGAGCACTCTTATGTGTAATACAGTCCGTAAAGCAAATGCAGAAAGTTTGACACTGGTTAAATTATAAGCGTTGGTATTCACTGTGAAAGGCCAAGCCTATTTGTTTTCAGCCTCAGTCAGGCTCTCTAATGCTTCATTTGGTTCACAGCATGCCATCCGCTGTCACATCTGATTTTCATTCGCCTCTGCAAGCACAGCAAGGGCATTTCCCAAGATTGCAAATTTGATTGAATCGATTGAACAGTGTGTTGCAGAAAGTTAATGTATGTCTGTACTGCAGTTTCACACATGCTCTCTTCACATGCATATACAGGTGAAGAAGGAACATAAAGCTTTGGATTCCTAGTTCCCAAGTTCAAGGTCCATTACATTACCTAACAGTTAAACTGTATCTCTGTCGTTTTTGACATCTTACCTCCTCCAGAGTTCTCCTTCTTTGACCCCAGTGAGCCGCAGTGCAAAGAGGTTCTTCTGGATCCCAACACAACCATACCAGAGCTGTTTGCTGTCCTCAGGCAGTGGGTGCCCCAGGTTCAGAAGTACATCGACCTCATCGGCAATGAGGTGACGCCATTTACCATTTTTCCCTGTCTGTGCTTTGATACAAACTCTTCTGTCTGTAAAAGTTACAATTCATAACTCTACTCATTGATTATTCACAAATCACGACAAAACCATGCAAAATACAAAATATGCTAACTGAAAACACCAGAATACTTTAAAATAAAATAAACCTGTTTTCTAGTTGTTGGTGAAGGGCCTGCCAAACCACCTCCACTCGGAGTTAGACAAAATAGCTGCAATGCAGTAAATTTGCACAGGGAAGTGCTTGTTTCAAGGGTAAAAGCAAGAGATTATTTGCTCTGACTCTCTCACTAAATAACTGTTACCCTTGAGAAATAAACTCCTCATTTCAATGTTAGTTTGCACAATTCTCGTCCAAATTTAAAGATAAGTGGAGTTATGAGAGGCCCAGCTTACTTCTCATTCATCAGAACAGTGCCCCGGAGTTTCACTTCATAGATTATCATGTAATATATCTGCACAACGACACTAGCAGTCCTTAGTGACACATTGCACATCTTGTCTTTGCACAGATACTAAAGAGAGGCTGTGGTGTGAATGACCGAGACGGTCTGACAGATATGAGCCTCCTGCACTACTGCTGCAAGGCCGGGGCCCCGGGCATCGGTTAGTATTTACAGGGGTGTTGAATAAACACTCAGCTGGATTTTAAAAGTGTACACACATCTATTCCGTCTTCTCTGTGTGTTAGTTTATTTTGCTACTCCGACCACTGAACTGGATGACTTGGTGAGCACTGCTACTCATCGTTACTTCTCCTCAAACACAGTCTCTAGAGCTGACATAGTGGCCCCGTTTTGACCTGGTATTGGAATCCGATCTGAGTAATCCGATAGCTCTTGGTAGAGGTGTCAATGCACCCAGGATGCATTGAGGACTCATTGAGATCCGATCACTCCGACCACATTCGGAGGTGGTTTAGGCCACATATGGCCACATTCTTATAGTAGTGTATACGCGTATTTCTCCTGGTAAACATCAAAGACCAGCAACAAAACTGTGAGCCGAACTACGTACTCCTTCTAAGTATTTCTCGTTACAGAAACCACTGAGAGTAAATTGTGTGTTTTGGATGTTATCATCATAATGTCGTGGTGATGTCTCTGTTTTTGTTCCTGTGCTGCCTGCTTTTATAATCCCGGCAGCCGGCAACCTCATTTTTAATTTAATAATTAATAGACATTCTTGTTCTTACGTCGCAACTTCTCATTTAGCTATTTAGTAATCTCGCATTGCGAGCACTGGAGTAAGCTGGCGAGTCTGAGTGGTCAAAGGAGCGGCTGTAATCCCTGTGTAACGGTTTCATTTCTATAAATTATTTTACGATAAAAGTCCCCTGTTATTTTGTTACTACCCTCATCCCCCCACACCGAATACTTGTAACCCTCCTGTGTTTCTCAGGTGATGCAGAGACAGCAGCTGGCTTTGCCCGACAGCTCCTTGCCATGGGTGCTGATCCAAACCTTCGCTCACGCTGGACTAACATGAGGGCCCTGCACTATGCGGCCTACTTCGACGTGCCCCAGCTTATCCGGGTGGTGTTGCAGGCCTCCCAGCCTGGAGGTGAGAGCAGGGGGAGAGTCACCCCCGCAGTCATTGCAGGGCAAACGTTTCTAATTTCATAACCAACTGCAGTGCCGAATCTAAGAACATTTTCAGATTCAGTTTTTGTTGTTGGTGTCAGTGAGGTGTGATTCTATTCTTTGTGGCTGTAGTTTGTGGTGCTGCTGCATTAGGTGGTAAGGTGTTTCTAAATTTCATGATGCAGTGTGGATAGACTTAGACAATGGCAGCAAAAGTTCACTGCAGATTGACTACGTCTCTTTTAATTATCACTCAAGTCCAATTTATAAAAATCACTACTCGGCAGATAAAGCATGGTTGATGATGAGCTAAGGTGGAACAAAGAATCCAACAGGGAAAGCATTGTGCACCACAGTCTGTCTTGAAGAAGGTCCCTGACTGAAAGCTTACCTCAGTAAAATCTTTTGTTTTCATGTTATTTTTTTAGTAGCCAGTTTTCCATATGCTGACAATATTTAAGCGGCTGCTCGGGTACCTTTTTGTCATAGATTATATTTTGGATAGTGTAATGCGCTAAGTTGGTGTTCAGTCCAGTGTATTTATTATTTAAATAGCTTACATAAAATTAAGATCTCAAGCTGTCTCAAGTCCAGCTTGAGTCTTTCACACATTTCACTGGGCCTGTGAGCATTACTGTGGCTGCAATACAGCCTCTGGCCAAACAGCTGTGTCTATATTGACTTGTAGTGAGTAGAGGGCAATTTTGCATTGTATATCAGAAATCTGCCTTTTATAACAATATAATGTGTCCTTAGGGAGATCAAATGATTCCCTTGTGGTTATATGCCAGTGATTATTGGGTAGCTTGACTGTGAAAAATGTAATATTGAGTATACATATGCAGCTTTGAAAGCAGTAGTGTCAAAGTGCACACTCCAGATTTTACTATCCGTATCATAAATATAGAAAATGATTGTGGCTACTGAACAACAGGAGCTGGTTACATTGCAAATGAGTATTGTAGTAAACTGTTGAGATAGGGCAACATCACAGACCCTGAGTGGTCAAAGCATGCATATATAAATACCCCGAGATACCAGAAAACGGAAGGCCTTTTTCACTACAGTTATGGAACACTTTTGGCCCTGATAACAGCTGCCAGCTGCTGCAGCAATTACTCAACAATGGACCTGGGGCCTGTTCCAAGTTATCTGGATAACTGATATCTTTTTTTCCATCAGTCCATGTTGCA
The DNA here is from genome assembly GCA_023566125.1 of Zingel zingel. NCBI lineage: Eukaryota > Metazoa > Chordata > Actinopteri > Perciformes > Percidae > Zingel > Zingel zingel. The sequence continues at coordinate 11,612,477 of CM042333.1, read as the reverse complement.
GTTTTAAGGGAGTATGGGTTTTACTCAGCAAATCTAAGATAGCTCTCTGAACTCTGTAAATCTGATTCATCTTCATTCAACTTCACGTTATGTTAATACACTGTGGAACTTAAACTCCCAGCACCCATGATTCATGTCAAATCAAGTCTCTTCTTAGTAATCTGTTCAAACACAAAGTTGATGATTAATGTAGCAATACTTAATGGATTTAAATTTTTCTGGCGACTGACTGTAAATGATTTTTGGTTACTAAATTTATGATTTAAATTTGTGGTTGCTAATAGAAAAGGATAGGAGACAACATCAAAGTGTCAAAAAATGCACAACAATCCCACAGAAAAGTCCTCCTGATTGCTTTATTTTTTATTTTTTTTTTGTAGAGATAGATGCCACCTGTAGTGACTTTGACTTTGGCACCGCCCTGCACATTGCTGCATCCAACCTGTGCATGTCAGCTGTCAAATGTCTCTTGGAGCTGGGAGCCAACCCTGCTTTCAGAGTAAGTTACATTGTTCTCTCCAAACACTCGCATGCAAGTGTGTCAGTCACAACTGTTTGACGAACTCCCTATTGACATCAGGACAGCAGAAACTCTACACAACTTATGTTGCAGACTGAAAACTCATCTGTTCAGACTTCATCTTAGCCTTGCTTTTTCTTTTTTTTGGATACACATGTCATTGGACATATGTACTTTTTAGAGAGAGAGAGAGAGAGAGAGAGAGAGAGAGAGAGAGAGAGAGAGAGAGAGAGAGAGAGAGAGAGAGAGAGAGAGAGAGAGAGAGAGAGAGAGAGAGAGAGAGAGAGAGAGAGAGAGAGAGAGAGAGAGAGAGAGAGATCACTCCCACAATTTTCCCACCTTTCTTATGTAATGTAATACTGGCTCCTTTATTTACTGCTTTACAAAATTACATTAATTTGATGGAGACCTGGAATCTTTTAATTACTTTCTCGGGCCTCACATTTGTTCCATTTCAGATATACAGTCTTTTTATTTTTTGCACATTTCCTGTTTGGCATTTTCTGACTCTGCTGGCAGATAACACCCAAAAAGGCAACTGTTTGAATACAGATTTCCCAGACATGTTTTGCATGGATCTACTGTACCACTTCAACATCTCTCAGTGCTCAGTCTGTCTGCCTTGTGCCTCTCAGTTAGTCATTTAAAGCCTTGGTTGAGGGGTTTGTTGAACAGCCCTTGTGGCTCGTTTGGCATCACGGTCTGTCATAGCATATACACATTCTATTGAAGGATTCTACCCATACTAAAATTTACATGTCTCAATGTGACATTATTATCCTTTTATATTAAACAATTTTTTTCCCCTTCAGATTCATTAAAGCTACTTCTGAACAGAAATGGTGCCTTTTCTTTGTATGTTCTAATTTTCCCACTGGAGGTCACCAAAGCACTACGCACCATAATCAAGTAATTCCCAATGCTCAAAGATGAATGCAGAGGCTCTATCTCTATTTTTTAGCGTGTGAATGCCAAGCTTAGAGAGCATGTAAAGGCTGGTTGATATTAAGCCGCTTTTTAACCCTTTTCTTTAGAGATTTTCTGGGTCAGAGAAATTAATGTTTGTTCCTTATCTTGCCAAGCAAGTTTACACTCCACTGTTGGGAGTTTTTTTTTTCTCTGCATTATTATTTAAGATTTATCAAGCATTTGCTTCCAATTAGCCCTAGAGAAATGTTGGATCTGTTATACAAGTAATCCTCTGTATAGTTTGAAAGGACCAATATGTTTACTGTGAGTCAACCCATTTTAGTTGGATAGAACACTCATGTGGGTGTATTACGTCATAACATTGTGTATACTAATTTGATTAATACCCAAGAGAGTACACTGTAAAATGCACAGACACACAAAGAAAAGCCACTTTCATTTTATGTTGCCTGGAACATGTAAAACCAGTCTTTCTCAAGTTCAGGAGAAAATGTAGTTTAGTGGAAAAAAATGTTTGTCGAATCACTATCATCCACGTTTGTCGGAACCATATAGCATAGGTATAGGCATTGGATGCGATGTACTTGAATGCACTACCTTCCAAATTGTGTCACTTGCATATGGAAAATGTCGGTGTGGGCTAGCAGTGGAGTATCAGGCATGGTACCAGAGCCAAGAAATTCAGTTTAATATCGCTTTCCCTTTTGAGTAAAGGTCAGACTTGGAAGTGGTTTAGTTTGATATTTCTCTTCTCTGGCTCAGCAGAGTTTGGTCACAACAAACATTGTATTTGAGCAGTGGAAAGTTTTATAGGGATGGAAAAATAAAAAATGTTGCTGGCCTTTCATGCTTCCCTTACCACACATCTTATGGCTTAATAGCTATATACTTGCTAGTTGGTCAATTTCATCTTAATTAAATTTTATTTATAGTGTCAAATCAAAATATCAATACACAAAAAAAATAACCAAAATCAACATTTTTTTGAACCAGCACACAGTAGCACTAAAAGAGGTCCCCTCATCTGTCACAGCCACTTGGTCTTGCTGACTCTGTGAGACAAAGTCTCTTCCAGCCACCTGACTAAATGTCCATGTTATGGGCCTGCTGATCAGCTGCTTTGAAACAAATGGGGGATTTTGTTCTGTGAGCAGAGCTAAGATTAAAGATTCTTTTAAGCCCAGCATCCTTATCACAGAAATTAAAACTGAAACTTGGGATAATGGAAGCAAAAATCAAAGCTTTACTTTTTGATGTCCATGCAGCCCTGTCCTTAGTGAGGTTGATATAATCTGATATAATTTATATTACATTTAATTGTCATGCTGGCAAATTAAAAGAGAATGTTGAATGAAATTCACTTGTTATTCATCATTTTAGCATCGAACTTCTGTACTTTTATCTCGTCTCTACCTACAGAATGAAAAAGGGCAGTGCCCAGCAGACATGGTGCCTGACCCACTTGACATGCCCTTGGAGATGGCAGATGCAGCCGCCGTGGCCAAAGAACTCCGGACTTTGCTGAGACAGCCTTTACCCAGACCCAGCTCCCCTCTGCCCCTCACTCTGCAAGCCCAGTCCCTTCCTGTTCTCTCTGATAAGGCCAGGATACAGCTTGCCACCATGGGAATCCGACTAGGAGACTGTGTGGTGATAGCTGGACAGAAGGTGTGTGGTAGGTCACTATTAAAAGGCAAGAGCAATTATAAATATCTTCATTAATCCTTCGATTTCAGCATTTTCAGTTTTACCTAAAGCTGTGCCAAGATTTATTTTTGACTTTTTCATTCGCCATATCTCGTGGTACAATAGAGAGAAGCTTCCCAACCTGATTAGCTGAATTCAAATCAATGTACACGTCTCCAGTTACAGGGAGAACCTCTGTGGAGTAAACTGACTACTGGCAACAGTGATTGAGTGCTGTGATTATTGCATCTACTCACAGTGAAAACGTATTGCTAACGGAGCTCCACACTAACCTTATACATTTGTAGCAGTGGTACCAGCATTTTCACCAGGAGGGCCTAAATGTGGGGAGGTTCACACAATTCCAATCCACCCCCCTTTGTACAGTAGTCAGAACAGCCAGCATGAGTCACTAGTGCAGTGACAAAAACATCCCATCCTACAAATTGGGAGCACCAGGCTAAGCTGGAAGCAACCAGATTGGGGTTTGAACTCCAGTCCCTGCAGTTATCCAAATGTTCACATTATCAGTGTTTTTCTCTGTGGATCACTACATAGGCACTAAAGGAGGGGACGCAGACTCCCTAATGCACACACAGCACATAGGTACTCGGTGACACTAAGCAGATTTATATTTGCTTATGTGCATGAAATGGTTGAATTCCTGCCATGCCCTTTTTTAAATTGGAAGAGAATGCACTGATCTTTTTTCCATCGGATTATTGATTGAATTTATATATCCTACATAAACCAACTCCACTAACAACGGCACATAAAATTAAAGTGCACAGCATAAATGGCCAGTAAAGCAATAACGTATAAAAGGGATTTATGTACAAACAGCCTTTTCCTGTAGCCACATCACATCAGTGCCATGCAGCTGTGTCATGGTTTATCCTAAACACAGAAGCTTTGGTTAATTTTTCAATTATTTCAGCCCTCAACCAAGAAAAAAAAAAAAAATAGTTTCCAGTTGCTAAGCAACACCCTTTTGGCATCCTTCCAGCATTCAGGGTTATGTTTGACAGTTAATTCTGGCATATCATCAACATTCATCTAAACATGTTTAAGTTATCTATCTCTGATTGGGTCAAATGTCTGGTAACCGTTTTAAAATGCTTATACTCTTTGCCTATGGATCATCCTCTTCTCTTACGTATATCTCTATATTTTTGAACCTTTGTTCTTTAGCTGTACCATGGTGTGCACAGCTGGCAGGGATAATGAGCTCAAGTGTTAGAACATTGATGAAGTGTAAACAAAGGGATACACTGAAGTTGTCACATACCAGCACTGTTATTATAAGCATTTATTTAAGTCTCTTGACCAGTGTAATTTTAGTGTATGTTCTTTAAAGCATGTAGTTTACTCTTTAGCTGCATCACATGCTGTAGCTGGTCAACATGTTATCGTGTGCCTGATGACAGAGGTGTTTTTTCAGCTTTTGTTGCTGGTTAGTTTGTTTTATTGCATTAACCTTCCTTTCAGTTAATTAAACCCATCCATACCTATGAATTTAGTCAAAGAAATCCATCCAACAACCAATTTACGTTTGCCCAATTACTTCATGGAATGCAAAGAAATACTACTTCTGACTCTACTCAACCTAACCACCCAACTTCAGCATGGTGGTGTAAGCCATGTGTAATCCTTTTGACAAGAAGCGCACTTTGAAAGCGGTGGAAGTTTAGCCGCATAGGTCAAATAATTTAGTTTTCTAACTTTGTTCATGGCACAGTTCAAGTCAAAACAGAAATCAGTGCAAATTTTGCCAAACCGGCCTTTTTTACAATGACTGATGTATGCCTTTAGTCGTCACGCTGAAAGCATGTTCCCAGTCCACCCTGAATTTGCCTAGTGATCCAACAAAAAGGTGAAAGAGACATCCCCCCCCCCCCACAAAATCAACACACATCTCTGTTGCAGTCATTGGTGCTTCAGCTTCACCAGTACGGGCTCAGATTCCCAGTTGAGCAATATCCGTGAAAGCCTTGCTCTCATCACTTGCAGCTGACTTTGCAATTAAGGTTGACATTTACAGTGGTGGAGGAAGTACTGAATCTCAGTACTTAAGTAAAAGTACAAATAACCAGAGATATATTTAATTTAGTAAAAGTACAACAATGAAAACCCTACTTAAGTAAAAAGTACCTGATTTTAAATGTACTTTAAGTATTAAAAGTAAAAGTACTTTCATAACGATTTATTCTCTTAATGTCTATATGCTAATAATTAAAACAAAAACTGTATGGGCTGTGGCATTTTAATTAAGTTAGTTTTAAGGTTAATGTAATTGTGCTTACCATCTGTGGCCCAGTTTACATACAAACTTAGAATTTTGGTTATCTATCAGTGTGATCTGCATGAAGCTCGACTTTGCATTTTGTCCCACGGGACAGTGAATGCTGCACACATTTATTTAGCAAGAACACACGGGCTTGGACAACAAGTACGCGGCTTCACAGCTGAGGAGAGCCGGGAGTGTTTTTAAAATAGATATACGGGTTGTATATTAACCCTATGTGAGCAGATGACATATATGCTTCACATATGACCAAGCAGAGTATCTGGAGCAGCAGCAGTAACCGGAGCAGCGGTAGTACCGGTACGCGCCTGGCCAATAAATGCTATTGAAGGGCGGGTTTTGGCGTGGCAATAGTGGGATTCGTAATATCGTGAGCGGCACCGGGAGCTGGACGGCCACTGCTGAGGCTTCCCTGCGGACTGCAACGTGTGATGGTCAGGAAGACGTTGTGTCGGGGAAAACTGATCAGAAATGTAACGAAAATGTAACCGAATGTTTTAGAAATGTAGTGGAGTAGAAAGTATAGATAATTGCTGCAAAATGTAACAAAGTAAAAGTCAAAAGTATGAACTACTGATTGTACTTAAGTAAAGTACAGATACGTGAAAAATGTACTTAAGTACAGTAACGAAGTATTTGTACTTTGTTACATCCCACCACTGGACATTTACAGTCTCTGCCTAGTACCACAAATACGTAAACAAATAGAGTCACCATCTCTGTATTTTTTTTTTTTATCATTGTGTCCAATGTTGGCATCTAGTAGTATCACTTGTGCACTAACACAGATTGGGAAAATATAGAATGAGACTGTGGTTTCCCAATTATTTGATCTTGCTCTTGGAAACAGCTTTTTCCACATTCCCTCTTCTACCATAGACAAGTTGAAGTGTTCCCACTGTTAAGGCTCTGTTTGGTACTTTTGATACTGGCACCACTTTTTCGCACACTGCTGGTATGTTCGTTAAATTAGTTTGTGCCTGTGCTATAAGCTTGCAACATGATAACTACCAGAGTAATGAAAAATGTCAAATAATTAGTAAATAAACCAAAAGGAAATGCAGTTGAACTTCCTAACACAGAATACCCGTATTATACAGTGATCTTAAACCATACATGTTGTAAAAGATAAATTTGTAGGTGACATTATGTTACATGATTTTTGAAGTCTTACGTTCAAATGTTCATTGATGTGTTCAGTTACCTCTTGCAGTCCTTTACCAGGACTACTACCCAGTGCACCTTATTCATGCTGCCTTTTTAGCCTTACCTCAGTGCTACCACATTGAAAAAGTCAACTTGATCAGTCTCTGAAAGCTAAACATCCATTTTGCAGTGACACCATTTTACAAGTAATCTCAATGCCATTTCATAAGTGTGCGCTTATTCCTGCAAGATCACCGAAAAAACAAATTAGGTACAGTTACTACACAGTGGTAGTGTAGAACAGTGTTTTGATTTTCTTGAACCCTGTGGCATAAAAACAAAATTGTAATGATTGTAAAATCTTTGACGGGGATCCTGACAAATGTTACTTATTAGATCAGGGAGTTTCTTTTTGTACTCTTGGGGCTGAGGAGTTTATTAAATTTCAATGGTGCCTTAAATTTGTACAATGTCATTGTGAGTTTAGGGCCGTAAGAGATAATAACATGGTGAAATGGTTGGTGTCGCCACGTTTTTATGCTTTCAAGGAAGTGTGAGTTTTGACAGAAGTTGAAAACAACGTCCCTGGCTCAGGGATCCTTAACTGAATTTTCTCCACCGGTTTGTCAAGGTAAACGCTGGCTTTAGGCTTTTCAGATTTACCATACAGGTGCTGTACTTAAAGGTTGCAGACAAATCAAGAGAGTCAGTGTGGGTAGAGGATGAACTGTTTACACACGTGATATTGCTAGTGTTGGTAAGTGCAAAGTGGTACAGTAGAGGTGGCCTGTTTCTAGCCATTAGTTTTGCATTAGCCTAACTGCTACAGAAAGACTTAAGCAGCAGTTTACTGCACACACTTTGAAGGAAATGCTTCATGGTGAAAATAGTTGAGGATAGATTGAGAGCAGCAAGCATTTAAGCTTTAATAATCTTCCAACACATCTGCCTTTCACATTGCAAGCCCTAACTAGCATTACCGACTTGAGTTTTGTTTCACATCTGTTGACCATTATTCTGTCTATCATTGCCAGCATCTTTATGGAAGAGCCATGATGTAGGCTACTGTATGGCAGCTTGGTAGTCCTCTATCCTCTTAGTCTAGACATCAGGAGCTTAACATGGATCCAGGAACAAAAAGGATTTTGATGGATACTTGTCGGAAACAACAACCCTCATCGTTGATGTACAGCATCAGCTTTTGTTCAGACTAATGGTGACTGAAAGAAAACCACTGGCCACCATTACCAGTTCTTGCTATCTAATCAGGGTCCCTAGGCCTTAGTCTGCAGTGTCCTCCTTGAATGGCCATCTAAACTGCACATGCGTAGAAGCAAAACGAGTAGACGATAAGAAAATACTAATTCTAACCCAGTTGGACATTTGCTCTGAAAGAATGAGCCATAAATAGATTTCTGTGCCACACTCACTACGTTTATATGCACATAATTTTCCGGTTTTTGCCCAATTCCGAAAAAGACGATATTCCGACTAAGCTGTTTACATGGCTATTGAAAGTGAATATTCCACTAATATTCCCGTTTACACGTAGCCATGCAAAACAGGATTTTTTCAAAGTTTACCAGCGGTGGCGGACTTGTTGGACCATGCGAACACACAGCATCCCTCTTTCATTCCTTCAACTAGCTTCTTGAAAAGGTCTTGTAGCGATGTGTGCGCATATCCAAAAACCTGTTGAGATCCAAGTCTTTGATAATGTTTAAAAGTATTTGTGTTTCTCCTTATCGGGTCTCTAGCCTTGCAAACTGTTGGCTGGTTGGTTTGTTTACAGAAACCATAGCAACACACAGAGCTGACCATAAGCCTGCGGTAAAAACCCTATCCAAAGAATGCCTCTAAAACCCAACTAATACCGGAATATCCCACGTCTTAATCGGAAAATGCTATATTCGGAAAAAGGCCTTATTCGGAATATCCAACCGGAATATGCTGTTTACATGACCTGTATCAAATTCGGAATATTGTCATATTCTGATTAATAGTGGAATATTGGTGTGCATGTAAACGTACTGATTGAGAACAGAATTACAGTGTGCCAAGTTGTATAAATTGGCTAATTAAAACTCTTATCTTCCCTGTTCTTTCTGGCACAGTGTCATGCTTTGATCTATATTTTCCCTTTTAATTGTTTGTCTCTTCTGCTGCTTTAGTTAACGTCGACATATCAAATGTTTTTGAGTTTCCGATAGGGATTCTTCCCTTGACATAATGCACCACATGAAAATGTTATTTCACTGCTCGATACAGTGGCCAGTTCTTTTGCTGCACGTCTTGTTTTTGTTTGGATTTGCTTTGCACACTGTGTTCATATTTGTTTTGACTGTGGTATAAAATTGTGTGTACACAGGTTGGAAGCCTGCGATTCTGTGGTAGCACGGAGTTCTCTGGAGGCCTCTGGGCTGGAGTAGAACTAGACAAACCAGAGGGGAAGAACGATGGCTCAGTAGCAGGGGTTCAGTATTTCACCTGTCGAATCAAACATGGTAGGTCATGCCACAGCATAGCACTTAAAGATCAACCCACTCCCTCCATCAATTACTTCTACCATTATTGACTTTATAGGACTTAATTGGTCCAATTAGGTTTTCAGCGGTATCTGATCTAACAGGAAAATTAGGGAAAAAATTCTAGGAGATTTGGCCTTTTTGTTAATTGTGTTGAAGTTAGCACATGCAATGTGTTGTTTGCGGGTTTTTGTATGTGTCTTATCACTCTGTGTATCTAGAATCACCAATAATCTTCTAACTATAGTTCAAATCTGTCTTTTTCCACAGGAATCTTTGCGCCCTTATCTAAGATAAGCAAACCTTTGGAAAGACATAAAACCACCACCAGAAAGACGTCTACACCCGTACGCCCCCCTCGTCACATTGACCTATCCCACATCACCTCCAAGATAAACACAGGTAAGGAACAAGTTGCAAACGGCTCATAAAACTTGTAACATTACTAAAATCAAATCTGCCTTTGACGATTTGATTAAGCATTAAAAAGCATACATATGATACATCATACAGGAATTGTAAGAAGTGTTTGTTAGAGCCATGGATGGTTGAGCACTGCTCCATCTGTGTCAGCGTGAGGCTCACAATTTTTTTTTTTTTTTTGTAAGAATGAGCTTGCCTGCAGAGTTCTGGCACAACTGTAAATTAAAAAATACTTTAATTATCAAGTCATAACATAAACTACAAAGGCAGTGAAACTGAACAGCCTTTAGGGCCCTGAGGGCGAAGACATATAAAGTTTTAGGTAAAAAAAAATGTTCCAGTGGCAACTGTTTTCTTCATGTCACAGGTAATCTTATGTACTGTTCCCTGGAGGAGACCAGTGGATACAATATTAGAGACGACTTATCATATGATAAGGGAAGAACTGCACCAACCTCATTTTGGAGTAACGATATTAGCCCGATGAATGGATTCCCAATATTGCCTGTTAATCGAAGAAATAATTCTTCAAGTACGCTCACTTAAGAGGGGTTGGGACATAAGCTTAGAGTACTAGCATCAATAGAAACTGTGGCCCATGCTTGTCCATTTTGTCATTACCTTGGGCAAGATGTGCTGAAAGGTATTGGTGGTAATAGTTGGTTTCCGACCGGATAGTACTTGTACTTTTTAGAGGAAAAGTACACTTCTAAGCAGTTCTAAGAACTACTCTCCCCCAAAATCTTTTTTTCCGTTTGCATTCTCACTGGCCAAGTGGCCATAGGAACTGGTAGGAGGGGTAAGGGAGTGACGCAAGCACGGCAACGGTCTTTATAGCATCGTCACTAGACCTTAGCGCCACATACAACAACAACAAATGATGCTAATACTTGTGCACTTTTCCTATATTAAATGCACATCCATTCTCCTAGTAATTCACGTAATGTTTTGCTCAACACAGACGGGGCTTTATTATACTCGGAACAGACGCCGCCTCTGCCTGCTGCGCTGTGGACGTGTGTGTGTGTGACTGTGTGTGTGTGACGGCTGGCGAGCCACACACACACACAGAAGTGAATTTAATGATGAATAAGATGGTGAAAATTGTTAAAAATGCCCCGTTGTTGCTCTGTCTGCAAGTTCCGAGTTGGCAGTGGGCGTGACTTATAAGTTCGACCAATCAAGTACACCTAGGAAAAGGGAAAAGACCCTGCTCTGAAGTAGGAGCTAAAAAAGTATGCTACTGAGGCCAGAGGAACTAAAAAATCCCCACATTTTTCCTGTCGGAACACGACGACAAATGTGTTCTAGGAACGTTTAGTTCTAAGAACTGCAAAAATCCCTCCGGTCGGAAAGCCCCTATAGGCTTCCCATTCTCCACTAACTGGATTACAACAGTGTCCACATCCTGTGTGATATTCTGATGATCCTCAACCATCCCTCTGCTATATAACTAATTTAGTCATCATGTACAGTCAAATATATTATTAGCAAAAGGCTGTTTAATTCCCCTAAACTAGGAGTTTTAGCATTCTCCACAAGCATGTGAATTGTGAGTAGAATTCACCCTTGATTGATTCTAAACTTTTATTGGCACAGTTTGGAGGATCCAGGCGGAGACAATCACTTAAAAAAGCCATAAAGATAGGGGAGTCTCAAAGATTGCAATCCAGTTCTCTAAGTAATGTTATTAGTGATTGCTCAAACTAAATGTGTTTTGGCGACCAGTTTATGACAGAGGTCATCCCTGCTAGTGAAACCAGGTCATTGTAGGTTGTTAAGATGTAATTGTCTGCACACATTGAATAATAACTTAGATGAGGGGGCATACTGTGACAGCAGTCATATTCAGTAATATGCATGGAAACCTATGCTGTGTTGTCTTATTTAATTCATGTCGCTTCACCTTATATTATCATCTCCTAATTAGTCAGTTAGATAAACAAGAACGGATTTTCTATTCATCATTGTAACAGTATTACAATTAGTACATCAGTAAGCAACAGAATCGCTTAAATATGCATGAACTATGTATTTCGTCAACATCAACATAAGCAGTATTAAGTCTAGTAAAAGGAAATGTGTTTGATGTAATTAAAAAAGTCTTTGTTGCTGTATTAGTAGTTGAGGGAGCAAAGTCATTATAGATACCAAAATGGATCCCTGTACTAACAGTTTTAATGCTGACACAAAGGGCTTTTAGCCTACTATGGAGGGATAGAGTCACTCCACGGTGTCCAGATGAGGCTTGTGCAAAAAAGAGGCTTTCTCAACTTTCCTAGCAGGTATAAGCCATGTCACACTGTATGGCAGGATTTCTTGCATCTGGGCTTTCATGTTCATTTACCTGGCAGGTTTTTGTGGTTCTTACGCCCTCTCGGTTTTACAGCTATATTGTGGTGGTGTAATATTCAAAGGGTTTGAAGGCCAATTGATCTGGATGTGACTGGAATAGCGTACCTCAGAGTGGCCTACGGAATTCTGTGATTGATAGTCCAATTAAGCAGGATTTAATATCTAGGGCATAGACGGGCTGAATAAACTGGCAGCCATTCATCACAAGGTGAGTGTGTATGTGTGGCATGCAATGCATGTGAGGGTGTTTGTGTCAGCACCTCCATACAGCCCAGGAACCAGATAATTTATGGCCAAACACTTTTCAGGGCCTTTGTCAGCCATTTACAGTGCAAACTCTTGGAGACACCTGTATTTTACTGTCCCATTGTATCTATAAATTGGATGGGTCATTGTGGAACTGTCTCGTCTGGCTAACCAGCAGAGACCAACACAGCAGAATGCCAGACTGGCCCCTATTAGAGTGTGTCAACTATAGCTCAGGCCTCAAAGGATGGTGGGCACATAGACAACGCTCACAAAGCACCACTGCTTGATTCATAAAGCCTCAGTATGTGCTTCAGTCTCTCACTTGAAGCGAATGTCAGTATGTGGAAGGGATATATAGAGCCAGGAGGTCCCTGCAAGCTAAAGGTCAAGTGACAAGAAATGTTTGGTATTCTGAGCTGAAATGTAGTCTTTGGAGTTCAAAGGAAAGACACAATTCTGCCTCTGAGGGGAATGTTTCCCAGCTCTCTCTAAATGTGAACTGAAATGGCAATCAATAAATACCAGGCTGATTTGAGATTTTTCTTTTCAAATCGCAATATAAAGTTTAAACATAGGTGACTCATTAATAAGGTGAGAGCAATGTGAGACAATTTATGCGGCAGATTTATGTATACATTAAATCCTCAGTAGAGATGATTATTTTTATGTTTAGATACGTGGATGTTGATTTTATTGTCTGTTAAAGCAAATAGTCTAAAAGGCTTTTGTCAGTTTTATGGTAGATTTTATTCAAGGTAACAACCGATATAAAAAGTTTACATTTTTTTATTTTTGGTGCTACAACATAAATGTTTTTTCCTCAGTGTGTGCTATGTGAGTCTGTACCAACATTTCTTTTGAAGTTTTTTTTAATTTGTTCTTTTGTATTCATTGTCATTGGGGCTTTGGTGTGGGTGTAACTGCTTGTTTCAGCATATTTAAGTGTTTTTATTGTGTCAGTAATTCTTGTTTCATCGCCATTCGACAATGTCATGCTTTTACTTGCATTTCTTCACTCTCCTGCTTGTTATCTTTTCAGTGTAGCTTTTTTGCCTCTGCCTTTAACTCTGCCACTCATGGAGTGCTTCACTGTGTCTTTTTCGTTACTCGTTTATTTCTCCAAACTTTATAAACTGCCTTTCTGCATATTGTATTAACATGCAAACAACTCCATCTATGTTCATAGGGTTCACAAAATTCTCTCTATCTATCTACCTGTTTATATCTCTGACCTGCTCCATTCGTACACTACAAACAGGTCCCTCAGGTCTTCTAACCAGGGACTACTGGTGGTCCCACGCACTTGTTTGAAAACTAAAGGTGACCGTTCCTTTGAAGTGGCAGCTCCGACTCTGTGGACGTTTTTTGAAAGCAGCTGAAGACAAACATGTTTCAACTCGCTTTTGTCACATCTTTTGTAATTTGGGGATTTTAGTCTTTTAATCTTTTACCTTCATTGGTATTGTATTTGTTTCTGTTTGTTTATTTTCTGTTTGGGATCCTACTGTATTTTAACAAATGTTTGTGTGAAGCACTTTTTGACTCTCTGTAAAAGGAGCTATATCAAATTTATTATTATTATTATTGTTATTATTACTAAGATTAATATTGATCTGTGTTGAAAGTTGCGTGCGTGCGTGTGCGCGCCCGCCCGCCCCTCCATCTGTCCAAAAAACCCTTGATAATAAAAACAGTCCACCTGGTCTCAAAAAATGGTTAAAATACTTCTCATCTCCTGTCTGATAATCGGTGCACCTTAATTCTTGAATCATTATCCATCTGTGGGTAGTTCGACAGGAACATGATGCCTTTTAAAACAAAAAGTACTGTATGTTAAAAATGTAACTGATACATTGATAAACCATGTGTATCCTCCATTAGTGCTACATTAGTCGTTGCAACATAATTGAAAAATCGGATCTGATTGGGTGTTGAAACAAATAATCTGAATTCCAGGTATGATTTTCCTCAACCTGAAAATACAATGTGCTTGCAGTTATAGGCTTTTGGTTTCATGCACAATGATCAAGTTCAGTGATCAGTTAAGGCAATGAGGGATTGATTAATTTGACAGAAATTACAGAATCGGCAGATTCAACTGTTATTTCTGTTTATTAGCTAAGACTTACTATCAGTGCTTAATTTGTAAAGTGGGAGGTCCCGGAGCGCAGAGTGGGGGTGGATCTGGTGACTCAAAACGGGGGTTGGAACAAAAAAAATTACACTGCCTATTCTCTGACTAAAAAAACCTGAACAACGCTGTGTGTACATCAGGGCAATGTTTATTTTAATTTCAGAACATGCACTGCATGGGTACGAAATGTAATGTCTCCACAAAAACGATTTTTGCTTGTTTGGGATCCGACTGGCCAGCGTATTTGAACCGTTCTCTTAATACGTCCATGATTTGAACAAGTTAAGCAAACTTTGTTGTCTTTTTGACATTTTTCCCCTGAGTGAAACGAGACTAACGGCAATCTCAACCAGCACAAGCGCATGTGTCACTTGAAGTGCCTCCCCTCCCTCCGTCCCTCTCCCCCGCCCCTCTGTCCCTCTCCCCCGCCCCTCTGTCTTACCCTAAAACGCATCAAAAATGCAAACACAAGATTTTTGTGGAACTTCAATGGGGAATAAAGACTAACAAGACAACATTGAACACTACACAAACAGTAATTAATTTTTTTCATTTATCCTATTAGTTTTTCATAGTGTCACTCGAGGTGTCGGATCCAATAAAAAAGTTTCTGGATCCAACGTCTGAGGGGCCGGAACATGTTCCGGCTCAAATTAAGCCCTGCTTACTATTAAACAATTTTTTAGCAAAGGTTGAGAGGTTTTTTGCCCATCACTGTCTGGGTTACAATTTGTTTGCAGCTGAATCATCCCTTTGTCTTACAGCACTTTGGCACCAATTTAATCAATTAGCCTCTAAGAGTTGGGCACTGTGGAAGTTAAAAGCATAATGAGGTCCTGCATCCAAATGGCTTGAGAGTAAAATTGGGCATACCCCTCCCCCATCTCATTCCCTCAAATTTTCGGAGGGGATTAGTATGTTGGAACGTAATTGGACATTGATAACAGACTAACGACTGTAAAAGATTGAGCTCAGTTGATTTGTGCTGCCATAGAATCATGCGACACGGCTGCTTGGATTTCTGAACAAGAACAGTAGTAATTGTCTGGATCTGAGTGCTGTAGGCACTGTCACATTCAGAAGAAGAAAATGAATAATAGGCTGAGATTCATTATTTTCATGGAATTAGGAAAGTCACTGATATAAGCCTGGATGGATGGTGGGTTCAGTGTTGAGAGGAAAGGCACACAGTTTCTGCCGTGTGATTTGAGACTGCAGAATGGATAACAACATTTACTAGTGTTCCAGTGGAGCCTAGATGCAATAGTTTATGCAACTTTTTGAATGATTTGTAGTATATCACTGGCCAGGTAGCTGTCTTCACAGAAATATCTTTTTCACTTTTGTTCGTGTGTTCTGTTTGAGACACTTGCTTTGAATGGTTCTTTCCTTTAATTACCTGTCCCCTGTGTTTGTTCATTCCTCTGTCTTATTTTCACCACAGGTGTTCTTTCCCGCTCTCTCTCCTCTTCGTCCTCTTCATTGGACTCTCGGCATGGGCCAGGTGCCCGACCTCGTCCACTGCCAAGGCAACGTCCTTCTGCCAGGCAGCGAAGGGAGCGTGCTTCCCCGAGTCCTAGGACCACACCGGCCCTGCGCTCTTCTCCTGACACCACTGCACTTACTGCAGGTCTGTATTATTATACATTATATGCTGTATTGTCTTTACACTGACTTTAATTAAGATCCCTATTTTTTTTTTTTTTTTGATTGTTTTCATGATTCTACAAATCCAATGGAATCGAATTGAGGGCAGTAAGAAGTGAAACACTTTTTGTTCATCTTTCCCAGGTCTTCGAAGCCGAACCCCCTCAGCTACTAGCTCTGTGTGTGGGGGCCCTGAGGTGCGCCTGGGGGAGAGGGTGCTGGTGGTAGGCCAGAGAACTGGTATAGTCAAATTCTATGGAAAGACCAGCTTTGCTCCAGGTCAGTTGTTAAAATTACTGTTCTCCCTGCAAAGATTTGACCGTTGAAATCACCTTAAAATTTATAGTGTGTGTGTGTGTGTGTGTGTGTGTGTGTGTGTGTGTGTGTGTGTGTGTGTGTGTGTGTGTGTGTGTGTGTGTGTGTGTGTGTGTGTGTGTGTGTGTGTGTGTGTGTGTGTGTGTGTGTGTGTGTGTGTGTGTGTGTGTGTGTGTGTGTGTGTGTGTGTGTGTGTGTGTGTGTGCGAAACTGCACTATTTGACTTATCTCAAGAAACTCTGTTATCAAATGCAATTGATGGTTGCCATAGTATATCATATTACAGGATCTCTGTTTTGTTAGTTCAGCAGAAGAAAAACTGACATGCAGCTTTTGACATCAGAAGGCAAAACTGCTGCATCATGGTTAGGAGAACTGCACGAGCCGTCTGTCTAATCAGTTAACATGTTTGTAAATAGAGAGAAGACCCCTTTGATCTCCGAGGCTTTGATCTTTCTAATCAGCTATTGACCATGTAACCTGTGTCTGACTGCTCTGCCAGTGAGGGACAGACCTGTGAAAAGAAGGTTTAAAAATCCCAAACTATAAGTGGCATCAGTGAAATGACCTTACTGTGAGCGCCAGAAGGCCTTTGCGAACAAATTTATATATAATTTGTGTAGATAAAAGTGACTCTGACTCTGAAAATGTAACTCTGAAACCACTGTATTTCAAAATACTCTTTTTTTGCGTTTTGGCTCAACACTGGATGAGAATAAATAACGCACGAGTTAATCACGGCTAATGAGGGATATGTTGTCGCCCTGAGGCAGATTATTCCAAAACTATGAGTCCAATTACTTAAATAACCTACGTTTTGACGTGTAAATGGTGTATGACAAGTAAAAATTGTGGGTCTGAGAGCAAGTTAAAGAGGATTTTTATCTCTCCTCTGCCCTCTAGCTCTGACATCACCCACACTGATCAGCCTCATACACACAGGAAAACACTAAAGATACACTCAACAGTGATGACACACAAACTGTATCAAACTGCTGAGATATTGTCTAATAGCTACAGTTTTTGTGAATGGTATAAAGTTTGAATGAAGTTTGTAGGTGAAAGTATGTAGGAGGAGATACATTTTGAAGTGGAAGAGGATTTGAAGCCTGCTCCCATTGACTTTCATTTTTTTTTAAACTTAATATTTAAAAAAATATAAATAGCAGAACAGAAGTGGAAGAAGTCCCAGCATGTGCTTAAAGTGCTAAACATTTTGATATTTGAATGGTTTCTATAACTTAAAGTATGCTGAAGTAGTTGAAGACCAAAAATGTACGGAAGAAGAAGGCGGAATAATAATAAAGAATGAAATAATAATACTGTGAATGCTGCTGAATCAGTATTCACACAATAAAGAACATGTCCAAGAAGACCAAACTACTCTCTGGAAAAGGTTATCAGTGTTGGGTATATGGTACTTAAAGATAAGAAAAACCTAAAAAAAAAAAAAAAAGAAAAGTCCTTCATGGCATATAAAATATTTGTTATCAATTTTAATAAATCATGGCTGTTCTTTCTGTTTTCAGGACCGACATAAATAATTACAATTACTGCAGTTTCCCTAAATGCCTCCTGGACTTAAATTGGATGGCAAACTGGTGAGCTGGTGGTTTCTGAAAAAAATTATGGTGATTACACAGCTTAACTTACCTTGTTGCCAACTTTATTTAAATAATCAGACTGAGGATGGTTTCTCCTGAAACATAACCAAAGAAAGTTAATATGGCTGACTATTAACTTAAACGCCTATAGAATAAAGACTTAGTGGACACGTTTATATTCAACGTTGTGACATGAATGAAGGAATGATCAGGATCAGGGATTGACAGTTTTGTCTCCAAATGTAGAACTTGCGTTGTTGCCTCAGGTTGATACATCAATCTCTATTTACAATACAATATACAATTTGTATTCTATCTTTTTGTAGCAAGAAATGTCAAAATAGTTTGCATAATTATGAAAACTTTTGTGCAGTATGATTATTGTAGAATGAGTTAAAAGGGGAGAAATGTATACAAGAAAGCTCTATTAAGCTCCTCTTTTTCAACATGCATGAGCTGCATTGCAAACTCAGTCACAAGTCATTGCAGTGGCAAATCTTGAGTTGGACAGTAGATACTAAATAAGATGAGAAAGCTGCTGCTGAGCAAGAGCCCAGACAGAAAACCACTCACGGTACTTGTTAACATTTAGGCAGTAGTTCTGCCGAGACATAATTCATGTTTGAATAAGTACTAACGTATCTCACACCCCAGGATTATGTTTAAGGGGATTTCAGTTGTAGGTTTCCTTTGATACTCTTAAATCAGTGCTAGCAATTGCCTGTTATCTCAGCCTCAGTGTGTTGAGGATGGTGTCTTTATATCAAAAGCAGCTCTTCTTGCTGAACAATTCACAGTAAATTAATTTATTTTTTTACATTTTGTCTGTTTCCTAATGTGGCACATGCATCTAATGATGCAACACCCTTTTGGAAGCTATATGTTCATGCAACAGCTGATTGCTTTTCTATGTACAGTTTGGTTACTACAGTCCAGAAAACCTAATTGTCTTAACACATCAAATTTTTACAGCTGCCAACATTGAAGACTTAGCCGTCAATGGTCCCTTGCAAGTTATTTTGATTTCTGTTCTGTCTTTCTGTCCATGCAGGCCTCTGGTTGGGCATTGAACTGGACAAGCAAAGTGGTAAGAATGATGGATCAGTGGGAGGAGTGAGGTACTTCAGCTGCCCACCAAAACATGGCGTCTTTGCTCCTCCATCTCGTGTGCAAAGGTGAGTGCAGAACCTTTTCAAGTAGCTTATATTTTCACTAATGGTGACTTATGGTCCCTGGTAATGGATTTTTGCAAGTGGTCACCCACAGAAGCAAAAACAGACTTGGTATGTTCAGAGCAGATTTTTAAAGAATTTGGCAATATGCCTTCAAAAACCCAGAGTTTGTGTTTCATTGCCCTCATCAATACATCCGATGACACTAATGAGCTCTTTTGACAGTGTCATTTGTGCCAGTGTTGACATATTTGATTTTGCCCTCTGCGTGGCAAACAATCCTCTGTACTTGTGATTAAAGGGAGTTCGAGTTGTCAAACGTGAAGCCTGGGGCACTAGCCCAGCACGACTCCTCATTTTAAAGGAGAATTCTGGCCAATTTTTACGTTAATCTTGATCGCTATAGCTACGCGAGTACTTCTGAAAACCCCGACCCGAATCAGTGCAGGCAACACGGAGTAGCTGCAGCTACGTAATACAAGCGTCCACTGAGCTAAAACGGCAGTGGTCGGGGCAAGTTTTAGAGTGCCTTTGTGCCTCTTAACAGACACAAAATGCAATTAATATGTCTGTGCCACATGAACAGGGCCCTTACGTGTCAACAAGATCCGTTTTCAACTCAGACATTGTTTAAATTCACCTACCCTGGTCCCTGTCTCGATCCTGCCGGTAGCTAGCCCTGCTAGCTGATAGCCGTTAGCTACTAGCTGCCGTCCGGTGAGTGTATTCAGACAGGCTTCTGTGATAATCATCCATCCATCCATCCATCTTTGTCCGCTTATCCGGTATCGGGTCGCGGGGGTAGCAGCTCCAGCAGGGGACCCCAAACTTCCCTTTCCCGAGCCACATTTACCAGCTCCGACTGGGGGATCCCGAGGCGTTCCCAGGCGAGGTTAGAGATATAATCCCTCCACCTAGTCCTGGGTCTTCCCCGAGGCCTCCTCCCAGCTGGACGTGCCTGGAACACCTCCCTAGGGAGGCGCCCAGGGGGCATCCTTACCAGATGCCCGAACCACCTCAACTGGCTCCTTTCAATGCAAAGGAGCAGCGGCTCTACTCTGAGCTCCTCACGGATGACTGAGCTTCTCACCCTATCTCTAAGGGAGACGCCAGCCACCCTCCTGAGGAAACCCATTTCGGCCGCTTGTACCCTGGATCTTGTTCTTTCGGTCATGACCCAGCCTTCATGACCATAGGTGAGGGTAGGAAGGAAAACTGACCGGTAGATTGAGAGCTTTGCCTTCTGGCTCAGCTCTCTTTTCGTCACAACGGTGCGATAAATTGAATGCAATACCGCACCCGCTGCGCCGATTCTCCGGCCAATCTCCCGCTCCATTGTCCCCTCACTCGCGAACAAGACCCCAAGGTACTTGAACTCCTTCACTTGGGGTAAGGACTCATTCCCTACCTGGAGAAGGCACTCCATTGGTTTCCTGCTGAGAACCATGGCCTCCGATTTAAAGGTGCTGATCCTCATCCCAGCCGCTTCACACTCGGCTGCGAAACGATCCAGTGAGTGCTGAAGGTCACAGGCCGATGATGCCATCAGGACCACATCATCTGCAAAAAGCAGCGATGAGATCCCCAGCCCACCGAACTGCAACCCCCCTCCACCCCGACTACGCCTCGATATCCTGTCCATAAATACTACGAACAGAATTGGTGACAAAGCGCAGCCCTGGCGGAGGCCAACTTTCACTTGAAACGAGTCCGACTTACTGCCGAGAACCCGGACACAGCTCTCGCTTTGGTCGTACAGAGATTGGATGGCCCTGAGAAGGGACCCCCTCACCCCATACTCCCCCAGCACCTCCCACAGTATCTCCCGGGGTACCCGGTCATACGCCTTCTCCAGATCCACAAAGCACATGTAGACCGGTTGGGCATACTCCCAGGCTCCCTCCAGGATCCTTGCGAGAGTAAAGAGCTGGTCCGTTGTTCCACGACCAGGACGGAATCCGCATTGTTCCTCTTCAACCTGAGGTTCGACTATCGACCGAACCCTCCTTTCCAGCACCTTGGAGTAGACTTTACCGGGGAGGCTGAGAAGTGTGATACCCCTGTAATTGGCACACACCCTCTAGTCCCCCTTTTTGAAAAGGGGAACCACCACCCCGGTCTGCCACTCCTTAGGCACCGTCCCAGACTTCCACGCAATGTTGAAGAGGCGTGTCAACCAAGACAACCCCTCCACACCCAGAGCTTTAAGCATTTCCGGACGGATCTCATCAATCCCTGGAGCTTTGCCACTGTGGAGTTGTTTAACCACTGAGGAGGTAATAGGGCGGTGGAAGGAGCACTTTGAGGAAGTCCTAAATCCGACTAATACGCCCTCTGTGATAATCATCCCAATAATAATCCACGGAGCGGCGGTGGTGTGGCTATGTCCTCCAGAAGACAGGTCATGTCACATCTTGAAGCGTATTCCCCGCTAAAAAAAAAACATTAGTGCGGTAGTAGCTGTTTGCTGCTAGCTGCCCTCTGGTGAGTGTGTACAGCCAGATAGTCGTTAGCTGCCATCCGGTGAGTGTATTTAGCCAGACTTTTGTGATAATCATCCCAATAACAATCCATGGAGCAGCGATGGTGTTGCTATGTCCTCCAGTTACTGAAGGCTAGCTTTAGCTTGTGCTTGGAACAGCAAGTTCATCTGCCTGTTGCCCCTCGGTCTGTCTCGTTCTTTCCAACTCTTGTGAGGATAGTTCTTCGTCTGTATACTCGGGTTCGAATAAATAAGGACAACCATCAAACTCAAAAGGCTCTTCCGTCTGTTGTATATCTGCTATATTCTCCATAGTTACGCTACTCCAAGCTTCTTCCCTTATAAACAACTCCGCTCTTCACACACTACGCTCCGATCTGCGCACTACTGTTTACCTTTTCCTGCTACAACTGAATTCCTAGGAGACAGCGCGATGCTAAGCTTCAGTAACGCTATTACTGTGCAAGCCACAGACATTGTTTATCCCGTTTCCACGTAGCTTGTTACATAGTCTCACTGATATGGTCATAACCACTACAGTGCTTAATTACCTATTTTGAGGGGGAAATAATCTAAACCTTTCGCTGCGAAGGCATGATCTGTCCTATGCAGGACATCCACCAGACCACCGGGCGCTCCATGGATATATGGCTGGAAAACTGGCTGAATACACTCACCGGACGGCAGCTAGCAGCTACTATCGCACTACTGTTTTTTTTTTTAGGGGGGAATACACTTCATGACATGACCTGTCCTCTGGAGGACATAGCCACACCACCACCACCACTCCATGGATTATTATTGGGATGATTATCACAGAAGCCTGTCTGAATACACTCACCGGACGGCAGCTAACAGCTATCAGCTAGCAGGACAAGCTAGCTACCGGCAGGATCGAGACAGGGACCAGGGTAGGTGAATTTAAACAATGTCTGAGTTGAAAACGGATCTTGTTGACACGTAAGGGCCCTGTTCATGTGGCACAGACATATTAATTGCATTTTGTGTCTGTTAAGAGGCACAAAGGCACTCTAAAACTTGCCCCGACCACTGCCGTTTTAGCTCAGTGGACGCTTGTATTACGTAGCTGCAGCTACTCCGTGTTGCCTGCACTGATTCGGGTCGGGGTTTTCAGAAGTACTCGCGTAGCTATAGCGATCAAGATTAACGTAAAAATTGACCGGAATTCTCCTTTTTAATGTGGATATACCTAGTTATGAGACAAACGTCATCATCCCTGCCTTTTACATATGCATTATGGATGATGAATATGTATATCATTGGTTTAGGTGAGAGATGTAAAGAGGTTCTATTTTCACAAGAGTATGGAATATATAAGATAATACCTTTTTAAGATGTTGCATGCATTAGTCTTTTAAGTACATGGAAGCATTATTTTTATTGATACAAATATATTGATATAAAAGGGGGGAGCACATGCTATTAACTTTCCGCAAACTTGCAGTCATTGTTTAACTTGAATGTCTACTCTCAGTTTCAGCTTTGGGTTTCGCTTGTGCAGACTGCATTTAGAGTTAAAAAGGTGTAACCAGAAAATCAGTCAGAAAATGGGCGTGAGAAGCTATGGGAGAAGGCTTTTTGTGTTGACACTGACAGCAGTTGCATGTACTGTATGATGTGCATCGGTTTTGAGACTAATTAAATGCCATTATTATCAAGTGCTGCTGAGATTGTATCTGTCAGGTGACGCAAAGGCATGTAAGTGGAGTGGCTTTTATAAAAAGCCACACTGATGTCTAATAGGCAACCAATGGCTCGTCTACACAGTTGCTTTTTTCAGTTATCCATCTCACGCTTGTCTGACAGAGCAGATATACTACTTATATTTTACTCAATACAGCTGTCTACACAGGCTGGCCATCTTTTCGGCTTTGATACTTTTCACACACATAACTAAAGTGATTGTGTGTTCAGCTCTGAGTGCTGCCAAAACGCAGGTGACCTATACAGCAGTACGGTGCCTGAATGCATCTTGTATAGACCCTAACAGAGGACTGTAGCTGCTGCTCTGCTAATGTGCTGCTTCCACTATGCAGACTGTGTAGACATTGTGCAAGTGGGTGTAAGACCTTAGTGGCATCGTTCAAAGTGTCGGACCACAGATCTGATGTTAAAGTAGCCATAAGGTTTCATCTTGTCAAAATACTGTGTAGTGTGGAGTGGCTAAATGGAACCACTGCATATTTTCTTTTGTAGAACTAGTGTAACTTAAGTTCAAGCCAAGTCTGTGAAATTTTGATTAGTAATCTTCTCTGTGAGAAAGTGATACTGAAGCAGTGTTTTGTGTTTGAGATAGAGACCAGTCAATTTTACACTAGTGGGAGCTCCATTGAAAAGATCCTCTCAGCTAAAATACACTTGTCTCTTGAGGTGTTTAATCAGCCTCTTATAAGCTCTCTGATGTATGCAATCTGGTCTGGTCATGCAAGTATTTCTTGGCTAAACATATAATTACAGTAAACATTGGCATGCAGGACAACCTGAATTATACACTTTCACTTGGGTGTGTTTTTGAACACAGCCGAAATGTCTGTGATAATGTATAATAAAAATCTGTCTTAAAACTTGAGTTTTAGAAAAATGTGATGGTTCAGTGATGTGGAAATATTTATGGATTTGTGAATACATTTCCCAATTGTCAAATACTGTTGAAACATTGTAATTACAACTTAAAACGTACTGGTGAAAACAGAAACGTTTTCTCATTTATTTTTTTTATAACCAAGCAGATGTTTGCTAGATTTTGCCCATCAGTAGCTATTTTGCTTGCATTTCCCACAGAAATTACTTCCAGTGAGTATCGCAAATTGCAAAGAGATAAGCTGTACTTAATGACAGTATACGTGGCAGGACGTGTGTGTGTGTGTGTGTGTGTGTGTGTGTGTGTGTGTGTGTGTGTGTGTGTGTGTGTGTGTGTGTGTGTGTGTGTGTGTGTGTGTGTGTGTGTGTGTGTGTGTGTGTGTGTGTGTGTGTGTGTGTGTGTGTGTGTGTGTGTGTGTGTCATTGGAGCCTTATTATAGTAATGTAAAACCAGCCAAATCTACACTTGGCACTTTGCCTACTTTCCTTTCCTATTAATCACACTGTTGTAAAGATTTGGCCCACCATTAGCTGTTGTCAGCTGGACTGGTTGTGTCAGAAATACAGATGGGAGACACATTAAAGGAAAAGCCAAAGTAAACTTCAACACTCCCGAATAGAGTTGCCTCATACATACAAACCTGTTGTAGTCCAATCTAGTTTTTTTTCCAGTACAAACAGCATAATTATGCATTATATAAACAGCAGTCAATATACACAAATGTCTAACTGTTGTGTGGCATTACTCAGCTGAAGCAGTGTTTTAAGTGTCCTGAACCACAACTATCAGGGCATTTGGATAGCTGAATTAGTAGATCAACAACATGGGGCCATCTTTGGTGCCAAATAGGTTTTCTCTTTCATTCAAGATTCAGATTAAAGGAGTTTTCATGGTTTGGTAAATGATGTACTTAACATAACTTAAATTTGGACGGTGGTGTTTGGATTGTTGTTAAATCTTTTTCTTCTTACAGTTCTGTTTTACATCTACTGTATTTGCCTTGTTCTCACCTATGTGATACAAACATAAGAAAAATATGGCATGGCACCCCTGTTCAAATAGTGCATTAACAAAGGCAAATTGCATGAGAGGCTCTAATATTTCTGTACATCAGATTGGGCTTGCACACTACAAGTCTTGACTTAATAGATGTATCAGTTGATGACTATTTATGGAGATCATTTAATCCTGGGCATATGGAAAGCCTTGTCTGACATACACATTCACAAGCCACAAAGTTATTCACTGCCAGACATTTGTTTTGTTTTTTGCCCACATTTTGAGTGAACAAGTGAATAAAAACTAGACTTTTTTTATTGGAGGGCACATTAACAGCACAATGCCTCAAGTGTAAAATGTGTCTCATAACTGAATAACATCCATTACAGTTTACAAAGCAGTTGACATCATTATGGGTTGTGTTTATTTCAAAGGAGAGATTCTTCAGATTGGATGAATTGCTGGGTAAATGAACACATTCCACCTTTTATAACTAGGTATAATTAGTCTCTTCACCTTCCACCTCGGCATGTGCTTCATCTCGATGCAGAGGACCTATTCAAAGGAGAGATTTCCTCTTCTCTTCCCATCTCTTGATTGCTCTCCCTGTCTTTGTTTTATCCCACTGTTTACGTCTTCCACAAGATAAAATCTGCTTTTTAGAAAGTCAGCGCCTGTGTTTTCTTGCCATGCCCTATACATGTCCCTTTCTTTTTTTTCCTAATTAACCCCAGGGCACATGGTTGCCTTCCATTTAATGCAGAGTCTATCTCCCTCTCCATCCAGCAACTTGTTTCTCCAGATATCATAACATATTAGGAAAACAGCTTTTCTTATGCCCCCCACTTTTTTGTTTCTCTATTTCTCCCTTAGAAAACCAGAAAATGCCTTTTTTCCTCTTTTGCTCATTCCTCGACATTGGCAGCCTCCCTCTTCATGGGTTTCAGAACTCTACAGTATTATAGTCACATAGTGGCTTAGCAAAACATCAATAACAAGACAGGCACTCTTGTGCAAGCAGCAGAAAGGTTCTTTTTTTTTTTTTCCTTGTTGCTGTTGTCAGAGGGGGCCATCATCAGATTCAGGCCCATTTAACGCATTCATTTTTTTACTTCAAAATGTTACAGATATGTGGAGTTATTTAATGATTTTTCAAATCTAATACATTTTATTCTACATTAATTCTCGGTTGATTATATTCAGTTAAGTATGATTGTGCTTAACTCAACTTGTACAGTAGTTTGTCTCATAAAACCCAATGACGACACCGAATTGTTACTAAACGTTCATAGAGATACAGTATATCACCGTATGTCACTTGCATGTTTCTTGCTCTCTTTTTACTCACAGGATCCATGGATCTGTTGATTGCCTTTCAGAGCTCTCCTCCTCTCGCCTCAGTTATCCTTTCAGCGGTGAGAGTTCTGATTTCATTGCAAGCTTCGACTGACATTGAGATGTGTCTTTGCATATATTAGGATGTGAGTGCTTGTGAAGTCATTCTTATACAAGAATCTGTGTGGGAGTACTTGACTCTTGTGATTGCCGTGCAGGGACAATCCGTCGCAGTTTCAGCACATCATCGGCCATCGCCACCCCGAAGGAGACGAGCAGAAGAAGTCCTGT
Source organism: Zingel zingel (assembly GCA_023566125.1). NCBI lineage: Eukaryota > Metazoa > Chordata > Actinopteri > Perciformes > Percidae > Zingel > Zingel zingel. The sequence continues at coordinate 11,585,757 of CM042333.1, read as the reverse complement.
TACCAGGTGTGGCTCTCTTTCCTCTCAGTCCTCACATTTAATCCTCCCAAAGCTTTTCAACATTATCCTAGGCAGTGGCAGAATCAATACTGATAAGAAGCAGTGGTATTAGTCAGTGAAGGTTCCTCTTTTAAATGGCCAATGCATGATTGTGGTCAGAATGAGTGAACAGGGAATTGAAGATCAATCTCTCCAAAATTAAGCTGCCATGCTTCCACTTACTTTGGAGATGTCCTCTCACACTGCATACCTTTTTTCATAAATCTTCCTTGCTGTATTTTTCTCTGTGTTGGCACATCTAAAAAACAAAAAAAACAAAAAAGAAGTCGATCCAACCCTCACCGTCGGCGCTGGAACACCCTAACTGGTGGTATCGGCGGTGTTCCCAGGAGCACAGTAGGGTCCAGCCCCTTGCCCAGCTCGGACGGACAGGTCTTCCTCCATGTGGGCATGCAGGTCCTGCTCAGCAGTGCCAATGACATGGCATTCATACGTTACCTGGGCACAGCAGACTTTGCCCCGGGCCTTTGGCTGGGTCTGGAGCTCCGAAGTCCCAAGGGCAAGAATGACGGCTCTGTGGGTGGCCGCCGTTACTTCACCTGTCGACCTGGCTACGGTGTGCTTGTCCGTCCCAGCCGAGTCACCTTCCGTGGCATCAACGGTTCACGCTTGGTGAATGAAAACAGCTAAGGACTGTAGAAACCAGAGAGGGTTGGGAGGAAACATGTAGATGTTTTAACTTTCTGTTTATGATCTATTCAAATCAAAAGTTTTAAGTTTAAACTTTGCCTTTTTTGCATTGCACAGTATTTTCTATTCATATAGTTAGTCCTCTGTACTATTCCAGAGGTGTTGTAAGTTACAGTACAGTAATAAAACCACCTTTTAATAGTTCTAATTTAAAATACTAGATTATGTTTTTGGAACAAAATAAAGGATGCAAAGAAAGCACTTTAAAAAAATGAACTTTAAATTCATAGATTTTGTCTCTGCAGGATACAGGGGAAGGACGTCTTAATAAGACAAACACTGCACTACTTTTAATCTGATTGCACTGAGAAACAATATCAATTAAGATGATAGATCAGAATAAGATACACTGGATGGTATGGATGTGCACACATGAAAAACTATTTCTAATTTTCATCACATCATGTAGAGATTTTTATCGGATAATTTAGGTGGTAATGTAGCCTACTCCAAACTAACCAAAAGTGTGCATGTGTTGTGAATATGTGTGCTTCTGTGTATGCGCATGTGTGTATTAATTAAGAGCACTTTGAAATGAGAGATGGATTGATTTTTCCAAGGTCTTAATATGGTTTACAGATAATTGATGGAAGTTGAGTCAAAACTGGATTTTTACTTTATCAATTTGAATGAAACAGGATTTAATTATGCAGAGACCTCGATCAACCTCCATCAGACCACAACTGCATCAACAGAAGTTGTTTCCTCCTACATACAGTGCATCAGTCTCTGCCGCAGACTGTCATTAACCCTACACAGATAAATGATGGTTATTTTGTGCTATGGGCAGCAAATTCCTACCTATTGCTTCTTTTGGCTATGATTCTGTTATGGTTAGTGACAGACTGTTCATCATTAAGGCAGTAATGTCATTTAGTTAGTCTATTAAACAACACATTGAAGGTTGGATTTTGACAATTGAAAGCCTGATTATAAACCAGACTTGTGTCTAGATTTAAATCTTTTTTTTCTTCTAAGCATCAGAGCTGTCACAATAATGTTAGGTTTTCCATTTTTACACCCTGAATTTGGAAAAATCTGAATGTGTAATATCAGACTTGACAGCTTTTAAGTACAGTATATCTCTACATTTGAAGACCACATTTCAGAGCAGTGGATGAGGCATACTTGTATTTGACGCTTACTTAAAGCAGCTTGACATAGGAAATATTCAATCATCCAGAAGTTTCAAGGATGGAGTTTGCTATTTGATTAGAGCCGTCTGGGCAGCTCAGCAGAGAACAAGCCATTGATTGTGCATGGGGAAAACAGGCCCACTATTCAGCAAAACTCTCATGTACCATCCAATTAAGGTGGTGTGTAGGCCACGACAAGAGCCGTAGAATCTCCAATGGCCTTCTCTCATTGATCTGTCTGGCCAGGCACCCTGTGATTGAAAAGCAGTGGTGGTCAGAGCCCAAGATTGTCTGCCACAGATCTAACGGATGAAATGAGTGAGCGCTTTAAAAGCGCGGTCTTTCCGAATTCCTATTGGAACATTCTAATAAACGCTCTTCTTTCAAAAAAATAGTGTCATTTGCATTAGGGCCATCTCTGTTATCATTTCTGTGGTGGTCCACATTTCAAATCTCATCTTTAGATAAACTCACATTTTGGTGTATTTGCAATTCCAATTGTATTACAGCATGAGTGATTTCAAATTTCACTGATTTGTATGAAAGTCGTTTTGCGCTTTGTTCTTGTGGGTAATAGTTTTTCATTAAATTTCTGATGTATATTCGAAGTGTGAGTGCGTGAGAAAGGGATTTGGTCTGATGCATTTACATGTTGTGGAAAAGTATTTGTAAAAAAATCAAATAAAAGATTCTATTCTAATTTGACTTCTTACCTCCAGGACTCTCTGTTTCTTCTTTGGCTCTGTGCCTTTATCGAGTATGGTTGCACTAATGAAAAAGATGTATGCTTGACTTTCTTGGACTGTTCATAAAGTGCAGAGGAGTGTTGCCTTCAGGGAATGAAAAGGAAATGGCACAAGCACTTTTAAATGGTTATACGTCTATTCACTTACCATTTGATTCCACTGGGGCTCATCTCAGCCGAAGCTGAAAAAGCCTGCTACTGGAGTGGCATTGTTTGCTTACTGTGCCAACCTGGGCACACAAATTCAAGTTTGAGTGAGGGGGAAATACCCAGAGGTGGAAAAAGTACAAAAATATTGTACTAAAATTACCAGTACTTTGATGACATATTACTCATGTACAAGTGAAATTACCTATCTGAAAAATTAATCAAGTAATAAGTAATTTATTTAAAATGTACTTTAAGTAAAAGTTACTTAGTTACATACAAAAAAAACCTGTAAAACGGGGCCGTGGGCATCTCTCCCATGTAGTGAAAATAGGACAAGGGGTCATAAATCTAAATTTTGTTTTTAATTAAAGCTGTATACAAATGTATAAACATCTATACAAAGGTATACACATGTAATAACATAACACGTCACACATGAAGTGTCTCATGCTACAATCCTCCAAAAAAAACGGAGCTCTCCCTTTACCATTCACACTGCTGATACATTTGATGTGACTGTAAATTCAAAGGTTTGTTTACATTCAAACCGGTGACATTTTCGGTGAGGCACAGCCTATTTGTTCACCTGAGACTAATGTTCACAGCCCCGACTAGCAACTATCTTCTACACACCTAAGTAGCCTGTATGAGCTAATTAGATGTATGTGAATTACAGTTTTTCTTGATTGCTTTGACCTGCATAAAGAAACTGGGATCCACTCGGTTTTCATCATCACTGTTTCAGCAGAGCAGAAGATACCTCTTGCAAATGTGTTAACACTTTCTCATTGTATTGAGACATTTTCCCTACCCTTTTTCAGAGCAGTTAACACGGATGTCATTCAAGCAGTCCAAATTGTTTTAGCTACGGTAACCAAACAAAAAACATCTGTTCCTAACTATTAGAACTCCCACATTTTTGTTTCAATTGACACCAAATTTGGGGAACTTCATCTCCAGACTGCCCTCGCAAGTTTACCATTCAGATTTTTGATTTATCAAAAATTGAGCCCACAGTGCATTAAAACATTTCACTGCATACAGTAGTATAAACAAATCCTGCAATTTCTTCCAAACTAAATATTTGATGTTCATGGAAAAACAATCACAACATTCAAAGATCACTGTAGATTTTGTGTGTAGAATTTTATCTCAAAAAGGGAATAAAAAAAAAAAAAAGTTGAATTGTGTCATCTACGCATTGCAGTCAATGCATAATGGAGCATCTTTAAACATCAACATTTAGCATTTATTGATCTTTCTGAAAATAAATTACAGGCAGCTCTATGTTGTCTTAACCAAGTACACATATTCTCAGAATTTTCTGATGAGAAATATTTTTTTTTAGAGCAGTTTACAGTTCAGCATTTTCATGCAAGCCTGCTCATTGTCTACTAGGTGTTGTGATGCCACCTGTGACATCACTCAGATAATAGCTCCCTGAGATCAGAAACTGCCTATGGCCTCAAAGGTCCTGAGTTTGAGCACCTGGTGTTTCAAGATGATGTGACTGCATTAACACACCTGATTAACAATCAGTACAGTTTAGGACAGTCATGTTATTGAGTCAATCCAGGCTGACTCAATAAAATGTAGCCCAAATAGCTAAAGGAGTCATAATCTGGCTAATAGCTCACTGGCATCAACTTTGCCTTTGGACCTGAAGATTGTGTGTTCAAAGCTCAATGGTCACAATGTCACAGTTTACACAAAATCAGTCATTGTGCTTTGGACACCTTCCCTGCGAGTTTAAAATGCTTGGCCCTGACCATCGCTGCGGAGCAGCTATAATTATTACTTATTTTTACTACTGGGTGAGCTAGAGGTAGCCCCAATGCGCAAGCATCTTTTATTCTAGAACACCCCATTATTAAAAACAATAGATAAGATAGATGACAAACATTTACCTAAACTCAGTCTTTATTCTTATACACTACTCACAAAAAGTGAGGGATATCTGGCTTTCGGGTGAAATTTATGTAAAATGTTCAAGCTACAGTGGTATTATATCATGAAAGTAGGGCATTTAAGTAGAAGCATGCAATGGTGATTTCCTCATCTCAAAAAATGTATTAAAACAAAAGCAACAACAGTGGTGGGTATACCACAACAAAAAATGTCAATGTCTCAATAACTTGTCATGTGCCCTTGAGCATCAATTAGAGCTTGACAACAACGTCTCATGATATCCACAAGTTGAGTTATTGTCTGCTGAGGCATGGCATCCCACTCTTCTTGAAGGGCGGCCCTCAGGTCATTGAGGTTCTGGGGTACAGAGTTACAGGCCTCAGCACAGCGACTCAGCTGATCCCATAGGTTTTCTATGGGATTCAGATCTGGAGAAAGTGAGGGCCATTCCATTTGAGGTACCCAAGTCTCCAGCAGCCTTTCCCTAATGATGCAACCTCGATGAGCTGGAGCATTGTCGTCCATGAAGATTAAATTAGGCCTGTGTTGTTCATGCAGGGGCACAATGACTGGATTAATGATGTTATTCAGGTAGTATGGGTTTGTCACTGTACCATTAAGAAAGTGTAGGGCAGTTCTGTATTGACTAGACACACCTGCCCACACTGTAACACCACCACCACCAAAGGGTCGTCTGGTGACAACAGTGGCTGATGCATAGCGCTCTCCTTGACGTCTCCAACATTGTTGGCGGCCATCATTTCTGCTCAACGTAAATCGACTTTCATCAGAGAACAGCATTGAGGCCCACTGGTCCCTCTTCCAGCAAGACGATGACACCTGTGCCTGGTGGTGTGGTCAGGTACCCTTGCAGGTCGTCGAGCATGCAGACCACGCTGATGTAAATGGTTTTGAATGGTCTGACGTGACACTTGGGTGCCTCTCACCTCCCTTAAATGTGCCTGGAGTTGAGTGGCATTCATCATCCGGTTCCGCAGTGCACTGTTCACAATGAAGCCATCATCAGTGTGGGATGTGGCCAATGGGCATCCACTTCTAGGCTTTTCTGTGACTCTTCCAGTCTCTCTGTATCTCTGTTGCAACCTGCTGATGACACTGTGGTACTCTAAGCTCAGTGGCCACTTCCGTCTGAGAACATCCTGTTTGAAGCCTCGCAATGGCAAGGTACTGTTGATTAATTGTTAGGTGTCGTCTTGGTCTCATGATGTAAAAATGTGAACATTATGATGAGGAGGACTGTTTAAACACCAATTCTAATTGAACCAGGAAACCAGAAAGTCGATTCATGGATTAAACACGTGTTGTCAATTTTGCCGTTAAGCTCCTTGTTAGAGAACAGCAAGTTGTGCAGAAAGTACTAAAACATTGAACTGTTGGACATGTGCATTCAAAAGTTTAGAGAAGGTCACATTAAGTTCACCTGTCAAGGTTATAGTGGATTTTAGGTTAATCCTGAAATTTCTCCCGAAAGCCGAATATCCCTGACTTTTTGTGAGTAGTGTATATTGCTCATATCAAAACCAAACAAATATGGACACATCCAAAGACTGTCATTCACTGTAATTAGACTGTTATTGATTGAATATAGTGTTAATGCAAGGTATTTTTTATTATGCCCAACTTTGTTATCATACAACAACCTTCTTGATGTGAATGTTTGCAAGTTATCATGGGAATCTTTCCCATGGCTACCATCTGTCCTCTATGACATATGCCTGTTTGATCACAGCAGAGGAGAAGTGCTGACCTCACACCTGAAACCAACAATCATGCCTGCTGTTGAGGAGGCAGGGCACTGCACATCCCATTGTGCTCGTGGAACGGTGGATCAACTTTTATTCTTGCGGGGATGCTGGGGATTTGTTTGCACATGCAGCCTACATGTTCTTTGTTTTAATCCGAGATCCTTTTCATAATGTTGACAGACACTTAGAATAATAATCTGAGCTTGTCAGTGGTAAAACAAGCACTTTTATTAGACAGAAATTGAAGGTGCGCAATTGCCCATTAATGTTATATTGCAGCTTGTTTAGCTGCTGCAGCCTTGCTTAATACTGGACCAATTTCAAAAATGGTTGTTCCCATCAGTCACTTAAAACATAGGAAAATAGTTGTCCAGGTTGAAAAAATACCACAGTTACCCTTTAACATTTTGAATGCTACTTTTTTTTTTACTTGTGGCTTTTGGAATAATGGATGGTTCCATGAGCTTCCCTGTGACACACCATTTTGCTGTTTGACTCCCTTACCATTGTATCTTGTAATAAAATGGTTTCTTTTTAGTAGTATACAATGAGATGAAGTAAAAGAAAGCTGAAACTAAGTGTGGTAAGTGTTTAGTTGCACCATCAGCACTTTGTACCGAGTGTAGAGCTGATCCCTGATGGGAGACAAATGATCTTAGTGAGACCATGAAGACAGACTCCAGTCTGCGTTTTATTAACGTGATGGAGAGCAGTACTGTCATGGCTGGCACCCAAGGGATACAGTTTGCTATCGCTAGCAAATACATACTGGCAGCACAGCTGCACAAGCCTCTACATGTAGACATGTTTACAGACAGGGATAATCCTGCTGGGGTCTCCATTTACCCTGTCAGGGCTTATGTGCAATAATGACCAGCTCATTGTACATAATCCTTATAATACAACTACTTTACAAATGTGAGCTGTAATGGTTTGACACAGAATATTGATTTTAAATGATTTTATTGCCAGTCAATTCAAAGCTTTCCACTTATTAGCAATATCCAAAACATGAATGTACGGTATAACTAACGTAGTCACGAAAAACTGAACACAAATCTGTATGTTGAAACGTCTTTAGCCTGTAATTCAGGGCTATCAACCTCAAATTACTACAGTTAAGGTTAATGCAGCATGTTTAGTAGAGTAATACAGCTTAACCCTTGTGCCACTAGGGACATTTTTGTCCTTTTCACTTTTGTTTTTGTTGATAATGTTGGCTATGTTAATGATTATAACATGATTTTTGGTAAGGGTGTGAGTTTTTACTTGACGTTTGAAAGTTCAACCTCAGATCCTATAAAAAGTCAAAAATAAACAGTGTAATCAAAATACAGACACTCAAACCCTTAGAGGATAATATATAACCACATTTTTTGATCCCATGGTAATTGCGGAATAAAATCATGCATTCTATTATATCAGGCTTTCAATCTAAAGCCCTGGCTTCAAATTAGTAGTTTTTACTATTTTCCACCATATTGAGCCACTTTCCAAGTTTACCCTATGGGGCAAATACATGCTGTTTTCTTGGTTTACACTTGAGGATGTCAGAGTTGTGTGTGTGTGTGTGTGTGTGTGTGTGTGTGCGTGTGTGTATATATATATATATATGGAGAAATGTGTGTGTGCATGTGTGCGCGTGTGTACAAGAGATAGAAATTATATTGTACTGCAGGTCACAATTCCCTCCCTCCCTGTCTCTCTTCCATACATACATGCACACACTTTCAGCAACCCATCAACTAATACACACATGCATGACCATGCACAGCCTTCAAACTCAATAAATTATAAGTTATATTATACCTCCTACGTGCAGTATACAAGTTGAAGTATAGGCTTTTGAGCTTTGAATGTGTGTGTGTGTGTGTGTGTGTGTGTGTGTGTGTGTGTGTGTGTGTGTGTGTGTGGGGCAGCTGCCTGAACAGAAACAGCGGCTGGGAACTGGACTGTTGTGTGTGTGTGATATTGTGAAGATGTGCTGCGTGTCACTGGTCCATGAGTTTGTGTATGTATTGTATTGCATCGGTATTATTTGTGTCCCTGTACTATTTTTCTTCATGTGGACATAAATAAATGATTAATCTTGGTAGGGGTGTACGGAGTTATAGGCTATGAAGGGTAAAAATAATAATTAGAAGGTGAAAAACCTTGAAGGGTAATAGGAGTAGTAAAATAAAGCAATAATGGGCATTTTACATGCAAATAAAAAAATGACTGAAGCTGCCAGTTTTTATGCTCTGATTTTGCAATCTTGCTAGAAAATTAAATGTATAATATCATATCCTGCTTTTGCCTTGCTTTGTCTATCAAAGCACTTTGTAAACTCGGTTTTTGAAGCTGTATTATAAATAAAGTTAATAAAAAGAATGAATCTAAAGCAAATGACTATGTAAATCTAAAATGTATTTGTGGGTCGGATGTAACAATACATTCTAAAGGTATGTGGTGCCCGTTTGAGATCACACATTTGAGCTTAAAAAATAAATCCATGTTTTGTGTGTTGTGTTGATTTCTCCATTTTCACATTTATGATGCAAGTGTAGTGAGTAATAATACATAAGTAATATGTAAGGATTAGATAGAAACTGTGTATTCCTGGTGTCAGCTGGAGAGCAGGGGCCTGTTGCACAAAAGTAGAATGAAGAAATCCAGGATAACTGAAAAAGCGCAGCTTGACTTAGTGTGGTCTGCTCATTGCGGCTTAATCGGTTGCACGTTTGCCGAGCCGGAATGAGAAGGTGAAGATATGTCAAGCCAGGTGTAGATAGCTGGCATAAGTGCACGTCCACGGCTTTCTTAAATAGACCACGGTATCGATCACAGATTTACTGATGCAGAAATGGAGAAGACACATGCGGCATATCTTTAACCCGCTGAGCAGCAGCTGTTAATGGAAAAATACGAGGAGGTGAAACATATAGGCTAATATGCAAAAAGGAGAGAAAAAGCCCAAAAGACAATAGTGGACCGACTGAATGCGTAAGGATTTAAAAAGATCTACTTAGGGCCTACTAGTCACTCCACATTTTTGTACAAGTTGTACACTCTGTTTTAATTGCTTTTAATATGCTTGTTTTGTGTTGGTTGTATTGCTGTATCTGTGTCTATGTGCTAAATGTGCTGGTTTTACTGTAAGTAGCCTGTAAAGCACTATATAAATAAAATGTTTTATTATTTAGCCTACTTTGCCTTAAAAGTGAGCAGAGGGAATTCATGTTCCTCGGGCAATTTACCCTAAGGACTAGGCATGATTTCAAATCCTTATTCATAATGAGAGAATGTTTTACAACCATATGCACCAATCTCTATAAGCTATGTCTAATTCTTAAAATCTTTTTACAATTAATGTTCATACAGAACAAACATGACTGGACAAAAACTAGAAAAAGAAGTAAGTGACTTCAATACACACTGTAATCATATCTGTAAAACAATATAGCCTATTATTATTCATGTTTTTTTCTCACTCCCAAGCTCCAAGATGCGTGACAGTACCAAAATAAAAAGATTAAGAAGCTTTGTGGCATTCCAACACATTCTCACTCCCATCTCGTAAAATACGGACGTGTGGTCAGGTGCCATTGTCGTCGTTATTGACGCTAAAAGTCTCCTTTAGAGTCCGCTGCACGGTGTGGGAGGATCCTCCTGCCTCTCCATGTTGCACGGGGCAAATTCACGGGGAGAGCAGCGGAGGAAAAGCCCATTTCCTCCGCACTGTTCCCACTTTATCTCCGGTGCCAGTGCAACCATTTCTTACCATCCAAACAACTGCAATAGTAGGATTTGAATCAAACTTGTGACAGCAGTAGTGACAAGTAATGCATGTTAATAAAAAATAAAGCAGAACACATTAGAAGACAACCGAATAACTGTTAAACACGTTTATTTCGGATCCTAGCGGCAGCTGATTTAACACATCAGACTCCAGGATTAATCTAAGCTGTTAGCCTGCTGTTAGCCTGGCTGTTAGCCTGCTGTTAGCCTGGCTGTTAGCCTGCTGTTAGCCTGGCTGTTAGCCTGCTGTTAGCCTGGCTGTTAGCCTGCTGTTAGCCTGGCTGTTAGCCTGCTGTTAGCCTGGCTGTTAGCCTGCTGTTAGCCTGGCTGTTAGCTTGCTCTGGAGCAGGCTAGCTGCAAAGAATACATCTCCATGGTTACTTGGCTGGGTTTAATTCAACCTGCTTTTGTGCAACCAACTCAAAGCTAAATTCATCCAGGATAACTTGAATATCCCGGCTTAATCCCTTATTCTGGTTTTGTGCAAAAGGCCCCTGGTGTTCAGGGCTTGTTGTATTTTTTTGCTTAAATACATTGTTTTGTTGTTAAAGCTATAGTGTGTAGTTTCTGTCGTCCCCGTGAAGAATTCTAAGTAATGACAACAAAACTTTCAGCGCATCCACATGATACAAGCATTCTGTGATCACGCAACCCCCCCACCCCTCCTCCACACAGTTGCTTGTAACCAAGGAGGACACGGAGGATTAATAAAACAGTCTCTTCAGAAGAGGTAATTATCTTCGCTCGATTTTCTGCGCACGAAAGTCCATGGATGACACTAGTTTCTGAACATAGTCATACTGAGAAATACAGAGAGAGTTATGTGAAGCTGATAGTCTTAATTAGCTTTGTATCAATTCATTTGGCAATGTCTTGAATTTAACAGACGTGCATTAATATAAAAAAGTTACACACTAAAGCTTTAAAGAAGAATTACTTTACTATTGGCATTAAACCACCAGATATAACAGAACAGCTATGACACAGTGACTTTTTTTAAACAGTTGTCCGTACAGGTTTTGGTTTATGGCAGTGAGTGAAAATAGACTGAGTCTGACTGTGACACTTCTTGGAATTGAAGTCAGATTTAGTAATGGGCGAATGAAGCCTTATGAAGCTTTTGGGATTTCTTTTTCTTTTTCTTCACTTGGATATTACCTGAGCTACAGTAATAACATGTAAAAAAAAAAAAAGTCATAAAGTTATGGTACAGTATAGTAAATCGAAAAAAGTCATAGTATAGTATGTCAAAAAAAGTCATAAAAGAGTGAAAGTATGATATATTGAAAGAAGTCATAGTATAGTATGTCGAAAAAATCATAAAAAGTCATATTATAGCATGTCGAAAAAAATTAAGTCATAGTATAGTATGTCGAAAAAGTCATTAAATGTTCATAGTATAGTATGTCGAGAAAAGTTAAAAAAGTCATAGTGTAGTATGTCGAAAAAAGTGATATTGTATGTCAAAAGTCATAAAAAGTCAGTGAAGTAAGTCAAATAATTTCGTATAGTATGTTAAAAAAAGTCATAGTATAGTATGTCGAAAAAAGTCACAAAAAAGTCATAGTATAGTATGGCGAAAACAAAGTCATAGTATAGTATAGCATGTCGAAAAAGTCATAGTATAGTATGTTGAAAAAAGTCAAAAGAAAGTCATAGTATAGCATGTTGGAAAAAAAGTCATAGTATAGTATGTCGAAAAAAGTAAAAAAAAAGTCATAGTATAGTATGTCAAAAAATTTGAAAAAAGGCATAGTATAGTATGTCGAAAACAGTCATGTATAGTACGTCGAAAAGAATCCAAAAAAAAGTCATAGTATAGCATATCAAAAAAAGGTCATAGTATAGGATGTCGATAAAAAGTCATAGTATAGTATGTCTAAAAAAAGTCATAGTATAGTATGTCAAAAAAAAGTCATAGTATAGTATGTCAAAAAAAAGTCATAGTATAGTATGTCAAAAAAAGTCATAGTATAGTATGTCAAAAAAAAGTCACAAAAAAGTCATAGTATAGTATGTCTAAAAAAAGTCATAGTATAGTATGTCAAAAAAAGTCATAGTATAGGATGTCGATAAAAAGTCATAGTATAGTATGTCTAAAAAAAGTTATAGTATAGTATGTCAAAAAAAGTCATAGTATAGTATGTCAAAAAAAAGTCATAGTATAGTATGTCAAAAAAAAGTCATAGTATAGTATGTCAAAAAAAAGTCATAGTATAGTATGTCAAAAAAAAGTCACAAAAAAGTCATAGTATAGTATGTCTAAAAAAAAAGTCATATGTCAAAAAAGGTCATAGTATAGTATGTCAAAAAAGTCACAAAAAAGTTGGAAAAAAAGTCATAGTATAGCTTGTCGAAAAAAGTCATAGTATAGTATGTCGATAAAAAGTTGAAAAAAGTCAGTATAGTATGTCAATAAAAAGTTGAAAAAAGTCATAGTATAGTATGTTGAAAATGTCATAGTCTAGTATGTTAATAAAAAGTCTAGTATGTCGAAAAAAGTCATAGTATAGTATGTCAATAAAAAGTCATGGTATAATATGTCGAAAAAAGTCGAAAAAAGTCATAGTATATTAACGTGTTTATATTAATAATAGTCTCTATATATATGTGTGTGTGTGTGTGTGTGTGTGTGTGTATGTTCAAGTGATAGAGAGGGGTTTGGTGTTTGAGGTGTCGTACTCTGCAGCCATCAAAGACTCCACCAGGAGGCGCTACACCATCGCCAACGCTGTACGTCTGATGGAGACGTGTAAAGGGAAGGTCCGTCGTTTTCTGTCCCATCATATTTCCTGTACCTGTGACAGGATGTCCAGATTGGCTCTGTCTTGACCCACTTCTCTGTCCAGGGCTGCGGAGAAGGTTGGTGATGATATATGCAGCATGTTCAGTCTGAAGTCATAAATAATAATATAATATTGTCTGAGTGTCCTCAGCCTCTGGAGCTCAGAGGGCCCTATGGCATCACCAACCTGTCTTCCTATTGGTTCAGACACAAACTGTAGTCTTTAACAAAAACAACAGTACTACAGTACTCTGTGTGTGTGTGTGTGTGTGTGTGTGTGTGTGTGTGTGTGTGTGTGTGTGTGTGTCTTGTCCTGATCTGGTTCCTCAGAGGTTTGTTGTTCGGTTTGTCAGACGGAGAAGCAAAGGAAGATGTTTCCTCCATCTGTTGATCAATTGTTCTACACACAGGTAAGTACTGTTATTGTTAATAAAGCTGGACGATATAAAATGAATTTGTTTCTGAAACATATTTGATTCTGTGGTGTTTGTTGTTGTCAGAAACCAGGAAGACGGCAAGTGGGCTCATCTACACTGTGAAGAGCTGCAGTGATTCGCTGCCTGCAGACTGTAAGCCCCGCCTCCATCACTTGAGACAGAACAGCAGCTGGTTAATGAGTGATAAATGTTCCAGTTGTGCTTCTGTGTTTCTACCTGAACAGGTGAGGCTCCCACAGCCAAGAGAGCCAAGAGAGCCAAGAGAGCCAAGAGAGCCAAGCCTCAGCTGACGGAGAGACAGACAGCGGAGGAGGGCGGGGCTTCTGGACACATTTATTATTCTTACAAACTGTTTATTTAATAAAGTTTTTGAAACAACAAGAAGTCAAAAATTCAGTCAAATGTTTTATTTTTTTATATCAGTGTGCAGTACAACTGCTGTCATCAAAAATAGAGCTCTGCAGTACATTCAGAAATATAAAAATATAAATCTTCAAACAGGAAGATTTTAGAACAAATCAACAAACCCTTTTACACATGAATGGTTCTAGAAACTCAGTCCATTTTAGAGAACAAACAACCATCTGAACGGACCCTTTTTTAGAAAGGTTTTACCTCACAACATCTCAAACAGTTTAATGATCATAATTACTTGCATTAATATGAAACATATAAATCTACAAATAGGAAGATTTCAGACCCTCAAACTCTCTTAAACATCATTAAAAACTCATTTAAACTGTTTTTTTTTATTTAGTCCCTTTTAGACAAAAAAATGATCAGAATGTACTTTCGATTTTTAAGAAACAACATTTTGTTTCTGGAAACAAGCTAATGAGTCATTATTCAATGTTCTCAACACAAATAAATACAGCTTAACGCTGAGTGTCTAGAGGAGACAATATTAAAAACAGTGTAAAAGCCCTTTAGTGTTAGCATTGATTAGCTGATATAAAACCGTTGGTGTGTTAAAGGACACATGGACATCTGAGAACAGGATTGATCAGCAGGAGTATTATAACGATCTGAAATAGAAGCATCTGATTGGTCCTTTCAACGGCAAGGTCATGATGATGTCGTCCTGCAGGAGAGGACTGTGATTGGCCGGCTGCTCAGAGGCCCAGGATGTGGTTGATGTGACCCTGAAGACGAATGAAAACATCTGTTTAATAAACTATGAAGCACATTTTCTTACCATGAATACTTGAAATGATAAAGTAAAAAAATATAAACCACCTTGGTGTTTAACTATTTTTTCGACATACTATACTACAACTTTTTTAAGACTTTTTTCGATATACTATACTATGACTTTTTACGACTTTTTTCGACATACTATACTACGACTTTTTTAAGACTTTTTTCGATATACTATACTATGACTTTTTACGACTTTTTTCGACATACTATACTACGACTTTTTTAAGACTTTTTACGACATACTAAACTATGACTTTTTATGACTTTTGTCGACATACTATACTATGACTTTTTCCAACATACTATACTACGACTTTTTTCAATATGCTATACTATGACTTTTTTCGACATGCTATACAATTACTTTTTTCCGACATACTATACTATGACTATTTTTCAACATACTATACTGACTTTTTTTTCAAAATTTTCTAAATGCTTACTATGACTTTTTCAACATACAATACTATGACTTTTCATAACTTTTTTCAAAATACTATACTATGACTTTTTATGACTTGCCATACTATAACTATGACTTTTTTCGACTTACTATGACTTTTTATGATTTGCTATACTATACTATACTATGACTTTTTTTCCACATACCATACTATGACTTTTTTTCAAAATTTTCCACATACTATACTATGACTTTTTTCGACATACTAAGTAATGACTTTTTTTGATTTACTATACTATGACTTTTTACGACTTTTTTCGACATACTATACTATGACTTTTTACGACTTTTTTCGACATACTATACTATGACTTTTTATGACTTTTATCGACATACTATACTATGACTTTTTACGACTTTTTTCGACATACTATACTATGACTTTTTACGACTTTTTTCGACATACTATACTATGACTTTTTACGACTTTTTTCGACATACTATACTATGACTTTTTATGACTTTTATCGACATACTATACTATGACTTTTTACGACTTTTTTCGACATACTATACTATGACTTTTTACGACTTTTTTCGACATACTATACTATGACTTTTTATGACTTTTATCGACATACTATACTAACACTTTTTTACGACTTACTATACTATGACTTTTCATGACTTTTTTCGACATACTATAACTATGACTTTTTTTTTACTTACTATGACTTTTTATGATTTGCTATACTATACTATGACTTTTTTCGACATGCTATACTACGACTTTTTTTCCACATACTATACTATGACTTTTTTCGACATGCTATACTACGACTTTTTTTCCACATACTATACTATGACTTTTTTCAAAATTTTCCACATACTATAATATGACATTTTTAATGACTTTTTTTTGACATACTATACTATGACTTTTTTTCAAACTTTTCGAAATACTATATAGACTTTTTTCAAAACTTTCGACTTTTTACTATACTATGACTTTTTTCGACATACTATACTATGACTTTTTAATGACTTTTTTCGACATACTATACTATTACTTTTTAATGACTTTTGTCGACATACTAAACTATGACCTTTAACGACATACTATACTATGACTTTTTTCGACATACTATACTAAGACTTTTTATGACTTGCTATACTATGACTTTTTATAACTTGCTATACTATAACTGACTTTTTTCGACATGCTATACTACGACTTTTTTTCCACATACTGTACTATGACTTTTTTGCGACATACAATACTATGACGTTTTTTCAAAATTTTCCACATACTATACTATGACTTTTTTCAACATACTATACTACGACTTTTTTCGACTTACTATACTATGACTTTTTAATGACTTTTTTCGACATACTATACTATGACTCTTTTTTACACAAGATTTTACAAAATTTTCAACAAACTATACGATGACTTTTTTTACACAAGCTATACTATGACTTTTTGTACACATATTATGCTATGACTTTTTTCTACATGCTATACTATGACTTTTTTTTTACACAAGCTATACTATGACTTTTTTCGACATGCTATACTATGACTTTTTTTTACACAAGCTATACTATGACTTTTTTTACACAAGCTATACTATGACTTTTTTCGACATGCTATACTATGACTTTTTACGACATACTATACTATGACTCTTTTTTACACAAACTTTTACAAAATTTTCAACATACTATACTATGACTTTTTCTACATGCTATACTATGACTTTTTTTCCACCTACTATGACTTTTTATGATTTGCTATACTATACTATGACTTTTTTTGACATGCTATACTACGACTTTTTTTAGACATACTATACTATGACTTTTTAATGACTTTTTTTTGACATACTATACTATGAATTTTTTTCAAAATTTTCGACGTACTATACAGACTTGTTTTTCAAAACTTTCGACTTTTTACTATACTATACTATGACTTTTTTCGACATACTATACTATGACTTTTTTTTGACATATATACTATGACTTTTTACGACATACTATATAGCATGACTTTTTTCGACATACTATACTATGACTTTTTTATTACTTTTTTCAACATAATATACTATGACTTTTTTCAACATAATATACTGACTTTTTACAAAAAAAAACATGTACAGAAAAAAAATCATAGTATATATGACTTTTTTCGACATACTATGACTCTTTTTGACATACTATGACTTGTTTTCAAAATTTTTGACATACTATACAATCACTTTTTTCGACATACTATACTATGACTTTTTACAACATACTATACTATGACTTTTTTCAACATACAATACTATGACTTTTTTCAACATGCTATACTATGACTTTTTTTCGACATACTATAACTTTTTATGATATGCTATACTATATATGACTTTTTTCGAGTTGTTATACTAGGACTTTTTTTCGACATACTACACTATGACTTTTTTTTTACCGTAACACAAGGGGGGTTTAGGGGTCCTTCCTCAATTTTTTTTTATCATTGTCAATTAAAAATATGCAATGTCACCGTTATTATCACCATATCTGTGTCTAAAATATTGGTAAAGCTAGAGTAGGCTACTTTTGATTTTGTTCAGTGACACATTATTCCATTTCTGTTAGTCACATGTCTGTGAAAATTGTTCAGTTTATGTCTTAGCTGTTAAATCTTTCAATGTTCATGCAAATATTTGCATATATTAAGTTTGCTTAAAATATAAAAGCAGTTGAAAGTGACAGGACGTTTTTTTTTTTTTGCTTAGTATACGTCGAAAAAAGTCGACAAAAAGTTATAGTATGTTGAAAAATGTCATAATATAGACAAAAGAGTCGACAAAAGGTTGCAGTATAGTATGTTGAAAAAAGTTGAAAAAAAGTCATATGTCGAAAAAAGTCGAAAAAAAGTTATAGCATGTCGAAAAAAGTCAAAAAAAGCCACAGTATAGTATATCATAAAAAGTTTACAATAAGTCATAGTATAGTATGTCGAAAAAAGCCGAAAAAAGCCACGGTGTAGCATGTCGTAAAAAGTCAGCATAGTATGTAAAAAAAAGTAATAACACAGTATGTGAAAAAAAGTCATAGTATAGTATGTCAAAAAAAATGTATGTCTAGTATGTCAAAAAAAGTATAGTATGTCGAAAAAAAGTCAACAGTCATAGTATAGTCTGTTGAAAAAAAGTCATAGTATAGTACGTTGAAAAAAGTTGGAAAAAGTCACAGTTTAGCATGTAAAAAAAAAAAAAGTTCTAGTAGAGAATGTCAAAAAAGTCATAGTATAATATGTCGAAAAATTTTATAGTATAGTATTTTCTTTTTCAGCTCTCTTATACTCTCTTAAAGAAGTCAGGGTTCTCATTGAGCCAAGGCACTGCATTTATTTGTAAAATGAGTCAATCAAAATACAAAATGTATTTATTATATTTTCCTTTATCATGTTTATTTTTTCTGTATATTTATGTTTTAGGTGGATATATCCTATTACAGAGTGTTTCTTTTTACCTTATTCCTGTAAGGGGCAACAGAGTCAAGGGTAGTAAAACTCATACTATTAAAAAGGAAAACTGAGGCTCCTCCGGAATAAATCCACTGCAGTGGAACATGGCAGGGTAGCTAACATATGAGTCTCAAAAAGCTTTTAATCTACCCCTGCTTTGGTCCCTGTGAGAGCTGGATGTGAGGTATTTTGCCCTATAGGCTGAGGGCATGACGTTAATAGCAGAGACTAATGTGTAAAAGTGTGTGTAAAATCAGGAGGACTACATTCATCCTGATTATAGTCCACTCACTTTGCCTCATTTGTAACACAAATTTCTCCCTTAATTATTATTTTTTTGGCACAAGGAGATGGAATTTGTCAAATAATAAACTTGCGTAAATGAGACAATTTGAGGATGTCAGAGGAATCAGACTGTTGTTTACTCTTAAAATAATCTGTCTGCACAGAAGACTCATTGTTTTAATGAGCCCCACCTCTTTAATCCATTACTGCCATCTTTTACCAATACCGCTTTGTGTCAACAATCATTTGTGCTGCCAATAACATTTAAAGCTACTACCGTCTAACCGGACGTCCTAAAGTAATACAGACGTGGCAAATAAAAATTTGATTTGGCTTTTTACAGCCCTGTCTCTGAGCATAGATATTATGGTACAGTTATAAAAACATTACTAATGTTAGCAGTTAAGGGATGTTACACTAAATAAACTGCTGTGTCTGTGGTTGATGATTGTGTTTAAAAAAATGTAATGACTGAATTATAATGTAATCACTAGTCCTATTTTAGTTAATCTAATTAACATGGCCCCAATCCCAAAGAGTGCAGTAGGCAGACTAATGCAAAACAGTTATTATATAGTAATTTATTAATTTTGGTGAATGTCTTCTGAAGGGCAATTTACAGCTTTTACCAGAGCCATAGTACAATACTTTATAATTACAACATTTACAGGTACAGTTCAGTTTGTCTTTTTACATCAAACAATGGACATGAGCTGTGAGCGGAACACAGAATGCATTTAACACAGGTACTGGAGACAAAGCAAAATACGTATAGGCCAATATTTAACTTGCTCATTGATTTGGCCTAAATGAAAGCATTTGTCTTAGTCAGCGAGTGTCATGACACACACACACGACAGCTCACTGCGCTTTACAGCAGGACCGACAGGATTGCCAAATACAGTCACGAAAAAGTTTTAAAAACTGACGCATGTTGTCGTCATTCACCTAAATATAAATACCACCATACGCTCATGGTGCTATCCGATAGATATACAGCATGTTAACTGTCCTTCAACTGAAAAAAGCAGACTTTACACAGTGGAAACACGATGTGTGTGAAAAAAAGCAGAATGAGACTCAAACTGATCTTAGCTTTCATTCACTTGTGGAGCAAAAGCAGTTTGTATTCAAACTTTTCATTCAGACTCATTTGTATTCCACAACAGTCATCCTATAATAGAAAAGATAAAATATGCAGAGTGCTTCGAGATGGCAATTTGAAGGTTAAGATTGATTCGGCAATATCCACTATGTTTCTATCATGGCAAAAAAGGGAAAGAAACATTTTTGTAACACGAAATAAATTGATAAAAGGTTACTGAAAAAGCCATAAGAAAAGGAAAGCCTTAACTTCACTGTCTCAAGCACTCTTTCAACAGAATGGTGTTTGGAGGGAACAAAAGGAGAGTACAGCAGTGATTTTAATAGTACCAGGGGCAACAACTTATTACAAATCTTCAGCAATAGTAAAAGGTTGAATGTTGCTGAGGGCGGCTTGTCATTAATCCATTATATTCTTTTGTAACATCAACCTGCAGCAGGGCTCTATTTCCCTATCTACTTCACCTCAAAGGCTTGATCAATTTTTAGCATTGTTTAACCTCACATTTTTTCTTATTACCAAAAACAAATTACTGCATCTTAAAAAACCTCAAGTGAAAACCAGTTAATGTGAAATGAATTAGTTTGGATTTGAAGAAGCATGTTCATGAATAATTTATAGAGCCACTTCCAAATAATAAATAAACAAATGAATAAATAAACAAGCAGGCAAGCAAACATCAACACATTTTTCCCAGTTTTTTTTTGTATAAATGTCTCTTGTAATCCAGTGTCCAATTCTGTGATATTCTTGAAAAATAGTCTGATACAAGTTATTTACCACACTGTTGTTTTCCAAAAGGATGTGGATAAGGAACAGCGTGAGGCTTCTGCAGTAGAACTGACACATGTGGTTTGCAGCTGTAGACAACTTTACAGTTGCTGCAGTCAAACTGGTCACCAAAGTTTGTGAATGAAAGTTTGGCAAAATACAGAGATTTTAATCCATCTAATTATCCATTCTCATAGACAAGCTGTCAATGAACACATGGCAAATGTGCTCGCTCCTGGTCACTACCAGATAGAAAGGTGTGTCCTGTGCCATAAATTCTTCATTTGATTCTTTCTCAGTATTCAGTCGTTATCCCTCCAGCGTTGAAAAAAATACATTGTTTTTTAACTCTTAAAACTAGCCTTTACTCTAAATGTTGCCTCCCAAAGCATTTTTAAGTTCTCTGATGTGCTTTAGCATCCATTGGGGATTTCAACACCCTTCTAGGGTTCTCATGGAAAAAGCATGACCGACTCTTCCAGCTCTGTTTCAGCGAGAACTGGAGGAAGAAACCAAAATGGTGGGTGGGTAGGGGTGGTGTAAAACGGTCTCAGTCCCGACACAGTGTTTCCTGCTGTGTCCGGATCACACAGTCTCCAAAGACAGGGCCTGAAAAGAGTAGCGGTTCAGGCAGTTGTGCTAAAGCACGGTGGCATTGTGGCCCTCCATCCTGGGCAGCCTGGGGTCCTGTACTGTCCCCATGGTGACTAGCAGTGGACGGCTGTCCTCAGAGATACCTGACCGACCCAGGGACCCTGAGGTGGCAATAGAGGCCCCCCTCTGGTGGGCTGCTGAGGAGGGCATGGAAATGCCTTGCTGGGGTGGAGGAGTGGGGTTGGGGTTACCGTGGGCGGCCTCCAGCGGCAGGCCTTGCTCCTGGTAGCCGTAGCCGATGTTCCCACAGGGGAAACGTCTCAGTCTGTAGAGGGGAACCGGGGGCAAGGCGGCTGAATCTAAAAGCAGAGGTGACTGGGCAGCAGGAGGTGGTGGTGGGGGTAACAGAGGTCTGCAAAGACCCTGCTGCTGCTGCTGATGGTGCATCAGCTGGAGCTGGTGCTGCTGCTGGAGCTGATGCTGGAACTGCTTGTGCTGGTGCTGGAGACCCAGTGCCCCAGCCATCTCCGCCACAGTCCGGCCCACATGCTCCTGCCCCTCCCCAGGCACCCTGCCACTGCTCCCTCCTACTCCCCCCACCCCTCCCTGCCTGTGCTGCTGTTGCTGCTGCTGCTTCCTCTGCTGCAGGAACCATGAGCCGTATGTTGGGTTCCAGAGACTGGTGCTCTTCCCACTGTGGCCGTCCTTCTCCAGTGGGTGTCCCTGGGTGAACGCCAGGTTGATGTGGCCCCCCTCAAGGCTGGGCTGGGTGGTGGCATGAGGTCCCTTGGCAGTGAGTGTAGAAGTGGCTGTGGAGGTGACTGTGTTAGTGGTTGTCATAGCGATGGAGGTCGGTGTGTGAGGCTGCTGGTGCTGGTGGAGGTATGGCTGGGGCTGGGCATTGGCCTCTGATGCTGTGCTAGTCTCGACACTGTGCTCCCCACCTCTCCGGTTGTCCTCTGTAGGATAGGATAGGGGCGGCTGTGGAACCTCCCCATCAGGCACCTGGGCATTCACCAGCACGGTTGGAGCTGGGGGGTCGTCAGGGTGCATGGGTACACGCTCCTCCTCTTCCGGGATGGGTCCATACTCTATAGGCAGGGGCATGGTCACCACATCAGGGTCCTAAAATGGGTAGACCATCGAGAGATCAAAGTTATATTTTTCAGTGATAGTGTTGTCATTCATGTTAGGGAATAAGTCAGCTGTAGCTAATTAAATAAATTCTGTGAGTTAATCAAATATTGTCTGAAAAATATTCCTTCTTTATGTAAATGTCTGTTCTGTTTATGCTTGATCAAAGAAGGTTTCCTCAAGTAACAACCACCACTCTGTATCATGTTGATGTTTGAAAAGAGAGAAAGTGAACTGTGTCTTATGTGTCTTGTTGTGGAGTGAATGATCAATAGCTGGTGGACGGTGAACTGCCATGGGAATGTCCCAATTAAACGGTAAAACACAGCGTATCATTATTTTAAAGTTGGTGCTTTTACATATAAATGGATGTCCATTACACTCAAGCCCTTGCCAAACAAGTTCACACGATGCTGATTAAGCCTATTGCTGCCAGGAAAAGCTCTGTGTATTTCTCACAAAACCAGAGTTGTGGTGGCTGTGGCGACTGCCCCGCGCTGACGCACCGGAAGTGATGCATTTAACCATCAATGCTAAAGGGGCAAGAGACCACAGCGACGAAGAAGCAGCTAGGAGCGTGGTGGTAGCTATGGCAAAAAAATCCTAAGAACCATCCAAAATAAGCTGATTTAGTGGATGCTCCAGATAAAAAAGAAACTCAGCGTTCAGAGGGAGGATTGAAGTAAAAAAGAAGAAGAAAGTGATCGATGGAGAGGACAATCAGACAAGCTCACCTGGGCTCCGTTTCAGAAAGCAGGTTCAGTGAAAACTCTGAGTTTGTTAACCCTGAGAGGAGGGAAACTCTGGGTTTACCGTTACAGAAAGGGAGGTTATTTAAACCTGAGAAAGAGGGGTAACTCCAGCCCGTTTCAGAAAGAGAGGTAACTTAACCTCAGAGTAAGTTACTATGGTAACTGAGTCTGTGAACCTAACCTGGTCGGGAGCAGGTTTTCTACAGTCTCCTCCCCCTGACACAGCGCTCTTTCATTTCCTCATTCATTCATTCATTCAGTCTGTAGCAGCCGCATTTTAGCACAGTTTTGTCATCTGCATGAATACAAAATCAGGGTTGGTTTATTAACTATGTTAGGCAGACTATAAAAAGTTTTTTTCTCGAACATGGCATGTCCTTTTGTTGACGATCCCGTTGATGAAGAAGCTGTATTACTTCACAGGGAGTTAAACATACGTCAGGACATGACATTGAGGCCCCGACTATAGATGTATTTTCATTTCCAGATAACTACCTAGCCTATTTGAGAGGTATTGTTTTTCTTCACAGTCGATCAGATATGTAGATACCTTATCTGTCCACATATCACTAACATCACCCATCGTGGACATGCTCTTACATCCAAACAGATGTAAGAGCATTATGTTTTTTGCAAACGGCAGTTTTATTTACAACACTGGTGATGCGGAGCATATATATATTAGTAAAGCCACTGTATGCAGAGCCGTCAGAAAAGTGTGCCTCGCTCTGAATAGTTTTAAAAACACAATGTGAGCAAAATATTGTTTATTCTTTGGAAAAATAAATGTAGTAATTTAAAGTTGACTCTTCTGTGGCTCTAGAAGATAACAACAAGGCATCATGCTTTGCATGAAAAGCATGCTTGTCATGGAAAAATAGGTTTTGATAGACAACCAATATAGGCTTGGAGTTTAATTTATAGAAAAGAATTCAAGCAATATTAATCTCTGTTCAGTTACCTGTAAGCAGTAGTCAATTCTCTCCAGGATAGTTGAAAAGTTAGGCCTGTCTTCAGGCTGATGCTGCCAACTCTGAGTCATTATACGGTACCTAAAGTTACACATGAATGGGCAGACACACACAAGCTGAAATTATGTAGAGAAAACAGAGGCTGACCAGCAGCATTTCCCCCACCAATTTAACAAATGCCAGATTGATCTCTTTTGACAAAAATATTCTTCTTCTTTTGGTGATTGTGTTAAAGGGGTGATGCAGAGAAGATGATAAACTACGAGTGAAGTTAAATCCTGAGATATGGGTTTAATTGCTGAGATGATTTCAACTGTAGCTGCTAGCTTTCAGTAATCTGTGTTTCCTGTTGTGTGACTGTTTCACTTCAAAGAATAGAACACCACAGGGCCATGTGTTTTTTTTTTTTTTCAAAAGACAAAAATAGAGCCTTGCAAGGCAGGTTGCAATGGGTTAGGGTTAATAATGAGTAGTAATCTGCAAAGCTGTGGCCAACAGATGTGAAGGAAAAAGCTGTGAAATCACAGAGAGGCCAAAGTGTGGCTCGAATATGTATATGAGAGAGAGAGAGAGAAAATGTCTGTGTGTGTGCATCTTCTAATATATGTATTGTAATAGAGTTGGCATGAGAGGCGGTATCTGAAAAGTGAGTGATAAATACAGTGTGATATGTAAATAGTTTTTAAGCTCTCTATCAGCAACCCATGACTTCTTCCAAATTGGGAGGCAAACATGAAAGAAAACTGTTTATGAGGTTTCCATATAGCATTGAGAGCCATCTCCCATAAAATATTCTGACGCCTTCTAGGTCACAACTTGTTTACGTGTCAATATCAGCAAATCATCAGAGCCTTTGATGCCTCTGTTTGTTTTTCAGTTTTTGTTATGCTGCCTATGTGTATACTGTGTATGCATCAACAACTAAGCATCCTTGGGATCACATTATTTGTGTGGTCATAAGAAGCAATATGAATGCATTCAGCATCTGTGTGTGGATCTGCACTTACACTGGCCCGGGGCAGTTTTTAGGTGGATCCATTCTTCCACCATTGGTTACAAACTCCAACACTTCCTGGTTACTGCGACTTGGATATGGCATGTAGCCCATTGAGAAGATCTCCCACAGCAGAACCCCAAATGACCTGCAGATGATGAGAGGACAGATTATTTACAGGGAGAGAAAGACAGAGGTTGAGCGTAAGGACAATCAAGTCATAAATTATAAGCATCATCAGAGCTGAAGCTGCAAAGGACGAGAGCAGAGGACAAGAATGAGTAGAGACAAGACAGGGAATATAAAAAAAATGTGGCTCAGGATCAAAGACGTTGAAGGACACAGGAAGGTAAAAAAAACAAAGAGCGATAGAGGGCAGGTAGGGACATCAGACATCTGAGTGTGAAATATAGGAGCTGAAATCACAGTGTGGGTCTTTACTGATGCCTGTTAAAGAGAAGTGTGAGGGATTCTCACCATGTGTCTGTTTTAGATGTGAATATACCCTCCATAAAGGCTTCAGGTGGCATCCACTTCACTGGCAGCATGGCACGCCCACCCTTCCTGTAATAGCTTGCCCTACACACACACACACACACACACACACACACACACACACACACACACACACACACACACACACACACACACACACACACACACACACACACACACACACACACACACACACACACACACGTAAAATACTTGATGTGGCTAATAATAGATTTTAGCCCACTAATAATTAAAAAGGGAACAATTGTAAAATGAAAACCAGCATATGTAGTTTGCAGTGCCATCACCATGGCAACACCACTGCCCTCAATAGCAGAGTGTAAAAAATAAATAAAAATAAAACAGGAGAAAAAAAATCTAACATCCAGCAATTAATTCACTGACAGTCCGTGGCTTTATCAGCACACCGATCCAATCATACTTGCAGCTTCCTAACATGTTGATGTGAGAGACCCTCTAAGAAATCCTTATCTTGCCAAGAGGGAAGAAGGAGATTTTTCGCCGGGCTGAGCCCTGTCTGAGCCATTTTTAAGACTGTCTTGCGCTTGGCGTTGGTAGAGAAATTATCTGATGTATCTGAATGCTGGTGTTGATGGAGGTCACTGCCTGGTTCATCTCGCCCTGCTCTAGACACACAGCGAGGACAGACACGAACCGGGTGCTGCTCGGCTCCCCATCCATTAAGGCGTCCACACAGAAAAATGGACACACATCAAGAGCCGATTTAAGTGGTGTGTTTGGCTGGGAAAAAGCATCATTTGGCATCATTTGTTGTTGCAGAGGAGTAAATCTGTTTGCCCTAAGTGCTTTAGTCATAAAAATGACACTTTTCCCCCTTAGCAGCTGTTTGTAAACATGGCAAGTGCTTTATAATGAACAGGACTGCAATAGAAGGCTTGTGACTGGAAGGTTGCCAGTTCCAATCCCTGGGTCTTTTGGGAAAGTAAAGCAGTAGCAGTAACAGACTCTTTCTCTTCGCCCCTCAAAAACTAAAAACTAGACAAGTAAGTGAAGCACCAACTTCTCTGCTGGAGCTGCACATGGCTGCACAGGAAAGGACTGCAATTACAGTGGGCAGCTCCCAGGTGTGAATGTGAAGCGGGATGAGAAAAGAGCATTGTGCTCAATTGGCGATCCCTGGACAAATAAAAGCTAAAAACAAATCAAAATAATACAGAAAAGAAAAGAATGGCAAACACATAAAAAATGGAGTTGCAGAGGAGAAAACAGCTTGGATAAAATATGGGACAACAAGCAAAAAAAGATAGTGGTTTTGGCAGCCTGAGCTCCTCTGATATGGCATCCAAAGCCTATGGGCTTGGGCTGCATGACCCATCACATATTTTGTGTTTAGTTAGGAGGATTTCAAGCTGATTTCAAGCTGTGCTCTTGCTCACCAGGGGCACAAATGTCTGAACTACTTTTAAAAGCCAGAGCTTCGCCTTAAAAGTAATCTGTAAAAGTGAAATCCAAAAGTAATATGCAACTAGTGCCAGGAAGCTAAAACAGATGTAGCTGAGCCTCAATTTCTTAACTGAGCCAGTAGAGGCAAGTCAACATCATTCAAAGACAAAACACAGTTTTATTTTGATGTTAGTTACTTGCTGAAACCAGCTTTTTGGTGTGATATTTACTATCATGGAAATTCAGGTTTGAAGGTTAAATAGATAAGAAGCAATTGCATTTTCCACAGTATCGACTCAGAGCAAATAAGAGCCAGCACTCATCATTTGGTCAAGGCTACAGTTGTGTGTCTTCAGGGGAGCAGTACGCAGAGATGAATATAGATGATATGCTGTCAGATAATATGGCTAAACGGGAAATATATACTTAGCAAACTATTGGCATAAGAAGTTAGCCTTGAATTTTTTTTTTTTACACATAATCAATGAAGACAAAAAAAACAATTACTAGTTGAGTGTGTTTGCTTGACAGAATAGCTAAGAACCCCTGCAGGGCAGTCACACATATTTCCAAACCAAGGCCATAATCTATCACTTAGAATAACACAATCAATTCATTGATGGGAATCAGTTACCCCCTCCATTTTTAAGCCTACAATTACAGGATTTAATCCTGCCACTATCTTCTCTTAGTGTGTAGGGGGACACCAGTATCCCTCTAATTTATTAATCTAATAATCCCTCCTGTCTATCCCAATAAAGTAAATAGTTGGCTATCCTCAAAAAGATGCCGTTAGATCAAACAGCTGTGGCAGTGTGCTCTCAAATGATCCTGCTTTTGTTGCTGTTAAAGGCTGCTTTCTATGTTAAGAAGTCCACAAAAACCAGACTTCTTTGTTGTAATACACTTACAGCCGCCATCTTTTCTGACCTCTTCAAGTGAAACACACTTAAAAAAAAAAAAAAAGGATGACCAGGACACATGAAACTTTTGTACATCGCTATTCATTCTGTTATCTGCCAATTATAAAATACTGGGATATTTTGAAAAGATTGAGGGATGGTAAAATGGGTAGCAAAAGACTGATAATCCTCCTATCAGTGGATCAACCTCTTATTTTTAACATTGGGGTTTATGGACATATTCATTACTACTGCTAACACCACCAACACAGACTGAAAGCTGAGTTGCAGATTAGGAAGGCTTAAATACAGTCCCAGGAAATCTATAGCACAAATGGAGGTGTTTTATATATGTGTGTGTCTTTTCCTGTGTGAGCAATTCAGTGTGCAGAAGAGAAGCTGGAAGATAGAGAGCATTAGAGGCAAAAATAACGAAGCGACCGAGGCGTTGAGCAGACGTTGGAGAGGAAGATAGAAGAACATGCACTTGAAGACACAATGTGGAGCCTAATATTTGTGTGTTCATTGAGTTGAATGTCTTTGTTCTGCATTTACTATGTGTGCATGTGTGTGTGTGTGTGCACCAGACATTAATAAATACACCCTAAAGTCATGCTATACATCATTGTTAAGTTCCTATGAGAATATGGTCATTTGAGGCAAAATACGAATTATTTTCTGAAAGCACAGTTAATTTCTCTTCATAGTGGCAGCGGTTTACTTGGGGTTGATTACTGACTGGAAGCTTTTGTTTACCCAGCTTTTTATCTACTGCCGCATTACTGGTGTGCAAGCATGTGTGTTAGAGGAAGTCCATGTAATACCATGTGCAAGTACGCCTGTGACTCTGCTCCCAGAATATAAAAAGCTGACATTAAGCCTTGTCCTGGTCTCTCACTGTGACGCGCATCCCCTGCGATGGCCTCAAAGAAACTCCTGTGTCTCTTGTCACATAGCAGGAGGGCCACATTATGAAACAGCAAAAATAACACACCGACGGCGTAGCGCACACTACAACCATCCCTCCCTCTGAAAATAATAACATTGACAATAAAAAAAAGTCCCGGTACCACAGCTCCAGGCTGCGAGATAAAAACAAAATCACATCGAGGCACCTGCAAAACTGACATCAGCAATTAAATCAAGTGCTCCTAATGCGGGTCCCCAGGGGAATTGTGTAACAGTCTTTTTTGGATGCTCTGAGAGTAACTTTGCTCTTGTGTGACTTTCCATCGGATAATTCGAAAGTGCTGCGTTGATATAGCTGAATGCTAAGACATATTTCCCTTACTCTATTTTCTTACCAGATGAAAGGCTTGGGAGATTTCCCTGCTGGATTGTGCATTCATTTAAATGGTGTCACGTGAAATTGTGGTAGCTATATTAAAAAGTTTCAGCTAAAAATAATGAGGTGCCGTTGGGGCTACAGATTAGCTGATGTAGATTAACGGAAGGCATTGGTATGACAGTGTGATGGTGAATAAAAGCAATTTCACAGCTGTGATTCAGCAGTTTAAAAGTCTTCATGATGAGTGCCATGGCCTTTACAATCACATGTGAAGAAAAGCACTTTTTAAGTACAGAGTTGGTACGCTGGTACTTCACTGAAATCTGATTTTTTATTTTTTTTTATATTGTAAGTTATATGTCCATGCCATTAAAATATATTGCACACAGCATGCTCATGTTAATCAGACTAGCCAGCTGTCTTTATACCAAATATAAAATAAAATATAGATATAGGGAATAAAGTGAAAAAGATCTAACATTGTCTCTGGCACTGAGTCCAGCTTTCTCTTTCTCAGTGTCCTCTGGTTGAAGAATTGTCCATTGTGAGCCACGTCTAAGACAATTTCTTTTTTTAAATCTGAATATCCAGAATTTCAGACTCAAAACTATTGGAGTTGGTCTTAGTTAAGGTGAGACTGTTCAGAAAACAACAATAACAATAGTTATTTGTTCAAACGGCTTAAGACGAGCTATGTTGATGTTCAGTGCCAAAGCAGAAAATGTGAAGGGAGGGATGACTGTTACTGGACACTGGGGTTTGCTTTCCATCTCACCACAACAGTCACTATTTGTTTCCTGTGACCAATAAGGAGATCTTCTCATAACCTTAACCAAACACACATACTTCTGACCTCAGCCAAACTACATCCAGGAGAGATGCTGGCGTTCTCAGAGGTGCAACAGACTTACCCAGAGAAGGCAGTGAAAGCCTGCGATTAGGTTACACTTTAACCATAAGATTGCCAGTTTTTTTTTATTTTTTTATATATTAATATATGTGGTTTTAGTCTGCATTGATCAATAATTGTTGGTTATGAAGGCTGGGATAGTTCTCTCTGTTGTGGCCAAACATTGTAATGGCAATGCTGCATTTTCACAAAAAAATCTTCCTTAGCGCAGCAGTAAGGCTCATTTGGTGTTGATACAGTATATCTCTGCAACACAATAATAATACTGTTCCTCAATAATAATACTATTCCTGGGTATTCAGTGTAAATGTTGACCATAACTGATTTGATTCTGACACCTTTACTATAAGGTTTGAATACAACTGCCATTGTTCAGCCCAGCCTTGGGATTACGCCATAGAACTGGTTTTCTAGTGCATGCTCACTATACAGTATGTTCCCCCACATATTTGTTTTTATGAAGATTCATGCCTTGTTTTTCTTATTTCTGTTACTTTGTCTCCACCCCCTTTAGAACTTATTTAGACTCAAATTCAACTGACCCTTGATTTTGAGCCAGCCAAGGTGGTCATACATCAGTCAGTCAACTGTACCTGTAAATGTCTCGAGCCATTCCAAAGTCTCCAATCTTGGCCACACGCCCCGGTCCTTTGCAGGTCAGTAGGCAATTCCGAGCTGCAATGTCCCTGAAACATGAAAACAACACATCGGTCAGGTCACTGCATGTACTTACTGCTTGGATTGACACCATTTATGTAAATCAACATCAGACTGAACATAAAATACAGCAAACTTTGCATGCAGATGAATTTCGCCATAGCTGCAGGAATATGAAATGCCAAGTTAGCTGTTTGGGATCTGTCTGGTGAGAATATAAGTGATATTTGACAATGTTTCATACTATAAACAAACAAAATTCGGTAAAGCAAGTCATTTGGCACTTTTTAAAAGCCATTCTATTAAGCTGGAGTACGTAAAGGTATTGATACGTATATATTTTGTATGTGTTAGCCTATGTGGTTTACGCCTGAAAGTAACGAGTTTTTCCCGTTTTCCTGTTGTTATATATCTCAGGAAACAGGAAATAGTTTAGATGTGTATTCCAGGGATTAAACCCTAGAACGCTGTATATAAGAGTTACTGAACAATGACATTCAAACAGCTTTTCTCATGCATTGTCTCTTGATTAGTTTCATATCTTTGCATCTATAGAGAGCTCCATGTGTGAAACTCCTACAGACCCCTGTGGGATCTGAAGTTCAGTGTAACAACCAAATTGCACTGGGCAAGCTGGTAAAGTGTATAGATTCCTACAGTGCCTTTATAGCTCTGCCCACATGGTGCATCCAGAGGAAAAATTGTAATGTTCCACAGTATTTGCAGGCAGAGTGTGTTAGAGAAAGTTCATAACAACCATATTTGGACTGTAGTGGGGTTGGTTATTCTTTGAAAAAAATACAGTAGTTCCCACAGGATTTTCTGCTCCTGTCTGGGGAAAAGAAAATAGAATACACACACTGTACTTTACTCCCCAGGCATCTAACTTTCTTTTCTTTTTTTAAGATGATTTTTTGGGCATTTTAAACCTTTATTTTTATAGGACAGCTCAAGACATGAAAGGGGATAGAGAGGGGGAATGACATGCAGCAAAGGGCTGCAGGTCGGAGTCAAACCCGTGGCCACTGCGTCGAGGAGTGAACCTCTATATATGGGTGCGCGCTCCACCAGGTGAGCCACCCAGGCGCCCGCTAACTTTCTTAACATTAAGAGGTGACGTTGTGAGCACATTGCTCCTCATCACACTAAAGACAAGTGTGCACTCTGGACAATAAATACCCAAAATGTAACATTAAAATAACATAAAGTGACACTGTGCTTAAAACTAGATCATGAGATAGGGACACGGCTGGAAGTGAAAAACTAAAGTCTGAGTGTGTGTAAACAGCAACACATTGTTTTGATATTTAGCCTCCACACTCTGATGAACTGCAGATGTGAAATGACACAACGAGGATAAAGTAAAAGTTTAGACTGATTCAAACTGAGAGCTTTTTAAGGCAGGGAATACACGATGCATGGTTGCCCCACTTCAATGTGCCAGAAGTGTTTGGAACTATTGAACTTGTAATATTAAAGTACTACTCTAAGTTTGATATTAAATAATTTTGTATGAAATAAAGTCAACATTGTGTCTAGTCTATTTCCTTCTCAAATTTAGACTAAATCAGTTAAATGAGTAAACTGAGTTATCAAACCAGCTACAGAGAGTAGCTGGTTAAATTGTGGTATCACACCACAACACTTTCTATTCAAGAAGTGAATACATTCATCTATTTAGGGGCATCTCAAAAAACAGAATCATTTCTATCATGCTAGGACTACAATCAGCATACTTTAACAAGTTCCTTTCTCATGAGGTGCTACTGGTAAATCCAAGTAGTCCTTGTTAAATGGCTTAAAAGAATCCATGCAAATGATTTGCTTTTGCTTGTAGGCAAGAACGAGAAATGCAGCAGTAGCTGTCACAGACTGCTGGCTGAGGGCTTAAGGGAAGGACACAGTGCTATTGTACATGCAGCGCAGTAATGTGAGAGCAGGGTGTTATTAACTGGCTTCATACTGTAGACCTTATTTACAGCAAATCTTAACTGCAGCAGCTTAAAGACCCATTTTACTGCAGCACTTAAAGAACAATCTCTGTTATTAGTCTATTTTAACACCTGAGGTTGCAGTAAACTACATGACTCTCCTCAGCACAGTGTTTCTTTTCAGGTGGCTACAATTCCAATGTGAGTAAAAAGCTTGTTGTTAAATACAGTAATGTATGATTAACATTACTTGATCCACTGGCCAGAAAAAAAACAGAAGAATACCACCACAGAAAAGCATAGAAACACAAAAAAGCCAGAGTAAATTCTTAACTAAAGCTGTGATTTAACATGTTGAAGAACACCATAGCTCATCATTCAACCCTGTAATCCCTGAGAAAAAGGTGCATTTTCTGAGTAGTGGCTACTCTTCCACCCTAACCTATTCAGCTGGCCTTTACTCAACCTAGAGTAAACACACCTCCACAAAAAATGAAATTAGCCTCAAGGACAGTGTTAGGATGAATTTTAATACAGGTTTGAAGACAGAAAAGCAGGCTGTATAGAAGCTCATGAGCCTCTGGAGAAGAGTCAGCCATTAGATGGATTGATGGAGCTTTACTGTACCACGTTGGGGCAAATGAGGTTTAATAGGCCTCGTTTGTCATTGGCCAATTCCTAGGAAGTCAAAGAAGGATGCACTATAATTGTCTTGATGTAATTGTGGGAGCAATTTTGACCTGATCCTTTTTTGACATGTACTTGACTTTCCTCACAGACATCCATGAAGGAGATCTTTGCAAGACAGATTCAAGAGAAGGATTTCTTTAGTCACATCCTCCGGTTCACCAACCGCTGTGAATATGGATACAGAAGGGCATTTGTGCCTTGGATACAGACCGTAAAAAGGCAAGCCGGCTACCCCATCTGGCTGCTCTGATACTAAACCTGTCACTTGTCCTTTCTGCTATCTTAAGAAAAGAAAAAAGAAAAAAAGGCATGCAGAGTCCATATGTTACACTTGGACGAGTAGAAGTAGAAGTCGGAAAATAAATGTGGACTGTTAGTTTGTTCCTTTGCACATTTGCAATCCATATGTATATGCATACCAAATGTGCTGCATATTGTTTATTTTCCTCTGTTTGGCTAATCTGTTTAGGTAGGATGAATACAATACATCCTTTCAAATGCTATATTTGTTTATGCCAACACACTGTTGGTTTTGCATATTCATATGCAAAAATATACGGTCATCTGGTTTAGTACCTGTGTATAAATTGGTTCTCCTCCAGATACTGGCAGCCCTTAGCAATGTCTCTGGCCACATTGAGAAGGTCCACCATGGTCAGGCTGGACGGGTGCTCCTAATCAAACAGACAAATACCCAGAATGCAATATTAGTGAATATATCAGAGGCAGATTTGGAAAAAGCCTGATGTAGTACCCACTGTGGTTGGAGAGAAAAACATGTAGATGAAAGTCTGACTGATCTAACTTGGATCATAGTGTGTTCAAGAACAGCAGTTGTAGCTTAAAGTGTAAAAAAGAAAAGAAAAAGAAATGCACTATTCAATCACTTGAGCGTGATACAGCAGCGTGTCTCACCAGCCGGGGTCTGGTCTCCCTCAGGAAAGACTTGAGATCCCCTCCGGTCATCAGCTCCAGCAAGATGAACCTGGGCATGGCCTGCAGACTGACTCCTATACAACACACAATGTTCTGGTGGCTGAACTTACTGCAGGAACAGAAACACAGCATGGGAAATGTGTATTATTAAATGGCTTTATTGGCACTGTTTGAGGGACAGAATTTAGTCAATTGTCCAAGTGGCTCATACCTGATGATTAGAGCCTCCATGAGGAAGTCCAATTCGTCTTGCTCAGAGCAAACCTCAGGAAGGGTCTATTTTAAATAAAAAAGTTGATATAAAGTAGTTATTATATTTTGTATGTAGTGCCTGATGCATATCTCGACGACACTGACCATACTGTAAGGAAGTGAAAGAGAGGCGAAACAGCACTGTGCTGTAACCAGCAATGCAAAATATAACTCTAAAGTACTAAAGTGGATGATGTGTTATTAGTTTAGAAGCCCCTATAGAAGACTGACCTTTAAAAAAACACTGGGTGAGAACTCACCTTGACTGCCACCTGCAGTGGACTCGGTTCACCCGGTATCCCCACTGCCAGCCCTTCATAGACTTCACCGAAAGCGCCGTGACCCAGACCCCTGAAGGCACACAAACGCATTTATTATTTACAATTACATTTATATTTTAGACATTGAGCTGAAACTTTCACACAGGGGGGGGGGCATACAATATAGAGTATAGAGATATCTAGACATGATATAAGACATTAGAAGCAGCCAGCAGTAGAACAATAAACCCTCTGTGTCTAAAGAATGATCACCTATGGAGCTAAGTACTAAAGAAATGAGATGCTACTGTAGTCAGTTTTTTTTTATTTTTTATTAGTGGTTCACCTGCTTTTCAGCCCACAAATGCAAATACCTGCCTCCGTGTGACATCCTGCTGCAAATATCAAAGTGGCGTATTTTGACACTAAATTATAGTTTAGATTTTGCAGCACCCTTTGCAGCCAATGCATAGATTCATGACTTAAATCTAGATGGTGGAATATATTCATGGGTCCACAAGAAAAATGACTCACAAAGATTAGGAGACAGAATGATAAACTGGTGAACTATAAACACATGAAGGATATATTAAAAATTGAAAAGAGCCCTGCAAAAAAAATCATTTCATATCATACACCCACTGAGACGTCCCACTTTATAATTTCAGGCTTTATTTAAACTGCTACTTTTCACACCGTACTGTATTTATGAGTCCAGCACAT